>CM076996.1:61694950-62894950 GCA_039090855.1 Macrothele yani
ATCAGATTACTTTCTTATCTCAAATGCCTAACAAAAGGCGAAACAAAATTGGACTTTTTTATGTACTTGAACATTACAGAACTTTTCGAAACAGTCATTACTAAATCTTGGGGGCAGAAACCAACAGTTACGTATCACAACACTAACAGATTACTTTCTTATCTCAAATGCCTAACAAACGGCGAAACAATATTAGACTTTTAGATGATCTTGAACATTACAGAGCTTTTCGAAACAGTCATTCCTAAATCTTGGAGGGAGAAACCAGCTCTAACGTATCCAAACACTCACTGATTACTTTCTTAAGTCAAATGCCTAACAAAATGCGAAACAAAAATGAAATTTTAGATGAACTGGATCATTACAGAAACTTTCCAAAAAGTGATTCTTAAACCTTGGGGTCAGAAACCAACTCTTACGTATCTCAACACTAACAGATTACTTTCTCAACTCAAATGCCTAACAATAGGCGCAACAAGTTTAGATGAACTGGAACATTACAGAACTTTTCCAAACAGTCATACCTAAATATTGAGGGGGAGAAACCAGCTTTTATGTATCTGAAAACTATCAGATTACTTTCATATCTCAAATGCCTAACAAAAGGCGAAACAAAATTGGACTTTTAGATGAACTGGAACATTACAGAACTTTTCCAAACAGTCATTCCTAAACCTTAAGGGTTGAAACCAGCTCTTACGTATCTCAACACTGACAGATTGTTTCCTTAACTCAAATGCATAAAAAAAGGCGAAACAAAATTGGACTTTTAGATGAACTTGAACATTACAGAAGTTTTCGCAACAGTCATTCCTAAATCTTGGAGTGAGAAACCAGCTCTTACGTTGCTAAACACTAACTGATTACTTTCTTAACTCAAATGTCTAACAAAATGCGTAACAAAAATGAAATTTTAGATGAACTGGATCATTACAGAAACTTTCCAAACAGTCATTCCTAAACCTTGGGGGCAGAAACCATCTCTTACGTATCTCAACACTTACAGATTACTTTCTTAACTCAAATGCCTAACAAAAGGAGAAACAAAAATTAACTTTTAGATGAACTGTAATATTACAAAACTTCTCCAAACAGTCATTCCTAAATCTATGGGGGAGAAACTAGCTCTTACGTATCTGAACACTAACAGATTACTTTCTTAACTCAAATGCCTAACAAAGGCCGAAACAAAACAGGACTTTTAGATGAACTGAACCATTACAGAACTTTTCCAAACATTCATTCCTAAATCTTGGAGGAGAAACCATCTTTTACGTATCTCAACACTGACAGATTGCTTCCTTAACTCAAATGCCTAAGAAAGGCGAAACAAAACTGGACTTTTAGATGAACTTGAACATTACAGAAGTTTTCGAAACAGTCATTCCTAAATCTTGGAGGGAGAAACCATCTCCTACGTTACTCAACACTGACTGATTACTTTCTTAACTCAAATGTCTAACAAAATGCGAAAGAAAAATGAAATTTTAGATGAACTGGATCATTACAGAACATTTCCAAACAATCATTCCTAAACATTGGGGGAAGAAACCAGCTCTTACGTATCTCAACACTAACAGATTACTTTCTTAACTCAAATGCCTAACAAAAGGCGAAACAAAAATGAACTTTTAGATGAACTGGAATATTACAAAACTTCTCCAAACAGTCATTCCTAAATCTATGGGGGAGAAACTAGCTTTTACGTATCTGAACACTAACAGATTACTTTCTTAACTCAAATGCCTAACAATAGGCGCAACAAGTTTAGATGAACTGGAACATTACAGAACTTTTCCAAACAGTCATTCCTAAACTTTAAAGGTTGAAACCAGCTCTTACGTAGCACAACACTAACAGATTACTTTCTTAACTCAAATGCCTAGCAAAAGTCGAAACAAAAATGGACTTTTACATGAACTGGATCATTACAGAAATTTTTCAAACAGTCATTTCTAAACCTTGGGGGCAGAAACCAACTCTTACGTATCTCAACACTAACAGATTACTTTCTTAACTCAAATGACTAACAAAAGGCGAAACAAAAATGAACTTTTAGATGAACTGGAACATTACAAAATTTTCCAAACAGCCATTCCTAAATCTATGGGGGAGAAACCAGCTCTTACGTATCTGAACACTAACAGATTACTTTCTCAACTCAAATACCTAACAAAAGGCGAAACAAGTTTAGATGAACTGCAACATTACAGAGCTTTTCCAATCAATCATTCCTAAATATTGTGAGGAGAAACCAGCTCTTACGCATCTTAACACTATCAGATTACTTTCTTAACTCAAATGCCTAACAAAAGCCGAAACAAAATTGGACTTTTAGATGAACTTGAACATTTGGGAACATTTCGAAACAGTCATTCCTAAATCATGGAGGGAGAAACCAGCTTTTACGTATCTCAACACTAACAGATTACTTTCTTAACTGAAATGCCTAACAAAAGCCGAAACTAAAATGGACTTTTAGATGAACTGGAACATTACAGAACTTTTCCAAACAGTCATTCCTAAACCTTGGAGGAAGAAACCAGCTCTTACGTATATGCACACCAACTGATTACTTTCTTAACTCAAAAGCCTAGCAAAAGTCGAAACAAAAATGGACTTTTACATGAACTGGATCATTACAGAAATTTTTCAAACAGTCATTTCTAAACCTTGGGGGCAGAAACCAACTCTTACGTATCTCAACACTAACAGATTACTTTCTTAACTCAAATGACTAACAAAAGGCGAAACAAAAATGAAATTTTAGATGAACTGGAACATTACAAAATTTTCCAAACAGCCATTCCTAAATCTATGGGGGTGAAACCAGCTCTTACGTATCTGAACACTAACAGATTACTTTCTCAACTCAAATACCTAACAAAAGGCGAAACAAGGACTTTTAGATGAACTGCAACATTACAGAGCTTTTCCAATCAATCATTCCTAAATATTGTGAGGAGAAACCAGCTCTTACGTATCTTAACACTATCAGATTACTTTCTTAACTCAAATGCCTAACAAAAGCCGAAACAAAATTGGACTTTTAGATGAACTTGAACATTACAGAACATTTCCAAACAGTCATTCCTAAATCATGGAGGGAGAAACCAGCTCTTACGTATCACAACACTAATAGATTACTTTCTTAACTCAAATGCCTAACAAAAGGCGAAACAAAATTGGACTTTTAGATGAACTTGAACATTACAGAAATTTTCGAAACAGTCATTCCTAAATCTTGGAGGAAGAAACCAGCTCTTACGTATATGCACACCAACTGATTACTTTCTTAACTCAAATGCCTAACAAAAGTCGAAACAAAAATGGACTTTTACATGAACTTGAACATTACAGAACTTTTCCAAACAGTCATTCATAAATCTTGGAGGAGAAACCAGCTTTTACGTATCTGAACACTAACAGATTACTTTCTTAACTCAAATGCCTAACAAAAGGCGAAACAAAAATGGACTTTTAGATGAACTGGAACATTACAGAACTTTTCCAAACAGTCATTCCTAAATCTTGGGGGAGAAACCAACTCTTACGTATCTCAACACTAACAGATTACTTTCTTAACTCAAATGCCTAACAAAAGGCGAAACAAAAATGGAACTTTTAGATGAACTGGAACATTACAGAACTTTTCCAAACAGTCATTCCTAAATCTATGGGGGAGAAACTAGCTTTTACGTATCTGAACACTAACAGATTACTTTCTTAACTCAAATGCCTAACAAAAGGCGCAACAAGTTTAGATGAACTGGAACATTACAGAACTTTTCCAAACAGTCATTCCTAAACTTTAAAGGTTGAAACCAGCTCTTACGTATCACAACACTAACAGATTACTTTCTTAACTCAAATGCCTAACAAAAGTCGAAACAAAAATGGACTTTTACATGAACTGGATCATTACAGAAATTTTTCAAACAGTCATTTCTAAACCTTGTGGGCAGAAACCAACTCTTACGTATCTCAACACTAACAGATTACTTTCTTAACTCAAATGCCTAACAAAAGGCGAAACAAAAATGAACTTTTAGATGAACTGGAACATTACAAAATTCTCCAAACAGCCATTCCTAAATCTATGGGGAGAAACCAGCTCTTACGTATCTGAACACTAACAGATTACTTTCTCAACTCAAATACCTAACAAAAGGCGAAACAAGTTTAGATGAACTGCAACATTACAGAACTTTTCCAATCAATCATTCCTAAATATTGTGAGGAGAAACCAGCTCTTACGCATCTTAACACTATCAGATTACTTTCTTAACTCAAATGCCTAACAAAAGGCGAAACAAAATTGGACTTTTAGATGAACTTGAACATTTGGGAACTTTTCGAAACAGTCATTCCTAAATCATGGAGGGAGAAACCAGCTTTTACGTATCTCAACACTAACAGATTACTTTCTTAACTCAAATGCCTAACAAAAGCCGAAACAAAAATGGACTTTTAGATGAACTGGAACATTACAGAACTTTTCGAAACAGTCATTCCTAAACCTTAAGGGTTGAAACCAGCTCTTACATATCACAACACTAATAGATTACTTTCTTAACTCAAATGCCTAACAAAAGGCGAAACAAAATTGGACTTTTAGATGAACTTGAACATTATGGAAATTTTCGAAACAGTCATTCCTAAATCTTGGGGAGAAACCAGCTCTTACGTATCTGAACACCAACTGATTACTTTCTTAACTCAAATGCCTAACAAAAGTCGAAACAAAAATGGACTTTTACATAAACTGGAACATTACAGAACTTTTCGAAACAGTCATTCCTAAACTTTGGGGGTAGAAACCAGCTCTTACGTATCACAACACTAACAGATTACTTTCTTAACTCAAATGCCTAACAAAAGGCAAAACAATAAGGGACTTTTAGATGAACTGGAACAATACAGAACTTTTCCAAACAGTCATACCTAAATATTGGGGGAGAAACCAGCTCTTACGTATCTGAACACAATCAGATTACTTTCTTATCTCAAATGCCTAACAAACGGCGAAAAAATTGGACTTTTAGATGATCTTGAACATTACAGAGCTTTTCGAAACAGTCATTCCTAAATCTTGGAGGGAGAAACCAGCTCTAACGTATCTAAACACTCACTGATTACTTTCTTAAGTCAAATGCCTAACAAAATGCGAAACAAAAAGGAAATTTTTAGATGAACTGGATCATTACAGAAACTTTCCGAAAAGTCATTCCTAAACCTTGGGGGCAGAAACCAACTCTTACGTATCTCAACACTAACAGATTACTTTCTCAACTCAAATGCCTAACAATAGGCGCAACAAGGACTTTAGATGAACTGGAACATTACAGAACTTTTCCAAACAGGCATACCTAAATATCGAGGGGGAGAAACCAGCTTTTACGTATCTGAACACTATCAGATTACTTTCATATCTCAAATGCCTAACAAAAGGCGAAACAAAATTGGCCTTTTAGATGAACTGAAACATTACAGAACTTTTCCAAACATTCATTCCTAAATCTTGGGGAGAAACCATCTTTTACGTATCTCAACACGGACAGATTGCTTCCTTAACTCAAATGCCTAACAAAAGCCGAAAGAAAAATGGACTTTTAGATGAAATGGAACATTACAGAAATTTTCGAAAACGTCTTTCCTAAACCTTGGGGGCAGAAACCAACTCTCACGTATCTCAACACTAACAGATTACTTTCTTAACTCAAATGCCTAACAAAAGGCGAAACAAAAATGAACTTTTAGATGAACTGGAATATTACAAAACTTCTCCAAACAGTCATTCCTAAATCTATGGGGGAGAAACTAGCTCTTACGTATCTGAACACTAACAGATTACTTTCTCAACTCAAATGCCTAACAATAGGCGCAACAAGTTTAGATGAACTGGAACATTACAGAACTTTTCCAAACAGTCATTCCTAAACATTAAGGGTTGAAACCAGCTCTTACGTATCACAACACTAACAGATTACTTTCTTAACTCAAATGCCTAACAAAAGCCGAAACAAAATTGGACTTTTAGATGAACTAGAACATTACGGAACTTTTCTAAACATTCATTCCTAAATCTTTGGGGAGAAACCAGCTCTTACGTATCTCAACACTAACAGATTACTTTCTCAACTCAAATGCCTAACAAAAGGCAAACCAATAATGGACTTTTAGATGAACTGGAACATTACAGAACATTTTCCAAACAGTCATTCCTAAATCTTGGGGGAGAAACCAGCTCTTACGTATCTCAACACTAACAGATTACTTTCTCAACTCAAATGCCTAACAAAAGGCGAAACAAAAATGGAACTTTTAGATGAACTGCAACATTACAGAACATTTCCAAACATTAATTCCTAAACATTGGTTACAGAAACCAGCTCTTACGCATCTTAACACTAACGGATGACTTTCTTAACTCAAATGCCTAAAAAAGGCAAAGCAATAATGGACTTTTAGATGAACTGGAACATTACAGAACTTTTCCAAACAGTCATTCCTAAATATTGGAGAAAGAAACCAGCTCTTACGTATCTGAACACTATCAGATTACTTTCTTAACTCAAATGCCTAACAAAAGGCGAAACAAAATTGGACTTTTAGATGAACTTGAACATTACAGAACTTTTCGAAACAGTCATTCCTAAATCTTGGGGGCAGAAACCAGCTCTTACGTATCTCAACACTAACAGATTACTTTCTTAACTCAAATGCCTAATAAAAGGCCAAACAAAAATGGACTTTTAGATGAACTGGATAATTACAGAAATTTTAAAAACAGTCATTCCTAAACCTTGGGGGCTGAAACCAACTCTTACGTATCTCAACACTAACAGATTACTTTCTTAACTCAAATGCCTAACAAAAGGCAAAACAATATTGGACTTTTAGATGAACTGGAACATTACAAAACTTCTCCAAACAGTCATTCCTAAATCTATGGGGGAGAAACTAGCTTTTACGTATCTGAACACTAACAGATTACTTTCTTAACTCAAATGCCTAACAAAAGCCGAAACAAAAATGGACTTTTAGATGAACTGGAACATTACAGAACTTTTCCAAACAGTCATTCCTAAACTTTAAAGGTTGAAACCAGCTCTTACGTATCACAACACTAACAGATTACTTTCTTAACTCAAATGCCTAACAAAAGCCGAAACAAAATTGGACTTTTAGATGAACTAGAACATTACGGAACTTTTCTAAACAGTCATTCCTAAATCTTGGGGGAGAAACCAGCTCTTACGTATCTCAACACTAACAGATTACTTTCTCAACTCAAATGCCTAACAAAAGGCAAAACAATAATGGACTTTTAGATGAACTGGAACATTACAGAACATTTTCTAAACAGTCATTCCTAAATCTTGGGGGAGAAACCAGCTCTTACGTATCTCAACACTAACAGATTACTTTCTCAACTCAAATGCCTAACAAAAGGCGAAACAAGATTAGATGAACTGCAACATTACAGAACATTTCCAAACATTAATTCCTAAACATTGGTTATAGAAACCAGCTCTTACGTATCTTAACACTAACGGATGACTTTCTTAACTCATATGCCTAAAAAAAGGCAAAACAATAATGGACTTTTAGATAAACTGGAAAATTACAGAACTTTTCCAAACAGTCATACCAAAATATTGGAGAAAGAAACCAGCTCTTACGTATCTGAACACTATCAGATTACTTTCTTATCTCAAATGCCTAACAAAAGGCGAAACAAAATTGGACTTTTTTATGTACTTGAACATTACAGAACTTTTCGAAACAGTCATTACTAAATCTTGGGGGCAGAAACCAACAGTTAAGTATCACAACACTAACAGATTACTTTCTTATCTCAAATGCCTAACAAACGGCGAAAAATATTGGACTTTTAGATGATCTTGAACATTACAGAGCTTTTCGAAACAGTCATTCCTAAATCTTGGAGGGAGAAACCAGCTCTAACGTATCCAAACACTCACTGATTACTTTCTTAAGTCAAATGCCTAACAAAATGCGAAACAAAAATGAAATTTTAGATGAACTGGATCATTACAGAAACTTTCCAAAAAGTGATTCTTAAACCTTGGGGTCAGAAACCAACTCTTACGTATCTCAACACTAACAGATTACTTTCTCAACTCAAATGCCTAACAATAGGCGCAACAAAAAATGGAATTTTAGATGAACTGGAACATTACAGAACTTTTCCAAACAGTCATTCCTAAATATTGAGGGGGAGAAACCAGCTTTTATGTATCTGAAAACTATCAGATTACTTTCATATCTCAAATGCCTAACAAAAGGCGAAACAAAATTGGACTTTTAGATGAACTGGAACATTACAGAACTTTTCCAAACAGTCATTCCTAAACCTTAAGGGTTGAAACCAGCTCTTACGTATCTCAACACTGACAGATTGTTTCCTTAACTCAAATGCATAAAAAAAGGCGAAACAAAATTGGACTTTTAGATGAACTTGAACATTACAGAAGTTTTCGCAACAGTCATTCCTAAATCTTGGAGTGAGAAACCATCTCTTACGTTGCTAAACACTAACTGATTACTTTCTTAACTCAAATGTCTAACAAAATGCGTAACAAAAATGAAATTTTAGATGAACTGGATCATTACAGAAACTTTCCAAAAAGTCATTCCTAAACCTTGGGGGCAGAAACCATCTCTTACGTATCTCAACACTTACAGATTACTTTCTTAACTCAAATGCCTAACAAAAGGAGAAACAAAAATTAACTTTTAGATGAACTGTAATATTACAAAACTTCTATAAACAGTCATTCCTAAATCTATGGGGGAGAAACTAGCTCTTACGTATCTGAACACTAACAGATTACTTTCTTAACTCAAATGCCTAACAAAGGCCGAAACAAAACAGGACTTTTAGATGAACTGAACCATTACAGAACTTTTCCAAACATTCATTCCTAAATCTTGGAGGAGAAACCATCTTTTACGTATCTCAACACTGACAGATTGCTTCCTTAACTCAAATGCCTAAGAAAGGCGAAACAAAACTGGACTTTTAGATGAACTTGAACATTACAGAAGTTTTCGAAACAGTCATTCCTAAATCTTGGAGGGAGAAACCATCTCCTACGTTACTAAGCACTGACTGATTACTTTCTTAACTCAAATGTCTAACAAAATGCGAAAGAAAAATGAAATTTTAGATGAACTGGATCATTACAAACTCTTACGTATCTCAGCACTAACAGATTACTTTCTTAACTAAATGCCTAACAAAAGGCGAAACAAAAATGAACTTTTAGATGAACTGGAATATTACAAAACTTCTCCAAACAGTCATTCCTAAATCTATGGGGGAGAAACTAGCTTTTACGTATCTGAACACTAACAGATTACTTTCTTAACTCAAATGCCTAACAATAGGCGCAACAAGTTTAGATGAACTGGAACATTACAGAACTTTTCCAAACAGTCATTCCTAAACTTTAAAGGTTGAAACCAGCTCTTACGTAGCACAACACTAACAGATTACTTTCTTAACTCAAATGCCTAGCAAAAGTCGAAACAAAAATGGACTTTTACATGAACTGGATCATTACAGAAATTTTTCAAACAGTCATTTCTAAACCTTGGGGGCAGAAACCAACTCTTACGTATCTCAACACTAACAGATTACTTTCTTAACTCAAATGACTAACAAAAGGCGAAACAAAAATGAAATTTTAGATGAACTGGAACATTACAAAATTTTCCAAACAGCCATTCCTAAATCTATGGGGGTGAAACCAGCTCTTACGTATCTGAACACTAACAGATTACTTTCTCAACTCAAATACCTAACAAAAGGCGAAACAAGTTTAGATGAACTGCAACATTACAGAGCTTTTCCAATCAATCATTCCTAAATATTGTGAGGAGAAACCAGCTCTTACGCATCTTAACACTATCAGATTACTTTCTTAACTCAAATGCCTAACAAAAGCCGAAACAAAATTGGACTTTTAGATGAACTTGAACATTTGGGAACATTTCGAAACAGTCATTCCTAAATCATGGAGGGAGAAACCAGCTTTTACGTATCTCAACACTAACAGATTACTTTCTTAACTGAAATGCCTAACAAAAGCCGAAACTAAAATGGACTTTTAGATGAACTGGAACATTACAGAACTTTTCCAAACAGTCATTCCTAAACCTTAAGGGTTGAAACCAGCTCTTACGTATCACAACACTAATAGATTACTTTCTTAACTCAAATGCCTAACAAAAGGCGAAACAAAATTGGACTTTTAGATGAACTTGAACATTACGGAAATTTTCGAAACAGTCATTCCTAAATCTTGGAGGAAGAAACCAGCTCTTACGTATATGCACACCAACTGATTACTTTCTTAACTCAAAAGCCTAGCAAAAGTCGAAACAAAAATGGACTTTTACATGAACTTGAACATTACAGAACTTTTCGAAACAGTCATTCATAAATCTTGGAGGGAGAAACCAGCTTTTACGTATCTGAACACTAACAGATTACTTTCTTAACTCAAATGCCTAACAAAAGCCCAAACAAAAATGGACTTTTAGATGAACTGGAACATTACAGAACTTTTCCAAACATTCATTCCTAAATCTTGGGGGAGAAACCAACTCTTACGTATCTCAGCACTAACAGATTACTTTCTTAACTAAATGCCTAACAAAAGGCGAAACAAAAATGAACTTTTAGATGAACTGGAATATTACAAAACTTCTCCAAACAGTCATTCCTAAATCTATGGGGGAGAAACCAGCTCTTACGTATCTGAACACTAACAGATTACTTTGTCAACTCAAATGCCTAACAAAAGGCGAAACAAGTTTAGATGAACTGCAACATTACAGAGCTTTTCCAAACAATCATTCCTAAATATTGTGAGGAGAAACCAGCTCTTACGTATCTTAACACTATCAGATTACTTTCTTAACTCAAATGCCTAACAAAAGCCGAAACAAAATTGGACTTTTAGATGAACTTGAACATTACAGAACATTTCGAAACAGTCATTCCTAAATCATGGAGGGAGAAACCAGCTTTTACGTATCTCAACACTAACAGATTACTTTCTTAACTCAAATGCCTAACAAAAGCCGAAACAAAAATGGACTTTTAGATGAACTGGAACATTACAGAACTTTTCGAAACAGTCATTCCTAAACCTTAAGGGTTGAAACCAGCTCTTACGTATCACAACACTAACAGATTACTTTCTTAACTCAAATGCCTAACAAAAGGCGAAACAAAATTGGACTTTTAGATGAACTTGAACATTACAGAAATTTTCGAAACAGTCATTCCTAAATCTTGGAGGGAGAAACCAGCTCTTACGTATATGCACACCAACTGATTACTTTCTTAACTCAAATGCCTAGCAAAAGTCGAAACAAAAATGGACTTTTACATAAACTTGAACATTACAGAACTTTTCCAAACAGTCATTCCTAAACTTTGGGGTAGAAACCAGCTCTTACGTATCACAACACTAACAGATTACTTTCTTAACTCAAATGCCTAACAAAAGGCAAAACAATAAGGGACTTTTAGATGAACTGGAACAATACAGGACTTTTCCAAACAGTCATACCTAAATATTGGGGGGGGAGACACCAGCTCTTACGTATCTGAACACAATCAGATTACTTTCTTATCTCAAATGCCTAACAAACGGCGAAAAAATTGGACTTTTAGATGATCTTGAACATTACAGAGCTTTTCGAAACAGTCATTCCTAAATCTTGGAGGGAGAAACCAGCTCTAACGCATCTAAACGCTCACAGATTACTTTCTTAAGTCAAATGCCTAACAAAATGCGAAACAAAAAGGAAATTTTTAATGAACTGGATCATTACAGAAACTTTCCGAAAAGTCATTCCTAAACCTTGGGGGCAGGAACCAACTCTTACGTATCTCAACACTAACAGATTACTCTCTCAACTCAAATGCCTAACAATAGGCGCAACAAGTTTAGATGAACTGGAACATTACAGAACTTTTCCAAACAGGCATACCTAAATATCGAGGGGGAGAAACCAGCTTTTACGTATCTGAACACTATCAGATTACTTTCATATCTCAAATGCCTAACAAAAGGCGAAACAAAATTGGCCTTTAGATGAACTGAAACATTACAGAACTTTTCCAAACATTCATTCCTAAATCTTGGGGGAGAAACCATCTTTTACGTATCTCAACACGGACTGATTGCTTCCTTAACTCAAATGCCTAACAAAAGCCGAAAGAAAAATGGACTTTTAGATGAAATGGAACATTACAGAAATTTTCGAAAACGTCTTTCCTAAACCTTGGGGGCAGAAACCAACTCTTACGTATCTCAACACTAACAGATTACTTTCTTAACTCAAATGCCTAACAAAAGGCGAAACAAAAATGAACTTTTAGATGAACTGGAATATTACAAAACTTCTCCAAACAGTCATTCCTAAATCTATGGGGGAGAAACTAGCTCTTACGTATCTGAACACTAACAGATTACTTTCTCAACTCAAATGCCTAACAATAGGCGCACCAAGTTTAGATGAACTGGAACATTACAGAACTTTTCCAAACAGTCATTCCTAAACATTAAGGGTTGAAACCAGCTCTTACGTATCACAACACTAACAGATTACTTTCTTAACTCAAATGCCTAACAAAAGCCGAAACAAAATTGGACTTTTAGATGAACTAGAACATTACGGAACTTTTCTAAACATTCATTCCTAAATCTTTGGGGAGAAACTAGCTCTTACGTATCTCAACACTAACAGATTACTTTCTCAACTCAAATGCCTAACAAAAGGCAAACCAATAATGGACTTTTAGATGAACTGGAACATTACAGAACATTTTCCAAACATTCATTCCTAAATCTTGGGGGAGAAACCAGCTCTTACGTATCTCAACACTAACAGATTACTTTCTCAACTCAAATGCCTAACAAAAGGCGAAACAAGATTAGATGAACTGCAACATTACAGAACATTTCCAAACATTAATTCCTAAACATTGGTTACAGAAACCAGCTCTTACGCATCTTAACACTAACGGATGACTTTCTTAACTCATATGCCTAAAAAAGGCAAAGCAATAATGGACTTTTAGATAAACTGGAAAATTACAGAACTTTTCCAAACAGTCATTCCAAAATATTGGAGAAAGAAACCAGCTCTTACGTATCTGAACACTATCAGATTACTTTCTTATCTCAAATGCCTAACAAAAGGCGAAACAAAATTGGACTTTTTTATGTACTTGAACATTACAGAACTTTTCCAAACAGTCATTACTAAATCTTGGGGGCAGAAACCAACAGTTAAGTATCTCAACACTAACAGATTACTTTCTTAACTCAAATGCCTAATAAAAGGCCAAACAAAAATGGACTTATAGATGAACTGGATAATTACAGAAATTTTAAAAACAGTCATTCCTAAACCTTGGGGGCTGAAACCAACTCTTACGTATCTCAACACTAACAGATTACTTTCTTAACTCAAATGCCTAACAAGAGGCAAAACAATATTGGACTTTTAGATGAACTGGAACATTACAGAATATTTTCTAAACATTCATTCCTAAATCTTGGGGGAGAAACCAGCTCTTACGTATCTCAACACTAACAGATTACTTTCTTAACTCAAATGCCTAACAAAGGCCGAAACAAAATTGGACTTTTAGATGAACTTGAACATTACAGGAACTTTTCGAAACAGACATTCCTAAATCTTCGAGGGAAAAACCAGCTCTTAAGTATCTGAACACTAACAGATTACTTTCTTAAATCTAATGCCTAACAACTGTCGAAACAAAAATGGACTTTTAGATGAACTGGAACATTACAAAATTCTCCAAACAGCCATTCCTAAATCTATGGGGGAGCAATCAGCTCTTACGTATCTGAACACTAACAGATTACTTTCTCAACTCAAATGCCTAACAAAAGGCGAAACAAGTTTAGATGAACTGCAACATTACAGAACTTTTCCAATCAATCATTCCTAAATATTTTGAGGAGAAAATAGCTCTTACGTATCTCAACACTAACAGATTACTTTCTTAACTCAAATGCCTAACAAAAGCCGAAACAAAACTGGACTTTTAGATGAACTTGAACATTACGGAAGTTTTCGAAACAGTCATTCCTAAATCTTGGAGGGAGAAACCATCTCCTACGTTACTAAACACTGACTGATTACTTTCTTAACTCAAATGTCTAACAAAATGCAAAACAAAAATGAAATTTTAGATGAACTAGATCATTACAAACTCTTACGTATCTCAACACTAACAGATTACTTTCTTAACTCAAATGCCTAACAAAAGGCGAAACAAAAATGAACTTTTAGATGAACTGGAATATTACAAAACTTCTCCAAACAGTCATTCCTAAATCTATGGGGGAGAAACTAGCTTTTACGTATCTGAACACTAACAGATTACTTTCTTAACTCAAATGCCTAACAATAGGCGCAACACGTTTAGATGAACTGGAACATTACAGAACTTTTCCAAACAGTCATTCCTAAACTTTAAAGGTTGAAACCAGCTCTTACGTAGCACAACACTAACAGATTACTTTCTTAACTCAAATGCCTAACAAAAGGCGAAACAAAAATGGACTTTTACATGAACTGGATCATTACAGAAATTTTTCAAACAGTCATTTCTAAACCTTGGGGGCAGAAACCAACTCTTACGTATCTCAACACTAACAGATTACTTTCTTAACTCAAATGCCTAACAAAAGGCAGAAACAAAAATGAACTTTTAGATGAACTGGAACATTACAAAATTCTCCAAACAGCCATTCCTAAATCTATGGGGGAGAAACCAGCTCTTACCTATCTGAACACTAACAGATTACTTTCTCAACTCAAATGCCTAACAAAAGGCGAAACAAGTTTAGATGAACTGCAACATTACAGAACTTTTCCAATCAATCATTCCTAAATATTGTGAGGAGAAACCAGCTCTTACGCATCTGAACACTATCAGATTACTTTCTTAACTCAAATGCCTAACAAAAGCCGAAACAAAATTGGACTTTTAGATGAACTTGAACATTACAGAAATTTTCGAAACAGTCATTCCTAAACCTTGGGGGCAGAAACCAACTCTTACGTATCTCAACACTAACAGATTACTTTCTTAACTCAAATGCCTAACAAAAGGCAAAACAATAATGACTTTTAGATGAACTGGAACTTTACAGAACTTTTCCAAACAGTCATACCTAAATATCGAGGGGGAGAAACCAGCTTTTACGTATCTGAACACTATCAGATTACTTTCATATCTCAAATGCCTAACAAAAGGCGAAACAAAATTGGCCTTTAGATGAACTGGAACATTACAGAACTTTTCCAAACATTCATTCCTAAATCTTGGGGGAGAAACCATCTTTTACGTATCTCAACACGGACTGATTGCTTCCTTAACTCAAATGCCTAACAAAAGCAGAAAGAAAAATGGACTTTTAGATGAACTGGAACATTACAGAAATTTTCCAAAAAGTCTTTCCTAAACCTTGGGGGCAGAAACCAACTCTTACGTATCTCAACACTAACAGATTACTTTCTTAACTAAATGCCTAACAAAAGGCGAAACAAGAATGAACTTTTAGATGAACTGGAATATTACAAAACTTCTCCAAACAGTCATTCCTAAATCTATGGGGGAGAAACTAGCTCTTACGTATCTGAACACTAACAGATTACTTTCTCAACTCAAATGCCTAACAATAGGCGCACCAAGTTTAGATGAACTGGAACATTACAGAACTTTTCCAAACAGTCATTCCTAAACCTTAAGGGTTGAAACCAGCTCTTACGTATCACAACACTAACAGATTACTTTCTTAACTCAAATGCCTAATAAAAGCCGAAACAAAATTGGACTTTTAGATGAACTAGAACATTACGGAACTTTTCTAAACATTCATTCCTAAATCTTGGGGGAGAAACTAGCTCTTACGTATCTCAACACTAACAGATTACTTTCTCAACTCAAATGCCTAACAAAAGGCAAACCAATAATGGACTTTTAGATGAACTGGAACATTACAGAACATTTTCTAAACATTCATTCCTAAATCTTGGGGGATAAACCAGCTCCTACGTATCTCAACACTAACAGATTACTTTCTCAACTCAAATGCCTAACAAAAGGCGAAACAAGATTAGATGAACTGCAACATTACAGAATATTTCCAAACAATAATTCCTAAACATTGGTTATAGAAACCAGCTCTTACGTATCTTAACACTAACGGATGACTTTCTTAACTCATATGCCTAAAAAAAGGCAAAGCAATAATGGACTTTTAGATAAACTGGAAAATTACAGAACTTTTCCAAACAGTCATACCAAAATATTGGAGAAAGAAACCAGCTCTTACGTATCTGAACACTATCAGATTACTTTCTTATCTCAAATGCCTAACAAAAGGCGAAACAAAATTGGACTTTTTTATGTACTTGAACATTACAGAACTTTTCGAAACAGTCATTAGTAAACCTTGGGGGCAGAAACCAACGGTTAAGTATCTCAACACTAACAGATTACTTTCTTAACTCAAATGCCTAATAAAAGGCCAAACAAAAATGGACTTATAGATGAACTGGATAATTACAGAAATTTTAAAAACAGTCATTCCTAAACCTTGGGGGCTGAAACCAACTCTTAGGTATCTCAACACTAACAGATTACTTTCTTAACTCAAATGCCTAACAAGAGGCAAAACAATAATGGACTTTTAGATGAACTGGAACATTACAGCATATTTTCTAAACATTCATTCCTAAACCTTGGGGGAGAAACCAGCTCTTACGTATCTCAACACTAACAGATTACTTTCTCAACTCAAATGCCTAACAAAAGGCGAAACAAGATTAGATGAACTGCAACATTACAGAACGTTTCCAAACAATCATTCCTAAACATTGGTGGGAGAAACCAGCTCTTGCGTATCTCAACACTAACGGATGACTTTCTTAACTCAAATTATTAACAAAAGGCAAAACAATAATGGACGTTTAGATAAACTGGAACATTACAGAACTTTTCCAAACAGTTATACCAAAATATTGGGGGAGAAACTCGCTCTTACGTATCTGAACACTATCAGATTACTTTCTTTTCTCAAATGCCTAACTTTTACATGTACTTAAAAATAACAGATCTTTTCGAAACAGTCATTCCTAAACCTTCGGGGCAGAAACCAACTCTTTCGTATCTAAACACTAACAGATTACTTTCTTAACTCAAATGCCTATCAAAAGGCGAAAACATAATGGAGTTTTAGATGAACTGGAACATTACAGAACTTTTCCAAAAAGACATTCCTAAACCTTGGGGGCAGAAACCAACTCTTACGTATCTCAACACTAACAGATTACTTTCTTAACTAAAATGCCTAACAAAAGGCGAAACAAAAATGAACCTTTAGATGAACTGGATTGTTACAAAAGTTTTCCAAACAGTCATTCCTAAATCTATGGGGGTGAAACTAGCTCTTACGTATCTGAACACTAACACATTACTTTTTCAACTCAAATGCTTAACAATAGGCGCAACATGTTTAGATGAACTGGAACAATACATAACTTTTCCAATCAGTCATACCTAAATATTGGGGGCGGGGAGAAACCAGCTCTTACGTATCTGAACACTATCAGATTACTTTCGTATCTCAAATGCCTAACTTTTACATGTACTTAAAAATAACAGAACTTTTCGAAACAGTTATTTCTAAACCTTGGGGTCAGAAACCAGCTCTTACGTATCTAAACACTCACTGATTGCTTTCTTAACTCAAATGACTAACAAAAGCCGAAACAAAAATGGACTTTTAGATGAACTGGAACAAAACAGAACTTTTCCATACATTCATTTCTAAATCTTGGGGGAGAAACCAGCTCTTACGTATCTCAACACTAACAGATTACTTTCTCAACTCAAATGCCTAACAAAAGGCGAAACAAGTTTAGATGAACTGCAACATTTCAGAACGTTTCCAAACAATCATTCCTAAATCTTGGGGGAGAAAGCAGCTCTTACGTATCTCAAAGCTAACAGATTACTTTCTGAACTCAAATGCTTAACAAAAGGCAAAACAATAATGGACTTTTAGATGAACTGGAACATTACAGAACTTTTCCAAGCAGTCATACCAAAATATTGCGTGGAGAAACCAGCTCTTACGTATCTGAACATTATCAGATTCCTTTCTTAAATAAAATGCCTAACAAAAGTCGAAACGAAATTTGACTTTTAGATGCACTTGAACATTAAAGAATTTTTAGAAACAGTCATTCCTAAATCTTGGGGGCAGAAACCAACTCTTACGTATCTCAACACCAACCGCTTACTTTCTTAAATCAAATGCCTAACAAAAGGCCAAACAAAAAGGGACTTTTAGATGAACTGGAATATTACAGAACTTTTTCCAAACATTCATTCCTAAATCTTGTTGGAGAAACCAGCTCTTAGGTATCTCAACACTAACAGATTACTTTCTTAACTCAAATGCCTAACAAAAGGCAAAACAATATCGGACTTTTAGATGAACTGGAACATTACAGAACATTTTTAAAACATTCATTCCTAAATCTTGGGGAGAAACCAGCTCTTACGTATCTCAACACTAACAGATTACTTTCTCAACTCAAATGCCTAACAAAAGGCGAAACAAGTTTAGATGAACTGCAACATTACAGAACATTTCCAAACAATCATTCCTAAATATTGGGGGAGAATTCAGCTTTTACGTATCTCAACACTAACAGATTATTTTCTTAACTCAAATGCCTAACAAAAGGCAAAACAATAACGGACTGTTAGATGATCTGGAACATTAGAGAACTTTTCCGAACAATCATACCAAAATATTGGGAGGAGAAACCAGCTTTCACGTATCTGAACACTATCAAATTATTATCATATCTCAAATGCCTAACAAAAGGCGAAACAAATTTGGACTTTTAGATGCACTTGAACATTACAGAACTTTTCAAAACAGTCATTCCTAAACCTTGGGGACAGAAACCAACTCTTACGTATTTGAACTCTAACAGATTGTTTTCTTAACTCAAATGCCTATCAAAAGCCGAAACAAAAATGGACTTTTAGATGAACTGGAACATAACAGAACTTTTCCAAACATTCATTTCTAAATCTTGGGGGAGAAACCAGCTCTTACGTATCTCAACACTAAGAGATTACTTTCTCAACTCAAATGCCTAACAAAAGGCGAAACAAGTTTAGATGAACTGCAAAATTTCAGAACGTTTCCAAACAATCATTCCTAAACATTGGGGCGAGAAACCAGCTCTTGCGTATCTCAACAATAACGGATGACTTTCTTAACTCAAATGCCTAACAAAAGGCAAAACAATAATGGACTTTTAGATGAACTGGATCATTACAGAAATTTTCCAAAAAGTCATTCCTAAACCCTGGGGGCAGAAACCAACTCTTACGTATCTCAACGCTAACAGATTACTTTCTTAACACAAATGAATAACAAAAGGCGAAACAAAAATGAACTTTCAGATGAACTGGAATATTACAAAACTTCTCCAAACAGTCAGTCCTAAATTTATGGGGGAAAAACTAGCTGTTACGTATCTGAACACTGACAGATTACTTTCTCAACTCAAATGCCTAACAATAGGCGCAACAAGTTTAGATGAGCTGGAACATTACAGAAATTTTCCAAACAGTCATTCCTAAACCTTGGGGGTAGAAACCAGCTCTTACGTATCACAACACTAACAGATTATTTTCTTAACTCAAATGCCTAACAAAAGTCAAAACAATAATGGACTTTTAGATGAACTGGAAAAATACAGAACTTTTCCAAACAGTCATACCTAAATATTGGGGGGGGAGAAACCAGCTCTTACGTATCTGAATACAATCAGATTACTTTTTTATCTCAAATGCCTAACAAACGGCGAAAAAAAAATTGGACTTTTAGATGATCTTGAACATTACAGAGCTTTTCGAAACAGTCATTTTTAAATCCTCGAGGGAGAAACCAGCTCTTGCGTATCTAAACACTCACTGATTACTTTCTTAAGTAATATGCCTAACAAAATGCGAAACAAAAATGAACTTTGAGATGAACTGAATCATTACAGAAATTTTCCAAACATTCATTCCTAAATCTTGGGGAGAGACCATCTCTTACGTATCTCAACACTGACAGATTACTGTCTTAACTGAAATGCCTAACAAACGGCGAAAGAAAAAATGGGCTAGTAGTTGAATTATATCATTACAGAAATTTTCCAAACAGTCATTTCTAAACCTAGGGGGTAGAAACCAACTCTTACGCGTCTCAACACTAACAGATTACTTTTGTAACTCAAATGCCTAACAAAAGGCGAAACAAAAATGAACTTTTAGATGAACTCTAATATTACAGATCTTCTAAAATAGTCATTCCTAAATCTATGGGGGAGAAACTAGCTCTTACGTATCTGAACAATAACAGATTTCTTACTCAACTGAAATGCCTAACAAAAGGCGAAAGAAGTTTAGACGAAATGGAAAATAACAGAACTTTTCGAAACAATCATTTCTAAATATTGTGCGGAGAAACCAGCTCTTACGTATCTGAACACTATCAGATTACTTTCTTAACTCAAATTCCTAACAAAAGGCGAAACAAAATTGGACTTTTAGATGCACTTGAAAATTACAGAACTTTTCGAAACAGTCATTCCTAAACCTTGGGGGCAGAAACCAACTCTTACGTATCTCAACACTAACAGATTACTTTCTTAACTGAAATGCCTATAAAAAGGCAAAACAATAATGGACTTTTAGATGAACTGGAACATTACAGAACTTTTCCAAACATTGATTCCTAAATCTTTGGGTTAGAAACCATCTCTTACGTATATCAACACTGACAGATTGCTTCCTTAACTCAAATGCCTAAAAAAAGGCGAAACAAAATTGGACTTTTAGATGCACTTGAAAATTACAGAACTTTTCGAAACAGTCATTCCTAAACCTTGGGGGCAGAAACCTACTCTTACGTATCTCAACACTAACAGATTACTTTCTTAACTAAAATGCCTATAAAAAGGTAAAACAAAAATGGACTTTTAGGTGAACTGGAACATTACAGAACTTTTCCAAACATTCATTCCTAAACCTTGGGGGAGAAACCATCTCTTACGTATATCAACACTGACAGATTGCTTCCTTATCTCAAATGCCTAAAAAAAGGCGAATCAAAATTGGACATTTAGATGAACTTGAACACTACAGAACTTTTCGAAACAGTCATTTTTAAATCTTGGAGTGAGAAACCATCTCTTACGTACCTAAACACTAACTGATTACTTTCTTAACTCAAATGCCTAACAAAATGCGAAACAAAAATGAACTTTTAGATAAACTGGAAAATTACAGAACATTTCGAAACAGTCATTCCTAATCCTTGGGGGTAGAAACCAGCTCTTACGTATCACAACACTAACGGATTACTTTCTTAACTCAAATGCCTAACAAAAGCTGAAACAAAAATTGACTTTTAGATGAACTGGAACATTACAGAACTTTTCCAAACATTCATTCCTAAATCTTGGTGGAGAAACCAGCTCTTTCGTATCTCAACACTAACAGATTACTTTCTCAACTCAAATGCCTAACAATAGGCGCAACAAGTTTAGATGAACTGCAACATTACAGAACGTTTCCAAACAATCATTCCTAAACATTGGGGGAGAAACTAGCTCTTGCGTATCTCAACACTAACGGATGACTTTCTTAACTCAAATGCCTAACAAAAGGCAAAACAATAATGGACTTTTAGATAAACTAAAACATTACAGAACTTTTCCAAACAGTCATACCAAAATATTGGGGGAGAAACCAGCTCTTACGTATCTGAACACTATCAGATTACTTTCTTATCTCAAATGCCTAACAAAAGGCGAAACAAAATTGGACTTTTACATGTACTTAAACATTACAGAACTTTTCGAAACAGTCATTCCTAAACCTTGGGGGCAGAAAACAACTCTTACGTATCTCAACACTAACAGATTACTTTCTTAACTCAAATGCCTATAAAAAGGCAAAACAATAATGGACTTTTAGATAAACTGGAACATTACAGAACATTTCCAAACAGTCATACCTAATTATTAGGGGGAGAAACCAGCTTTTACGTATCTTAACACTATCAGATTACTTTCATATTTCAAATGCCTAACAAAAGACGAAACAAAATTGGACTTTTAGATGAACTGGAACATTACAGAACTTTTCCAAACAGTCATTCCTAAATCTTGGAAGAGGAACCATCTTTTACGTATCTCAACACTGACAGATTGCTTCCTTAACTCAAATACCTAAAAAAAGGCGAAACAAAATTGGACATTTAGATGAACTTGAACATTACAGAAGTTTTCGAAACAGTCATTCCTAAATCTTGGAGGGAGAAAAATTTCTTACGTTACTAAACACTGACTGATTACTTTCTTAACTCAAATGTCTAACAAAATGCGAAACAAAAATGAAATTTTAAATGAACTGGATCATTACAGGAATTTTCCAAAAAGTCATTCCTACACCTTATGGGCAGAAACCAACTCTTACGTATCTCAACACTAACAGATTACTTTCTAAACTCAAATGCCTAACAAAAGGCGAAACAACAATGAACTTTTAGATGAACTGGAATATTACAAAACGTCTCCAAACAGTCATTCCTAAATCTATATGGGAGAAACTAGCTCTTACGTATCTGAACACTAACAGATTACTTTCTCAACTCAAAAGCCTAACAATAGGCGCAACAAAAATGGACTTTTAGATGAACTGGAACATTACAGAACTTTTCGAAACAGTCATTCCTAAACCTTAAGGGTTAAAACCAGCTCTTACGTATCACAACACTAACAGATTACTTTCTTAACTCAAATTACTAACAAAACCAGAAACAAAATTGGACTTTTAGATAAACTTGAACATTACGGAACTTTTCGAAACAGTCATTCATAAATTTTGGAGGGAGAAACCAGCTCTTACGTATCTGAACACTAACTGATTACTTTCTTAACTCAAATGCCTAGCAAAAGTCGAAACAAAAATGGGCCTTTACATGAACAGGATCATTACAGAAATTTTTCAAACAGTCATTTCTAAACCTTGGGGGCAGAAACCAACTGTCACGTATCTCAACACTAACAGATTACTTTCTTAACTCAAATGCCTAACAAAAGGCGAAACAAAAATGAAATTTTAGATGAACTTTAACATTACAGAATTCTCCAAACAGCCATTCCTAAATCTATGGGGAGAAACTAGCTCTTACGTATCTGAACACTAACAGATTACTTTCTAAACTCAAATGCCTAACAAAAGGCGAAACAAGTTTAGATGAACTGCAACATTGGAGAACTTTTCCAAACAATCATTCCTAAACATTGGGGGAGAAACCAGCTCTTACGTATCATAACACTAACAGATGACTTTCTTAACTCAAATGCCTAACAAAAGGCAAAACAATAACAGACTTTTAGATGAACTGGAACATTACAGAACTTTTCCAAACATGCATTCCTAAATCTTGGGGGAGAAACCAGCTCTTACATATCTCAACACTAACAGATCACTTTCTCAACTCAAATGCCTAACAAAAGGCAGAAACACATTTAGATGAACTGCAACATTACAGAACTTTTCCAAACAATCATTGCTAAACATTGTTGGTAGAAACCAGCTCTTACGTATCTCAACACTAACAGATTACGTTCTGAACTGAAATGCTCAACAAAAGGCAAAACATTGATGGACTTTTAGATGAACTGAAACATTACAGAACATTTCCAAGCAGTCATACCAAAATATTGGGGGAGAAACCAGCTCTTACGTATCTGAACACTATCAGATTACTTTCTTAACTAAAATGCCTAACAAAAGGCGAAACAAAATTGGGCTTTTAGAGGAACTTGAACATTACAGAACTTTTCGAAACAGTCATTCCTAAATCTGGGAGGGAGAAACCAGCTTTTACGTATCTGAACACTAACAGATTACTTTCTCAACTCAAATGCCTAACAAAAGGCGAAACAAGTTTAGATGAACTGCAACATTACAGAACGTTTCCAAACAATCATTCCTAAACATTATGGGGAGAAACCAGCTCTTACGTATCTCAACACCAACATATGACTTTCTTAACTCAAATGCCTAACAAAAGGCAAAACAATATGGGACATTTAGATGAACTGGAACATTACAGAACTTTTCCAAACAGTCATACCAAAATATTGGGGGGAGAAACCATCTTTAACGTATCTGAACACTATCAGATTACTTTCTTATCTCAAATGCCTAACAAAAGGCGAAACAAAATTGGACTTTTATATGTACTTGAACATTACAGAACTTTTCGAAACAGTCATTTCTAAACCTTGCGGGCAGAAACCAACTGTTACGTATCTCACAACTAACAGATTACTTTCTTAACTCAAATGCCTAACAAAAGGCGAAACAAAAATGAACTTTTAGATGAACTGGAACATTACAGAATTCTCCAAACAGCCATTCCTAAATCTATGGGGGAGAAACTAGCTCTTACGTATCTGAACACTAACAGATTACTTTCTCAACTCAAATGCCTAACAAAAGGCGAAGCAAGTTTAGATGAACTGCAACATTACAGAACTTTTTGAATCAATCATTCCTAAATATTTTGAGGAGAAACCAGCTCCTACGCATCTGAACACTATCAGATTACTTTCTTAACTCAAATGCCTAACAAAAGCCGAAACAAAATTGGACTTTTAGATGAACTTGAACATTAAGGAACATTTCGAAACAGTCATTCCTAAATCTTGGGGGAGAATCCTTCTCTTACGTACCTCGACACTGACAGATGACTTTCTTACTCAACACTAACAGATTATTTTCTCAACTCAAATGCCTAACAAAAGGCGAAACAAGTTTAGATGAACTGCAACATTGGAGAACTTTTCCAAACAATCATTCCTAAACATTTGGGGGAGAAACCAGCTCTTACGTATCATAACACTAACAGATGACTTTCTTAAATCAAATGCCTAACAAAAATCAAAACAATAATGGACTTTTAGATGAACTGGAACATTACAGAACTTTTCCAAACATGCATTCCTAAATCTTAGGGGAAAAACCAGCTCTTACGTATCTCAACACTAACAGATTACGTTCTGAACTCAAATGCTCAACAAAAGGCAAAACAATGATGGACTTTTAGATGAACTGAAACATTACAGAACGTTTCCAAGCAGTCATACCAAAATATTAGGGGAGAAACCAGCTCTTACGTATCTGAACACTATCAGATTACTTTCTTAACTAAAATGCCTAACAAAAGGCGAAACAAAATTGGACTTTTAGATGAACTTGAACATTACAGAACTTTTCGAAACAGTCATTCCTAAATCTGGGAGGGAGAAACCACCTTTTACGTATCTGAACACTAACAGATTACTTTCTTAACTCAAATGCCTAACAAAAGCCGAAACAAAAATGGACTTTTAGATGAACTGGAACATTACAGAACTTTTCCAAACATTCATTCCTAAATCTTGGGGGAGAAACCAGCTCTTACGTATCTCAACACTGACAGATTACTTTCTCAACTCAAATGCCTAACAAAAGGCGAAACAAGTTTAGATGAACTGCAACATTACAGAACGTTTCCAAACAATCATTCCTAAACATTGTATGGAGAAACCAGCTCTTACGTATCTCAACACCAACATATGACTTTCTTAACTCGAATGCCTAACAAAAGGCAAAACAATATTGGACATTTAGATGAACTGGAACATTACAGAACTTTTCCAAACAGTCATACCAAAATATTGTGGGGAGAAACCAGCTCTTACGCATCTGAACACTATCAGATTACTTTCTTAACTCAAATGCCTAACAAAAGCCGAAACAAAATTGGACTTTTAGATGAACTTCAACATTAAGGAACATTTCGAAACAGTCATTCCTAAATCTTGGGGAGAATCCTTCTCTTACGTACCTCGACACTGACAGATGACTTTCTTAACTCAAATGCCTAACCAACCGCGAAACAAAAATATAATTTTCGTTGAACTGGAACATTACAGAACTTTTCGAAACAGTCATTCCTAAGTCTTGGTGGAAGAAACCAGCTCTTATGTATATGAACTTTAACAGCTAACTTTTTTAACTCAAATGCCTAACAAAAGGTGAAACAAAAATGAACTTTTAGATGAACTGGAACATTACAGAACTTCTCCAAACAGCCATTCCTAAATCTATGGGGGAGAAAATAGCTCTTACGTATCTGAACACTGACAGATTACTTTCTCAACTCAAATGCCTAACAACAGGCGCAACAAGTTTAGATGAACTGGAACATTACAGAACTTTTCGAAACAGTCATTCCTAAGTCTTGGTGGAAGAAACCAGCTCTTATGTATCAGAACTCTAACAGCTAACTTTTTAACTCAAATGCCTAACATATGCCGAAACAAAAATTGACTTCCAGATGAACTGGAACATTTCAGGACTTTTCCAAACATTCATTCCTAAATCTTGGGGGAGAAACCAGCTCTTACGTATCTCAACAGTAACAGATTACTTTCTCAACTCAAATGCCTAACAAAAGGCGAAACAAGTTTAAATGAACTGCAACATTAGAGAACTTTTCCAAACATCCATTCCTAAACATTGGGGGAGAAACCAGCTCTTACGTATCTCAACACTAACAGATCACTTTCTTAACTCAAATGCCTAACAAAAGGCAAAACAATAATGGACTTTTAGATAAACTGGAACATTACAGAACTTTTCCAAACATGCATTGCTAAATCTTGGGGAGAAACCAGCTCCTACATTTCTCAACACTAACACATCACTTTTTCAAATCAAATGCCTAACAAAAGGCGAAACACGTTTAGATGAACTGCAACATTACAGAACTTTTCCAAACAATCATTGCTAAACATTGGGGGTAGAAACCAGCTCTTACGTATCTCAACACTAACAGATTACTTTCTGAACTCAAATGCTTAACAAAAGGCAAGACAATAATGGACTTTTAGATGAACTGGAACATTGCAGAACTTTTCTAAGCAGTCATACCAAAACATTGCGATGAGAAACCAGCTCTTACGTTTCAGAACACTATTAGATTACTTTCTTAAATAAAATGCCTAACAAAAGGCGAAACAAAATTTGACTTTTAGATGCACTTGAACATTAAAGAACTTTTAGAAACAGTCATTCTTAAACTTTGGGGGCAGAAACCAACTCTTACGTATCTCAACACCAACAGATTATTTTCTTAACTCAAATACCAAACAAAAGGCAAAACAATAATGGATTTTTAGATAAACTGAAACATTACAAAACTTTTGAAAACAATCATTCCTAAATCTTGTGGGAGAAACCAGCTCTTACGTATCTGAACACTATCAGATTACTTTCTTAACTAAAATGCCTAACAAAAGGCGAAACAAAATTGGACTTTTAGATGAACTTGAACATTACAGAACTTTTCGAAACAGTCATTGCTAAATCTTGGAGGGAGAAACCAGCTTTTACGTATCTGAACACTAACAGATAACTTTCTTAATTCAAATGCCTAACAAAAGCCGAAACAATAATGGACTTTTAGATGAACTGGAACATTACAGAACTTTTCCAAACATTTATTCCTAAATCTTGGGGGAGAAACCAGCTCTTACGTATCTCAACACTAACAGATTACTTTCTCAACTCAAATGCCTAACAAAAGGCGAAACAAGTTTAGATGAACTGCAACATTACAGAACGTTTCCAAACAATCATTCCTAAACATTGGGGGAGAAACCAGCTCTTACGTATCTCAACACCAACATATGACTTTCTTAACTCAAATGCCTAAAAAAAGGCGAAACGAAAATGAACTTTTAGATGAACTGGAACAATACAGAACTTTTCCAAGCAGTCATACCTAAATATTGGGGGAGAAACCAGCTTTTACGTATCTGAACACTATCAGATTATTTTCATATCTCAAATGCCTAACAAAAGGTGAAACAAAATTGGACTTTTAGATGCACTTGAACATTACAGAACTTTCGAAACAGCCATTCCCAAACCTTGGGGGCAGAAACCAACTCTTACGTATCTGAACACTAACAGATTACTTTCTTACCTCAAATGCCTAACAAAAGCCGAAAGAAAAATGGACTTTTTGATGAACTGGAACATTACAGAACTTTTCCAAATATTCATTCCTAAATCTTGGGGGAGAAACTATCTCTTGCGTATCTCAACACTAACAGATTACTTTCTTAAATCAAATGCCTAACAAAAGCCGAAACAAAAATGGACTTTTAGATGAACTTGAACATTACAGAACGTTTCCAAACAATCATTCCTAAACATTGTGGGGGGAGAAACCAGCTCTTGCGTATCTTAACACTAACGGATGACTTTCTTAACTGAAATGCCTAAAGAAAGGCAAAGCAATAATGGACTTTTAGATATACTGGAAAATTACAGAACTTTTCCAAACAGTCATACCAAAATATTTGGGGGAGAAACCAGCTCTCACGTATCTGAACACTATCAGATTACTTTCTTATCTCAAATGCCTAACAAAAGGCGAAACAAAATTCGAATTTTACATGTACTTCAACATTACAGAACTTTTCGAAACAGTCATTCCTAAACCTTGGGGACAGAAACCTTCTCTTACGTATCTCAACACTGACAGATTGCTTCCTTAACTCAAATGCCTAACAAATGGCGGAACAAAATTGGACTTTTAGATTAACTTGAACATTACAGAACTTCTCCAAACAGTCATTCCTAAATCTATGGTTGAGAAACTAGCTCTTACGTATCTGAACACTAACAGATTACTTTCTCAACTGAAATGCCTAACAAAAAGCGAAAGAAGTTTAGATGAAATGGAAAATTACAGAACTTTTCCAAACAATCATTAATATATATTGTGAGGAGAAACCAGCTCTTACTCATCTGAACACTATCAGATTACTTTCTTAACTCAAATGCCTAACAAAGGCGAAACAAAATTGGACTTTTAGATGAACTTGAACATTTCGGAACTTTTTGAAACAGTCATTCCTAACTCTTGGAGGGAGAAACCAGCTCTTACGTATCTGAACACTAACTGATTACTTTCTTAAATTAAATGCCTAACAAAAGCCGAAACAAAAATGGACTTTTACATGAACTGGATCATTACAGAAATTTTCTAAACAGTCATTTCTAAACATTGGGGGCAGACACCAACTCTTACTCGTCTCAACACTAACAGATTACTTTTGTAACTGAAATGCCTAACAAAAGGTGAAACAAAAATGAACTTTTAGATGAACTCTAATATTACAGAACTTCTACAAACAGTCATTCCTAAATCGATGGGGGAAAGCTAGCTCTTACGTATCTGAACGCTAACAGATTTCTTTCTCAACTGAAATGCCTAACAAAAGGCGAAAGAAGTTTAGACGAAATGGAAAATTACAGAACTTCTCCAAACAGTCATTCCTAAATCTATGGTTGAGAAACTAGCTCTTACGTATCTGAACACTAACAGATTACTTTCTCAACTGAAATGCCTAACAAAAGGCGAAAGAAGTTTAGATGAAATGGAAAATTACAGAACTTTTCCAAACAATCATTTCTAAATATTGTGCGGAGAAACCAGCTCTTACGTATCTGAAAACTATCTGATTACTTTCTTAACTCAAATTCCAAACAAAAGGCGAAACGAAATTGGACTTTTAGATGCATTTGAAAATTACAGAACTTTTCGAAACAGCCATTCCTAAACCTTGGGGGCAGAAACCTACTCTTACGTATCTCAACACTAACAGATTACTTTCTTAACTCAAATGCCTATAAAAAGGCAAAACAATAATGGACTTTTAGATGAACTGGAACACTACAGAACTTTTCCAAACATTCCTTCCTAAATCTTGGAGGAGAAACCATCTCTTACCTATATCAACACTGACAGATTGCTTCCTTAACTCAAATGCCTAAAAAAAGGCGAAACAAAATTGGACTTTTAGATGAACTGGAACATTACAAAACTTCTCCAAACAGTCATTCCTAAATCTATGGGGGAGAAACTAGCTCTTACGTATCTGAACACTAACAGATTACTTTCTTAACTCAAATGCCTAACAATAGGCGCAACAAGTTTAGATGAACTGGAACATTACAGAACTTTTCCAAACAGTCATACCTAAATAATGGGGGGGAGAAACCAGCTCTTACGTATCTGAACACAACAGATTAATTTCTTATCTCAAATGCCTAACAAACGGCGAAAAAAAATTGGACTTTTAGATGATCTTGAACATTACAGAGCTTTTCGAAACAGTCATTCCTAAATCTTGGAGGGAGAAACCAGCTCTTACGTATCTAAATACTAACTGATTACTTTCTTAACTCAAATGTCTAACAAAATGGGAAACAAAAATTACCTTTTAGATAAACTGGAACATTACAGAACTTTTCGAAACAGTCATTCCTAAGTCGTGGTTTGAGAAACCAGCTCTTATGTGTCTGAGCACTAACAGATTACTTTTGTAACTCAAATGCCTAACAAATGGCTAAACAAAAATGAACCTTTAGATGAACTGGAATATTACAGAACTTCTCCAAACAGACATTCCTAAATCTATGGTTGAGAAACTAGATCTTACGTATCTGAACACTAACAGATTACTTTCTCAACTGAAATGCCTAACAAAAAGCGAAAGAAGTTTAGATGAAATGGAAAATTACAGAACTTTTCCAAACAATCATTAATATATATTGTGAGGAGAAACCAGCTCTTACCCATCTGAACACTATCTGATTACTTTCTTAACTCAAATTCCAAACAAAAGGCGAAACAAAATTGGACTTTTAGATGTACTTGAAAATTGCAGAACTTTTCGAAGCAGTCATTCCAAAACCTTGGGGGCAGGAACCTACTCTTACGTATCTCAACACTAACAGATTACTTTCTTAACTCAAATGCCTATAAAATGGCAAAACAATAATGGACTTTTAGATGAACTGGAACACTACGGAACTTTTCCAAACATTCATCACTAAATCTTGGGGGAGAAACCATCTCTTACGTATATCAACACTAACAGATTACTTTCTCAACTCAAATGCCTAACAAAAGGCGAAACAAGTTTAGATGAACTGCAACATTGGAGAACTTTTCCAAACAATCATTCCTAAACAATGGGGGAGAAACCAGCTCTTACGTATCATAACACTAACAGATGACTTTCTTAAATCAAATGCCTAACAAAAGGCAAAACAATAATGGACTTTTAGATGAACTGGAACATTACAGAACTTTTCCAAACATGCATTCCTAAATCTTGGGGAGAAACCAGCTCCTACATATCTCAACACTAACAGATTACGTTCTGAACTCAAATGCTCAACAAAAGGCAAAACAATGATGGACTTTTAGATGAACTGAAACATTACAGAACGTTTCCAAGCAGTCATACCAAAATATTAGGGGGAGAAACCAGCTCTTACGTATCTGAACACTATCAGATTACTTTCTTAACTAAAATGCCTAACAAAAGGCGAAACAAAATTGACTTTTATATGTACTTGAACATTACAGAACTTTTCGAAACAGTCATTTCTAAACCTTGGGGTCAGAAACCAACTGTTACGTATCTCAACACTAACAGATTACTTTCTTAACTCAAATGCCTAACAAAAGGCGAAACAAAAATGAACTTTTAGATGAACTGGAACATTACAGAATTCTCCAAACAGCCATTCCTAAATCTATGGGGGAGAAACTAGCTCTTACGTATCTTAACACTAACAGATTACTTTCTCAACTCAAAGGCCTAACAAAAGGCGAAACAAGTTTAGATGAACTGCAACATTACAGAACTTTTCCAAACAATCATTCCTAAATATTGCGGGGAGAAACCAGCTCTTACGCATCTGAACACTATCAGATTATTTTCTTAACTAAAATGCCTAACAAAAGCCGAAACAAAAATGGACTTTGAGATCAACTGGAACATTTCAGAACTTTTCCAAACATGCATTCCTAAATCTTGGGGGAGAAACCAGCTCTTACGTATCTCAACACTAACAGATTACGTTCTGAACTCAAATGCTTAACAAAAGGCAAAACAATGATGGACTTTTAGATGAACTGAAACATTACAGAACGTTTCCAAGCAGTCATACCAAAATATTAGGGGAGAAACCAGCTCTTACGTATCTGAACACTATCAGATTACTTTCTTAACTAAAATGCCTAACAAAAGGCGAAACAAAATTGGACTTTTAGATGAACTTGAACATTACAGAACTTTTCGAAACAGTCATTCCTAAATCTGGGAGGGAGAAACCACCTTTTACGTATCTGAACACTAACAGATTACTTTCTTAACTCAAATGCCTAACAAAAGCCGAAACAAAAATGGACTTTTAGATGAACTGGAACATTACAGAACTTTTCCAAACATTCATTCCTAAATCTTGGGGGAGAAACGAGCTCTTACGTATCTCAACACTAACAGATTACTTTCTCAACTCAAATGCCTAACAAAAGGCGAAACAAGTTTAGATGAACTGCAACATTACAGAACGTTTCCAAACAATCATTCCTAAACATTGTATGGAGAAACCAGCTCTTACGTATCTCAACACCAACATATGACTTTCTTAACTCGAATGCCTAACAAAAGGCAAAACAATATTGGACATTTAGATGAACTGGAACATTAAGGAACATTTCGAAACAGTCATTCCTAAATCTTGGGGAGAATCCTTCTCTTACGTACCTCGACACTGACAGATGACTTTCTTAACTCAAATGCCTAACTAAACGCGAAACAAAAATATAATTTTCGTTGAACTGGAACATTACAGAACTTTTCGAAACAGTCATTCCTAAGTCTTGGTGGAAGAAACCAGCTCTTATGTATATGAACTCTAACAGCTAACTTTTTTAACTCAAATGCCTAACAAAAGGTGAAACAAAAATGAACTTTTAGATGAACTGGAACATTACAGAACTTCTCCAAACAGCCATTCCTAAATCTATGGGGAGAAAATAGCTCTTACGTATCTGAACACTGACAGATTACTTTCTCAACTCAAATGCCTAACAACAGGCGCAACAAGTTTAGATGAACTGGAACATTACAGAACTTTTCGAAACAGTCATTCCTAAGTCTTGGTGAAAGAAACCAGCTCTTATGTATCAGAACTCTAACAGCTAACTTTTTTAACTCAAATGCCTAACATATGCCGAAACAAAAATTGACTTCCAGATGAACTGGAACATTTCAGGACTTTTCCAAACATTCATTCCTAAATCTTGGGGGAGAAACCAGCTCTTACGTATCTCAACAATAACAGATTACTTTCTCAACTCAAATGCCTAACAAAAGGCGAAACAAGTTTAAATGAACTGCAACATTAGAGAACTTTTCCAAACATCCATTCCTAAACATTGGGGAGAAACCAGCTCTTACGTATCTCAACACTAACAGATCACTTTCTTAACTCAAATGCCTAACAAAAGGCAAAACAATAATGGACTTTTAGATAAACTGGAACATTACAGAACTTTTCCAAACATGCATTGCTAAATCTTGGGGAGAAACCAGCTCCTACATTTCTCAACACTAACACATCACTTTTTCAAATCAAATGCCTAACAAAAGGCGAAACACGTTTAGATGAACTGCAACATTACAGAACTTTTCCAAACAATCATTGCTAAACATTGGGGGTAGAAACCAGCTCTTACGTATCTCAACACTAACAGATTACTTTCTGAACTCAAATGCTTAACAAAAGGCAAGACAATAATGGACTTTTAGATGAACTGGAACATTACAGAACTTTTCTAAGCAGTCATACCAAAACATTGCGGGGAGAAACCAGCTCTTACGTTTCAGAACACTATTAGATTACTTTCTTAAATAAAATGCCTAACAAAAGGCGAAACAAAATTTGACTTTTAGATGCACTTGAACATTAAAGAACTTTTAGAAACAGTCATTCTTAAACTTTGGGGGCAGAAACCAACTCTTACGTATCTCAACACCAACAGATTATATTCTTAACTCAAATACCAAACAAAAGGCAAAACAATAATGGATTTTTAGATAAACTGAAACATTACAAAACTTTTGAAAACAATCATTCCTAAATCTTGTGGGAGAAACCAGCTCTTACGTATCTGAACACTATCAGATTACTTTCTTAACTAAAATGCCTAACAAAAGGCGAAACAAAATTGGACTTTTAGATGAACTTGAACATTACAGAACTTTTCGAAACAGTCATTGCTAAATCTTGGAGGGAGAAACCAGCTTTTACGTATCTGAACACTAACAGATAACTTTCTTAATTCAAATGCCTAACAAAAGCCGAAACAATAATGGACTTTTAGATGAACTGGAACATTACAGAACTTTTCCAAACATTTATTCCTAAATCTTGGGGGACAAACTGGCTCTTACGTATCTGAGCAGTAACAGATTACTTTCTCAACTCAAATGCCTAACAATAGGCGCCACAAGTTTAGATGAACTGGAACATTACAGAACTTTTCCAAACAATCATTCCTAAATATTGGGGGAGAAACCAGCTCTTACGTATCTGAACACTAATAAATTACTTTTTTAACTCAAATGCCTAACATAAGGCGAAACAGAAATGGACTTTTAGATGAACTGAATCATTACAAAAATTTTCCAAACAGTCATTCCTAAACCTTGGGGGCAGAAACCCACTCTTACGTATCTCAACATTGACAGATTACTTTCTTAACTCAAATGCCTAACAAACGGCGAAAGAAAAATTGGGCTTGTAATTGAACTGGAACATTACAGAACTTTTCGAAACAGTCATTCCTAAGTCGTGGTGAGAGAAACCAGCTCTTATGTGTCTGAGCACTAACAGATTACTTTTGTAACTCAAATGCCTAACAAAAGGCGAAACAAAAATGAACCTTTAGATGAACTGGAATATTACAGAACTTCTCCAAACAGTCATTCCCAAATCTATGGTTGAGAAACTAGCTCTTACGTATCTGAACACTAACAGATTACTTTCTCAACTGAAATGCCTAACAAAAAGCGAAAGAAGTTTAGATGAAATGGAAAATTACAGAACTTTTCCAAACAATCATTAATATATATTGTGAGGAGAAACCAGCTCTTACACATCTGAACACTATCAGATTACTTTCTTAACTCAAATGCCTAACAAAAGGCGAAACAAAATAGGACTTTTAGATGAACTTGAACATTTCGGAACTTTTCGAAACAGTCATTCCTAACTCTTGGAGGAGAAACCAGCTCTTACGTATCTGAACACTAACTGATTACTTTCTTAAATTAAATGCCTAACAAAAGCCGAAACAAAAATGGACTTTTACATGAACTGGATCATTACAGAAATTTTCCAAACAGTCATTTCTAAACATTGGTGGCAGACACCAACTCTTACTCGTCTCAACACTAACAGATTACTTTTGTAACTGAAATGCCTAACAAAAGGTGAAACAAAAATGAACTTTTAGATGAACTCTAATATTACAGAACTTCTACAAACAGTCATTCCTAAATCTATGGTTGAGAAACTAGCTCTTACGTATCTGAACACTAAGAGATTACTTTCTCAACTGAAATGCCTAACAAAAAGCGAAAGAAGTTTAGATGAAATGGAAAATTACAGAACTTTTCCAAACAATCATTTCTAAATATTGTGCGGAGAAACCAGCTCTTACGTTTCTGAAAACTATCTGATTACTTTCTTAACTCAAATTCCAAACAAAAGGCGAAACGAAATTGGACTTTTAGATGCATTTGAAAATTACAGAACTTTTCGAAACAGCCATTCCTAAACCTTGGGGGCAGAAACCTACTCTTACGTATCTCAACACTAACAGATTACTTTCTTAACTCAAATGCCTATAAAAAGGCAAAACAATAATGGACTTTTAGATGAACTGGAACACTACAGAACTTTTCCAAACATTCCTTCCTAAATCTTGGAGGAGAAACCATCTCTTACCTATATCAACACTGACAGATTGCTTCCTTAACTCAAATGCCTAAAAAAAGGCGAAACAAAATTGGACTTTTAGATGAACTGGAACATTACAAAACTTCTCCAAACAGTCATTCCTAAATCTATGGGGGAGAAACTAGCTCTTACGTATCTGAACACTAACAGATTACTTTCTTAACTCAAATGCCTAACAATAGGCGCAACAAGTTTAGATGAACTGGAACATTACAGAACTTTTCCAAACAGTCATACCTAAATAATGGGGGAGAAACCAGCTCTTACGTATCTGAACACAACAGATTACTTTCTTATCTCAAATGCCTAACAAACGGCGAAAAAAAATTGGACTTTTAGATGATCTTGAACATTACAGAGCTTTTCGAAACAGTCATTCCTAAATCTTGGAGGGAGAAACCAGCTCTTACGTATCTAAATACTAACTGATTACTTTCTTAACTCAAATGTCTAACAAAATGGGAAACAAAAATTACCTTTTAGATAAACTGGAACATTACAGAACTTTTCGAAACAGTCATTCCTAAGTCGTGGTTTGAGAAACCAGCTCTTATGTGTCTGAGCACTAACAGATTACTTTTGTAACTCAAATGCCTAACAAATGGCTAAACAAAAATGACCCTTTAGATGAACTGGAATATTACAGAACTTCTCCAAACAGACATTCCTAAATCTATGGTTGAGAAACTAGATCTTACGTATCTGAACACTAACAGATTACTTTCTCAACTGAAATGCCTAACAAAAAGCGAAAGAAGTTTAGATGAAATGGAAAATTACAGAACTTTTCCAAACAATCATTAATATATCTTGTGAGGAGAAACCAGCTCTTACCCATCTGAACACTATCTGATTAATTTCTTAACTCAAATTCCAAACAAAAGGCGAAACAAAATTGGACTTTTAGATGTACTTGAAAATTGCAGAACTTTTCCAAACAATCATTCCTAAACAATGGGGGGAGAAACCAGCTCTTACGTATCATAACACTAACAGATGACTTTCTTAAATCAAATGCCTAACAAAAGGCAAAACAATAATGCACTTTTAGATGAACTGGAACATTACAGAACTTTTCCAAACATGCATTCCTAAATCTTGGGGGAGAAACCAGCTCCTACATATCTCAACACTAACAGATTACGTTCTGAACTCAAATGCTCAACAAAAGGCAAAACAATGATGGACTTTTAGATGAACTGAAACATTACAGAACGTTTCCAAGCAGTCATACCAAAATATTAGGGGAGAAACCAGCTCTTACGTATCTGAACACTATCAGATTACTTTCTTAACTAAAATGCCTAACAGAAGCCGAAACAAAAATGGACTTTGAGATCAACTGGAACATTTCAGAACTTTTAAAAACATTCATTACTAAATCTTGGGGGAGAAACCAGCTCTTACGTATCTCAACACTAACAGATTACTTTCTCAACTCAAATGCCTAACAAAAGGCGAAACAAGTTTAGATGAACTGCAACATTGGAGAACTTTTCCAAACAATCATTCCTAAACATTGGGGGGAGAAACCAGCTCTTACTTATCATAACACTAACAGATGACTTTCTTAAATCAAATGCCTAACAAAAATCAAAACAATAATGGACTTTTAGATGAACTGGAACATTACAGAACTTTTCCAAACATGCATTCCTAAATCTTGGGGGAGAAACCAGCTCTTACGTATCTCAACACTAACAGATTACGTTCTGAACTCAAATGCTCAACAAAAGGCAAAACAATGATGGACTTTTAGATGAACTGAAACATTACAGAACGTTTCCAAGCAGTCATACCAAAATATCAGGGGGAGAAACCAGCTCTTACGTATCTGAACACTATCAGATTACTTTCTTAACTAAAATGCCTAACAAAAGGCGAAACAAAATTGCACTTTTAGATGAACTTGAACATTACAGAACTTTTCGAAACAGTCATTCCTAAATCTGGGAGGGAGAAACCACCTTTTACGTATCTGAACACTAACAGATTACTTTCTTAACTCAAATGCCTAACAAAAGCCGAACCAAAAATGGACTTTTAGATGAACTGGAACATTACAGAACTTTTCCAAACATTCATTCCTAAATCTTGGGGGAGAAACCAGCTCTTACGTATCTCAACACTAACAGATTACTTTCTCAACTCAAATGCCTAACAAAAGGCGAAACAAGTTTAGATGAACTGCAACATTACAGAACGTTTCCAAACAATCATTCCTAAACATTGTATGGAAAAACCAGCTCTTACGTATCTCAACACCAACATATGACTTTCTTAACTCGAATGCCTAACAAAAGGCAAAACAATATTGGACATTTAGATGAACTGGAACATTACAGAACTTTTCCAAACAGTCATACCAAAATATTGTGGGGAGAAACCAGCTCTTACGCATCTGAACACTATCAGATTACTTTCTTAACTCAAATGCCTAACAAAAGGCGAAACAAAATAGGACTTTTAGATGAACTTGAACATTTCGGAACTTTTCGAAACAGTCATTCCTAACTCTTGGAGGGAGAAACCAGCTCTTACGTACCTCGACACTGACAGATGACTTTCTTAACTCAAATGCCTAACCAACCGCGAAACAAAAATATAATTTTCGTTGAACTGGAACATTACAGAACTTTTCGAAACAGTCATTCCTAAGTCTTGGTGGAAGAAACCAGCTCTTATGTATCTGAACTCTAACAGCTAACTTTTTTAACTCAAATGCCTAACAAAAGGTGAAACAAAAATGAACTTTTAGATGAACTGGAACATTACAGAACTTCTCCAAACAGCCATTCCTAAATCTATGGGGGAGAAAATAGCTCTTACGTATCTGAACACTGACAGATTACTTTCTCAACTCAAATGCCTAACAACAGGCGCAACAAGTTTAGATGAACTGGAACATTACAGAACTTTTCGAAACAGTCATTCCTAAGTCTTGGTGGAAGAAACCAGCTCTTATGTATCAGAACTCTAACAGCTAACTTTTTTAACTCAAATGCCTAACATATGCCGAAACAAAAATTGACTTCCAGATGAACTGGAACATTTCAGGACTTTTCCAAACATTCATTCCTAAATCTTGGGGGAGAAACCAGCTCTTACGTATCTCAACAGTAACAGATTACTTTCTCAACTCAAATGCCTAACAAAAGGCGAAACAAGTTTAAATGAACTGCAACATTAGAGAACTTTTCCAAACATCCATTCCTAAACATTGGGGGGAGAAACCAGCTCTTACGTATCTCAACACTAACAGATCACTTTCTTAACTCAAATGCCTAACAAAAGGCAAAACAATAATGGACTTTTAGATAAACTGGAACATTACAGAACTTTTCCAAACATGCATTGCTAAATCTTGGGAAGAAACCAGCTCCTACATTTCTCGACACTAACACATCACTTTTTCAAATCAAATGCCTAACAAAAGGCGAAACACGTTTAGATGAACTGCAACATTACAGAACTTTTCCAAACAATCATTGCTAAACATTGGGGGTAGAAACCAGCTCTTACGTATCTCAACACTAACAGATTACTTTCTGAACTCAAATGCTTAACAAAAGGCAAGACAATAATGGACTTTTAGATGAACTGGAACATTACAGAACTTTTCTAAGCAGTCATACCAAAACATTGCGGGGAGAAACCAGCTCTTACGTTTCAGAACACTATTAGATTACTTTCTTAAATAAAATGCCTAACAAAAGGCGAAACAAAATTTGACTTTTAGATGCACTTGAACATTAAAGAACTTTTAGAAACAGTCATTCTTAAACTTTGGGGGCAGAAACCAACTCTTACGTATCTCAACACCAACAGATTATTTTCTTAACTCAAATACCAACAAAAGGCAAAACAATAATGGATTTTTAGATAAACTGAAACATTACAAAACTTTTGAAAACAATCATTCCTAAATCTTGTGGGAGAAACCAGCTCTTACGTATCTGAACACTATCAGATTACTTTCTTAACTAAAATGCCTAACAAAAGGCGAAACAAAATTGGACTTTTAGACGAACTTGAACATTACAGAACTTTTCGAAACAGTCATTGCTAAATCTTGGAGGCAGAAACCAGCTTTTACGTATCTGAACACTAACAGATAACTTTCTTACCTCAAATGCCTAACAAAAGCCGAAAGAAAAATGGACATTTTGATGAACTGGAACATTACAGAACTTTTCCAAATATTCATTCCTAAATCTTGGGGAGAAACTATCTCTTGCGTATCAAAACACTAACAGATTACTTTCTTAAATCAAATGCCTAACAAAAGCCGAAACAAAAATGGACTTTTAGATGAACTTGAACATTACAGAACGTTTCCAAACAATCATTCCTAAACATTGGGGGAGAAACCAGCTCTTGCGTATCTTAACACTAACGGATGACTTTCTTAACTGAAATGCCTAAAGAAAGGCAAAGCAATAATGGACTTTTAGATATACTGGAAAATTACAGAACTTTTCCAAACAGTCATACCAAAATATTGTTGGGAGAAACCAGCTCTCACGTATCTGAACACTATCAGATTACTTTCTTATCTCAAATGCCTAACAAAAGACGAAACAAAATTCGACTTTTACATGTACTTCAACATTACAGAACTTTTCGAAACAGTCATTCCTAAACCTTGGGGACAGAAACCTTCTCTTACGTATCTCAACACTGACAGATTGCTTCCTTAACTCAAATGCCTAACAAATGGCGAAACAAAATTGGACTTTTAGATTAACTTGAACATTACTGAAGTTTTCGAAACAGTCATTCCTAAATCTTGGAAGGAGAAACCATCTCTTACGTTACTGAACACTAACTGATTACTTTCTTAACTCAAATGTCTAGCAAAATGCGAAACAAAAATTAAATTTTAGATGAACTGGAATATTACAAAACTTCTCCAAACAGTCATTCCTAAATCTATGGGGGAAAAACTTGCTCTTACGTATCTGAACACTAACAGATTACTTTCTCAACTCAAATGCCTAACAATAGGCGCAACAAGTTTAGATGAACTGGAACATTACAGAACTTTTCCAAACAGTCATTCCTAAACCTTGGGGATAGAAACCAGCTCTTACGTATCACAACACTAACAGATTACTTTCTTAACTCAAATGTCTAACAAAATGGGAAACAAAAATTAACTTTTAGATGAACTGAATCATTTCCGAACTTTTCCAAACATTCATTCCTAAATCTTGGGGGAGAAACCATCTCTTACGTATCTTAACACTGACAGATTACTTCCTTAACTCAAATGCCTAACAAACGGTGAAAGAAAAAATGGGCTTGTAGTTGAACTGGATCATTACAGAAATTTTCCAAACAGTCATTTCTAAACCTAGGGGTAGAAACCAACTCTTACGCGTCTCAACACTAACAGATTACATTTGTAACTCAAATGCCTAACAAAAGGCGAAACAAAAATGAAATTTTAGATGAACTCTAATATTACAGAACTTCTACAAACAGTCATTCCTAAATCTATGGGGAAACAACTAGCTCTTACGTATCTGAACACTAACAGATTTCTTTCTCAACTGAAATGCCTAACAAAAGGCGAATGAAGTTTAGACGAAGTGGAAAATTACAGAACTTTTCCAAACAATCATTTCTAAATATTGTGCGGAGAAACCAGCTCTTACGTATCTGAACACTAACAGATTACTTTCTGAACTCAAATGCTTAACAAAAGGCAAGACAATAATGGACTTTTAGATGAACTGGAACATTACAGAACTTTTCTAAGCAGTCATACCAAAACATTGCGGGGAGAAACCAGCTCTTACGTTTCAGAACACTATTAGATTACTTTCTTAAATAAAATGCCTAACAAAAGGCGAAACAAAATTTGACTTTTAGATGCACTTGAACATTAAAGAACTTTTAGAAACAGTCATTCTTAAACTTTGGGGGCAGAAACCAACTCTTACGTATCTCAACACCAACAGATTATATTCTTAACTCAAATACCAAACAAAAGGCAAAACAATAATGGATTTTTAGATAAACTGAAACATTACAAAACTTTTGAAAACAATCATTCCTAAATCTTGTGGGAGAAACCAGCTCTTACGTATCTGAACACTATCAGATTACTTTCTTAACTAAAATGCCTAACAAAAGGCGAAACAAAATTGGACTTTTAGATGAACTTGAACATTACAGAACTTTTCGAAACAGTCATTGCTAAATCTTGGAGGGAGAAACCAGCTTTTACGTATCTGAACACTAACAGATAACTTTCTTAAATCAAATGCCTAACAAAAGCCGAAACAATAATGGACTTTTAGATGAACTGGAACATTACAGAACTTTTCCAAACATTTATTCCTAAATCTTGGGGGACAAACTGGCTCTTACGTATCTGAGCAGTAACAGATTACTTTCTCAACTCAAATGCCTAACAATAGGCGCCACAAGTTTAGATGAACTGGAACATTACAGAACTTTTCCAAACAATCATTCCTAAATATTGGGGGGAGAAACCAGCTCTTACGTATCTGAACACTAATAAATTACTTTTTTAACTCAAATGCCTAACATAAGGCGAAACAAAAATGGACTTTTAGATGAACTGAATCATTACAAAAATTTTCCAAACAGTCATTCCTAAACCTTGGGGGCAGAAACCCACTCTTACGTATCTCAACATTGACAGATTACTTTCTTAACTCAAATGCCTAACAAACGGCGAAAGAAAAATTGGGCTTGTAATTGAACTGGAACATTACAGAACTTTTCGAAACAGTCATTCCTAAGTCGTGGTGAGAGAAACCAGCTCTTATGTGTCTGAGCACTAACAGATTACTTTTGTAACTCAAATGCCTAACAAAAGGCGAAACAAAAATGAACCTTTAGATGAACTGGAATATTACAGAACTTCTCCAAACAGTCATTCCCAAATCTATGGTTGAGAAACTAGCTCTTACGTATCTGAACACTAACAGATTACTTTCTCAACTGAAATGCCTAACAAAAAGCGAAAGAAGTTTAGATGAAATGGAAAATTACAGAACTTTTCCAAACAATCATTAATATATATTGTGAGGAGAAACCAGCTCTTACACATCTGAACACTATCAGATTACTTTCTTAACTCAAATGCCTAACAAAAGGCGAAACAAAATAGGACTTTTAGATGAACTTGAACATTTCGGAACTTTTCGAAACAGTCATTCCTAACTCTTGGAGGGAGAAACCAGCTCTTACGTATCTGAACACTAACTGATTACTTTCTTAAATTAAATGCCTAACAAAAGCCGAAACAAAAATGGACTTTTACATGAACTGGATCATTACAGAAATTTTCCAAACAGTCATTTCTAAACATTGGTGGCAGACACCAACTCTTACTCGTCTCAACACTAACAGATTACTTTTGTAACTGAAATGCCTAACAAAAGGTGAAACAAAAATGAACTTTTAGATGAACTCTAATATTACAGAACTTCTACAAACAGTCATTCCTAAATCGATGGGGGAAAGCTAGCTCTTACGTATCTGAACGCTAACAGATTTCTTTCTCAACTGAAATGCCTAACAAAAGGCGAAAGAAGTTTAGACGAAATGGAAAATTACAGAACTTCTCCAAACAGTCATTCCTAAATCTATGGTTGAGAAACTAGCTCTTACGTATCTGAACACTAAGAGATTACTTTCTCAACTGAAATGCCTAACAAAAAGCGAAAGAAGTTTAGATGAAATGGAAAATTACAGAACTTTTCCAAACAATCATTTCTAAATATTGTGCGGAGAAACCAGCTCTTACGTTTCTGAAAACTATCTGATTACTTTCTTAACTCAAATTCCAAACAAAAGGCGAAACGAAATTGGACTTTTAGATGCATTTGAAAATTACAGAACTTTTCGAAACAGCCATTCCTAAACCTTGGGGGCAGAAACCTACTCTTACGTATCTCAACACTAACAGATTACTTTCTTAACTCAAATGCCTATAAAAAGGCAAAACAATAATGGACTTTTAGATGAACTGGAACACTACAGAACTTTTCCAAACATTCCTTCCTAAATCTTGGAGGAGAAACCATCTCTTACCTATATCAACACTGACAGATTGCTTCCTTAACTCAAATGCCTAAAAAAAGGCGAAACAAAATTGGACTTTTAGATGAACTGGAACATTACAAAACTTCTCCAAACAGTCATTCCTAAATCTATGGGGGAGAAACTAGCTCTTACGTATCTGAACACTAACAGATTACTTTCTTAACTCAAATGCCTAACAATAGGCGCAACAAGTTTAGATGAACTGGAACATTACAGAACTTTTCCAAACAGTCATACCTAAATAATGGGGGGAGAAACCAGCTCTTACGTATCTGAACACAACAGATTACTTTCTTATCTCAAATGCCTAACAAACGGCGAAAAAAAATTGGACTTTTAGATGATCTTGAACATTACAGAGCTTTTCGAAACAGTCATTCCTAAATCTTGGAGGGAGAAACCAGCTCTTACGTATCTAAATACTAACTGATTACTTTCTTAACTCAAATGTCTAACAAAATGGGAAACAAAAATTACCTTTTAGATAAACTGGAACATTACAGAACTTTTCGAAACAGTCATTCCTAAGTCGTGGTTTGAGAAACCAGCTCTTATGTGTCTGAGCACTAACAGATTACTTTTGTAACTCAAATGCCTAACAAATGGCTAAACAAAAATTAACCTTTAGATGAACTGGAATATTACAGAACTTCTCCAAACAGACATTCCTAAATCTATGGTTGAGAAACTAGCTCTTACGTATCTGAACGCTAACAGATTTCTTTCTCAACTGAAATGCCTAACAAAAGGCGAAAGAAGTTTAGACGAAATCAAAAATTACAGAACTTCTCCAAACAGTCATTCCTAAATCTATGGTTGAGAAACTAGCTCTTACGTATCTGAACACTAAGAGATTACTTTCTCAACTGAAATGCCTAACAAAAAGCGAAAGAAGTTTAGATGAAATGGAAAATTACAGAACTTTTCCAAACAATCATTTCTAAATATTGTGCGGAGAAACCAGCTCTTACGTTTCTGAAAACTATCTGATTACTTTCTTAACTCAAATTCCAAACAAAAGGCGAAACGAAATTGGACTTTTAGATGCATTTGAAAATTACAGAACTTTTCGAAACAGCCATTCCTAAACCTTGGGGGCAGAAACCTACTCTTACGTATCTCAACACTAACAGATTACTTTCTTAACTCAAATGCCTATAAAAAGGCAAAACAATAATGGACTTTTAGATGAACTGGAACACTACACAACTTTTCCAAACATTCCTTCCTAAATCTTGGAGGAGAAACCATCTCTTACCTATATCAACACTGACAGATTGCTTCCTTAACTCAAATGCCTAAAAAAAGGCGAAACAAAATTGGACTTTTAGATGAACTGGAACATTACAAAACTTCTCCAAACAGTCATTCCTAAATCTATGGGGGAGAAACTAGCTCTTACGTATCTGAACACTAACAGATTACTTTCTTAACTCAAATGCCTAACAATAGGCGCAACAAGTTTAGATGAACTGGAACATTACAGAACTTTTCCAAACAGTCATACCTAAATAATGGAGGGGGGGGGAGAAACCAGCTCTTACGTATCTGAACACAACAGATTACTTTCTTATCTCAAATGCCTAACAAACGGCGAAAAAAAATTGGACTTTTAGATGATCTTGAACATTACAGAGCTTTTCGAAACAGTCATTCCTAAATCTTGGAGGAGAAACCAGCTCTTACGTATCTAAATACTAACTGATTACTTTCTTAACTCAAATGTCTAACAAAATGGGAAACAAAAATTACCTTTTAGATAAACTGGAACATTACAGAACTTTTCGAAACAGTCATTCCTAAGTCGTGGTTTGAGAAACCAGCTCTTATGTGTCTGAGCACTAACAGATTACTTTTGTAACTCAAATGCCTAACAAATGGCTAAACAAAAATTAACCTTTAGATGAACTGGAATATTACAGAACTTCTCCAAACAGACATTCCTAAATCTATGGTTGAGAAACTAGCTCTTACGTATCTGAACGCTAACAGATTTCTTTCTCAACTGAAATGCCTAACAAAAGGCGAAAGAAGTTTAGACGAAATGGAAAATTACAGAACTTCTCCAAACAGTCATTCCTAAATCTATGGTTGAGAAACTAGCTCTTACGTATCTGAACACTAAGAGATTACTTTCTCAACTGAAATGCCTAACAAAAAGCGAAAGAAGTTTAGATGAAATGGAAAATTACAGAACTTTTCCAAACAATCATTTCTAAATATTGTGCGGAGAAACCAGCTCTTACGTTTCTGAAAACTATCTGATTACTTTCTTAACTCAAATTCCAAACAAAAGGCGAAACGAAATTGGACTTTTAGATGCATTTGAAAATTACAGAACTTTTCGAAACAGCCATTCCTAAACCTTGGGGTCAGAAACCTACTCTTACGTATCTCAACACTAACAGATTACTTTCTTAACTCAAATGCCTATAAAAAGGCAAAACAATAATGGACTTTTAGATGAACTGGAACACTACAGAACTTTTCCAAACATTCCTTCCTAAATCTTGGAGGAGAAACCATCTCTTACCTATATCAACACTGACAGATTGCTTCCTTAACTCAAATGCCTAAAAAAAGGCGAAACAAAATTGGACTTTTAGATGAACTGGAACATTACAAAACTTCTCCAAACAGTCATTCCTAAATCTATGGGGGAGAAACTAGCTCTTACGTATCTGAACACTAACAGATTACTTTCTTAACTCAAATGCCTAACAATAGGCGCAACAAGTTTAGATGAACTGGAACATTACAGAACTTTTCCAAACAGTCATACCTAAATAATGGGGGGGGAGAAACCAGCTCTTACGTATCTGAACACAACAGATTACTTTCTTATCTCAAATGCCTAACAAACGGCGAAAAAAATTGGACTTTTAGATGATCTTGAACATTACAGAGCTTTTCGAAACAGTCATTCCTAAATCTTGGAGGAGAAACCAGCTCTTACGTATCTAAATACTAACTGATTACTTTCTTAACTCAAATGTCTAACAAAATGGGAAACAAAAATTACCTTTTAGATAAACTGGAACATTACAGAACTTTTCGAAACAGTCATTCCTAAGTCGTGGTTTGAGAAACCAGCTCTTATGTGTCTGAGCACTAACAGATTACTTTTGTAACTCAAATGCCTAACAAATGGCTAAACAAAAATGAACCTTTAGATGAACTGGAATATTACAGAACTTCTCCAAACAGACATTCCTAAATCTATGGTTGAGAAACTAGATCTTACGTATCTGAACACTAACAGATTACTTTCTCAACTGAAATGCCTAACAAAAAGCGAAAGAAGTTTAGATGAAATGGAAAATTACAGAACTTTTCCAAACAATCATTAATATATCTTGTGAGGAGAAACCAGCTCTTACCCATCTGAACACTATCTGATTACTTTCTTAACTCAAATTCCAAACAAAAGGCGAAACAAAATTGGACTTTTAGATGTACTTGAAAATTGCAGAACTTTTCCAAACAATCATTCCTAAACAATGGGGGAGAAACCAGCTCTTACGTATCATAACACTAACAGATGACTTTCTTAAATCAAATGCCTAACAAAAGGCAAAACAATAATGCACTTTTAGATGAACTGGAACATTACAGAACTTTTCCAAACATGCATTCCTAAATCTTGGGGGAGAAACCAGCTCCTACATATCTCAACACTAACAGATTACGTTCTGAACTCAAATGCTCAACAAAAGGCAAAACAATGATGGACTTTTAGATGAACTGAAACATTACAGAACGTTTCCAAGCAGTCATACCAAAATATTAGGGGAGAAACCAGCTCTTACGTATCTGAACACTATCAGATTACTTTCTTAACTAAAATGCCTAACAGAAGCCGAAACAAAAATGGACTTTGAGATCAACTGGAACATTTCAGAACTTTTAAAAACATTCATTACTAAATCTTGGGGGAGAAACCAGCTCTTACGTATCTCAACACTAACAGATTACTTTCTCAACTCAAATGCCTAACAAAAGGCGAAACAAGTTTAGATGAACTGCAACATTGGAGAACTTTTCCAAACAATCATTCCTAAACATTGGGGGGAGAAACCAGCTCTTACTTATCATAACACTAACAGATGACTTTCTTAAATCAAATGCCTAACAAAAATCAAAACAATAATGGACTTTTAGATGAACTGGAACATTACAGAACTTTTCCAAACATGCATTCCTAAATCTTGGGGAGAAACCAGCTCTTACGTATCTCAACACTAACAGATTACGTTCTGAACTCAAATGCTCAACAAAAGGCAAAACAATGATGGACTTTTAGATGAACTGAAACATTACAGAACGTTTCCAAGCAGTCATACCAAAATATCAGGGGAGAAACCAGCTCTTACGTATCTGAACACTATCAGATTACTTTCTTAACTAAAATGCCTAACAAAAGGCGAAACAAAATTGCACTTTTAGATGAACTTGAACATTACAGAACTTTTCGAAACAGTCATTCCTAAATCTGGGAGGGAGAAACCACCTTTTACGTATCTGAACACTAACAGATTACTTTCTTAACTCAAATGCCTAACAAAAGCCGAACCAAAAATGGACTTTTAGATGAACTGGAACATTACAGAACTTTTCCAAACATTCATTCCTAAATCTTGGGGGAGAAACCAGCTCTTACGTATCTCAACACTAACAGATTACTTTCTCAACTCAAATGCCTAACAAAAGGCGAAACAAGTTTAGATGAACTGCAACATTACAGAACGTTTCCAAACAATCATTCCTAAACATTGTATGGAGAAACCAGCTCTTACGTATCTCAACACCAACATATGACTTTCTTAACTCGAATGCCTAACAAAAGGCAAAACAATATTGGACATTTAGATGAACTGGAACATTACAGAACTTTTCCAAACAGTCATACCAAAATATTGTGGGGAGAAACCAGCTCTTACGCATCTGAACACTATCAGATTACTTTCTTAACTCAAATGCCTAACAAAATCCGAAACAAAATTGGACTTTTAGATGAACTTGAACATTAAGGAACATTTCGAAACAGTCATTCCTAAATCTTGGGGGAGAATCCTTCTCTTACGTACCTCGACACTGACAGATGACTTTCTTAACTCAAATGCCTAACCAACCGCGAAACAAAAATATAATTTTCGTTGAACTGGAACATTACAGAACTTTTCGAAACAGTCATTCCTAAGTCTTGGTGGAAGAAACCAGCTCTTATGTATCTGAACTCTAACAGCTAACTTTTTTAACTCAAATGCCTAACAAAAGGTGAAACAAAAATGAACTTTTAGATGAACTGGAACATTACAGAACTTCTCCAAACAGCCATTCCTAAATCTATGGGGGAGAAAATAGCTCTTACGTATCTGAACACTGACAGATTACTTTCTCAACTCAAATGCCTAACAACAGGCGCAACAAGTTTAGATGAACTGGAACATTACAGAACTTTTCGAAACAGTCATTCCTAAGTCTTGGTGGAAGAAACCAGCTCTTATGTATCAGAACTCTAACAGCTAACTTTTTTAACTCAAATGCCTAACATATGCCGAAACAAAAATTGACTTCCAGATGAACTGGAACATTTCAGGACTTTTCCAAACATTCATTCCTAAATCTTGGGGGAGAAACCAGCTCTTACGTATCTCAACAGTAACAGATTACTTTCTCAACTCAAATGCCTAACAAAAGGCGAAACAAGTTTAAATGAACTGCAACATTAGAGAACTTTTCCAAACATCCATTCCTAAACATTGGGGGAGAAACCAGCTCTTACGTATCTCAACACTAACAGATCACTTTCTTAACTCAAATGCCTAACAAAAGGCAAAACAATAATGGACTTTTAGATAAACTGGAACATTACAGAACTTTTCCAAACATGCATTGCTAAATCTTGGGGAGAAACCAGCTCCTACATTTCTCAACACTAACACATCACTTTTTCAAATCAAATGCCTAACAAAAGGCGAAACACGTTTAGATGAACTGCAACATTACAGAACTTTTCCAAACAATCATTGCTAAAGATTGGGGGTAGAAACCAGCTCTTACGTATCTCAACACTAACAGATTACTTTCTGAACTCAAATGCTTAACAAAAGGCAAGACAATAATGGATTTTTAGATAAACTGAAACATTACAAAACTTTTGAAAACAATCATTCCTAAATCTTGTGGGAGAAATTAGCTCTTACGTATCTGAACACTATCAGATTACTTTCTTAACTAAAATGCCTAACAAAAGGCGAAACAAAATTGGACTTTTAGACGAACTTGAACATTACAGAACTTTTCGAAACAGTCATTGCTAAATCTTGGAGGGAGAAACCAGCTTTTACGTATCTGAACACTAACAGATAACTTTCTTACCTCAAATGCCTAACAAAAGCCGAAAGAAAAATGGACTTTTTGATGAACTGGAACATTACAGAACTTTTCCAAATATTCATTCCTAAATCTTGGGGGAGAAACTATCTCTTGCGTATCAAAACACTAACAGATTACTTTCTTAAATCAAATGCCTAACAAAAGCCGAAACAAAAATGGACTTTTAGATGAACTTGAACATTACAGAACGTTTCCAAACAATCATTCCTAAACATTGGGGGGAGAAACCAGCTCTTGCGTATCTTAACACTAACGGATGACTTTCTTAACTGAAATGCCTAAAGAAAGGCAAAGCAATAATGGACTTTTAGATATACTGGAAAATTACAGAACTTTTCCAAACAGTCATACCAAAATATTGTTGGGAGAAACCAGCTCTCACGTATCTGAACACTATCAGATTACTTTCTTATCTCAAATGCCTAACAAAAGGCGAAACAAAATTCGACTTTTACATGTACTTCAACATTACAGAACTTTTCGAAACAGTCATTCCTAAACCTTGGGGACAGAAACCTTCTCTTACGTATCTCAACACTGACAGATTGCTTCCTTAACTCAAATGCCTAACAAATGGCAAAACAAAATTGGACTTTTAGATTAACTTGAACATTACTGAAGTTTTCGAAACAGTCATTCCTAAATCTTGGAAGGAGAAACCATCTCTTACGTTACTGAACACTAACTGATTACTTTCTTAACTCAAATGTCTAGCAAAATGCGAAACAAAAATTAACTTTTAGATGAACTGGAATATTACAAAACTTCTCCAAACAGTCATTCCTAAATCTATGGGGGAAAAACTAGCTCTTACGTATCTGAACACTAACAGATTACTTTCTCAACTCAAATGCCTAACAATAGGCGCAACAAGTTTAGATGAACTGGAACATTACAGAACTTTTCCAAACAGTCATTCCTAAACCTTGGGGATAGAAACCAGCTCTTACGTATCACAACACTAACAGATTACTTTCTTAACTCAAATGTCTAACAAAATGGGAAACAAAAATTAACTTTTAGATGAACTGAATCATTTCCGAACTTTTCCAAACATTCATTCCTAAATCTTGGGGGAGAAACCATCTCTTACGTATCTTAACACTGACAGATTACTTCCTTAACTCAAATGCCTAACAAACGGCGAAAGAAAAAATGGGCTTGTAGTTGAACTGGATCATTACAGAAATTTTCCAAACAGTCATTTCTAAACCTAGGGGTAGAAACCAACTCTTACGCGTCTCAACACTAACAGATTACATTTGTAACTCAAATGCCTAACAAAAGGCGAAACAAAAATGAAATTTTAGATGAACTCTAATATTACAGAACTTCTACAAACAGTCATTCCTAAACCTATGGGGGAAAAACTAGCTCTTACGTATCTGAACACTAACAGATTTCTTTCTCAACTGAAATGCCTAACAAAAGGCGAATGAAGTTTAGACAAAGTGGAAAATTACAGAACTTTTCCAAACAATCATTTCTAAATATTGTGCGGAGAAACCAGCTCTTACGTATCTGAACACTATCTGAATACTTTCTTAACTGAAATTCCAAACAAAAGGCGAAACAAAATTGGACTTTTAGATGCACTTGAAAATTACAGAACTTTTCGAAACAGTCATTCCTAAACCTTGGGGACAGAAACCTACTCTTACACATCTCAACACTAACATATTACTTTCTTAACTCAAATGCCTATAAAAAGGCAAAACAATAATGGACTTTTAGATGAACTGGAACACTACAGAAGTTTTCCAAACATTCATTCCTAAATCTTGGGGGAGAAACCATCTCTTACGTATATCAACACTGACAGATTGCTTCCTTAACTCAAATGCCTAAAAAAAGGCGAAACAAAATTGGACTTTCAGATGAACTTGAACATTACAGAACTTCTCGAAACAGTCATTCCTAAATCTTGGAGGGAGAAACCATCTCTTATGTATCTAAACACTAACTGATTATTTTCTTAATTCAAATACCTAACAAAATGCGAAACAAAAATGAACTTTTAGATGAACTGGATCATTACAGAAATTTTCCAAAAAGTCTTTCCTAAACCTTGGGTGCAGAAACCAACTCTTACGTATCTCAACACTAACAGATTACTTTCTTAACTCAAATGCCTAACAAAAGGCGAAACAAAAATGAACCTTTAAATGAACTGGAATATTACAAAACTTCTCCAAACAGTCATTCCTAAATCTATGGGGTAGAAACTGGCTCTTACGTATCTGAGCAGTAACAGATTACTTTCTCAACTCAAATGCCTAACAATAGGCGCAACAAGTTTAGATGAACTGGAACATTACAGAACTTTTCCAAACAATCATTCCTAAATATTGGGGGAGAAACCAGCTCTTACGTATCTGAACACTAATAAATTACTTTTTTAACTCAAATGCCTAACATAAGGCGAAACAAAAATGGACTTTTAGATGAACTGAATCATTACAAAAATTTTCCAAACAGTCATTCCTAAACCTTGGGGGCAGAAACCCACTCTTACGTATCTCAACATTGACAGATTACTTTCTTAACTCAAATGCCTAACAAACGGCGAAAGAAAAATTGGGCTTGTAATTGAACTGGAACATTACAGAACTTTTCGAAACAGTCATTCCTAAGTCGTGGTGAGAGAAACCAGCTCTTATGTGTCTGAGCACTAACAGATTACTTTTGTAACTCAAATGCCTAACAAAAGGCGAAACAAAAATGAACCTTTAGATGAACTGGAATATTACAGAACTTCTCCAAACAGTCATTCCTAAATCTATGGTTGAGAAACTAGCTCTTACGTATCTGAACACTAACAGATTACTTTCTCAACTGAAATGCCTAACAAAAAGCGAAAGAAGTTTAGATAAAATGGAAAATTACAGAACTTTTCCAAACAATCATTAATATATATTGTGAGGAGAAACCAGCTCTTACGCATCTGAACACTATCAGATTACTTTCTTAACTCAAATGCCTAACAAAAGGCGAAACAAAATTGGACTTTTAGATGAACTTGAACATTTCGGAACTTTTCGAAACAGTCATTCCTAACTCTTGGAGGGAATAACCAGCTCTTACGTATCTGAACACTAACTGATTACTTTCTTAAATTAAATGCCTAACAAAAGCCGAAACAAAAATGGACTTTTACATGAACTGGATCATTACAGAAATTTTCCAAACAGTCATTTCTAAACATTGGGGGCAGAAACCAACTCTTACTCGTCTCAACACTAACAGATTACTTTTGTAACTGAAATGCCTAACAGAAGGTGAAACAAAAATGAACTTTTAGATGAACTCTAATATTACAGAACTTCTACAAACAGTCATTCCTAAATCTATGGGGGAAAACTAGCTCTTACGTATCTGAACGCTAACAGATTTCTTTCTCAACTGAAATGCCTAACAAAAGGCGAAAGAAGTTTAGACGAAATGGAAAATTACAGAACTTCTCCAAACAGTCATTCCTAAATCTATGGTTGAGAAACTAGCTCTTACGTATCTGAACACTATCTGATTACTTTCTTAACTCAAATTCCAAACAAAAGGCGAAACGAAATTGGACTTTTAGATGCATTTGAAAATTACAGAACTTTTCGAAACAGCCATTCCTAAACCTTGGGGGCAGAAACCTACTCTTACGTATCTCAACACTAACAGATTACTTTCTTAACTCAAATGCCTATAAAAAGGCAAAACAATAATGGACTTTTAGATGAACTTTAACACTACAGAACTTTTCCAAACATTCATTCCTAAATCTTGGAGGAGAAACCATCTCTTACCTATATCAACACTGACAGATTGCTTCCTTAACTCAAATGCCTAAAAAAAGGCGAAACAAAATTGGACTTTTAGATGAACTGGAATATTACAAAACTTCTCCAAACAGTCATTCCTAAATCTATGGGGGAGAAACTAGCTCTTACGTATCTGAACACTAACAGATTACTTTCTTAACTCAAATGCCTAACAATAGGCGCAACAAGTTTAGATGAACTGGAACATTACAGAACTTTTCCAAACAGTCATTCCTAAACCATGGGGGTAGAAACCAGCTCTTACGTATCACAACACTAACAGATTACTTTCTTAACTCAAATGCCTAACAAAAGGCAAAACAATAATGGACTTTTAGATGAACTGGAACCATACAGAACTTTTCCAAACAGTCATACCTAAATAATGGGGGGGGGAGAAACCAGCTCTTACGTATCTGAACACAACAGATTACTTTCTTATCTCAAATGCCTAACAAAATGGGAAACAAAAATTACCTTTTAGATGAACTGGAACATTACAGAACTTTTCGAAACAGTCATTCCTAAGTCGTGGTGTGAGAAACCAGCTCTTATGTGTCTGAGCACTAACAGATTACTTTTGTAACTCAAATGCCTAACAAATGGCTAAACAAAAATGAACCTTTAGATGAACTGGAATATTACAGAACCTCTCCAAACAGACATTCCTAAATCTATGGTTGAGAAACTAGCTCTTACGTATCTGAACACTAACTGATTACTTTCTCAACTGAAATGCCTAACAAAAAGCGAAAGAAGTTTAGATGAAATGGAAAATTACAGAACTTTTCCAAACAATCATTAATATATATTGTGAGGAGAAACCAGCTCTTACGCATCTGAACACTATCTGATTACTTTCTTAACACAAATTCCAAACAAAAGGCGAAACAAAATTGGACTTTTAGATGTACTTGAAAATTGCAGAACTTTTCGAAGCAGTCATTCCTAAACCTTGGGGCAGGAACCTACTCTTACGTATCTCAACACTAACAGATTACTTTCTTACCTCAAATGCCTATAAAATGGCAAAACAATAATGGACTTTTAGATGAACTGGAACACTACAGAACTTTTCCAAACATTCATCACTAAATCTTGGGGGAAAACCATCGCTTACGTATATCAACAGTGACAGATTGCTTCCTTAACTCAAATGCCTAAAAAAAGCGAAACAAAATTGGACTTTTAGATGAACTTGAACATTACAGAACTTTTCGAAACAGTCATTTCTAAATCTTGGAGGGAGAAACCATCTCTTACGTATCTAAACACTAACTGATTATTTTCTTAACTCAAATGCCTAACAAAATGCGAAACAAAAATGAACTTTTAGATGAACTGGATCATTACAGAAATTTTCCAAAAAGTCATTCCTAAACCTTGGGGGCAGAAACCAACTCTTACGTATCTCAACACTAACAGATTACTTTCTTAACTCAAATGCCTAACAAAAGGCGAAACAAAAATGAACCTTTAAATGAACTGGAATATTACAAAACTTCTCCAAACAGTCATTTCTAAATCTATGGTCGAGAAACTGGCTCTTACGTATCTGAACACTAACAGATTACTTTCTCAACTCAAATGCCTAACAATAGGCGCAACAAGTTTAGATGAACTGGAACATTACAGAACTTTTCCAAACAATCATTCCTAAACATTGGGGGGAGAAACCAGCTCTTACGTATCTGAACACTAACAGATTACTTTCTTAACTCAAATGTCTAACATAAGGCGAAACAAAAATGGACTTTTAGATGAACTGGCTCATTACAGAAATTTTCCAAACAGTCATTCCTAAACCTTGGGGTTAGAAACCAGCTCTTACGTATGTCAACACTGACAGATTGCTTCCTTAACTCAAATGCCTAAAAAAAGGCGAAACAAAATTGGACTTTTAGATGAACTGGAATATTACAAAACTTCTCCAAACAGTCATTCCTAAATCTATGGGGGAGAAACTAGCTCTTACGTATCTGAACACTAACAGATTACTTTTTTAACTCAAATGCCTAACAATAGGCGCAACAAGTTTAGATGAACTGGAACATTACAGAACTTTTCCAAACAGTCATTCCTAAACCATGGGGGTAGAAACCAGCTCTTACGTATCACAACACTAACAGATTACTTTCTTAACTCAATAGCCTAACAAAAGGCAAAACAATAATGGACTTTTAGATGAACTGGAACCATACAGAACTTTTCCAAACAGTCATACCTAAATAATGGGGGGGGGGGGAGAAACCAGTTCTTACGTATCTGAACACAACAGATTACTTTCTTATCTCAAATGCCTAACAAACGGCGAAAAAAAATTGGACTTTTAGATGATCTTGAACAATGCAGAGCTTTTCGAAACAGTCATTCCTAAATCTTGGAGGGAGAAACCAGCTCTTACGTATCTAAATACTAACTGATTACTTTCTTAACTCAAATGTCTAACAAAATGGGAAACAAAAATTACCTTTTAGATGAACTGGAACATTACAGAACTTTTCCAAACAGTCATTCCTAAACCTTGGGGGTAGAAACCAGCTCTTACGTATGTCAACACTGACAGATTACTTTCTTAACTCAAATGCCTAACAAACGGCGAAAGAAAAATTGGGCTTGTAATTGAACTGGAGCATTTCAGAACTTTTCGAAACAGTCATTCCTAAGTCGTGGTGGGAGAAACCAGCTCTTATGTGTCTGAGCATTAACAGATTACTTTTGTAACTCAAATGCCTAACAAAAGGCGAAACAAAAATGAACCTTCAGATGAACTGGAATATTACAGAACTTCTCCAAACAGTCATTCCTAAATCTATATTTGAGAAACTAGCTCTTACGTATCTGAACACTAACAGATTACTTTCTCAACTGAAATGCCTAACAAAAAGCGAAAGAAGTTTAGATGAAATGGAAAATTACAGAACTTTTCCAAACAATCATTAATATATATTGTGAGGAGAAACCAGCTCTTACGCATCTGAACACTATCTGATTACTTTCTTAACTGAAATTCCAAACAAAAGGCGAAACAAAATTGGACTTTCAGATGCACTTGAAAATTGCAGAACATTTCGAAACAGTCATTCCTAAACCTTGGTGGCAGAAACCTACTCTTACGTATCTCAACACTAACAGATTACTTTCTTAACTCAAATGCCTATAAAATGGCAAAACAATAATGGACTTTTAGATGAACTGGAACACTACAGAACTTTTCCAAACATTCATTCCTAAATCTTGGGGGAGAAACCATCTCTTACGTATATCGACACTGACAGATTGCTTCCTTAAATCAAATGCCTAAAAAAAGGCGAAACAAAATTGGACTTTTAGATGAACTTGAACATTACAGAACTTTTCGAAAAAGTCATTTCTAAATCTTGGAGGAAGAAACCATGTCTTACGTACCTAAACACTAACTGATTACTTTCTTAACTCAAATGCCTAACAAATTGCGAAACAAAAATGAACTTTTAGATGAACTGGATCATTACAGAAATTTTCCAAAAAGTCATTCCTAAACCTTGGGGGCAGAAACCAACTCTTACGTATTTCAACACTAACAGATTAATATCTTAACTCAAATGCCTAACAATAGGCGAAACAAAAATGAAATTTTAGATGAACTGGAATGTTACAAAACTTCTCCAAACAGTCATTCCTAAATCTATGGGGGAGAAACTAGCTCTTACGTATCTGAACACTAACAGATTACTTTCTCACCTCAAATGCATAACAATAGGCGCAACAAGTTTAGATGAACTGGAACATTACAGAAATTTTCCAAACAATCATTCCTAAACATTGAGGGGAGAAACCAGCTCTTACGTATCTGAACACTAACAGATTACTTTCTTAACTCAAATGCCTAACATAAGGCGAAACAAAAATGGATTTTTAGATGAACTGGGTCATTACAGAAGTTTTCCAAACAGTCATTAATAAGCCTTGGGGGTAGAAACCAGCTCTTACGTATCACAACACTAACAGATTACTTTCTTAACTCAAATGCATAACAAAAGGCAAAACAATAATGGACTTTAAGATGAACTGGAACAATTCAGAAATTTTCCAAACAGTCATACCTAAATGTTGGGAGGAAAAACCAGCTCTTACGTATCTGAACACAATCAGATTACTTTCTTATCTCAAATGCCTAACAAACGGCGAAAAAAAATTGGACTTTTAGATGATCTTGAACATTACACAGCTTTTCGAAACAGTCATTCCTAAATCGTGGAGGGAGAAACCAGCTCTTACGTATCTGAAGACTTACAGATTACTTTCTGAACTCAAATGCCTAGCAAAAGGCGAAACAAAAATGTACATTCAGATGAACTGGAACATTACAGAACTTTTCCAAACAGTCATTCCTAATACTTGGGGTAGAAACCAGCTCTTACGTATCTCAACACTAACAGATTACTTTCTTAACTCAAATGCCTAACAAAAGGCAAAACAATAATGTATCTCAACACTAACAGATTACTTTCTTAACTCAAATGCCTAACAAAAGGCAAAACAATAATGGACTTTTAGATGAACTGGAACATTACAGAACTTTTCCAAACAGTCATACCAAAATATTGGGGGAGAAACCAGCTTTTACGTATCTGAACACTGTCAGATTATTTTCTTAACTGAAATGCCTAACAAAAGGCAAAACAAAATTGGACTTTTAGATAAACTTGAACATTACAGAACTTTTCGAAACAGTTATTCCTAAATCTTGAAGGAAGTAACCAGCTCTTACGAATCTAAACACTAACAGATTACTTTTTTATTTCAAATGCCTAACAAAAGGCGAAACAAAAATAGACTTTTAGATGAACTGGATCATTACAGAAATTTTCCGAACATTCTTTCCTAAATGTTGGGGGAGAAACTAGCTCTTAAGTAACTGAACAATAACAGATTACTTTTTCAACTCAAATTCCTAACAAAAGGTAAAACAAGTTTAGATGAACTGCAACATTACAGAACTTTTCCAAACAATCATTCCTAAACATTGGGGTGAGAAACCAGCTCTAACATATCTGAACACTAACAGATTACTTTCTTAACTCAAATGCCTAATATAAGGCGAAACAAAAATGTACTTTTAGATGAACGGGATCATTACAGAAATTTTCCAAACAGTCATTTCTAAACCTTGGGGGTAGAAACCAGATTTTACGTATCTCAACACTGACAAATGACTTTCTTAAATCAAATGCCTAACAAACGGCGAAACAAAAATGAACTTTTAGTTGAACTGGAACATCGCAGAACTTTTCGAAACAGTCATTCCTAAGTCGTGGTGGGAGAAACCAGCTCTTATGTATCTGAACACTAACAGATTACTTTTTTACCTCAAATGCCTAACAAAAGGCGAAACAAAAAGGAACTTTCAGATGAACAGGAACATTACAGTACTTCTCCAAACAGTCATTTCTAAATCTATGGGAACGAAACTAGCTCTTACGTATCTGAACAATACCAGATTACTGTGTCAATTCAAATGCCTAACAAAAGGTGAAACAAGTTTAGATGAACTGCAACATTACAGAACATTTCCAAACAATCATTCCTAAACATTGGGGGAGAAACCAGCTCATACGTATCTGAACACTAACAGATTACTTTCTTAACTCAAATGCCTAACATAAGGCGAAACAAAAATGGACTTTTAGATGAACTGGATCATTACAGAAATTTTCCAAACAGTCATTCCTAAACCTTGGGAGTAGAACCCAGCTCTTACGTATCTCAACACTGATAGATTACTTTCTTAACTCAAATGCCTAACAAACGGCGAAACAAAAATGGACTTTTAGTTGAACTGGAACATTACAGAACTTTTCGAAACAGTTATTCCTAAACCTTGGCGGTAGAAACCAGCTCTTACGTAACACAACACTAACAGATTACTTTCTTAACTCAAATGCCTAACAAAAGGCGAAACAAAAATGGACTTTTAGATGAACTGGATAAATACAGAAATTTTTCAAACCGTCATTCCTAAACCTTGGGGGCAGAAACCAACTCTTACGTATCTCAACACTAACAGATTACTTTCTTAACTCAAATGCCTTACAAAAGGCAAAACAATAATGGACTTTTAGATGAACTGGAACATTACAGAATTTTTCCAAACATTTATTTCTAAATCTTGGGGGAGAAACCATCTCTTACGTATCTCAACCCTGACAGATTACTTTCTTAACTAAAATGCCTAACAAACGGCGAAACAAAAATGGACTTTTAGTTGAACTGGAACATTACAGAACTTTTCGAAACAGTCATTCCTAAGTCGTGGTGCGAGAAACCAGCTCTTATGTATCTGAACACTAACAGATTACTTTTTTAACTCAAATGCCTAACAAAAGGCGAAACAAAAATGAACTTTTAGATGAAGTGGAATATTACAGAACTTCTCCAAACAGTCATTCCTAAATCTATGGGGAGAGAAACTAGCTCTTACGTATCTGAACACTAACAGATTACTTTCTCAACTCAAATGCCTAACAAAAGGCGAAACAAGTTTAGATGAACTGGAACATTACAGAACTTTTCGAAACAGTCTTTCCTAAGTCGTGGTGGGAAAAACCAGCTGTTACGTATATGAACACTAACATATTACTTTCTTAACTCAAATGCCTAACATAAGGCGAAACAAAAATGGACTTTTAAATTAACTGGATCATTACAGAAATTTTCCAAACAGTCATTCGTAAACCTTGGGGGTAGTATGCATCATGGGATTCAAACCCGGACATCTTTCGGATGAATGATCAGAGGCTACCGCTTATATCAATGCGCCAGGGGCGGCAGATAGATAGATAGATTTATATCAGCGTTGCGTATGTTTTCTCCAGTCTGAATAAGCCTTTTCTTTCTTCAAACACATTTGAATAACAAAGCCACTAATACTAAAGTATCTGTATCTTGAAACGTAAAACAACAACAAAAAATCGTTGTAAATCCATTTTTACCCAAAGTTAAAATTCCAGGAATCATAAGGTGTCAACCATTTGTTTGCACTTTTTTACTGGTAAAATAAGTTATAATAAAACGGACCAATACATTTGTAAATTTTTTGTCTGGCAGTCATTGTGAAGTGAGTCGCCTTTAGTTAGGCTTCCAAAGGTTGATTTAGGATCGTTAATGTTTTTTAAACTGGTACTTGTGTCATGTAATGAAGACACAAAGAAGAGGAAAATGCATAACGTGAGTTTACCCATTTATGAGAATATTGCGTATGGCAAAGAGGTTCGACGGGTTTATTCGATTTCTCCTTAAAAAACATTTTTGGTTTTCTTTGCATTTAGTTGGGCTTACATTCCAGTTTCGGTGTTTTTTGGTGTACGAGGGTATCAAATGACGATAATTTTGGGGATATAAGTGTAAATCATATACACTTTTGGAATCGGACGGTTGTTAAGAGCAAACTACACAACTGCCTGAAGATTTAAAACGTGCCGGCTTTTAAGCAAAAAAAATGATCTACGGTTTTTCTTCGGAGGACACAATCACCAGAGAAAAATGCTACATATATGACTCGCGGATCTCCGTTCTTGTCGTTATCTGGGGTGGTGAGGTATCTTCTCTCTTATTGTTAAATGTTTCAAAAGAAATTATGATTTTATATTTGTGTCCTAGAGCCACAGTATTGTAAATCGCTTAATAGGAAAGATCCGTTTTGTCAAAGAGTTGTCCGATCTGCAGATCACATAGCCCTCGGCAGCAGATGGGCAGTGATTACGTGCTACTATATGCATACTAACGTCACCGGAGAGCAATCGCGTCCGAGTGCTTCAGTCTTTGGTGGCCCCTTGTCTGCGCTTGGGGGTTCATTGTTGTCATTCAGAAGGAACGAAGGAACTTACTTTGTATGTTTATGTCGCGAATGTTATCCATTCAGTTGGATAACCCATCTTCGTAATGGATTTCCTTGATTTATCGACACCGCTTAAAGACCGACAATTGTCCATACCTTTCTTTCAAGAAAAAGGAGTTTTACATGCTCAAAAAAATTGCTCTGTATGTCATCACATGACATCGGCTTTGAGTGGAAAATAGAGATGGAGCTGTTATAGACGTGAAATCCGAGAAGAAATACTTCGTGTTCTAATACGTGATTCACAGCTTCTAAATTAAACTTCAAAACAGCGATATTTTTCGTGCATTCTTAGAGTTACGGATATACAATCATTTTGTTTTGTGAGCATGAACTGCGTATAAATAAGAACATTTGTGTGGACTGGAATAATTACACGAAAAAGGTTTGTGCAGCAAGTTTGCTAAGGAATCTTTAGTTGATAAGAGGACCAGGATTGATAGTAGAAGTAGGTGAACGTTTTTTTCTAAAAAAACAACAGCGTTTTCTATATATTGCCAGAGCAATAGGTTTTCGGAGGAATTCGCAAGAAATCTCGTGAGTGGTTCCTGATATATCGCTGTTCCAGAGCAAAGTAGACGTATTTTAATACCCATTATTCAGAAGCATATACATCTTTAGACTATGTTAATATCTGACGAATGGATATCTGATTAATATTTAACATTTGCGGGTGAATCATTCACTGAACTTTGTAAATCCGAACATAGGTGCCAACAATCACTCCATGTGGGGAAAGACGAAATTTAACAGCAAAACCCGGTGAGGTATGACTAAGTGGAATACACGTGTATCAAGGCGAAATTTAACAGCAAAACCTGGTGGGGCCATGGTGCAGCAAACTCACAGGAACATGTTGTATTCGTACCAATGTAAATTTATGTGGCGGAAAATAGTGATAAAGATCTATTTTTTAAAATTCTGGAAGAAATCGTTGTGTATTGACTCCCGGAATGCCATCGCTACCTGATTTGTTAGTATTGGCTTTCCTATACTGTATAATTTATTTTCTTTTATATATTTGTTAAACAGTCTTATTTGTATTAAAAAGTGAATAACTAGGTATTTTCGATATAAAGTGTAATTTTAATACCAATCAGCCACAGCAAACCGTGGCGGTCATATAACAGAAAATGTCCACCGATTCCTTGCCAAGCAGCCCTATCATTGCATCATTCATCTACATATGTACAGAGAAAAAGGAAACTGAAAAAATAAAACTGTTGATACATTCAGGACACAAATTCTACAAAGATCGTCTATTAGTGATACGATGGAAATGGCGTTGTACGGTACGCAAATCCTTGGCAAATCTGTACGTGGACACTGCTTCTTTGGTTATTTTACAATCTGATTTGAGCTACAACGCTGATTCAAGAAAACCGCTGTACCGCCAAGTCGTATCAAACAGTGTTAAGCGAAAAGCAACAAACTATTTTCCGGAAAGCCCATTAAACTTGATTAGAAAAGAGATGAACAAAATTAAAAAGAGAAAATAGTTAAAGTCGTAGCAATTTATTTAACCTATACTATCGACATTACATTTTAGGATTTAGTTCTAATAAAATTCGCCAGAGTTTGTCCTGAGGCTTCGAGCGGTGTCTAAAATTTAGTCCTCCACCCAATGTTTTCATTAACAAGTGAAGGTTCGTTCATTAAGCGTACTGTAACATTTGCAGTAAATAAATCCCGAGGCCATCCAACGGTTTTCAAGCAATTGTGGTAAATACTTCCTAGATGGCGCTGCAGGTCAAGTCTTTATTTCCCTGCGGTTTCATACATACAGCTAATCTCCCAGGGTGTGCTGGCCAAATAGAGCACGGCTTGCAATTCATGGTGCAGGGAAATTCCACGTTGCGATAAGAAAACTCATCTAAGTTTGTCCTAAGGCTTCGCGTGTTGGCTAAAATTAATTTCTTTACACAATGTTTTTGTAAAATGAAAAAGTTTCGTTGCTTCGTTGAGTAAACAAAACATCGTTCTGGAGTATTCGCATTCGGAGGTGCACCGTTTGGCCAGTGAACATCATAGGCATATTAAGCATATGTGAAACAAAATTTTCTGATGGCGCTGCTGGTCACGTTTTTATTTCCGCAGAGGCTAAAAACTTCCAGGGTGTGCGTGACTAAAAAAGCACTACTCATCATACGTTTGCGTTTCGAATCGCATGGATTTATAAATACAATTCAACGTTCTGCCTCCAATTCCAGTTCTTCTGTCTTTTCTTCACTGTGTGAATCTGTGTGTTTATAAGCACATGTTTAAAAACAGAATTTGAGGTTTTGTTATCCGTATAGATGGGATAACAAAAATTCATTCTTTTTTCTTATTCAACGACTGCTAAATAAAACAAATTCTTTCGTATGCTCAAAATCAATGCACAAATTTTTCATCTCGGATTACATGCCAAAATTTGCGCGTGGTTTTTCCCCTTAACAGCGCACACCCAACTTAAATGGGCACTCGACGCCACTGATGTATACACAAGTTATATCAGGATATAATGTTTTATATATATATATATATATATATACATACTTACACGTACGTACGGTTGCATAAGTGCAAGTTTTTCCACAGATGAAAGACCTTGAAGAAGTCTCCGAGTGTATTAATCTCTCACAAGGGAGAATCTGTGGGGGTTGGTGTTGGGTGTCTCTTGAGTGCACGTAGCCCATGAACCGAGAAACTGTGAGTGCCACTGACTCTTTTGGGAATTTCTTCCGTGCGACTCACCAACAGCCGTCCGCCCTATGAGAGTAATTCAGTCCTCAGTCTGTTCAAATACTATAACATTACGAAGTTAATGTTCTTAGGGGAAAAGGGTTTCATAGGAACAATTACAAACATATTTCATGTTTGTATGAAGCATATGTGAAACAAATGTGACGAAATAGGAATTTTGTTTTAGCATAAAAATATTAGATGATTTCTTTTTCATATTAATCGGTTGCACGGTGATAAATGTCAGGGATTAATTAAAATTACATTACGAGCCTTGTGAAGGATGTGAACTCAATTGCAGTTTTGGGAACTTTTCTTGCACTATATAAATCGAAAAATAATGTACATTATGAAAACAATAATTCTAACAGGTAACGTTAAGAACTCAATGATTGGTATTAAAAATACTCCGTACCAAACCTTGTGCAAAGTAGCTGCGAGGAAGTTCTCCATGTAAGGTTTTAATGGATAGGAGAAGTTTCGGTGGGTAAACAGTGTGTCACACTCGCGTGAAGAATATTATCCAGGGGTGTGAAGTCTGAAAAATAACTTTAAATGCAGGGTCGTGGTGGGCGGTGTGTTTGATCTTGGGTAGGTGCATGTATTTATCCTATGTTCTGGTTGTGTTTTTGCAGGAGGAGGAATTTGCGTTGTGTTTAGTGTGTGCCGGTTCGGTGCGGGTAGGCTGCAGGGTGAAGGAGTCACAGTAGGTGTAAGGTGTTGATCTTAGGCCTGACGCCTGTGCTAGTGGGATCACTTTACTAGTGACAACACCACTGAAGGAGGTTTCTCCTCCTAGTTTTACGTACAGAGAACATCAGCTTAACATTCTCGCCGTACAAGGTGATTCGGCCTTGAGTTCGATAGGAGTCCATCAGAGTTCCTCCCCGTGGCCAGAGTTTCGAGGATTCGAGAGTTAGTGTCTGTGGAACCGTATTGTGTGCATCGGGGCGCGAGTGAAACACTAGTGGAAACAAACCCATGTCTTACATATGTGGCGAGGGGGATCAAGTGTGTTCGTGTTGCTGGGAAACAAAACAAAATTAATTTACTTCATGTAGAAAATATTTATTTCGCTGTTTCAAACGTCATTCATAAAACTTCTGTCTTATGCAACGCTTCATGTAACATCTGAGTTTATACATCAATTTTCAGATGCAGAACATCAAAGTCTTTTTGCACATGAAATATAATCTCTGTAAAAGTTTTGTACACCCAAAAGAGAATTTTAAACACCACCTCAGGTAGTACTTCTCCAATCGCATTTTGGAGGCCACTACTGAGACCGAAATACGACTTCTGGTATTGCAAGAAATTTTCCTTTTGGGCTTACAAAACATTGGCAGCTTTTAACAGTAATTTTGAAGTTGTGAATCCGTTTATTGGGGTAACTATGACATGGTTGTTAAGTCAGGTAATATCCGAAAACCTTAAAATGTCATCGTCCTGGAGCGGTAAACAAATCTGCGTTTCCCAGATGTCGTCCCGGTATGTTAATCACTACACCACCCAGAACGACCAAGTTTCAAGTTTCTGATTAATTTGAATAAAGCGATCACAAGATTTGGTAGTCGAAACAATGGGAATTCATATATATTGAATCTGGTGGCTTAGAATTTATTCCCGTGGTGGCACGGAAGCGCAGATATCAATGAATGAAATACGGGATTACACCATCGTGCATTCAAATTTTGAAGTTGTGAATCCGTTTATTAGTGTAAATGTGACATGGATGTTATATATTACATCTATGTCCTATTATATTTTCACCAGTAAACGAATTCACAACTTCAAAATTTGGATTGTACAATGGTGTAATCTCGTATTTCATTCATTGGCAGCTTTTACTTTAGGTTTTGGCAAGTGATGTTAACTGAGCCCATACTCTGAACAAACATTTTTGAGTCCTTATGAATAAGATGCTACCAGGCAGAATAAATCAAGTACATTTGTTACTTCATAGCAAACGCATTTGGTTATCTGATTCATCGATGGCACTGGAGCGCAGAACAATGAGATAACGATTTAGAGGAAGCCCAATTCTCTCTCAAAATGCTAGGACAGTTTTTGAAACAAGTTTTGACATTATGCCTGCTCAAAGACGCAACTAATACTTTTTCATAATTACAACACCGAATAAAATGTGTGAGCTTTTTAACTATACTGGTTATTTTTTTCCGACGAATTTGCTGGTAAGAACTAAAATGACAGGGTTATCGCTGCTATTATCATTAAAACAACGATTTCTAAATTCCTCAAAACTTAAAGCAATTAATGAATATTCTACCTCATAAGTTTTTTCTACACGTGAATATAACTTTGCCCTATGCTAACGTTCTTCAGAAATTTACCAAGAAGTCTAAAAGAACACTTATTGTTCTCAAACTCACTCATTGTTCGAGATAACGATGATCATTCAGAAATTTGTATTGTTTTGTATCAAATATACGACCCTGGTGTTTTCAAATGGATTCGCAACCTACCATTTAATTAACTTAGAGTAGTATGCAGTACTCGATTCCTTGATAAATCACAAGTAATGTATCTTGAAAATAAGTTGCAGACACACATTATTTTTTCACTAAAAAACATCGAGTGCGCTATTCTTTCCATTCAAATATTAGATTTATCAAACATTAAAACACGAAACTTTTGAATAATTATTTGTACATACATTACAATAAAATGAAATGCTTTACAAAAGAGTGTTTTTAGTACAATGTTTAGGGCAATCAAGTTTTCTGATATTCTATTTCATAAATTTCCAAATTGCTATAAAAAAATCCACGAAGAGAAAAGTTTTCTTCAGCGGTAATCCATTTTTACCAAAAACACTAAATATCTCTGGGAACCATTTGAACAATGGTCAAATATATGTTCACACAATAAATGAAACAATACAGGCGGTAGAACTCAATTTCGCAAAAAACTAGAAAAGCGGCGTTCCGACGTGGCCATATTGTTTGAGGAAGATCAAGTGAGTGACTGTAAAATTCCCGGTTTGCGTTAAAAAATATGTTACCATACGTTTCAAAAAGTAGTTCATTATGTACCTGTGAAGAATTGTTGATCAAAAGTTACCGACTATAAATTTGAAAAATTAAAAATTATAATTTAACTTTCAATTCTTAATTAAGTTACAGAACTTTTATTTTACGTATTCTGTTGAATTAAGTGCTCGTTATAGGGATGAGTGCTGATACGTACATTTATTTGCCTTGACTAGATTGTAATTAGCTCATGCGTTGTAATATAAACATGCAAAATGATTACCCGATTAATAATTGTTCCTCCTGATTTTTCCCAAAGAAGGAAGGCTTCTGATATTACGTGCAGTACTACTTTTAGATACTACAAATGCATCAGAAATAGCGATAAGTAATTGGGTATGTTTGTTAATACGCAATTACGCTTTCATAGTATAACTTAATAGAATATTTTTCTGCAACGCTTATGAATCCGTCCTATACTTTTCATTTACTTCAATCGCCGATAGATACCGTTTTTGTTTTGTTTGTTTTTCATTGGTGGTTTAACGACCACTATGAGCAACTCAATGGGCTATAACTAGTCGCCGTATCTAGTTTAGGGCCACTTGTTCCAGGGAGGGAAGAAATCCAATGCCGTAAGAAAAACACAACATTCATGCCGCACCGGGATTCTAACCCGGATCCCTTTCGGACTATTGATTAGAAGCCATCGCTCAGACCACTGCGCCACTTATAGCGGCGCCGCGCCGATAGGTATAACTCCTGCTGTTTTCAGTAAGGCAGGAGCTCTGAATCAACATAACACAGTAGAAATGTCGTTTCCAAATAACTAACAGATGTACTTTTGAGAATACACAAATGGTTTTCAAATAGCCCTGCATAACCGTGTTGCAAGGGAGACACCAACAACCATTAATAGCATATTGGAGTTTGGCTTATATACTATAATACTAGTTGCAACGGGAATATTATTGTCATAATTTCCCAAATTATTCAGTATGAATGCATGGAATAATAGCAGTAATTCATAGATTTTTATTTCTGTAATTGACATTTTTAGACACAGGTGCACCTTTCGTTTTCGCCGCAGCATTATTCTGGTGAACTACAACTTATTATTTGGGAATCCCCACCAGAGAAAAAATGAAATTTTCATTTATCTTTTAAGGTAGGTATTGAAAATCTCTTCGGTTTCATGAATATTATAAACACTATCCAAAAATTAACAAAGGGTTCTTTAAATTTTTTTTAAGTTAAAGAAAACCCATCAAAAATAGCGTTAAAAAGAAATCAAATATAAATTTCGTACAAATTTTTGAATTTCCTCACAAATGAGTTTCTACAAATCTCTTTCTTTATAAAATTTCAGTAATACTGGGTTAGACATTAATTTACTTTGACTGACACAGAGACAGGTTTATATATCCTGTATCCCTCACCAGCTTTTCTTTGTGCTTGTGCTGGATTGCAGACTTTTTTCAGCCATAGATGATAGATTTACAATGTATATTAGTAGCCGATTACACTATTTCCAAGGTAAATGCGGTTTTCGGAGTTTACCTTGTTGCAATTAAGCGCAAAAAGAAACTACTCAACGTTCCTTTTGGAGCTGTATTGCAACAAAACTCTCAATAATACACCATTTAAGATATACTTAAGAAAATCAGAATTTTTGTAAGTTTTTACGTTTTTAATTTTAATAGCGTAATAGATATATCTACATAAAACAGAGCGATCGCACGCCAACCTGACGGCTTTTTCAAGGTTCTGAACTTAACGTACATACAATGCAGAACAAAGATAAAGAAATCCACTTACGTGTTTTACAGGTTTGGAAAAACAAAAATTGCGCACGCTTAATGTTTTAAAAAACGGCTAAACACGTCAATAAATTTCGTTTTGTTTATCCTATATTGTATGTGCGCTAAATATTGAAACTTGAAAAGCTGTCGGTCGACGTGCGAAATCTCGGTATCATATATATATATATATATATATATATATATATATATATATATATATATATATATATATTATATTATTGATATTAATTACGCATAAAAACTTCTAATTTTCCTAAGTTTGATACTGCGTTTTGAGGATTTTAATTGATGTAGTCACGGCGAAACCTTCGATCACCTCCAGACATCATTGCTTACAGCATCGTATGGAATTACAATTATCGCACGGGAAGTTCTTCTTATATATACGCACAGTCGAGTTCCTATATTGTGACCACCTCCTACTTTTGACGTCAACAGCGGGTAGCAAATAAAGGAAGGCACTCTCGAACTCGCTTGCGGGTATATAAGGTGTGCTGTAAGCATTCTGAAAACATATTACACGTTGCTGTCACGGAATAAAGGAGCGATTTACCAGATTTGCAAAAAGGGATGACCGGAGGTTTTCGGTGCAAAGGTGGCAGTATTTCTTAAACAGCGCAGTTTGTGAACTGTTCGTGTGCTGCTGTGGTGAAAGTGTATCGTGATTGGAGAAATTGCATTTTTGCGAATAAGCGACGTGGAAATTGCGGAGCATCACGCGCCATTGATGTTAGAGGTGAACGTCGGCTTCGAAGGTGCGTGAAGGCCGCTAGACAAGCTGCAGTGGAACAACTCAAGGGCCGATTTTTTTTTGATTGGAGGTTTAACGACCACCGTGAGCAACTCAATGGGCTATAAGCAGTCGCTCGTCCCTAATTTAGGGTCACTGGTTTCAGGGAAGGGAGAGAGCCAGTGCCGTAAGACAAACACAGCATCCATGCCTCACCGGGATTCGAACCCGGACCCCGTTCGGACGAATGATCAGAGGCCATCGCTTAGACCACTGCGCCACCGGGGCGGCCAAGGGCCGATTGAACCAGGGTACTACCGGAAGAGTGTCTAAAACGACAGTTCAACGAACCCTACTGCGTATGGGGCACCGATGCAGACGGATGATCACTACACCTATGCTATCGAAGGTGCATCGGTAGCAAATGCTCAAATTCGCACGGCAGTATCGGGATTGGACCTCCGCTAAGTGGCAAAGGATTGTCTTATCCGATGAGTCACGTTTTCTGCTATATCTAACGGACGGACATTGTCGTATAAGGCGGCATACATCGGAGAACTAAAATTCTTCAACCATTGCTGATATAACACAAGCTGGTGGGTGCAGCGTTATGGTCTGGGGAATGCTTTCTTGGCATTCCCTTGTTCCACTCATACCTGCAGAAGACACTATGGACCGAATTCGTTATGAATCCATCTTTGCACACCACGTCCACCCGTACATGCTTATTGTCTTTCCTGGGACATGTGGGATATTCCAGAACGACAATTCCATGTGTCACCCAGATAGAAATGTCCGAGAGTGGTTGGAAGAGCACGATGAAGACTTCGAAGTATTTCCCTGGTCACCTAATTCCCTAGACTTTTACGCAATTGAGAATATGTGGGTCCACTTTGATCTTGTTTTTCGCTCTATGGATTCTCCTCAACCCACCCTACAGCAGCTGTCTGATACACTGCAGTCTGCATGGCTCCACATGCTTTTGAACACCATCCAGAACTTTACTGAGTCACTCGCAGCACGTCTAGCTGCTGTCCGCGCTGCACACGGTGTTTGCTCTGGATATTATCAGGTGGTCACAATAATATAACTCCACCGTGTATATATATACACTGTAGTGCCAGAAAAACTGGTACACCAGTTTTTCTGGCACTTCAGTGTATATGTCACTGTATGTCATGCGCACATAGCGTTGCCGGTCACAGACGTTTGTAGACGTACCAGGGGTCCCAGTGAAGTCCAGCTAAACACACCCCATACGATTACGGACCCCCCACTAGCCGATACAGTTCCCTGTTGACAGGCGGGATCCATGTCTTCACGGGGTTTCCGCCACACACGAATCCTTCCATCTGCCACATACAGGTGGGAACGCGACTCGTCAGACCAGGCTAATTATTTCCCGTCATCAAGTGTCCAGTGGCGGTGTTGCCGTGCCTAAGCGAGGCGCATAGCACTGTGTCGTGCACACATCAAGGGGACTCGAGTTGGGCGTCGGCACCTAAAGTCCATATCGTGCAGGGTACGTTGCACAGTCTGGACGCTGATGTTTGTTGAGGCTTTATCCTTGAATTCCGATGATACCTGAAAGAGTGTTGCACGCCAATCGCGTGAAACGATTCTTAACAGCTGACGATGGTCACTTTCACCCAATGTCTTTTTACGGCCACACTGGTATCGCAGGTTGAAGGTTTTGCCGGAATTCTTGTAGTGACGGAACACCCTTGCAATGGTCGTCCGTGAAAATCGGAACTTCGTTTCTACCTCTGAAATACTATGGCCATCTCACGAGCGCCAACTATGACACCGCGTTGAAATTCGCTTAAATCGTTATTACTTGTCATTCTTATGCCGAAAACAGCTCTGACAGCTGGCAATATACATAACGGCGGACGCAACCGAGTACGCGCATAGGTGACGTTGCTATGTATTTTGCATAAGCTCGTGTTGTACCAGTTTTTCTGGCACTTCAGTGTATGTATATATATATATATATATATATACCTTCAGGTCACTGGCTTGCTCAACTTTCCTCGACAGCAACGGTTTCGACATCATGACCGCCAGATAACAACTGTTGATACAAAATACTATTTGGTTGCAATTAAGAAAATATACCAAAATACACTATTCGAAAAAAAAATTTCCGGACACCAGTGCTTTTTCTGCAACACAGTATGTATGGCAAACTCAATAATTTATTGACACACCATTGGCGAAATCTGCATTTCGCACTCTCCGTGGCGCATTGTAACCACCGGATTTTTGAAAGGTGTAAATTGGGAATGCATTTTGAAAGGAAAATTACGAATTAATCGTAGAACAGTTTCGCGCATGGACAAAAAGCAGTATTTAAATTCATTTGAGGAGTTACTCTTGGATATACAGAATGGAAAAAATGATTTGTAAAAGTATTCAATTAAGAAAAATTAGCTACTACTCTTTGTAACTCTTTGTGTTGCTTGCGAAATAAGCATTGCGCGCTGTTCCTTTTCGCAGGAATTTGCACGTTCCGAAAGATGAACGTAAGTGAGTAAAATGGAAACTACCAGCCAATCGAAAGCGTGGGCTCTTGGGCTAAATTTAATAAAACGTGTAGTTTATATATAATTCCGTATTTATTTAGTAGAAAATTTTCTGAAATTTTGTTTTTCAACAAATTCGTTTTGTAACAGACTTTAAATTAATTTGGTGTGTAAAACTGTTCACATTCAATTTATGAGGATCTTTTACTTTGCTCATTACTATGAGCCGGCGATTTGCATATACTGGGCAGCGATACACAGGAAGTACGTAGCAGAATTGCTGGTGCCGCCTGCCAGATAACTTACAAAAGTCATTTGCTTTTAGGCTGGAGAAATCTGCCATGGCTTTCTCAAATAGACTGTGGCTTCAAAACAGGAAATCCTTTGTTGTATTAGGTCATTGGAGTTAGCTGATCACGTGGGAAACAGCTCTCACCAATTGGCGTGGCCCTCTAGAATAAGAATCGCCAGTGTCTTGAGCGATGCAATACTTTGATTATTACACCTAATTGACGTGAATTAGGAACATCAAACAAAAGTCATCGCTCTTTCCCAGTTTATAAGTGAGTCACAGAAAAATTATCTTCGGCACCACTGGGAATCAAGCCCAGGGTCTTCCAGTTACGGGCCGGATATGCTACCACTGTACCTGGTATGGCAAGTGAGTCGTATATGAGCTTGGAGAATTCAAAGCCGATATGATTTGTCAGTTACTCGTATGTGAGTTTGGAGAAATGGATGCCGCTGTGGTGCAGTGGTAGCATGTCTGGCGTGTAACTGGCAGACCATGGGTTCAATTCCCACCTGCAACCAATGCTAATCTTTCCGTGCCTCACTTCTGAACGTGGAAATAGTGATGACTTCTGTTTGATGCAAAACTTTAAGGTGATGAACCAGCAGCAAGTTAGTACAATTTGTTTTTTAGGAACCATTGTTACATTTAACCACCGTTTTATATTTCGAGTTAGAATACATTTAAAATGTGTTCATTTCATTAAGAATTTGGTTCTGTATAATATTATATCAGAAATTATTAATTTTCTTTTGGCTACAGAAATGTTGTAGTCTACTTCCTTTTCCGCACGACATTGAAGTTTTTTTTTTAATATCCGTTTACATTTCCAGTTAGAACGAGCTTAACGTGTGTTCGCTCTTGAGATTTTAGTTAAGGCAACCGCGAAATATTGTGCATTCTGTGTATTTTAATTTTATGTACCATGAATAAGCTATCTACGAAGGAGGTAATCAGATTATAACCTTAACTTGGGATTCCGTTGATCAAGATACTAGCGATTTCTGTGGTAGAACCCTACAACAGTTGGTGTGAATTATTTCTCTACCCACGTGACCGGTTCCTTCCCTTTCTGCTACGAGACCCAAGTCAGAAATTGTTGAAAGTTCGTCACAAAGAAAGGGTTAATATAAATATAAAATCACGCTACTCGCGCACGGCGGTAATAGCGAGCATGACAAATTAACATGAAAAGTTCAAATCAAACCAAAGTATTACATTGATAATATATATATGTATTTTATAAATTTAGCAGCGGTGATATCTGAATTGTTTTGTCATTTTAAACATTTCTTTCCCTAAGCTAAGTTAAGTCTAAAACAGGAACAAGGGAGGAAAAAAGGATTGTGCACAAAGAAACTCTCAAATATGGCCAAAGTTCCAAACACAATATAGCCTTCGTAAGATTCTTCTGTACATTAGCTTCAAAACACAAGTTAATTTGAAATTCGTTAGCTAATTGTTGTAATAGCATAATACCCCGTAAATCAGGGAAATATTGTTTGGTTTTTTGCCTTACCAAACTGCTGTCGCGGAGAATTTTGCATGACAATTTACCACTTCGATGCAATTTAATTTTGTTGTTTTTCTGAAAGAATGTTGAACATGTTATGTTTTCCTTCGAAATGTTTAAAATATTTATTTTCTGAAAATATCCTTCAAAATAGTTTCCCTAAATTATATTTAAGAAGTGGAATTGTGGAAGCAACACAAAATATTTGAGGTTAACACTTGAAGGTGTTTGGCATACGTTTGAGCTTAAACCTAAACATTTTTCAAACTGTTTCCAATTACAAACCGAGTAAAATCTATCAGATTGATATGAATAAAACGTTTATATCTAATTATGCGACTGAATATTTAAGAGAGGTCTGACATATTTCATGAGAGCAACAACATTTATATACACTTATTTTGTTTCTGAATGAATTCAGATCTCTCACGAGTCGAACGGAGTGCTCAGAATTAATTTGCTCAAAAGACAAGAACAGACATTTGAGTGCGTGAACATAATTCGAACGATTCTCGGACGACTGATTTATAATGATGATAGAACGGTGTGAGTAGGGTTTTTCAAAAAACAACAACATCCCATTTCTTTTCCAAACTGAACAGTGACTCGCACACAAAGCGAAGTCTGCGTATGAATGGTGTGATGAGACTCCTCTGGATGAACGTGACTAATCTGCAGGCAGCCAAAATCTCAAACTCATGCAGCACCTTTGAGAAGAATTGGAACGCGGTCTGTGAACCAGTGTATTCCCGAACACATCGATTAAAAGCCTACATAATCCGATTCCCCCAGGGTGGGGAGGCAGCTCGTGTATTAATACTTGTTCTGAATTCATGAAAGCACCTATAACTACTTTCCAAACTAGGGTAAATTTACCTGTGTTTTTCATATTATATGGAATTGGAAGGCTCTTGTATAAAATGAAAATGTTATGACAATAGAGGAGAATGGTGGTTCTGGTAAGTAACTTAGATACTCCCCAGACAGGCAGAAATACTTGATGAGTTTATTGATTTTTACTCTTATGGCAAGGGCCTAATTTTGAATGCACATGAAACACGTTCAATATTGGGGTCAGCTACCAAATACGTATGTCTTTCCCTGATGATTGATACCCGGTGACTGACTGCCAGATTTTTTCATTTCTTGACATTGATGTTATTATACTTATTGTTGGAGTGTGCTTGTACAGTTTACGACACTGATATGTAAGTGACGAGACCTATAGTAAATGTTAGAACAATTAGGTCTGAACGCATCTGTGCATGAGAAAAATAATTGGGCAATAAATTTCAAATGAAAGGTTTCCGGGCACAGTACACAACTGTGCGGAGGGATTCTAACGTGGTGCCATTTTCATCTTGGTTAGCTGGTATCACAGATTTGTTGAGGTATTCTCTTATTTGCCATAGATCTTTGTTTAGGTCGTTGCCTCGGTATTCTATGTCTCACAGTAGGGTAGATTCCTTCGGACTCTCGGACGGCTGTCCTTAATTATTTGGCAAACCCTGATGGCATCCGCTGGCTTAGTTCGTTCCGTTTTTCTGACATTCACTCATGCTGTCATTAGGCATTTTATTCACTTCTCAGAATTCTGCTCGCTGATCTGTGGTTGATTTTCCAGTCTTTCTTGAAGGCTTCCAAGACTGCAGATCCGCTAGTCTCTGATCTCTCACTTGAAAGTCTGGGAATCGTTTTTGCCTTTTCTTATAGCGTCTTTTCCTGTACATTGTCATATTTGTCTACATTTCGCTCACTCCGTAGTATGTTCGCATGATGTACATGTTCATTTCTGGACTCCAGCTCATGCGTTAGTCTGTACTTCGGTCCGACTTGGTCTTGTTGTTAGTATCCCAGAAGCATCTCCGGCCTGTTGTTGACTATTTCTTGCGGTTGCCATGAGAGGGGCCAACACCAATTTCTTCCCTCTGGAGCCTGTAGCTTATATCTCAAACGGTCCTCTGGCCCGTAAGAAGGTTTATTTCTGTTAGTGCAAAGCTCTTTTGGCAGTCTTCTTATATTTTGTTCAAACTTGAAGATTTTAGTCGTGGATATAGATTCTTAAAAGTTCCGTTTCTACTAATATTGAGAAAATCTGATTTAGTCTGGAATCATGAGAAAAATCTGCAGAATATTTCAGCTTTTGTTTTATATATGTGATATTTTAAAGTATTTTAAAAGGCGTAATTAAAAGCAGTGGTCGCTAACCTTTCGGACCTCACGGACCACTAAATTCATAATTTTAAATCCCGCGGACCACTAATATAAATTTTTCTAAAAAGATAAATACATTTGTAAAATAATTATCAGAGAACTTCCATTTTATTAATATGAAATGCACCTATTTAATATAACAAAATTATAAATGCTTATTTAATTATAACAAAATTATGAATGCTTATTTAATCATAAAAATCTTTAAAGGTTGTTTAATTGTAACAAAATTATTAAAATTAGTATAATTATTACAAAATAATTGAAGCTTATTTAAGTATTACACATTTTAGTGGGATATTTGTTCCTGCTCGTTTGAAAGACGTTTATGGATTTTTGGCTCCAATGACGTTACTGCAAGACGGAGAGCCGTGTTTATTTAAAACCGAGACCGATTCCGAGTTTTAATTGCTGTGACAGATGAAAATGTCTTTTCGCACAAATATGTTGATGAAAATTGAATTAAAATTTTCGTTGCTTTTTCCCTCAGCAATGGGTATTCACATTTTATGGACAGCCAAAAATGAGGTCTTGATAAGGATGACTAGAATTTAGGTGTGACACTGTCGTCGGATGATAGATCGATAAGGCTTTCTTTTTCATTCATGCTGAAATTGCTATCTTCAATGTTTGCTGCAAATAGATCTATTATCCACATATTGCCATGCTTGGGATCTTCTTTCTGTGGGTAATAACGACCAAAAGATTCTGTGAGTGATTGTAAGTGCTGTTGAACAATGGTTACCACCTGCCGGTTGACACAATTTTTTTCATTATTCATCAAAATTTGAAAACATTTGCAGATCTTCTTCAGGAAACAGCGTTTGCCACAGTAATACTTTCTTTTGAAAAGCATCCATTTTACCTCGTAGTGTGAACACGTCCTTAAGTTGTCCTTGCAAGGATGTATTTAGTTCATTTAACATTGAAAAAATATCTGCCATGTATGCAAGCTTGGATACCCACTCATCGTCGGAAATGAGTTCTTGACATTTCGGATTATTTTGCTGCTAGAAAAATAATTTGACTTCTTCGCGCAGGGCAAACCGTCGGGTTAGTATTTTGCCCCTCGACAGCCATCTCACCTCAGCGTGAAGAAGACGGTGAGTATACTGGGAACCCATTTCTTCACAAAGGTCTCAAATATTCGAGAATTGCTCGCTTTGTGTCGAATTTCATTTATAATTTTAATAATATCTGATAATACTTCGTGTAGTTATGGGGACATATTTTTCGCCGCAAGTTGCTCACGATGTATAATGTAGTGTGTAGACAAAATGTCTGGGTGACCAACATTTTTCACCTTTGCAACAATTCCTGAAAGATGTCCAATCATGTTTGCGGCACCGTCTGTAAATATACCAATACATTTTTTCCATTCAATTCCGTGTTCCAGGAAATAACTATTAAGTGCTTTAAAAATCTCAGCGCTAGTTGTTCTACCCGGCAAGTTGAGCGAACAAAGTAGTTCTTCCTGTAACTCTCCTTCACACTCAACCCTCACAAAACAAAGAAGTGCCTTGTTACTTACGTCCGTTGATTCGTCAAGTTCAATTGAATAAAATGGTGAATTTTGCACCATTTTTATAACTTGATTTTCAATATCTTCAGCCATGTCTTCAATTCTGCGCTTCACAGTGTTAGCAGACATAAGAATTACATCCAGTTTCTGGACAGCCTGCTTTCTCAAAACCTCTTCACAGGCTTGTAACATGCAAGGTTTAATTAATTCTTCTCCAATCGTATACGGCTTTTTATTTTTCTTGATCTGAAGTGCTATCAGATAAAAAGCCTTTGATAAGGACTTATCTTCAACAGTAATTTTTGTTAAAGCAATTACTTGCTTTTGCATATTTTCACGCATTCTTTGAAAATATTCAAGTGGTTTCTTAGCTACATGCGGGTGTTTTGATTGCAAGTGTCTTTCGAGTTTCGAAAGTTTCATGGCATCATTGAATAAACTCTTAGAACACACAACACAAAGTGGCAGGGGATGCAGCTCACTACTAGGTTCTTGAATAAATCCAAATTTCAAGTAGTTCGAATCATATTTTATTGATACTTTGAGTATTTTCTTCTCTCCGCCTCCAGTTCGAATGTACTTCCTAATGGTGCCTGACGAGGACTGTGGAGGCTCTGAATCACTGATCAGCTTACGGTTAAGTGAAGTACACATATCACTATTGTTACTATTATCATTAGTTATAATATCTTTTGTATTACTAAAGAAATGCAAAATATTCCTTTGCTTTTTCACTCATTATGAGTTTATTGCATTCGAATCTGAAACCAAACAAGAAATGATAGTTATTAAAGTCAAACTATTTGAGGCCATTACATATAACAGTTAAAGAAAATACACAGTTACATACAATACACAAATAAAATAAAACAATCGGATGAGAATCTGTATTCGCGGAGCGGGGTGACTGTTGGGAACTGAACGAAATGAAGCTCTCGCGCCGGGAAATAACTTTCACGAGCCCTGTACTAGTCTAGTACATTTTGTGAATTTAGAGCAATGTAAAGGCGAAAACTGTCATTCAGATTTCAGATAAATAACGATTTCTTAGAATATTATTTTTGTTTTATTATTATTAAAACAAAAAATGCAAATAATGTTCCAGATTTTTCTGCGGACCACCAAAATTTTCTCGCAGACCACCGGTTGGCGACCGCTGATATAAAGGATCACTTGCTTGTAACCAAATTACTACTGAATAATCATTTATATAGATGTTTTTACAATATATTTACTGGTAATATCGGTTCATCTGAAGACACAACTATAATTGTTAGCTTGCATTAGTAGAAATATTTAAAATATTTCAAGAATTTACACAACACGTTGTTCACAATGAGTGCCCCGATTAACAAGCTGGAGAAAGTAAAGCGTTTGGCCTCATATTAAAAATTTTCATTATTAAAAGTAAAAGTCGCCTTTTTCGTTTTGAGCGTTGCTTATAATGATTTACGAAAGATCTCAGTGAGTGAATCTAATAAGACGAAATTTGGATGTTAGTATTTAGTCAGTAAAATAAAGCTGTCTTATAAATATTCCATTATTTTTTTTATTAGCCAAAACATATATGAAGCTCAGACGCCTTGCTGTTTGTTGGCCTGAACTAAGAGCGTACCTTCGGTAATTATATATGTCTTGTACTCTTCAGCACTTTACACTACCAGTCCATTTAAATTTTTGAATATCAACCTTCGAGATTTAACTTTGATTGCAGATATGTTGGTCTAGTTTTTATGGTTCAGTGTTACTCACACATAAGGGTTCCACCTTCAGATTTCCAATGGAAGGAAGAAAATGAAAAATTCTACTTATCATTTAAAAGTTTTCAAATTCTGGAATTGTATTCGTACAGTGTTCAAAATGTAAAATTAAACCATGCTTCCTTATATTTCTTAATATCTGTTAAATTTAAAACGAATTTGAAGTTTCTGTTGATTATAATTTTGTCGTGATTACACAATATGTTTGTAGTGAATTTGTGTAAAATATGCTGATAATACAAAGAGGTCAAACAGGCTGCCATTTGGACAGCATCGTCGCGTGAGATTTATTTTTTGTTATGCAGTGAGAATTGTACGTGGCTATGAATCAGTTTCTACCGTGCCGTAGTGAAATACTTGAGGGCCACAGATGAATATACACCAACTACAATAGTAATAACAAAGACATAGTTTGGCAACTGTCACTTTGTGGGAATTCCTATTTAGCTTCAGTAGAAAAGGATTCTAAATTCAGAGGATACTGACCCCTTTCAAATCGGGAAATGCATTGTGTAGGCGAGAGTATCACAGAAATAAAAATAAACAACAGGGATAGTACTGCACACACAGTACTAAAGGATTTCGGCATACGGCCACCTCATATAAATGCATCTGATATGAAAAACCCGTTAGATGATTCAAGGCATCCAGAAAGTGAACAAAAAGGAATTTTTGTAAAATGTTGGTGGTTTGTTTTACAAACCGCCTTCTAAAAGCTGTGAAGTTAGTTTTCAAGATTAAATGTGTCAATTGTTAAAATACGCTAATGGCCGAAAGCACAACGAAGCATACATTCTAGTACAGGGGCTTCCAACTACCGGCTCGCGGTGCATTACTTGGGGGCCCACAAAATTTCTTGGAAAAGTAATCTGCTGTAGATAAATTGATGTTTTCAGCAGAGGATCGTAATGTTTTGATTTCAGTGGGGAAAATCAATGAAAGCTCCAAAGGGTATTGATTCAATAATAAACTTAATTGCGTTCTATTTCTATAATAACTAGTGTATCAAGGTGCTTACTCTTTCTTTCCACCCCTGTGATCAATTAAGTGGCCTCGCCCGACCTATTTGCTTCCGCACCTCCTACATTTGTCCGGCAGGTGTGATGACATTGTCTTCCACTTAATAGTTTATGTTGCTACCCAGAGTGTAGAAGCTCTACTTTTCACGAGATACGTGTTTGCTTTAAAAATACACTGACGGAAAAAAAATCCCAACACAAAGAAGGGGTTGTGTTAGATAAACGACAGTTGGTAGGCGGTGAGGGAACACCTCTTAGATGACGTCTATGCAAATTTCGCGCTCGGCGCATACGTGTGGCGCTAGTAGCGCCTCGGAACATGCAAAGCAGGTTTGCTGTAAATACGCGCTGTAACGTTCGTGAGTGTTAGTTATCGTTGAGATTCGACGTAGTGTGCTGATGTTAGTCAACAATGCCTTTAAGAAGACGAAGAAGATATTATCAACAGCTCACGGAGTTTGAACGAGGTCGTGTAATAGGGTTACGAGAAGGTGGATTTTCTTTCCGCAATATAGCAGAACGACTTGGCAGGAATGTAGCCACTGTGCATGATTGTTGGCAGCGGTCGTCAAGGGAAGGTACTGCCTCAAGAAGACCGGGTTCCGGCCTGCCACGTGGCACTACTGAGAGGGAAGACTGCCGTTTACGGCGTATGTCCGTCGCGCATCGTTCCGCGTCTGCGGCAGCGATTCGAGCTGCAGTTGCCACCACAGTGACACAACGAACTGTTACAAATCGGTTACTTGAAGGACAGCTCCGAGCCAGACGCCCTGTAGCGTGCATTCCACTTACTCCAAACCACTGCCGTTTGCGACGTCAGCGGTGTCAAGCTAGAGCTCATTGGAGGACGAAGTGGAGATCTTTTGTGTTTTCTGATGAAAGCCGGTTCTGCCTGGGTGCCAGTCATGGCCGTGTGTTAGTTAGAAGGAGACCAGGTGAGCGCTTGCTACCAACCTGTCTGCGGCCGAGACACACTGGACCTACACCTGGAGTTATGGTCTGGGGAGCAATTTCCTATGACAGCAGGAGCACTCTCGTGGTTATCCCACGCACCCTGACGGCACAGTTGTACGTCGGTCTGGTGATTCAACCTGTTGTGCTGCCATTCATGAACAGCATTCCAGGGGGTGATTTCCAACTGGATAACGCTCGCCCGCATACCGCTGTTGTAAACCAACATGCTCTACAGAGTGTTGACATGTTGCCGTGGCCTGCTAGAACACCAGATCTTTCACCAATCGAGAACGTATGGGACATCATTGGACGACAACTCCAGCGTCACCCCCAACCAGCATTAACCGTCCCTGTATTGACCGACCAAGTGCAACAGGTATGGAACTCCTTCCCACAAACTGACATCCAGCACCTGTACGACACAATGCATGAACGTTTGCGTGTTTGCATTCAACATTCTGGCGGTTACACCGGTTGTGAATGTATCAGCATTTCACATTTAAAATGGCTCTTCTCGCGTTTACAATAAGCTGTGATCTTGAAACCTTAATCGATTAAACATGTTACCTATACAAATGTATTGCCGCTATTTCATTCCTCTACAACTATTTTTTCGTGGTGTTGAGATTTTTTTATTTCCCGTCAGTGTATATGTTATGAGTCTATGATCATTATTGTTCCATTTTGTGGTAAATTCCAGAATGAGTAGAATTTCAAACAAACCTAAGATTCAGAGTGAAAATAGAGCTTACAAGGAATGTGGGCAAATACATTATTTAATTAAGGATAATAACGGGAATTTGCAGTGTTTGGTATGTATGCAAATCATATCAGTGCCTAAACAATGTAATGCGAAGATACATTGTACAACAGTGCACGAAAAATAGTTTAAATCGTATGAAGAAGAATCTCGAAATGTCTTGATTGCGAATTTGAGGAAGAAACTGAGGCAGGAAACAGACATGTCTATCAAAATTTCTCAAACAAAAATATCTGTCTTATAAGCTTCTTATGATGTATCTCTTGAACTTCGCTGAGCAAAGAAGCCTACTAATTGTGGCAGTACAATAAAACAACATGTGCTGTTGAAGTGGCAAAGCGTTAGAGAAAGCTAATATAGATGAGAAATTTGAATCAGTGCCGCTTCCCAAACAAACTTTACAAAGAAGGATTATTTATATGCGAGAACAAGTAAAAAAACATTTCTTAGCTTCGTTGAAAAACGTGTCTATTTCTCCTTTTGTCTTGACGAAAATACTGTTCAAACAGATATGTGTCCGCTGTTTGTGTTTATACGTTTTACTCAAGAAGATGTTTCACTAAAGAGAAATTGTTCGAAATATGCGCACTTCACAGAACCCTAAAAGGAAAGGACATCTATGATGCCGTGAAAAATACCTTTGATAATATCCGAGATTTTGAAAAATGTTCAGTAATTGTGGCAAATGGTTCACCAGCGCTGGTAAGGCCGGTAATCTGGATTGATTGGGTTCGTTAGCTTAAAATTAAGTAACTTTTCCAATAAGGCATGGTGTTATTCACCAACGTGATTTGTTTGGGGAATCAGTGAAACAATACGAAGTTTTTAAACCTGTAATTAAGATAATCCACATGATAGGATGTGGAAACAGCTCTTTTGCATCGACAGTCAGAGCAGTTTTTGGAGCATACAAATGCCTAATCCTTACAACCCAGTGAAGTGGGTGAGTGTACGAAAGTGTGTTGAGTGATTCTTTTTAATAAGAAAATTAATCCCGGCATTTCTCAGTCATTTTGTTTCACCGGATTCTTCACAGTTGAAAGGAAATCTCTGAAGTACAGATTTCATGAAACAACTAGCTTCTCTCACCGACATCACAACTCATCTCAACGAATTGAAACTGAATCTCTAGGAAGGAAGCCAGTTGGTATCAGATTTAATGGGAAACGTAAATGGGTTTCGTAATAAACAACGAATTTTAAAAACATTTTCGGGAAGAAATGACCACATTTTTTTCAAGGTCTTTGCAACTATCAGAATACTTTAAAGATGACGAAATATTTGCTTTTCCAGAATTTGGAGAAAATGTACTGAGTAATTCACTCGGAACTTTACCCTAATTAAAGCGCTATAATTTTCAAAAGGGAAAAATTATGAGCTGAAATTTGAAGACGAAGTACCGTACGTTCTGACATTCACATCCATATGTGCGCTTTTCGGCTCGTATACCCAGACGGCGCCCCAATTCATGGCGTCTGGTGGGAACGGTTTTCCGCCATTCTCTTTGTCGGTCAACGTGCATCGAGTACGATAGTGTTCACGAATGCTGAGCCCGTGTTTATCGTTCGAAAGTAGAGGAAAAGGGCAGGTTCTAGCGCAGGGACAGCCCTCCATAGACTTAACATTGGCTGTCCACGAGGCTGTCCACGGCTGTCCACGAGGCTGTCTCCGGCTGTCCCAAGGCTGCCCCGACTCAGAGTTTTTGTCACGCGATCGCCCCCATGATGTGCTGCCCCCTAGCGGTGCTCCTTGGAACTTTCAATGAATCTTTGTTTTTGAGGGATGGCAACGACAGAGTGGGAAAGGGGGAGGATATAGGGGGATGTCAACTCGATGTGCTGCCCCCTAGCGGTGCTTCTTGGAACTTCCAATGGATCTTTGTTTTTGAGGGATGGCAACGACCGAGTGGGAAAGGGGGCGGATATGGGAGGATGTCAACTCGATGTGCTGCCCCGTAGCGGTGCTTCTTGGAACTTTCGATGGATCTTTGATTTTGAGGGATGGCAACGACCGAGTAGAAAAAGGGGTGTCAACTCGATGTGCTGCCCCCTGGCGGTGCTTCTTGGAACTTTCGATGGATCTTTGATTTTGAGGGATGGCAACAACCGAGTGGGTCCGTTGGGATTTTTTGTATTTATTCCAGTGGTTTTCAAGCGGGAGTTTCCCTCCTCTTCGATGTTATTTTTCACCGGAGGAAATTTTTACGTAACGATGCTGGGGAATTTTCTTTCCAATGGAGTAAAAATGCTCTAATGGTCTTAGCAAGGTCCTAACTCACGATGATTTGGTTTCAAAAAATTGGCCATGTGGTCTCGTGTACTACGTATTCACTCTATTTTTTTTAATTACTTTTACATTATTTCTTCATGGGTTTTTTTTATATATTTTTTGTATGTTTTGAGGGAGTTTTTTCGTGTAGATGTAGTGAATTTTCTTGGGAACTTTTCTTTTTCATACATTTCATTTTATTTCAGACCATGAGACGGGGAAATGCTTCTTTAGAAACGATTTCGTTCCTGTTCGCAGTAACTACCCAGCAAAAACACAAGTGCTGGGAAACTGCTGGCCACCAGCTGGCAGTTATGGGTCACTGCTGGCTGAAATCTGCCGCTCACGGCCCGGTAGTGGTCCGTTGGTGGCAGCGCTATCAGTTGGCGAGCCATTGATGGCCCTGCAGCAACGCCGTGAATTGTGGGCCTCCAAGCAAGTGCCACTAGTGGCCCGTTGCTGGCAACCAATGCAACCCCCAACAGCAGGTGGAAGCATCGGGACTGCGCATGCGCGGAAGCAACACTTGCTGTGTCTCTCATGGTACCAGTTAGTTGAAGACGACGCTATCACCATCGTGTTATTTTAGTGGATGTTAAGAAAAAATCCATATGTGGAGAGGCGAATTAATTTCCTAATGAAATTTTACGTCGACGAAGATATCAGATTAATAAGCCGTGAAATACTAGATTACAGCCATGAAATACACCCACTCCATTCCCATGAATAACAATTCATGGAATGGAGTGGATAAATAACAAGAAAAAATTTGAAACCGCATGAAACACATATCCTGGAAAACCATTAAAATAGCGTTTGTTGGAAAAAAAAAGAATTATACGCGTACAAAATTTATTAATTATTTGAAAGAAAAAAAAAACAACGGTATGTGGTGTACTCATCCATGGGTTGAATACACAAGACTGGGAGGAATTCGCTTCTAAAAATAACGAGAAGTAAAATAAAATATCTTTTACTCTTTAAAACAAATGTAGCTTCGGACAACGGAAAGGAAAGACACAACGTTAAAAATGTAACAGAATGTGACATGAACCCGGGTAAATATATATTTATTCAACAATCTTTTTTCAAGACGGCAAGGACAGTACAAAACTTTGGAATGCGACTCTAAGTATGCACACGCCTTGAAAATGAGTGAAGTCCCCTTAAGGTAAAAAAAAAAACTATCGTTACGTTGAAAAAATTAATTTATCAATTATATGAAACTGACTTTTATGAAAAATACCTCGCAATATTACAAAATGAAAGAGGGAAGCATTCGATTACAATATGCATGCGAAACAGATAGCTTCCAGCACGTACCTGAGCGTCGTGAATTAGTAATGTCAGTAGCGAACGCGGCATCCACGTAGACGACCCAGGATCGAATCTAGTCAAATGCAAACGTCGTTTTTCCGGTCTGTCGAGAAAAGTTCCCCAGCGCAGTGCGTTAATTCACAAGCTTCGTAAGGGTAGAAAAAAAAATTGTAGCTTTAGGAAACTGCGGTTATCCTTGCTTTTTTTTCTTTTTTTATTATTGCTACTACGGGAAATTGGCGGACAAGATTCGGCAAGCCACCAGTTACGTCACGTGGTTGCTGGCTGCCACAAACGGACCACATTAGGCTAGCCATCATTTCTGGCAAGTACTTGCAGGGCCACTGAAGGGCCACTTGTAGCTGCTACTGCCTGTGATGGACCACTGATGGCCCTGTTGTGGCATATGACAACTGATGGGGTGCCAACTGTTGGCCAGCTGTTGGCCTGAACTGCTGGCCTTTCTGTTGGCCGCCCGGACATTTTATTGACGGTTCGGCAGCGGCAACATAGTGCTGGGCCATTGCTGGCAGTGCTGGCTGCCAGCAATAGCCCACTGTTGGCCCAGCAATACTGTTTTTGCTGGGTATTGGACTTTGACAAATATTTTGGGAAATCAAGCGGAAATGTAGACATGTTAATTCTGAGTCTTTCGCCCTTCCAATATTTTTTCTAATCGTAATGTTTTCATGTACTATGTATTCCCGCTCTTTCTTTTATATAACTTTTACGTTATTTCATCATGAATTTTTTATATTTTTTGTATGTTTTGAGGGAGTTTTTTCGTGTAGTTGTAATGAATTTTCTGGGGAAATTTTCTTTTTCCTTTATTCAATTTTATTACAGATCATGAGACGAGGAAATGCTTCTTTAGAAACGATTTCATTCCTGTTCGCAGTAATTATTGGACTCTGTCATTTTTTTTGTGAAATGACTTCATGCTAATTCTGAGTCTTTCGCCTTTGCAATATTATTTTCTCGTAATTTTTTCGTGTGTTCAAGAACTCTACAGGTCTTTCACAGTTAAAATTCTGATGAAACAATATTTTCTTACTTTATTTCGCATATCATTATAGCTTCCCAATTTCGCTATTTTACTTCATCTTTTTTTTTTTTAAATTTCGTAAAACTTTTCAGTATGTCAGTAATTGTTTTCTTACTTGGTCAAACTTGTGACTCCATTTATTTGGACTCTTTTTTTTTTTTTTTCATTTCATTTCAGCATAACGATTATTTTAGAAGTGGCAGGTCATCAGATTTTTGTTTCCTTATATAGCATATTTTCAAACTTGCTTAAAAATATTCCTCAAAGCTTTGCATGTAATCAAATATGCATTTTTTTATTCTTTCCTAGTTTGCTATACTTTCCGTGGACTGTCCCAATAAGAAAGCATTCATTGTCAAGACATACAATCTAAAACCTTTTTTCTTACGATAAAATTTGTATTCTTTGGGCTGTATATTTTTCTGTCTCGTCCGAAAAAACATTCATTCTAGAGGCAAAGCTAGTGATTCCGTTCATCCCATAAACATTATTTTTTTAACGTTTTACTAACTCATCAGAAAAGCAGTTGTTCCCCACCCCGATAGCGAAAATAAAGAAATTCTTACTTCTTTTCCATACATATCGACTCAATCTATTTCTTTTCGAAATGCTGGTCATGACATTTCAACTAAAATTTCCTACTTTCACCAAAAATCATATTCTTAAACGAGCTATTTTATTTTTTTACTTTATTTCATGTATAACTAAATTTTTATTGTTTCCTCACCTCATCAAAGTTAATAAGAACTTCCCCAATCTCATTCCTTTCCCTCATTTAGTTCGCTTTAAATTGAGATGTTTCAAAACTTCGCGTATATTTCTTCCACTAAATGTCCAATTCTCCCGTATCGGTCCCATCATTTTTAACTTCTGTGCCTGCCGCATTTTTCTTTAGAAGTTTAGTTTCATTGACCTTTTCTTTCGTTTCAATTAGGTTTTCATTATCGTATTTTTTATTCATTGTCTCAGCAGAGAAAGCATTCATTCTGGAGACATTACGACTAAGTCCATACTTCCTCTAAACATTTTTATTTCACGTTTTACTAATTCGTAAGAAAAGCAGATGTTTCCAAACTCTCATAGTGAAAATATCGTATTCCCCTTATTTTACTTATTCTGTTTTTCCTTCTATTCAGTGTTGTATGATTCTTAAAACTTCGGTTTATTTTTATGAAACTTCTTTTTTTCTTAGTTTTTTTTTTCTGATTCAACCTATCAATCTTTTCCTATCGATTTAATTGCTCTTATTTTTCCATTCGACTTTACTTTTGAACAGAAATGTGTCTAAAATCTTCAGATGTATTTTAGTCTCTAAGGCCGATTCTTCACTATTTCAAATAAAGTCATTGTGGGATTTTAGTGTAAATGCCCCTAAATCTTTAGAACTTCCTTTTCATAGTTAGATACTAATTCCTCGAGGTTTAAATTAAAACGTGAAAGAAGAGTGTTTTTACGCTCTATCCAGTGAAAGAAGAGTGTTTTTACGCTCTCTCCAGTGAACGAAGAGTGTTTTTACGCTTTCCCCCAAGAAATTAACTTTGGAATCTCCCTTCTTCTACCGGAAAATGACTATCTTGTGCGACTGTTTTCACGCGTCTACTGCTTTGCTGGAAAACCTCATATGACATGAAATCCCTTTGCTTGGTAGATTAAACTAAATTCTCGTTTTGAACTTTGAACGCAAACTCAAGCTTGCAAAAGCATAGTTTTCTGAGCGAACTTAAACTGTCTAAGATGACAAAAATCTAAAACTGGTGACTCAATGGGACGGAGCGTTTGAACTTTGACGTTCATTCAAGATTTAAGAGATCAGTCGTGAACCACTACAAGGGAAATAAGCAGACCCTGATTTAGTCCACTGTTTCCAAGGAAGGTAGAAAGCTAGTGTCGTAATTCAAAAGCTCATAACTCAAGCCTCCCCAGGATTTAATTTCGGACGGGCGATTAGTCAGATGTCAATGCTTAGACATTGAAAAATTACTTCAGACAAATATTTTCTTACTTAAAAACGCTTCAAGTCAGAATTTGTATTACTTAAGATTTCTCTTAGTCAATATTTTTTCTATCTTAAAAACTTCTAAAGGGTTGATTTTGAAAAAAAAAAAACGAGTTCTCCCAAAAACGTAAAATTTCCACAGAATTGTATGAGGAACCAAATAAATTGACGAAGCTTGAATGTTAAGTCTTTCAAACCATTTCTTTCTCTTCATGTTTCTTTCCATAAACTTTCTTCAAATTCCTATATACCCAAGAATTTTGTTAAATGTCTAAGTTCGACTCCACCAGAAATTTCCTGAAAATGATAGTTTCTCTTTTTAAAAAAAATTCCAAAATAAGAATCCCTTCAAAGAAACAAGAAATTCCTATTCAAAGCATTCCATCACTCTTTCTACTTCAAATACTCTCTTTGTAAATCTAAGGAGGTGTTTTTGTTTTAGGTTGTTTTTTTTTAACATTCATATATTTTTCCTCTAACTTTAGAAGATATTTTCCCGAAATGTATGTACATATACGATAGTAAAACATCATACAACTGCTTGATGTTCAATTCACTTCACGCTGTCTTAAGGATATTCTTTCATTTTCTCATAACACATAGACATGTTATTTTTCTTCCCATTCACTTCAAAGACTTGAGATCATCTTAATCGAGTCCTGTGAGAAAAACTTTCATAGAAAAGCATAAATATAATGAAAATGTCAGTTTTCTTAAAGAAATCATAAGAATAAGAATTTTTTTTTACTGAAACAAGTTTCCCCCGTTCAAAGCATTAAGTGGCTCTTTTCGCATCAAATTCTGTATTTCCTCATGTAAACTTTATTCTTTTTCTACTTCATATCGTCGTTCGTTTCTTGTTTTTCCCTGTGTAACTTAAAACTTCTTTTCTTAATCTATTTTTCATAAAGTATCATTCTTGTGAGTTGATTTTCTCTCTCTCTCTCTCTCTCTCTCTCTCTCTCTCTCTCTCTCTCTCTCTCTCTCTCTCTCTCTCTCTCTTTTTTTTTTTTAAATGCATTCCTAAGTTCATATTGAGAAGTGTTTAAATTTTGATTGAAAGATCGTTTTAGGAAAAGTTGAAAACTGATAAGGTTCGTTTCGGGAAAGTTGAAAACAGATAATGTTCGTTTCGGAAAAGTACATTCTCTTATAGGGTTAAAAAATGGAACACTTCATATTCTCTTAGGGGCGGTTTTGATGAAACACGTTTCAGTAAAAACAGTGAGATTCCCATTAAATAACATGGGGAACTATGAAATTTAAGAAGCACGTTTTCGTTCAAGGAAAATATTTTAAAAGGTCTATATTCGATTCAGTTGAAAACGATTCTGGTAGAAAACAGAATGCAGAAAAAACAGTCACAGCAAGTTCCTGAAAGTTGAAAATAGATGAGGTTGAAATTTGGAAAAATGTCTAAGGAAAGAAATTGTTATAAAACACATACTGTTTAGGTTTTCCAGGCTAGGGGTCTTCAGTGAGAGCGCTTCTTCTTTTTCAACCAAAGAATGAAGCAAGTCAGTTTGAAACATTTCAAACTCCCCGAAAATAAGCCGTGTACTCTGGTTTCGACTCAATACTGTAAAACATTGCTCTCAGACCAGTCGGAATTCCGCCTCAATTGGTTGCCTAATGGAAAACCTTAGACCCCTTTCCAATAACAATTCCCAAATATCCTTAAGAAAAGTCTAGCAAAAAAAGCACTAGTCCCCCATTAAATCAACGGCATTCATTCTGTTACTGTTTTAAACATTTCAAAAAAAAAAAGATTACATTCTCACTTTTACTTTAAAAATCTTGAAAGCTTAAATTTTGACCCATTTCAAAAAAAAAATTCACTTAAAATTTAATTTAAAAAAATAATAATTACTCTTTAAATTTATGTCTTAAAACTAAAAAATTATTTACGCTTAATATTACAATAAATAATAAATATTCATAAACTCACCTTCTACCTTGCCCATTTAAAAAAAAAAAAAAATCTGAATTTATATAATCGAAATCATTACTTCTCCAAGTAGTTCTTTTCCCCTGATTGTAGAGAGGAACTCTTCTGAAATCTTCACTTTTCCACACGTGTTCATAAAAGCTTGAGCTACTTCCTTAGGATTCAACAAGGCCACAGCGTTCACGAAACTTGAAATCGCTTTCCTATTCCACTCAGTGGTTAGGCATGGAGGATACATCTGAATAGGTGGAAGTACTTCAGAAATGCATTCGCGACGTCTACATATGTGTCTAAGTTCACACTCCTCAATCGATGTATTTTGAAACTTTCGGGATTCTCCGAGTACGATTTTCTGGAATTCTGAACCCATTAACAATTCCGGGATGCTGTCCCACACGCCATCCAAAATAATTTGGAGTTTCTTACACTGCTTTTTGGTTAATGCAACTCCTGTTGTTAAGTGAAAAATCCGGAAACAGAATTTGAAAGACTTGAAGACTTCTTACTTTATTTAAACTTAGAACAGAACTAAAATTCACTAAGCGCTTCCTTTGCATACTGTGACTAATGCATGACCCTTATCACAACACGTGTTGGTGTGTAACCATGCGTCAGCGCTTCACGGTGACTGTTTCCTTATCTGTTCATCTCTCAACGAACATGCTATCGACTTTAATCAGACAAAGCTTATTTTCAGGTAAATTCTTAGAGAAAAACGAAAGGACTTCATTATAATTAATTTTCATATCCAGAGAGAATAAAACTAAAATGTATTCGGTAAGAAATTCTTCATGGGTGAATTTTCCACAAAAGGAATACGGAAAGCGAAATAATTTAATCAGGCACCCTGAAAGAATTCATCTCAGAATTAAAACCGCTTTTGAAAAAAAAACCCAAAAAACTATAGAATACTTTGTTCTTCACATAAAGAAAACACAGTGTACGATTTCAATATTCCCTTTTTTCTTAAAATTTCTCACACGTAATAACTAAGATCAACTGAGTCCAGAAATGCTTCGTCTACTTTAGTATTTCGATTCCGAGAGTGTTCTTCCCGATACTGTTAAGATATTTTCTCAAAATCCAGTTGTAAAATAATTTTGGTCATGTTTATTTGATTGTCGTTGTCGGAGATTTCCAATCCGTTCATGTCCACCATGTCATACACTATGTCCCCGAGAGTTTCTTCAAGCAGAAAAGAGCCTTCATTCCACAGAAATTCTTCTTTTGGTGTTTGTAATGTTTCCAAAGTCAAATTATTTTTTTCCAATGCTTTCTTAATTAAAGCTGAAAACGAAATGGAACAAAGAAACGTCTGATGTATGACTCTTAACATAGTAGATTTCTTATCACCCACTTTAGTCCAATGTTCGCCGCACAGAGAAATTTCAGATTTCAAAATTTCACCATCCTGACCCACTTTTTTCTGAGTGAAATCCAATACATGGTGAAAATCTCGACTTATGCATTCCTTTGAGTGGGGAATCGCTCTCATGAAAGGGGGCAACGGTTAAAATCGACATTGATTAAAATTGGAGAGAGGAAAAATATGAGAATTGAATAAATAATGCATAGACGGGATTCCCGAAAACATAAAAAATATAAGTTTTATATAAAAAAAGTCCATGAAAAATATTGGAGGGCGAATGATATCTCACATCGTCATCCATTCCACCCAAAATTAAACAAATACGTGTACTGACAACAGAGATTTAATGGACTTCGTTAAATTTTGGGAGGAGTGGATGACGATGTGAGATATCATTCGCCCTCCAATATTTTTCATGGGATTTTTTTTTATATAAAACTTATATTTTCTATGTTTTCGGGAATCCCGTCTATTCATTATTTATTCAATCCTCATATTTTTCCTCTCTCCAATGTTAATCAATGTCGATTTTAACCGTTGCCCCCTTTCATGAGAGCGATTCCCCACTCAAAGGAATGCATAAGTCGAGATTTTCACCATGTATTGGATTTCACTCAGAAAAAGTGGGTCAGGATGGTGAAATTTTGAAATCTGAAATTTCTCTGTGCTGCGAACATTGGACTAAAGTGGGTGATAAGAAATCTACTATGTTAAGAGTCATACAACCGACGTTTCTTCGTTCCATTTCGTTTTCAGCTTTAATTAAGAAAGCATTGGAAAAAAAAATAATTTGACTTTGGAAACATTACAAACACCAAAAGAAGAATTTCTGTGGAATGAAGGCTCTTTTCTGCTTGAAGAAACTCTCGGGGACATAGTGTACGACATGGTGGACATGAACGGATTGGAAATCTACGACAACGACAATCAAATAAACATGACCAAAATTATTTTACAACTGGATTTTATGAAAATATCTTAACAGTATCGGGAAGAACTCCCTCGGAATCGAAATACTAAAGTAGACGAAGCATTTCTGGACTCAGTTGATCTTAGTTATTACGTGTGAGAAATTTTAAGAAAAAGGGAATATTGAAATCGTACACTGTGTTTTCTTTATGTGAAGAACAAAGTATTCTACAGTTTACTGGGTTTTTTTTTTTTCAAAAGCGGTTTTAATTCTGAGATGAATTCTTTCAGGGCGTCTGATTAAATTATTTCGCTTTCCGTATTCCTTTTGTGGAAAATTCACCCATGAAGAATTTCTTACCGAATACATTTTAGTTTTATTCTCTCTGGATATGAAAATTAATTATAATGAAGTCCTTTCGTTTTTCTCTAAGAATTTACCTGAAAATAAGCTTTGTCTGATTAGAGTCGATAGCATGTTCGTTGAGAGATGAACAGATAAGGAAACAGTCACCGTGAAGCGCTGACGCATGGTTACACACCAACACGTGTTGTGATAAGGGTCATGCATTAGTGATAGTATTCAAAGGAAACGCTTAGTGAATTTTAGTTCTGTTCTAAGTTTAAATAAAGTAAGAAGTCTTCAAGTCTTTCAAATTCTGTTTCCGGATTTTTCACTTAACAACAGGAGTTGCATTAACCAAAAAGCAGTGTAAGAAACTCCAAATTATTTTGGATGGCGTGTGGGACAGCATCCCGGAATTGTGAATGGGTTCAGAATTCCAGAAAATCGCACTCGGAGAATCCCGAAAGTTTCAAAATACATCGATTGAGGAGTGTGAACTTAGACACATATGTAGACGTCGCGAATGCATTTCTGAAGTACTTCCACCTATTCAGATGCATCCTCCATGCCTAACCACTGAGTGGAATAGGAAAGCGATTTCAAGTTTCGTGAACGCTGTGGCCTTGTTGAATCCTAAGGAAGTAGCTCAAGCTTTTATGAACACGTGTGGAAAAGTGAAGATTTCAGAAGAGTTCCTCTCTACAATCAGGGGAAAAGAACTACTTGGAGAAGTAATGATTTCGATTATATAAATTCAGAATTTTTTTTTTTTTAAATGGGCAAGGTAGAAGGTGAGTTTGTGAATATTTATTATTTATTGAAATATTAAGCGTAAATATTTTTTTAGTTTTTAAGACATAAATTTAAAGAGTAATTATTATTTTTTTAAATTAAATTTTAAGAGATTTTTTTTTTTGAAATGGGTCAAAATTTAAGCTTTCAAGGTTTTTAAAGTAAAAGTGAGAATGTAAATTTCTTTTTTGAAATGTTTAAAACAGTAACAGAATGAATGCCGTTGATTTAATGGGGGACTAGTGCTTTTTTTGCTAGACTTTTCTTAAGGATATTTGGGAATTGTTATTGGAAAGGGGTCTAAGGTTTTCCATTAGGCAACCAATTGAGGCAGAATTCCGACTTGTCTGAGAGCAATGCTTTACAGTATTGAGTCGAAACCAGAGTACACGGCTTATTTTCGGGGAGTTTGAAATGTTTCAAACTGACTCGCTTCATTCTTAGGGTTGAAAAAGAAGAAGCGCTCTCACTGAAGACCCCTAGCTTGGGAAAACTAAACAGTCTGTGTTTTATAACAATTTCTTTCCTTAGACATTTTTCCAAATTTCAACCTCATCTATTTTCAACTTTCAGGAACTTGCTGTGACTGTTTTTTCTTCATTCTGTTTTCTATCAGAATCGTTTTCAACTGAATCGAATATAGACCTTTTAAAATATTTTCCTTGAACGAAAACGTGCTTCTTAAATTTCATAGTTCCCCATGTTATTCAATGGGAATTTCACTGTTTTTACTGAAACGTGTTTCATCAAACCGCCCCTAAGAAAATATGAAGTGTTCCATTTTTTAACCCTATAAGAGAATGTACTTTTCCGAAACGAACATTATCTGTTTTCAACTTTCCCGAAACGAACCTTATCAGTTTTCAACTTTTCCTAAAACGATCTTTCAATCAAAATTTAAACCCTTCTTAATATGAACTTAGGAATGCATTTAATAAAAAGAGAGAGAGAGAGAGAGAGAGAGAGAGAGAGAGAGAGAGAGAGAGAGAAAATCAACTCAAAAGAATGATACTTTATGAAAAATAGATTAAGAAAAGAAGTTTTAAGTTACATAGGGAAAAACAAGAAACGAACGACGATATGAAGTAGAAAAAGAATAAAGTTTACATGAGGAAATACAGAATTTGATGCGAAAAGAGCCACTTAATGCTTTGAACAGGGGAAACTTGTTTCAGTAAAAAAAAATTCTTATTATGATTTCTTTAAGAAAACTGACATTTTCATTACATTTATGCTTTTCTATGAAAGTTTTTCTCAAAGGACTCGATTAAGGTGATCTCAAGTCTTTGAAGTGAATGGGAAGAAAAATAACATGTCTATGTGTTATGAGAAAATGAAAGAATATCCTTAAGACAGCGTGAAGTGAATTGAACATCAAGCAGTTGTATGATGTTTTACTATCGTATATGTACATACATTTCGGGAAAATATCTTCTAAAGTTGGAGGGAAAAATATATGAATGTTAAAAAAAAAACCTAAAACAAAAACACCTCCTCAGATTTACAAAGAGAGTATTTGAAGTAGAAAGAGTGATGGAATGCTTTGAATAGGAATTTCTTGTTTCATTGAAGGGATTCTTATTTTGGAATTTTTTTTAACAAGAGAAACTATCATTTTCAGGAAATTTCTGGTGGAGTCGAACTTAGACATTTAACAAAATTATTGAGTATATAGGAATTTGAAGAAAGTTTATGGAATGAAACATGAAGAGAAAGAAATGGGTTGAAAGACTTAACATTCAAGCTTCGTCAATTTATTTGGTTCCTCATACAATTTTGTGGAAATTTTACGTTTTTGGGAAAACTCGTTTTTTTTTTTTTCAAAATCAACCCTTTAGAAGTTTTTAAGATAGAAAAAATATTGACTAAGAGAAATCTTAAGTAATACAAATTCTGACTTGAAGCACTTTTAAGTAAGAAAATATTTGTCTGAAGTAATTTTTCAATGTCTAAGCATTGACATCTGACTAATCGCCCGTCCGAAATTAAATCCTGGGGAGGCTTGAGTTATGAGCTTTTGAATTACGACACTAGCTTTCTACCTTCCTTGGAAACAATGGACTAAATTAGGGTCTGCTTATTTCCCTTGTAGTGGTTCACGACTGATCTCTTAAATCTTGAATGAACGTCAAAGTTCAAACGCTCTGTCCCATTGAGTCACCAGTTTTAGATTTTTGTCATCTTAGACAGTTTAGGTTCGCTCAGAAAACTATGCTTTTGCAAGCTTGAGTTTGCGTTCAAAGTTCAAAACCAGAATTTAGTTTAATCTACCAAGCAAAGGGATTTCATGTCATATGAGGTTCTCCAGCAAAGCAGTAGACGCGTGAAAACAGTCATTCTCCGGTAGAAGAAGGGAGATTCCAAAGTTAATTTCTTGGGGGAAAGCGTAAAAACACTCTTCGTTCACTGGAGAGAGCGTAAAAACACTCTTCTTTCATGTTTTAATTTAAACCTCGAGGAATTAGTATCTAACTATGAAAAGGAAGTTCTAAAGATTTAGGGGCATTTACACTAAAATCCCACAATGACTTTATTTGAAATAGTGAAGAATCGGCCTTAGAGACTAAAATACATCTGAAGATTTTAGACACATTTCTGTTCAAAAGTAAAGTCGAATGGAAAAATAAGAGCAATTAAATCGATAGGAAAAGATTGATAGGTTGAATCAGAAAAAAAAACTAAGAAAAAAACAAGAAGTTTCATAAAAATAAACCGAAGTTTTAAGAATCATACAACACTGAATAGAAGGAAAAACATAATAAGTTAAATAAGGGGAATACGATATTTTCACTATGAGAGTTTGGAAACATCTGCTTTTCTTACGAATTAGTAAAACGTGAAATAAAAATGTTTAGAGGAAGTATGGACTTAGTCGTAATGTCTCCAGAATGAAAGCTTTTTCTGCTGAGACAATGAATAAAAAATACGATAATGAAAACCTAATTGAAACGAAAGAAAAGGTCAATGAAACTAAACGTCTAAAGAAAAAATGCGGCAGGCACAGAAAGTTAAAAATTATGGGACCGATACGGGAGAACTGGACATTTAGTGGAAGAAATATACGCGAAGTTTTGAAACATCTCAATTTAAAGCGAACTAAATGAGGGAAAGGAATAAGATTGGGGAAGTTCTTGTTAACTTTGATGAGGAGAGGAAACAATAAAAATTTAGTTATACATGAAATAAAGTAAAAAAAAAAATAGCTCGTTTAAGAATATGATTTTTGGTGAAAGTAGGAAATTTTAGTTGAAATGTCATGACCAGCATTTCGAAAAGAAATAGATTGAGTCGATATGTATGGAAAAGAAGTAAGAATTTCTTTATTTTCGCTATGGGGGTGGGGAACAACTGCTTTTCTGATGAGTTAGTAAAACGTTAAAAAAATAATGTTTATGGGATGAACGGAATCACTAGCTTTGCCTCTAGAATGAATGTTTTTTCGGACGAGACAGAAAAATATACAGCCCAAAGAATACAAATTTTATCGTAAGAAAAAAGGTTTTAGATTGTATGTCTTGACAATGAATGCTTTCTTATTGGGACAGTCCACGGAAAGTATAGCAAACTAGGAAAGAATAAAAAAATGCATATTTGATTACATGCAAAGCTTTGAGGAATATTTTTAAGCAAGTTTGAAAATATGCTATATAAGGAAACAAAAATCTGATGACCTGCTACATCTAAAATAATCGTTTTGTTGAAATGAAATGAAAAAAAAAAAAAAGAGTCCAAATAAATGGAGTCACAAGTTTGACTAAGTAAGAAAACAATTACTGACATACTGAAAAGTTTTACGAAATTTCAAAAAAAAAAAGATGAAGTAAAATAGCGAAATTGGGAAGCTATAATGATATGCGAAATAAAGTAAGAAAATATTGTTTCATCAGAATTTTAACTGTGAAAGACCTGTAGAGTTCTTGAACACACGAAAAAATTACGAGAAAATAATATTGCAAAGGCGAAAGACTCAGAATTAGCATGAAGTCATTTCACAAAAAAAAAATGACAAAGTCCAATAATTACTGCGAACAGGAACGAAATCGTTTCTAAAGAAGCATTTCCTCGTCTCATGATCTGTAATAGAATTGAATAAAGGAAAAAGAAAAGTTCCCCAGAAAATGCATTATATCTACACGAAAAAACTCCCTCAAAACATACAAAAAATATAAAAAATTCATGATGAAATAACGTAAAAGTTATAAAAAAGAAAAGAACGGGAATACATAGTACATGAAAACATTACGACTAGAAAAAATATTGGAAGGGCGAAAGACTCAGAATTAACATGTCTACATTTCCGCTTGATTTCCCAAAATTTTTGTCAAAGTCCAATAGTTACTGCGAACAGGAACGAAATCGTTTCTAAAGAAGCATTTCCCCGTCTCATGGTCTGAAATAAAATGAAATGTATGAAAAAGAAAAGTTCCCAAGAAAATTCATTACATCTACACGAAAAAACTCCCTCAAAACATACAAAAAATACATAAAAAAACCCCATGAAGAAATAATGTAAAAATAATTAAAAAAAATAGAGTGAATACGTAGTACACGAGACCACCTGACCAATTTTTTGAAACCAAATCATCGTGAGTTAGGACCTTGCTAAGACCATTAGAGCATTTTTACTCCATTGGAAAGAAAATTCCCCAGCATCGTTACGTAAAAATTTCCTCCGGTGAAAAATAACATCGAAGAGGATAAAAATCCCGCTTGAAAACCACTGGAATAAATACAAAAAATCCCAACGGACCCACTCGGTTGTTGCCATCCCTCAAAATCAAAGATCCATCGAAAGTTCCAAGAAGCACCGCCAGGGGGCAGCACATCGAGTTGACACCCTTTTTCCACTCGGTCGTTGCCATCCCTCAAAATCAAAGATCCATCGAAAGTTCCAAGAAGCACCGCTAGGGGGCAGCACATCGAGTTGACATCCCCCATATCCGCCCCTTTCCCACTCGGTCGTTGCCATCCCTCAAAAACAAAGATCTATTGAAAGTTCCAAGAAGCACCGCTAGGGGCAGCACATCGAGTTGACATCCCTCTATATCCACCCCCTTTCCCACTCGGTCGTTGCCATCCCTCAAAAGCAAAGATTCATTGAAAGTTCCAAGGAGCACCGCTAGGGGGCAGCACATCATGGGGGCGATCGCGTGACAAAAATTCTGACTCGGGGCAGCCTTGGGACAGCCTGGGACAGCCTCGTGGACAGCCAATGTTAAGTCTATGGAGGGCTGTCCCTGCGCTAGAACCTGCCCTTTTCCTCTACTTTCAAAGTTATTGGGATTCCGGCTCTTTCAAAGAATGTCAGAAATACTTTAAAAAGAAATTTCCCTGTCGGGAACGACGTACGAAGCCAACGACTGAAAATTTTGCGAAGAAACTTCACACGACAGGAGGCCTTCTTCATATGTTTTCAGGAGTGTGACCTGCAATGTCAAAAAACAGTGTAGTGTGTGAAAAGGGAATTGTGTAACAACTCCCTTTTTAGACACAAAGAAATCGTAATCGTTACGCAGGCTGTCGCATGAAACTGGACTATCCTATTCAGACGACAGTCAAATGGGTAAACTGAAACCATATCGTGTTACAGTTGTTCATGAGCTGTTAGCAATTGACATGCCGAAGCGAATGCATTGCTGCTGGTGGTTTAAGGAATTTGTCAGTCAAAAACCAGGCGTATTAGTCACTAAGAGGTTTACGGGCGAAGCCTGGTTCCACCTCTCAGGATATGTAAACTCACCGAATACACGGGTTTGGGCGAGTGAGGATCCCAATGTCATTCGGGAGGAAAGAATGCATCCCATAAATACTGACGTATAGTGCGCCATTTCACGGAACCGGATAATCGGTCCCATTTTCTTTGAACAGATGGTCAACACAGAAGTGTATCTCAACATCTTCACGCAGTTCGTTAAACAACTGGATGATATTGAATTGCCGAATGGCTTCTCCAAAGGGATAGTGCGACTTGTCGCACTTCCAATGCCAGCATGTCTGAGATTCGAAATTTCTTCTGCGATCTGGTTATCTCCAAACGTTTGTGACCGCCCACGTCTCCAGATTTAACTCCACCGGATTACTTCTTATGGGATCATCTGAAATTTTCTCAATACAGCAATAAGCCTACGACTATTCGGCACCTGAAAATAAACATCACACAGGAAACTGAAGCAATAAATACCAACATGCTAAGGCGTACATTTGACAATTGGCAGCGATGAGTTGACGGCTGTTTGGATGCAAATGGCGGTAATGTACAACATCTTCTCTGATATCGATGTGATTGTGAAAAGGTAAGGCACTTCCTCTTCAAATTTCATCTTGAAATGTTTTCCCCATTCAAATTTATATCCCTTTTTTGGGTAAATTCCCGAGTGCATCCCTATGTACAAGAGATCATAGATGAATTTAACACAAGATTCACGGAATCTGAAATACTAAAACGCAGCGTCCTGCTTTTTAATACTTATCTTGGCTTCGACTTCGTAAAACAACAAGCTGATCTTCAACATGAAACGTGTGATTTTGCAAGGTTATGGATTCCACCACACCAGATAAGGAATGGGATCAGATTTCTTTAAACTGCTCTGGGATGAACGATTTCCAAACCTACGAAATATTTGCAGAAAAGCACGTTAGTGTTTGGTAGCGCATACTAATGTGGAAGTGTGTGTTCTCTCGGCTTAACTTAGTCAAGAACCACAGCAGAGACCGCCTCACTCTGCTTCACCACCTGAGCTTGGCAAGAACGGAGCTAGAGGTGAACATTCCTGCTTTTGTGACTGAGCAGATAGACCTCAGTTTTCGCATTAAATCTCTTTGTATCATCATCATCATCATTGTCAACCATTATCAATCCACTGCTGGACGAAGGTCTCTCCAAGTCTCTTCCACAACGGTCTGTCTTGTGCTAGTCGCCTCCATGTTACTCCCGCATACTTTCAGATTTCATTCACCCATCTCCCATGTGGCCTTCTTCTTGGTCTTCTCCTGTCCCTTGGAATCCAATCTAAAATTTCGACTGTCCATCGATGGTCTGTTCTTCTGGCAGTTTGTGCAGCCCATTTCCATTTCAGGGATTTTACTCTGATCATGATGTCTTCCACTCTTATTATTTTTCTGACCCACGAGTTCCTCTTCTTATCTCTCCTGGTTACACCAAGCATGCACCTCTCCATACTGCTTTGAGTTGTCTGCAGCCTTTGTAAGTCTCTTTTAGTTAATGTCCACGTTTCTGCACCATACGTAATTATTGGAAGGATGCATTGATCAAACACTTTTCTTTTAAGACATAATGGCACATTGCTCTTGAAAATTATGCTGTTTCTTCCAAAAGCTCTCCAGGCAATTTTTATACGCCGGTTAATTTGTTCATCAATGTGACCCTCACTAGAAAACTGCTGTTCACGATAAACGTACGCATCTGTCATCTCCAGTCTTTCTCCATCAATCGATAAATCTTCATTCCTTGTAAAAGCATTGTACATCACTTTTGTGTTCTGTAAGTTCATTTTTAATCCTACACCTTTACTCTTGTGAGCAAGCTCTTGTATCATGCTCTGCAGCTCTGATGGGGTTGTTGCAGAAATGACTACGTCATCAGCAAAACGAAGGTGGGTTAGATAATCTCCACTAAACTATATTCCTTTGTTTTCCCAGTTCAGTGAGTGAAAGACATTTTCAAATGTGGCATTAAAGAGCTTAAGGGAATGAAGTTTCATTTCTTCTTTACATCTGCTGTATTATATTGATACTACAAGGATAGTATATTTTAGTCAGAAAATTTGTTTAATATGTATTTAAATATATTTAAATTACCCACGCTTATTTCATTCACAATTAAATACCTGTTCTCCTTTTTGCATAATTTGACAAATGTTAGTCGACTATGATGCGGCCCGCCAATGAAATCGTGATTTCTGTTGTGGACGTCTGGCATTCTTAAGTTGGAAACCCATATGTATATAATAATTCCATATACATCAATGTCATTATTGAATATTTAAGAAATTTCATGTGAAATGTACATTTTTTTGCAGGCATGAGTAATGAAATGAATAGAAATTGAAGTTTCAGACACCTGGCTGTAATATAGGGGCCATTTCGTGTGATATAATTCAATCTCTTGCTTGGAAATTTGCTGAATGTTCGACGACGTTTCACGGCATTTAAATCCTCGAAAAGTGAGTAAAATGGGAAGCTTTCCTTACATCGTTTTAGTGTCCTGCTATACGTTTGAATTTTTTGACATTTGCTGTTGCTTTACTGTTTGGAAAATTTTAAATTCCGTACTGATATATATAGTTTGGAGTAACATTATTCAAGATGCATTGAATGATAAATTTCAAAAGAAATAATATGATACTATATTATAGTAAGTTGTTTTCGCTTCTTTATTGACAACATGGCTTTTATATAATTAATATAAATTTTTCTAGATCTAACAATTAAATTTATCAAAGGTGGTTCTATGTAAGCTTTTTGTAAGGTTTACACCTTATGAGGCACGATTTTGACAAATAATAACTAGCAAATTATTAGTGTACAAAGAAATTTACCAGCGAAAAAAAATCGCAGTAGCTAGTGATATTAATAATTTAATTTATTTAGTTAAATCAACCAAAGAAATTATTGTCAATCCACGACACTGACACAGCATTTTTTATTATAACCTATTAAAAAAGGTAACGCCTAGCGATGCACTTTCTCCAGGTTCCTTTCGACATTTTATTCCCATCTTCCCTATATCTTCGTTCCTTCCAGTAACTGGATAGCCAGCTGATTAATCCTCCCATTTAACTGAGTCGTGTTTAATAACTGAAATATGGGGAAGAAATAAAGCATTCTTTGAGCGATATTGTAGGATTTCATTCAAACCCACAAGACTGCCAAACACTTCTTTTGAACGTTGTAATTTCTAAAGGGAATTTAAGGAATTTTAATTATTGAATTTTCTTATCGCCATTTTTATAACCACATCCAATATAAGCACCTTAGTTCCAATTTTTTTTCATATTTTCAGAAACTGGTTACAGCAGAACAATTTATCTTAAATTGCCAGTTAGAAATGCAAAATTCATCCATGTGAAATGTATTGATCATAACTGATAACTTGCTTTTAAATCGATTATCCTATTCACTCAGTTTTTACTAATGTAGGTATGAGCGCTAAAGTCGAGTTCTCCATCTGACGCGCATTCGTCCAATAAATTTCCGATTATCAAATATTTTGACAGTGCGAGAGAATCGTTTGCGCGTTCAGTTCATTTACGCTTTCCAACCGTAGGTTGAAGAAGCGTATATGCTCCAGCGTTTTCCGTCCGTCTGTCTGTCGGCACGATAGCTCACGTAAAAATGGTTCGATTTCGATGAAATTTTAGTGTGTAGTAGGGGACCACCAGGGGACGAACCCTTTTGAAAATGGGTGAAGTGGGGTCAAAGGTCATGCCATAAGAGCGGGATCCATTTCATTGCCTTTATGCGTCATAACATGCGTAAATATGGTTCGATTTCGATGAAATTTTAGTATTTGGTAAGGAACCACCTGGGGACGAATCCTTTTTAAAATGGGTGAAATGGGGTCAAAGGTCTGGGCATAAAGGTGGAATCCATTCCATTGCCTTTATACGTCATAACATGCGTAAAAACGGTTCGATTTCGATGAAATTTTCACATGTGGTAGGGAACCACCTGGGGACGAACCCTATTGAAAATGGGTGAAGTGGGGTCAAAGGTCACGCCATAAGAGCGCCATCCATTTCATTGCCTTTATGCGTCCTAAGATGCGTAAATATGGTTCGATTTCGATGAAATTTCAGTATGTGGTAGGAAACTACCTGGGCACGAACCCTATTGAAAACTGGCAAATTGGGGTCAAAGGTCAGGCAGGGCATAAGAGCGGGATTTATTCCATTGACCTTACGCTTCCTAACTTGCGTAAAATGGTTCGATTTCGATGAAATTTTGGTATGTGGTAAGGAACCACCTGAAAACGAAACCTATTGAAAATGGGTGGAATGGGGCCAAAGGTCAGGACATAAAAGCGGGATCCATTTCATTGCCTTTATGCGACATAACATGCGTAAATATGGTTCGATATCGATGCAATTTTAGTATTTGGTAAGGAACCACCTGGGGACGAACCCTATTGAAAATGGGTGAAATGGGGTCAAAGGTCAGGGCATAAAGGTGGAATCCATTCCATTGCCTTTATGCGTCATAACATGCGTAAATATGGTTCGATTTCGATGAAATTTTAGTATGTAGTAGAGAACCACCTGGGGACGAACCCTATTGAAAATGGGTGAAGTGGGGTCAAAGATCACGTCATAAAAGCGGGATCCATTTCATTGCCTTTAAGCGTCACAACATGCGTAAATATGGTTCGATTTCGATAAAATTTTTGTATGTGGTAGGGAGCCACTGGGGACGAACCCTATTGAAAATGGGCGCAATGAGGTGAAAGTTCAGGACACTGGAGTGGGATCCATTCCATTGCCCTTGTGCATCATACCTTACCAAAAAATGTTTCGATTGCGACAAAACGTTATCATGTTGTTCCAGAGGTAATGTGAAGCGGTTCTGTTGAATATCAACGAAATGGGGTCAAAGGTCATTGCACAAAAGCAAGATTTATTCCACACCCATTATTCTCATGACTTGCGTAAAACTGCTTCTATAGCGACAAAACTTTAGTATGATATTCTTGAGGTGTACTGAACCGGTTCTGTTGAATATCATCGAAATGGGGTCAAAGGTCAGGACACAGAAGCGAGATTTATTCCACAGCCATATATCCTCATAACTTGAGTAATAATTTCTGGTATGTTGGAAAGCGTATCATAATCAGTGCATTGCATGATTTTACTAACTTGTTTTATATTACTCTCTCTCAATCTCGTCCGCCCGCTGCGGGTTGAGTTCCACAAAGACGACTACGCGCCTTTGAGAATAACTGGCAAATTAATGCAGTCGGTTTGCAATTCTTCTGCTGCATTCGGGAAAGGGACAAAGTGCTTCCAGGGCTGACTTTGCAGGAAACCATATCCGCATTCACGTACCCACACAGCGGAAGTCAGTGGAAAACACCGGAAAAACCGCAGAATAGATCGCCAGCAGGATCGCAACTCGACAACCTGTCAGACACGTCCTGCTCCCACACAGCGCATAGCGGCATAACCCACTGCGCTATGCCGGTGGTCATGCTATTATTGCCAGCTAGGCATCAATGGTTTAAAACAAAGGGAGTTATGTTTTTAGACACTATAGAAATATAAACATGAAATTTTACAAAAGCTCTACTGTTTAACGCCAACTGGCCATCATTTTGTAGTAGAAACCTTTGAGGGGGATTTCAGGAGTGCATTTACATACGAACACATCTTTAATCAGTTGCGCAGTGGTGTGGTACAAAGGTTAGAGCCATTTGCATAGAAGATAATCTATTGTTTGGGGCAGCAGACTGTTGCCACTAGCCTCTGGAAGAGTTCACAGCTCTTTGCAATAACAAAAGTACATTTTGCGTTTGCTTTAGAAATCAGTTGCTTCTAACGACCAAAAATAATAGCGAATCGTATATCATTACATGTTCTTACTCTTCTTGTTTACTTAATTCTGCTTTGACGTATTTAACTCCATGGTGAAAAAAACGTTCATCAGTTCCTAAAAGCTTCCTTCACTTCGCATGAGATTTCACTTTCACAAAGGAAGGGAGAAACGTCATAATTTTCTCTCGCATAACACATTACCCAGGGTATGCGAAGGGTTACAGTAAACCCAAAAGAGCATTTTCTGTAATTGTTGCCAAAACATCAGGATATGTCTCTTGGTATTGTGAAGTCTGCTTGGTAGGTTAAACACTAACGCCCCGATACACAATCCATGGTTCGACATCCAGCGGAATACGAGCCCCGACACATGCCAATCTACGAAAAGAGCATTAAAATGATCCTCATTCAGCATTGACCCTTAATTTCGTCAGACATTTTAAGCCGGGGAAAAAACGAATAACATAACCCCAAAGAAAATCTACCAAACCGCGAAAACAAGATACAAACACAGAGGCTCAATCACTCATCCTCATTGAACTGTCTACGGAAAAATAAAAAAACGACCCCATTTAGCTGATCAGGAGATTACCAGCGGAAAAGGACCTGTTCTTTTAAGTCTTCAAAAACAGGACTTGTTCCAAAATATCAAAAATCCGTATAGCTACGGCCTTCCACTTTCAAGTTTAGTAGTGCCAAACTGCGGCCTTTTCTTCTAAGATGCAGGTACTTCATGAAATCTACTACAGAGTGATTTCAGATGAGGACCTCACAAGTCCCAGTATCTCTCTTCCCTGCAAGTGAGGCGACAGGGGTAATAACAATCTCAACTCATGTAAAACTCTCTCAGCCATTCAAAAGAAGGAACGGCCTCGAAAGTCTTAGCTCTGAAAAAATACACACTACCTTGCACACAATCTTTCACACTGCATTTAAACCACTTTCTCACCACATACGAGCATTCTCACACTTTCATACAAAGTTGTGGCTTTTTTGCTCACACCGTGATGAAGGCCGGTAGGTCCAGACACCGAGAGACTTGCGAGTCTGCAAATACTGACATACTGCACTGACACTCTTCACTTTGACTGAAGATGGGCCGGCATGCATAGAGGTTTCTCCGGGACACCTGAAAATACACCATATCCGAAGTGGATCAAAGAACCTAAAGAAAGGCAGAAATGGGAATGGTCCTTTCCCCAAACAATAAGAAAAAAATCATCGCAATGATTTCATGTACACTATTCTATAATAAGGTAGATCCACCAAATTGCATCAGGAAAAACGAGAATTCGCACTTCAAAACACGTATCATAAAAACTAGAGTTTACTACTAAGTAATCAGCCCGTTACTCACACTCTATAAGCTTCATCATGTTTCGATAAAAACCGAAGAGCTGCATGTTGAGATTACACTCGCTTTTGAAACTTTTATTACTTTCATTTACTTTGACTTAATCAATTACCTAATATTAACCTTAATAAAAACATAGATTCACCGCCTGCTTCAGAAAAATGTGCTATTAGGACAGAAAAAGCACTCACCATAAAAATTAGCTTGCTCGTTATTTACGCACAACAAAAACTTTGTCATTCTTCGATGAGAACCGAAGAGCTGCTATGTTGAGATTACACTGACTTTCATAAGTTAATTGTCCCACAGACACAACAGAGATAACATTAACTTAAAAGCAATCTGTAGTCATATTCCTAGTCACTTACAAGAATAAATGACATTTAGAGACATGAAGGGTAATCTGAACGAAATTTTGACATGCTCAAAAATGCTTCAGTACATAACCCGTCCTAATCATGTTGAAATTTCGCAACTTCCAGTAACCAGAATTACTGACTATGACTAAATTAATACCATGCTAACTCACTTCCAAAATTGATTAGTAACATTAAATTAGGCACTATTTCTTAAAAGAACACAATAACTCTAATATTAAAAAAAAACATTCTTGACGATGAAAACAACCTCACGAACAAGATTCAACAACAACAGCCGTGACAATATATATATATATATACAATGTATATATAGTTTTATAAAATTTTAAAGTTAGAGTGCTGAAAGGTATAAAGGGATTTTAAGTAAATCAAGTATGTAAGAACACGTCACTTTTAAAAAAAAAACAAAAAAAAACCGCATTCTGAAAACAGAGAATACGGAACTTGGTTTCTTGTAATGATAGTATGCTCTGTTTAGTGTCCTCATTTCTTAATTTTAATATATTCGCACAATTAATTTTAACATATTAAGAGGATAGCCTCTTCGAAGATATGATCCGCCTTTTTTATTACATTAAGTAACACAGTAAAGTATAAATGCTAGTTCACTTTAAAATGGACGTCAAGTAATTTTGCTTCCTATGCTTCCAATGGAAAATCTTCCGTACACATTTTCTTCACAATTAATGCGTTCCAAAGGATGGAAATTTGAACATCGATTAAAATAGCTCCATTTTATAACTTGGAATACTTAATATTTTCTAAAACATAACCATAATTATGCAACCCAACATTTGTTTGTCTACTGACGTCATCAAAGTACAAGTCGCGCCATCTTTTTTCTGGTTTCACCACCACCAAAGGAAAAGTTATTGATTTTTAATATAATTAGGGTTATGTTTTAGAAGATATTAAGTATTCCAAGTTATAAAATGAAGTTATTTTAATCGATGTTCAAATTTTCATCCTTGGGATCACACTAATTGTGAACGAAATATGTACAAAAGTTTTTTTTCCAATGTAAGTATAAGAAGCAAAATTACTTGACGTCCACCTTAAGAGTTCATTTTATTCTATAATTAAGAATTTGGTAGCAAAATACCACACATTATTTTCTCGATGTTTACGAATTTATTTTAGTTACTATGAATCTTTCACCGGCTCCACTAAATCGTAGTATAAGAAGTGATTGTATTTTGACTATTTGATAGATGCTTAATTTAGAATATGAATTCGATGAATTTCTGCTAGAGGTTGAGAATGTATTATTTGCGCATATAATGAATATAACTTCTTCTACTAAATTATAATGAATTCAATGCTTGTACTAAGCTTCTAATAGTGAATTCAAATGGTTGTTGTTACTAGTTTCTTCTAGTAATGGTTGTTGTTTGTTAATTAAGATCATGAATAAACTTTCCTGCTAGTAGTGTAGTAATAATAATGAACAAGCTTATAACTGGTAGTAATGTTGTAGTAGTAATTAAGATGAATAAAGTCTTATGCTGGTTGTTACTAATAACACTAAATGAAATAAACCTAACAGCCAGACAGAGGTCTGACAGTACTATGAACTGAGAAAAACGTACTTACTTAAAACCTTTTATTATGAACTTCTACTGGTATCATCATACACACTTCACACACAGCTACTCAAATAACACGTAGCTCCTTGCACATGAACGAAGCTCTACTCACATAAACAACAGCTCTCTGACACATAAACAACAGCTCAACCTACGCACATCAACAAAAAGCTGTACTCATAAACAAACGCTCTCCTCCACATAAACAAACTCTCTCTATACATCGTTGAACGCCCCTATTTATACTGGCTAACACCACGTCATGACTTACACTCATTGCCAGATCTCATTCAGCGGGTGAAATAACATCTCGTTCAGTAAGAAGATACTTTACATAGTAAAATAAAATAACCAGAGATAGCAAAAATCAAAAGGAAAGTGAATCGAGAGTATACGTTACATCATCTACCCCTTAATTTTTTTTTTTTCCGAAAAACCTGTCAATTTTGGAGTGTAAGTCTTACACTTCGTTGATTGACGTTTATCGACCTCTTTTTTGTTGTTGTTTTGGTGGCAGCAGTATGTACAATCTCAAACTTGGCATGACAAAATCAAGAAATCTGTATTCGTCTGTGAAACACTTTATATACTTGAACAAAACAAGCCTGCATCGGCATACCTTCCTTTAATTCTGCCTAGCAGGAATCACTTTTTTAATTTCAAATTACGTTCTCATTATTCGTTGAATACACACCAACTGTATCAGCAGCGAAGATTGCCTGGAGCTGCCAAACAGTAACAATTTTATTATTTTACCCCTAAGCACACACACATATATATATATATATATATATATATATATAAATTTGGATTAGTAGATGGACATAGAAGAAATATAAAAAAAAACACATATATACACAAAAAAGAATGCATAGGCCCACACGAAAAAAGAAATTCTGACACGCCAACTGGTCGTGCAGGAAAAACAACAAACGGAGAAAAGAACCTGTCCACGAGAACTTACTTATCTCGAGGACGCATAAAAAACTCTAGTACGTTAACGTTTTCCAGGCCTAATCGGACTGCTAAATTCAGGTGGCGTAGTGCGTTTCAAGGACTTGAATGGATCTGGAACATCGGTAGTCTGTCGGTCAAGAAATCCCGGCGGCTGACAGGAACGGTCAGGAACGGCTGAAGTCTGGCGGTCAGGAAATCCCTGCGGCTGATAGGAACGGTCAGGAACGGCTGAAGTCCGTCGGTCCGGAAATCCCTGCGGCTGACAAGAACGGTCAGGAACGGCTGAAGTCCGTCGATCAGGAAGGGCCTAAGTCTGGCGGTCCGGAAATCCCTGCGGCTGACAGGAACGGGCTCCCCCAGGCGTTTGATATGTAGTCCCTTTGTGCTGGGGCCCTTGTTGTCCTTCCAGCATTCTTTTGGACGGACGTGGCTCTGGCCACATCGTTTGTTTTCGCTTTCGCCCTCGTGGCATGAGAGTAGCAGCAGGCATCGGCCCTGTCTGCCCTGAGCGTAGGTTCCAGGAACGAAACCCGGGCGGATGCAAGGATCTCTGCCTTCGTCGCTGTTGCGGCGAAGAAGATTGTGGAGACACGCTACGTTTTCGACCAGCTTTTGGTGGTGCTGGACGGTTTGTCATTGGTGTCTGACGTTTAGATATAGTCAAATTATTGTTCATAACTGATAAATCAGAAATATCCGAAGCCTCTGAGTCGCTGCTGTAATTTAGTGGTCGTGCAGGGCGATGTTTATTTCTGCCTATAGGAATACTTTCTGACGAGGTATTCAAGGAAGTAGGAGCTTGTGTTGGTGCAGAGTTATCAGGAAATGGTGCAGCAATAGTCTTGGCAATGGTTGGAGGGAAAGGAACGATACGAGCATTTGCAGAACCTGATGCGAGCCTTCGTCTCATGGGAGAATCAGGTTGCGTGTTTGGAAACCCGTCTTGAGGAGGGGAGGGTGAAGAAAAATCACTGGAGATTCTTCAAAAATGTTTGTTGGTTCGTCCAAAATTTCTGGAGGTTGATCGTGAGATACAGACTCTTGAGTCTGTGGAACAGAAGGTTGAGTAGGGTTGATTATAAAATCGATATTTCGTTAATGATACTTGCGACACTGAGCAACGTGTACGTATTGAAATTGATTGTCAGGTTTTCCAAGAACAATGTTATTTTCAAACGCATTTGCCACCCGATATGGACCTTCGTAGCTGGGTGCAAATTTCTTCACTGAAGTATGAGAAACAGAAGACTGGAAGTGCGTTTCCACGAGAGTGAGATCTCCAACGACAAGATCTGGTTCCCTACGCATAGTTTTATAGTATCTTGCTTGAGCCGCTTGTGCTCCTAGCATTGCAACACGAGCTTTTTCAGCCATGATTCGTTCTGATTGAGGAGTTGGTCACTGGTTTAGTTCGTCGATAATCCCCGTTAAATTTTCAAAAGGGGTTTTAATTTTGCGACCCAGCAAAAGTTCTGCAGGAGTAATTTTAGTAGATTCGTGAACAGACGAGCGGAGGGCGAACGAAAAAGCTCAAGATAGTCATCCCATCGTTCGTGATGATCCATGACAAATGTAGCAATTATTTTAACTAGCGTGCGGTTTACTCGTTCCGCAGGATTACTCTGGCATGATATGGGGAAATGAATTTATGCTTAATATGCAGTCTCGCACACATTCTTTCAAAAATGTCAGAAATAAATTGAGGACCATTATCCGAAACTACTTTATTAGGTGCACCATATCTAGAGAATACTTCATTAATTAATACATTACAAATAACTTCTGCCGTAGCGGCTTTAATGGGAAAAACTTCAACCCATTTAGAAAATTATCAGTTAATACTAAAACGTAACGAGCTTTGTTTTTAACAGATAAAGGATAAGGTCCCAATAAATCTATTGAAATAATGTCAAAAACATGAGAACTTGAACTAGATTTCAAATAACCGGCCGGTCTTACATTACGGTAATTATTAATCTGACACAAGTGACATGATTGAACGTATGCGAGCACACTTTGGTACATGACAGGCCAATAGGCAACATCCCGCAATTTACAACGGGTCTTGCGAATACCTAAATGGCCCGCAAGAGGTTTGTCATGAAATTCGTTTAAAAGAGCCATTCTAAGGGTTCGCGGAATGCATGGGCGAAACTCTGCCCTAGTAGTCCTAGATTTCGTATAGTAAAGAAGACCCTCTATGACTTCTAAATGCTGTGACCTTCCAGCCAGAGAAGGATCACTTTGTAGGGGCGAACCCGCAAGCAAAAAATTATAGATATCCCCGAAATCTGGATCATTTATTAATTCTGCCATTATCTGCTATCTGGATGTTATATCAGCTATTAGAAGTAAAGGCTGACATCCAGGAGTAGTTTCTGTGGGGACCCCACTAATCGGAACGCGAGACAATGCTTCCGGTAATTGATTCTTATGACCTGGCTGATACGAAATTTTGATATTGCTCTCTTGTAACTTCAGAGCCCACTTCATAAGTCTTTGAGATAGGTGCTTAGCAGAATTGAAATACTGAGGGCAGAATGATTCGTAATTATGTTAACTGTCCATTCGTTAAGATAACATTGAAAATTTTTAAGAGCATACACAAGAGCAAGACATTCACGTTCCGTAGCTGAATAATTGCGTTCAGCTTTGGCTAAAGTACGAGACGCAAAAGCTATTGGATGCCCAGCTTGTGACAAAACGCAACCAAGACCAACTCCGGATGCGTCAGTATAAATATCAAATTCCTTAGTATGATCCGGGAAAGCCAACACAGAAGGCTGAGTCAACGCAGACTTCAGTGCTTCAAACGCAGCGTTAGCCTCAGGTGTCCAAACAAACTTCTTGTATTTACGTTTCAAAGCATACAATGGCTCACAGATTGTAGCATAAGCGGGGACGAACCGCTGATACCATCCGGTCATTCCCAGAAAGCGTGATAGTTCTTTTGCTGTTTTAGGCCGAGGAAAGTCAACAATAGTCCTAATTTTTTCATTATCCGTAAATAAGCCGTGGGGAGTGATTTTCAACCCCAGATATACAATCTCGTCCCTCGCTATCTGGCATTTACTAGGTTTTAACGTCAAGCCAGTATTGTATATGAGTTGGAACACCTGTTTGAGCAGAGAAAGGTGCTCGTCAAAAGTCTCGGATGTAATAATAATGTCATCCAAATATACATGCACATGGGGACCCAGAAGAGGTCTGAGAACCGTATCCATAAGCTTTTAGAAAGTAGCAGGTGCAGAAGCTAATCCAAAGTGCATACGCAGGTATTCATAAGCCCCAAAAGGAGTCACAAAGCCTGTTTTATCGACAGAGTCCGGATGTACTGCCACCTGCCAATATCCACTCGCCAAATCCAAGGTTGACATCCATTTAGTTGATGACAGGTCATGCAAAATATGCGACATGACAGGTAGTGGATAATTGATCGTTTTTGTGACTTGGTTGAGCTTGCGGAAATCTGTCACGAAACGAAATTCATTGGGTTGTTTCTTCGGAACCAAAAAGGCAGGAGCAGACCAGGCGCTTGTTGATTCCCTTATTATGCCCTGTTTAATCATTTCAGAAATTTGACGTTGCATTTTCTGTTTCTTATGGGGAGCACAAGGGTAAGGTTTCGTCGCTATCGGTTTCGAACCCTCAGTGTCAATGACATGATAAACCACCTGTGTGAAACCAGGTTGATCAGAAAATAAACCAGGGTTTTCCTGCAAAGGAAGAGAAAGCTCGTTTCGTTACCTCTCATTTAATTGGTTACTCAATAACAAACTCGTTATATCCATAGGAACCGTAGGAATCATTTCGATAGGTTCCGGAAAGGAAATCACATGTTGTACGAAATTCAGAGTTATTTGAAACGTATTAATAAAGTCCATTCCCATTAGACATTTAGCAGGTAGTTCGTCTATAAGCAGGAAAGAATGCGTAAAACGAGCCTTTCCTAGCCCTAGAGATAATGTGACAGTTCCTGTGATACTGAAGATTTCGTTATTTGCACCTCGCAAATACTGCGTCGCAGGCTGAACGAGTATTGCAGGAAAATTGTCAGTGCAAAACTTCGTATTTAGGGCTGATATTTCAGAACCTGTGTTGAACTTTGTCTCGACAATAATATCTTCAATTGTCAAGAATACATCAGGCAACTGAGGAGTTTGAACAGTCACTAATACTGTTTTAGGGTCAGAATGCTTGGTATCAGGAAGCAGGACCGACCCTTGGTCTACTTCTTTTGGAAGTTTAAAGGATTCCTGGTTGGATTATCATGCGGTCTGAAACCTCGACCCTGCCAGGTATCGGGAAAATTTTCTCGATGAGGAAAACTGCGTGAAACCTGCGTCGGGAACTCCGCGTGTCTGTTGGCATTTTCATATCTATTACTTCTTCCCTCAGCACGGGCAGAAAAATAATCATTGCCCTGAGCATGAAAACGTTCCGAATGCTGCGGATTGGAACGGGGTCGAGCATACTGTGCATTTGTACGATATCCCGAAGATTGTTCAGAAACTCGCGGTTGGTTTGCCACTCTTCTGTGTGGTGGAACGTATGAAGCTTGGGCGTGCACTTGTGTATGCTCGTGCTGAAAGTTATTATGCCTATTATGCCGCTGAGGGTTTTCGTAATAAGCCTCGCTGGGTGCCCGAGCATGATAAACCACCTGACATGATAAACCACCTGTGTGAAACCAGGTTGATAAGAAAAATAAACCCGGGCTTTCCTGCAAAAGTAGAGAAAGCTGGTTTCGTTGCCTCTCACTCAATTGGTTACTCAATAACAAACTCGTTATATCCATAGGAATTGTAGGAATCATTTCGTTAGTTTCCGGAAAGGAAATCACATGTTGTACGAAATTCAGAGTTATTTGAAACGTATTAATAAAGTCCATTCCCATTAGACATTTAGCAGGTAGTTCGTCTATAAGCAGGAAAGAATGCGTAAAACGAGCCTTTCCCAGGCCTAGAGATAATGTGACAGTTCCTGTGATACTGAAGATTTCGTTATTTGCACCTCGCAAATACTGCGTCGCAGGCTGAACGAGTTTTGCAGGAAAATAGTCAGTGCAAAACTTCGTATTTAGGGCTGATATTTCAGAACCAGTGTCGAACTTTGTCTCGACAATAATATCTTCAATTGTCAAGAATACATCAGGCAACTGAGGAGTTTGAACAGTTACTAATACTGTTTTAGGGTCAGAATGCTTGGTATCAGGAAGCAGGACCGACCCTTGGTCTACTTCCTTTGGAAGTTTAAAGGATTCCTGGTTGGATTACCATGCGGTCTGAAACCTCGACCCTGCCGGGTGTCGGAAAAATTTTCACCATGAGGAAAACTGCGTGAAAACTGCTGCGGGAACTCCGCATGTCTGTTGACATTTTCATATCTATTACTTCTTCCCTCAGCACGGGCAGAAAAATAATCATTGCCCTGAGCATGAAAACGTTCCGAATGCTGCGGATTGGAACGGGGTCGAGCATACTGTGCATTTGTACGATATCCCGAAGATTGTTCAGAAACTCGCGGTTGGTTTGCCACTCTTCTGTGTGGTGGAACGTATGAAGCTTGGGCGTGCACTTGTGTATGCTCGCGCTGAAAGTTATTATGCCTATTATGCCGCTGAGGGTTTTCGTAATAAGCCTCGCGGGGTGCCTGAGCATGGTGAGTTGAACCATGTTTGCCGTGTCGCTCTTCATACTATGAGGCGAAGGCATTCATGAATTGTAGCAGGGTGTCGAACCTCAAGAAAATCTTGTAGAAATGGGTCGAGCTGCTGCAATAGGGTATCCAACATGTCGACATGACTGGCATGTGGATCCCATAAGTTATATAAGCGTGTTGTTTCCAACGCAAATGCAACAGGGCTATCGTTGGGTCCTTGCTGACGAGAAAAAGTTGTTGTGCAAGGCTAGCTCGACTGAGGCGAAAAGGAAAGACCTCCAAAAATTCTGCTCGGAAATTCTCATAATGAGAATCCGGATTCGACACTCTCCACTGCCGATACCAGGTCTTAGCGGTATCCTTCAAGCAAGTGCCTGCGATTTGTACTTTGCAGTCTTGAGGAATATTGTATAGTTCAAAATGATCTTCCAAATCTTCGAGGAACTTTAAGGATCCCTCCAAACCATTGAAAAGAATTGTTCCTGCATGCAGCACGAAATGGGCAAGCATTCTGCTTCGCTGAGAGGATTGAACTCTCTCAGGTACGACCCGCGACTCAGAGTGATAGGAAGCTGTTGAATTACGAAATTGTGAAAAATGCCTGGGTACGTGTAGATCACTTATATCAAAGTGAGCCCCACAGGCTTCTTGCAGATGGTCGAAATTAATCCCATCACCACCGAAACTTGTCTTAGGGTGAAACATTAAAGTTGTCTCAGGTAGTGAAGACATGGGTAATAATTGTCAAGATCTCGTGTTCGAGAAAAGTTCGGGCGCCAATTATAATGAATATAACTTCTTCTACTGAATTATAATGAATTCAATGCTTGTACTAAGCTTCTAATAGTGAATTCAAATGGTTGTTGTTACTAGTTTCTTCTAGTAATGGTTGTTGTTTGTTAATTAAGATCATGAATAAACTTTCCTGCTAGTAGTGTAGTAATAATAATGAACAAGCTTATAACTGGTAGTAATGTTGTAGTAGTAATTAAGATGAATAAAGTCTTATGCTGGTTGTTACTAATAACACTAAATGAAATAAACCTAACAGCCAGACAGAGGTCTGACAGTACTATGAACTGAGAAAAACGTACTTACTTAAAACCTTTTATTATGAACTTCTACTGGTATCATCACACACACTTCACACACAGCTACTCAAATAACACGTAGCTCCTTGCACATGAACGAAGCTCTACTCACATAAACAACAGCTCTCTGACACATAAACAACAGCTCTCTGACACATAAACAACAGCTCAACCTACGCACATCAACAAAAAGCTCTCCTCATAAACAAACGCTCTCCTCCACATAAACAAACGCTCTCCTCCACATAAACAAACGCTCTCCTCCACATAAACAAACTCTCTCTATACATCGTTGAACGCGCCTATTTATACTGGCTAACACCACGTCATGTCTTACACTCATTGCCAGATCTCATTCAGCGGGTGAAATAACATCTCGTTCAGTAAGAAGATACTTTACATAGTAAAATAAAATAACCAGAGATAGCAAAAATCAAAAGGAAAGTGAATCGAGAGTATACGTTACACGCACTAGGCATGCTTCGCTACCTCTGTACACTTCGCCATTATTTTTTTTACAGCTTTTCTTTTCATATTATTTCTTTTTTCACTGACATTAAGATCACTGGTGTAAAATAGTAATGTAAAGAATAGGCTATTGGTTACTTGATTCCTTTGCCAAACGACTTTGAACTTCACGGTACACTTTATGATACTGTCAAAAAGTTGTGCTGCAAAAAGGAAACAGCAGTTCGTTTAGCTATCGGGAATGTTCATCTTTTACTTTCTCGTTCAAGACGACAATTATTCAAACATCCAATCTAACTTCCTTTTTAAGTAGCTGCATAATTAGTTGCTAGTTTACAAACAGCTGCGTCGACGTGATTGCTATATTGTCATTATATCTCCTAAGTCTCATGAACTCAGAAGTGTTTTGTTTCTTCTTACAGTTGCTATGTAGTACCCCTAAAATACTGATTTTTAAGTTTTCCGGAGTTTGGACAGAGAAATTCTCCATTATGTGATGAAAACCTGCATTTCTTTGCGAACTCTTGGTGTATAGCTTTTTGGTCCGCCAGCATCATAAGGTAGTGATGACGACCTTCGTGTGTTGTCTTCCATCGCTGGGATTCGGAAACCTCTTGTTGGCTTGTCAGAATTTCCACCGACGCCAATTTCGAATCAGTGTGATTGAGTTCCATCCAATACAAGCGGAGATGTTGCGGAAGGAAAGCCCGTCTTCCTACAGTCCAACACTTTGGCCTGTCTCCAAGTCTGTCAGCTATGCGTATAGGGTATCGTCTGTTGAGGCGAGCAGATTGAGTCCCTACTACTATGTTATTGCCACAATTCTCGCGAATCTTCTGCGCAACTTATCCAGTGTGTGTCCTACTTTTGTACCTAACGGGAGAAAACTACGAGGGCGAAGCTAGCACATATGATTTGCATGTGCCCTGTGGTTGTAATACAGTCAACATGCGCACGAGGTTTACCTATTCTACGAGTACCCAGCCTCCGATTCTCTTACCCATTCTCCGATCGCAGATCTTTTATTCTTACTCCTTTCGTTTTCCACAAAAAGCTGTGTATATTTCCTACTATTTTCATACGTATCCGGTTTCTTTAAAAAAACGGTAAACACTTTGTGAGTGTCACACCTTTCTGTAAAATACACATACATCAAATGCCTATTCGAATTTTATCCCCGTTTATACTTCCATTTAACGCATCAGATCGTGTTTGTTCTGCTTTTACTGTTTTGCACACGGGGCCTGCTTACAGGAAATCATAAGTAACAATGAATGTACAAAAAGGGATTATAGTAGGACTTACAGTTAAATATCTACAAACCTATTTATATTTAAAATTTCTGATCTTAGACATCCAATTGCAGTTTTTTGTATTTTGAATGTCACATTTCTGTAGGCATATACACATAAAGGAGTTCCACCCTGATTTAGGCATGTTAGACACCAACCCTTTTTCCAAGAAATCGCGCAGTGTGTAAAAACATCAAGAAAATGAGGCGTCAGTATCACCAACAAACGCTTACGTTGGTCCGCAAGTGTATGAGAAAAGACACTCTGATCAAAGGTAACCCGACACTTTCTTATCCACAAATTCCGGCTAATAGGAATATAATTCATAACGAGTTCTTCCTGTTTTGCAAACACAGATTGTTCTCAACTGGGAAGGCTTTGCAGGTTTTGGAAAGTTGCTGGATAAAAACTTTTACATTCCAATCTTCCGCAAAAGCGTTAATTACGTCAGTCACCGGTATTGTGCGATTCGTCCTAACTTGAAGTAGGCTTTATAATTTGATACATATCTGTTCCTTATGTTTGAGAAAAAGGTACGTACAGGCAAATGAGGTTCTCTCTCACACATCGCATTAAACCATTCTGCACGGACCTGGACTTGTGGTCAGGGACATTATCGTGTTGGTATAGAAAAGGGACTTCCATATCGTTAAGAGCACAGAATTGTCGATTTTGTCATTAGGTGATATCCTCGCAAAACTGGAGTAAATTATCGCATCGTAAAAACTACGGAAACTTGCCGCAGATCGTAATGCCTCCACCACCAAACTTCACAGTAAGTCAGTTAGCTTTTCTCATTATCCACACCCAGACCATTCGGAGAGACTGAAAAATGGCGTAGGGTGCTTCATTAGATCACAGATATCACTTGCGCGCCGCACGCTACCACTATAATTGACAATTGCTGTCAGTCTTGTTGTTTTTAATCGTTTGTTCTGTTGCTTGGCCAGAGAAACACATTCCCTTTAGCTGTTGAGAAATCTCTATGGTACTGGCGTTGCTTCTAGAGAAATTTCTTTACTCAATGGAAACAGGTAAACGTGAATGATATAAACGAACGATCTGCAAACGAATCATAAGAAACCGAGAAAACGTTTAAGGACCAATGTCCAAATCCTAATAAATTCTTAACTGACGTTGCGAAGACCCAAGAACTTGTTGCAGGAAAACATGTGTTTAACCTACGTGCTACATTAACACCTACAAATGTATTTACACTTTAATTCATACACTCGACGTGGATCAGGAACAATAAACATAAGTCATCGCTCTTTCCATGTTAATAAGTGAGTCACGGAAAGTCCCTGGATTCCATTCCCGGTGGTGGCCGATGAGAATGTTTTCGTGACTCACTTATCTTATTACCGCGGAAAGAGCGATGACTTCTGTTTGGTGCTCCTGATCAACGTCGCGTGTATGAATTAATTACTTATTCGCCTGCTAGTTATTTGTTCAGTTGCTGCTTTCCATCTTTTTTTTTCGAGGTTTAACGACCACCGTGAGCAACTCAATGGGCTATAAGCAGTCGCCCGTCCCTAATTTAGGGTCACTGGTTCCAGGGAAGGGAGAGATCCAGTGCCGTAAGACAAACACAACATCCATGCCTCACCGGGATTCGAACCCGGACCCCTTTCGGACGAATGATCAGAGGCCAACGCCTTAGACCACTGCGCCACCCTTTCCATATTTGGTGAATCCCCATCATTGTGCTGTCCTCAGAGAAGCAACCTGCCATGTGGTTTGGCAGTTAGTCGTACGGGAGTCTGGAGAGTTAGAGAACGATGTGGTGCAGTGGTAGCATGTCCGGCGTGTAACTTGAAGACCTGGGTTCGATTTCCTGTGATTGCCGAGGTGAATGTTTCCGTGACTCACCTATAAACGTGGAAAGAGCGATGACTTCTGTTTGATGTTTTCCTTTACTCGTCGAGCAGAGACTTTGTTTTTAAGCTAGCCCACGACGTTATACTGATAAGGAATAGAACGAGGAGATGGGACGGGAAGGCAAATTACCTCTGCTGGTGCTGTGGTCACATAGAAGGTAGACTTCACCTTTTTGCAAACTGTGTTTTCGCAAAAAAAGTATGAAAAGGAGTCTCGTTCTGGGCGGGCTTTGCTCTCCCAGGACCAGCACAAATCATTAAATTGAATCCGATACCTAAAAAGAAGAATAAAGTGTTCCATATGATTATTGCCAGAACAAACTACGAAATCTGGCTTGAAAGGAATAAAATCAGTTATAATGAGAAAAAAAACTTGTGGTAATGTTCTCGAGTTTATCTGGAAAATCAAAAGGATTATAAACAATATAATGTTAAGCGAGAATGAAAAACTTACAGAAGAACAATTCCTTAAGACATGGTTCAGTTGGAGGAAAACAGTAAACGGCACGCCGAAGAATCTCATTTTTATATGGAATTAAGTTAATCACAAAAAATGCATAGTGCAATAATATTATTAACTAAACTTGGTGTTTCCTGAATATTTTTTCCGGCGTTCATGATATACATGATTAAATGCAACCAGAATAAGTTAAATATTGCCTTTAATTTAAATGGTTTCCTCTCAGTTATAATTTAATATTGAAATAGGGTAATTTGGTAATCTAATCACCCATGTAGGAATGCTTCTTTAATCAGAGTTCAGAAATTTCTTATTACTATAATAATGAACTTCATAGTATTTCAAGGTATAACATTACAATATTGTAAATATCAGTTGTGTATTATATTAACAAGGCAAGCTTTGCTGAAATTTAAAGTAGTCAATGTATGCTAGATTTATGGTATTACATTAAATTTAAAGATGAAGTGTAATTCAACCAAGATAAAAATTATGGTGATTTTTTTGTTTTGTTTTTTAAGTGAAGTAATAATTTGAGATTCCTTATTATTTAAAGGCAATAGGGTTAATGAGTTGCCATTTTTGGCTCGTTGAGGCAGAGATTAACTTCATCCACCCTCAATTCACTGTTTTGTTTTATATATATGCTTTTCACATGTTTTTTCTAAACGTTCACTTTGGAGCTGCTTTCATTGCACGTTCCCCCTGTAAAGTGCCTGCATGCTTTTCAGACTGCCTGTGTTGGTCATGCTGTTGTTGTATGAATGGGTGAAAATGAACTAGATTGTGTGTGGTGTGAAAAAGAATAAAAGTGGAATTATAGTTGACATACACTATACTTCGAAATTACAGACATATATTCTCAAAGCGGTTCCTATCTTATTGAATGGTGGACAGGGTTTTACGGAGTTTCTGTTAATTAACCTCTGTCACTCCTTCGCTTTCGGAGGAAAGGGATACAGGGACTTCAGAGGTCCCCAACGGGGCACACCCTGTAGTGTGTTCCATAGGGTGCTTCGATCTTTGAAGACAAGGTTGGTGATGTAGAAAATTTCGGCAACCAGTACTAAATACGAACATGTTCTTAAATTTATACTGCAACGGGACAGAACTTGTAGTGACGAAATCAGTATCCACGTTAATGAGACATTGTTCCTCAAAAGGAATTCCTTTTTTCTCTGAGATCTTTTTTTTACTTTTTCTATAAACACGTGCCTCTTCATAAAACTTTTCTTTTGGTATAATGATCTAATAATTTTCCCGTCGACATAAGGTCGAGGACACAACATGTCAATGCTATAAACGAGATATGTGCGCTTGTAGATGTTGTTCTTCGTGTAGCATTACAAGGATATCTGCCTGAACATTTTGAACATTCGTATATTTAGAGAATTTTCTTTATGTGTCTGGCTGGAAGAAATTTCAGAACAGCACAGCTCTGCACCAATTAATCTTCTTAACCGAAAGGGATTTAAATTATATATGGACTACATATTATTCTGGCAATCTCGATTTTAAAAGTAAAGACTTCAAGGAGCTATTCTTTCAAGTCCTTACTTAAAAAAATGCCATGCTGTTCAGCATAAACGCCCTTGCCCTTCCATATCGCTCCCGTCGAAACGACCAACACTGCAGACCAGTAAGTGCGTCCTCTTACAGCAGGATCGAGCAACACCTCACAGAACACGAGTGATCTGTCACAAGGTCAAACTCCTGGGCTGGGAGTTGTTGCTTCGATTTCGTTGTGCAAATTAAAAGCATATATTTTGGGCTCTTAGATTCAAAATAATTAAGGAACTTTGGGCAGCAATAATCCACTATTGCCAGATACATGTCCCTAACAATTACGCATAAGGCATAGTTCACAAATAGAATCAATAGCACACCCATGTTATTTCTATTGCTCAAGCCTAATGAAAGGTAAATTGCAAAAGTATATCCCTAAAAAATCAAAAATGCCTTACGAACTAAAAGGATATACATATATAATTTTGAGGAAAATAAAGTGAAAGAAAATTTTGCTTCTTCAGTTAAATTAAATGTAATACTCTGACAATTATTATTACATACCAATCAAATGCATTTCAAAAATTTTGAATTTCTAAATATTTTTATAAGGAAATGCTATTAGGATATCTTTTTAAATTGTGCATATCATATGTATAAATACATTTTTATCACACATTAAACAATACTCATGTTAAGAAGTTATTATTTTAAAGTGAATAAAAATAAGATCTTTTTCGGTGAAATTCCCAGAAATTTTGCCTTTATGACCAGGACAGTGTATTTTAATATTTATCTATTTCCAATGAGGAAACGGGGAAATTTTCTTCTTTTTGCTTATGTAATGTAACAAAACAACAACATAGTAATTAAAATGAATGTTTATTTATATTACAGTTCAAGAAAAATGACCATGAAAGATTTTGAAGAAAATAGTTGTTCGAGATTTACCACTATATTGTAAATGACTTTCACAAATCAGGCACATATGTAGTCTCCCTTCATTTTCTTTTTACAGTGTCCTTGTCAGCGATGTTCAAGGTGTAGTATGGCCTTGTGCATGTGCTCGCCTTTCTCTTCCGAGTACACTCCCATGTATATCTTGTATTTATCAAGGATACACCAAAAAGAAAGGTTTCCCAACTAACGTTCTTACAGAAAACAGGTAAAAGTTGGGAATCTGTCAGTTGACAAACATTATCTTCAGCACGAACAAATTGATTAAAGCATTGTCTTCCTTCCCGCAAAATTTAAAATTCGTGTAACAAAATGGTGAAATATACCTGAATGGAAGCATTATATTTTTCTTGGTTCCTACTCGGAAAGTAAACAACATTTATTCAGTAAAAAACAAAGTAATGTCCGATGACGAAATACCAGCAGTCGAAGACCCGGCCACCGGCCACATTAGCCACTGAGATTGTGTAGCACAACAGCACGACATGAGCAGGCAGGTGGCGAAGTCAGCTGCAGCGAGCCCTCAGAAATCTAAGAGTGTAACCGCCAGCCATCATTGAAGTGGACAAGGAGCACATTCGCAATTCTTTTTCTTTCTTTTATTGGAGGTTTAACGACCACCGTGAGCAACTCAATGGGCTATAAGCAGTCGCCCGTCCCTAATTTAGGGTCACTGGTTCCAGGGAAGGGAGAGAGCCAGTGCCGTAAGACAAACACAACATCCATGCCTGACCGGGATTCGAACCCGGACCCCTTACGGACGAATGATCAGAGGCCAGCGCCTTAGACCACTCCGCCACCGGGGCGGCACATTCGCAATTGCATGATGCATGAGTTTATTCGCGTTAGCACCCCGCAAGAGCTATAAACATCGCTAGTGCTGTCGGCGGCTGGAATGGTTTCGAGAGGGAAATTTTGACCTATCAGACAGTTCCAAAAGCGGAAGACCGGAAACTGTGGATATTCACGTGCTAAAAACTGGATTGGAGACCGACCCACGTGTGACCATGCGGGAGTTGGCAGAAGAACTGGGAACTACACAAATGAGCATTTTCACGGACCAGCATCAACTTATGAATGTGCACGAGGTGGAAGTTTGGGTACCTCATAAAGTCACGGTTGAGAAGAAAGCAAATCGCATGAGTGCATGCGTTTCTCTGTTTGCGCATGACCACGTTGAACCGTTCTTGGGCGATATAGTCACAAGGAACGAGAAATGTGATCCCCATGACGATGTCAGCACCCAGATAGAATAGTTGTATCTAAAACAGAAGTCTATGCCGACCCACATAGCAGGCTTACATACACTTAAAGTCCTGCTCTCTGTTTGGTGGGATATACGCTGTGTCGTGTTTTTTTAGCAGCTTCAGGACTCCACCTCTAGCACTGCTGATGTGCACTGCCTTTAATGCAGCAATCAGCACTACTGAACCCCAAAGGCGTCCTCCTATAGCAGGATGGAGCAAGACCTCACACAGAACGGGTTATCTGTCACAAGATCAGGGACCTGTGTTGCGAACTCATGCCACACACAGCCTATTCGCCAGGCATTGCTCCAAGTGACTACAACCTTTTCCGATCGTTGCAGCATTTTCTGGGCAGATAGCGGTTCACCAACTGAGACGATGTCGAACGCGCTTTACAAACGTCTTTGTGTCGAAGCCTCCAACATTCTGCAGGGTTGGTATCCAACAGCTTTCCAAACGATGAAAGCAGGTCGTGGCAAACGATGGCTACTAAATTTTGGACTGATCTGTACTTGTATATATGGAATAATTAGCACTTCTCTGTTGCCTTACATTTGTAGACATTACTTTTATTCCAACCTAGTACATTAGGTGAAAAAGGTGAAGTTACCGTGACAAAATTTCCAATGATTCCGAAAACCGCGGAACAAATTCTGCACAAGAAAAATAGTCCCGTAACTAATATGAGGTGCTAATAATTTTCAATAGTTGCGCCCTTTGTAATGTGTGTTGGACGCAGCTGCTCATGTACCTGACGGAAGGTCTGAAATCCATCATGAACCACAAATAACTTAAGCGAAATCTGGAGATATCTCATAAGATACCCGATGCCGAGCGCTAACTCTTGAAAGTACAGATACGGGTTCGCCGTCATTTTTCGCAGAGCAATCATCATTTATTACATAAAATGCCGGAATTTCCGTTGAAGTGTAATTGCCGTATTAAAAATATGACTCCGTTTGAATAATATATGCACAAAATAAATGGAATAAAAAGGAATGACTAAATTAATTTTATTATTTCAGTTTTGGAACTAGTGTGCGAGTACTGATAATTAAAATAATCGAATATCCAAATGTTCATTAACAACGTTATAATGCTGAAACTGCAGGTACAATTCTTAATCTCTAAGTTTTATTCTTGCGAATTTACGATTCACATGCTTTCTCTCTTTTCGTTGAGTTTGCAATTTTATTTAAGACACAGCAGAACCTGAGAGGAAATAAAATTGGCCAACAAACAGGTCCATATTTACAATTCTGACACAGATTCGCTCAGAAATTTACATGGAAAGCCTATATTCAACACACTGAGAGAGAGGTACACCCACAGAAGAAACCAAACGAGCAAAAAAAGGTCTATATTTAAAATACTGACAGCAGTACTCTCAAATGTAATGTCAATAAAAGCACTTAGTTTAGCAATGTAGAATATTGAACAAAAATTCTTGGGAAAAAAGTAGAAAACCCTATTTTGCAAAAAGTGTCCGTCATTAGAACATTATTCACTACGGTTGCATATGATAAAATGCGACCGGCGTGAATAATGTATTTACTAAGTCAGGGTAAGACATATTTCCATTACAAAAATTATAATTTGAGAACTGATTTAATGAAAAAGTGATCAATCTGCTTAAACTTTTCATCCTCATGGTAAAAAAGTACATGGTAGCCGAAATATTCGTCCCCAAGCTATATACGTTCCACGATTCTGGTCAACAGTTTAGCTTAACCAAACTATTAAGGCTTATCACACCTGGAACCTAATCTCACAGAGATGAAATTCTAAAATTATTTTCTTTATGTGGTGCATAACGAGAAATATCTGTCGGGTTATAGCTGTTAGCAAATCAAAGTTACGAATGCGAATTTCATGAAGCAAGCTTAACTTCCTGCTCCGATGCAACAGAAGACAAACAATAACTAACCAAGGTTTTTAAGACAAGAGTAAGGTACTGATATTATGCTATAATATAAATTAACATATCAAGTGGTCAAAGGTCAACCCTTTTTCCGTTATCGTCTGATATTCTGCAGCGATATCAATTGTCTATTCCCACTCTAGCACTCCTAACCATATCCACCTTTCTACCGACTCTATTATTAGGGTCTCCAGATCCGCACCCCTTAACTTCTGTATGTAGTGCGTAGCGTATACCCCTAAGGGTCACGGTAGCTGTTTCTAAGTCATCCTTCTGGGAAAACCCTAAAACATATAGTTCTCTAATTGAATTGAGTTGACGTATCACGTAATACTGTAAAGGTTCACGGTAACTGCTTCTAAGTCATCCTTCGGGGAAAACCATAAAAAAGTAGTTTTCTAATTCAATTGAACTGACATATCACGCAATACTCCAAAAGGGTCACAATAGTTGCTTCTAAGCCATCCTTCGAGTAACACTCAAAGAGACAGCTGCCTAATTGAATTGAACTGAAGTATCAAAGAAATACTAACAAACGGTCACATTAGCTGCCTCGAAGACATCTTCGTGGGAAACCCTGAAAGTAACAGTTGCCTAATTGAACCGAATTGATGTAACACGTAATAATCCCTAAGGTTAATGGTAGCTGCTTCTAAACCATCCTTCGGAGAATACGCTAATAGCGACAGATGCGCAATTGACTTGACAGACATATCACGTAATACACCCCAAATCTGACGGTGCTGCATCTAAGCCATACTTTGGGGAAAACTTTAATAGAGATAGTTAGGTAATTGAATTGAATAGTCGTATCATGTAAATATGTCAGCTTTTTAATCAATGCAACGGAAAGAACGTGTGGGTGTCCTTCTGTCGCATTAACACTAATCGGTTATACCGCATTTGCGCATGCAGATAACTTAATTATTACTAATGGCATGTGGTATATAGACTTCACAGAGCTTCTGCATAAAATAATGTACGAAACAAAGCAAAACATAGCATAACCACATACTTTTGTTGTCACCAGAAATGTTTAGTAAGATGTGATAAAACAGTGTATAATCTTATAACTTGAATAACCCAACGCGTATTTTGGGATAAGGTGTTAATCGTGAATACACCCGGAAAATGAAGTATCTAGAGCTTCATAGTATTCCTTCTGTTGGCTCGTACTGGTGGCGTTCGCTCTCCTCAGGTATCGATGGGCCGTTGTCGGTCTACATCTTAAAGGTGGGTTTGTGGGTTTTATCCCTTCTCGAACCACTTTTTGAAGGTGTTTCGCATGTGAGTGAAAACCCCACATGCCTTTCCCTCTGGATATGTTTTTACCTTGCCATCTGCCCATTGCAATTTGGCCTTTGTCAAACTAGTTTAAGTGCGATGCCTTTCTAATCTGACAAACAAGAGCAATGCCGATTAACAGAGCTCAGTATCAGGTGTTATTTACACCGTTTAGTGACCTTCACACACGCTATCCTTTACCTTCAGGTGCTTCCAGTATAAAGATGCGCTAGGCATAATTTATCTCTTCGGTGTGTATTGATATTATCGCAGTTATAAGTTTCAAATTATTTCCTTTTTTTCCATTCTTGCATATTTTCCATTTGGGAAAGAGAATGAACATCAAAATAAATATGACAATCTTCAGTATTTAATTCGAAACTTTTGTTAAAGATAAAAATTAATTTTGAAAATCCTGAAGTTTTATAATATTTTGCTTCTCTCAATGTAGTTGTTCATTTCTTGAGATAAATGTTAGTACGTAATTTACAAATGCCTATTTGTGTTTGAAAACTTTATAATTTTTACCTGGTTTTACTCGAGAAATTCGTGTTCCTTTCCCACACACATAATTCCTGAAACTCAGAATTAAAGTTTCCCAGTGAAAAATTGTTTTCATATGACTACCAAAATTTCGTAATCCACAGATTCAAAACTGTTATGAGAAGAGCTTGTATTAAGCAGCACACTGTTGACGAAGTATTTACGAGTCTAGAAACGCGATAGAAAAATATGTCTTTGTAAGGGGGTAATCACGATGAAAAACAGTTTATTTCCATTCCGTCACTAACCGAAGTCGTAGTGCCCTCACTGGCGGAATGAATGTGCAGCATTCCATAACTGGATGTCTCCTGTAATGTTAGTAAGAATCGATTATTTTCTGTCGTAGGCAATAGACTGCGTTGAATAATGTGTTTATGATACTGAATTCTTAAATATGCGCAGTTGTTCTGCTATATTACGTAACTCTACATTTATATTAGCTTTGGAATCTTCGTTTCTATGAATCTGATCTGAAACGATCATGTGCATTGTGTGACTTTGATATGGTGAAGATTGCGAATAATGCTCAGTTAAGATATTACATATCTAGTCCAATGGTATGCTGCAAATTCTTCACAACTGGTCGGACTTGGGACGTACATAACTTTTTAGATATTTTTGAATGACTATTCGTAAATCGCTGCTGCCAAAAACATACCTCTGCTGCATCATCTCCGCCCAGATAGTGTGAGATTCGTGTACACCACTAGTCTTCTTGCATGTTCACGTGCGGCGCCTTTCACATGCACCCAGGTGCACGTGGAGTTTTATCGAGCGTCATCGATGCATCATTTGCGGCATTCGTAGGGAATGCACACGAAATGCAACCAGGTGGTTCTCAGCGAGCGTTCTACCCCCACTATCTAAGCTAATATTTGCACGATTCCAATAAACTCTAGGAACGACTTAGACGTTCATTATAGGTGCACTTTTAATCATTTACCTACCGAGGCCAAAAATATTTGTTTTTCGAATATCATGGTTCACGGGTGACTTTATCGGTGTGTGTCGATTTTTCTTTAATAGTGTATATAGTCCTTTGGAAAATAATGCGAAGACACTGTGAGATATATCTTAGATGTTCATTATGTGTGCAAGCTTAATCATTTACATGCCAGGCCAATAAATATTTGGTTTTGGGATTTCACTGGTTCACGTGTGATTTTATCGATGAGTGTAGAATTTCTTCTGTAAGAGCATATATTACCTTTAGAAAGCAATGTTATTGCTAAGACACACTGAAATATTTCCAACACAGAAATTTAAAACTAACTATGTATTTACTAAATCACAAAGTGTACGAGTTGGCAAAGCATGTCTTCAAAATGTAACGAAATTTTCAATACGACCCACATGTTTGGCTGCGAGTGAGAATAATTCAACTTTCAAAGACAGCAAGTTACCAAACCGAACTATTAAGGCATCTCCGATTCTGGGCAAAATACGAACCAAGCCATACTCTCATAATATGCTTCTGGCATGGAATTCTTTTAAATATTCGTTGCGCTTTTTCTGTTAGAGAAAAACGTTATGAACATACACCGATCAGACAAAACGTTAAAACCACCCCTACGTTATACAAATAAGCACGCGAGTAGCCAGTCAGCGTCACGTACCAAAGTCGTGATTGATCTATATATATTACTTTAAAAACCCGAAATCTTTTTTTCGAGAAATTACTAGTAAGAACTCAAAATGTCCACGAGCATTCGTAACTTCCAGTTTTTACTAGTAACATCTAAAATGACTATCATCCTCAGAAAAATGCAGAATAAAAGGTTTACATCGGATATTTACTTAATTTTTTAGTCGAAACCCACTGTCACTGGACTTGAAACAATAAAAATCCGAACTGTGGTGTTGTATTCAAAAAGCGAGTTCCAAATGGTTAATGAGATCATGTGTCATCGATCATACAAGTATCACGCTGTGCAGGTGCAAAGTCAGAACGTTGCCGTGGGTCAGAGACTGAAGTCGTTAATTTTATAATACGTAAGCATTTCTGACGTCAATAAACTGAAGTTTCATTACGAAATAGTTTAGCTGCTATTTTCTTGAAAACTGACGACAACGTGTATCAATTAGTAACTAAAGAAGGTGTTATAAATCATTAGTATGCTAGATTATAATTTCGCATTTGCAACAAATATTTTCTGATATCACTGAAGTGAAAAAATAGGCAACTCTTTTTACATCACACAGCTTCTTTTCCTGAAATAGGTTCCAACCAAGGTGTTTCAGTGTGCAAGTGTACAAAGAAATGAACTCCAAATGCCACAATAGTGGGTCATGTATTAACAAATAAATTGCAATGTTCTCATTTTATGATTTTCCAACAAATAGTTTTTCTCTATTTTATTGGGTGATCTTGTTTTGAGATTTTCTAATAAATAATTTTTGTATTTTATTCAGTGAACTTTATTTTTACCATAGGAGTCCATATCTATTGTAATCATTTTGGATTTTTACTGTTCCGCGTCTAGTGAGAACGGGTTCTGACTAAAAAATTAAGTAACTACCTGATGCAAACTTTTTATTCTGCATTATACTGAAGATGTTATTCATTTCCAGACGTTACTAGTGAAAACCCGAAGTTACCAATGCTCGTAGACACTTCTCGTTCTTACTAAAAATTCCGCGAAATAACGATTTTGGGATTTTACGGAAACATCTACATTTAATATCCTCACATGCGTTGTTACACCACAATCAATACATTTGACTAACCTGTGGTCGAATAAATCTTCATACAGGTGAAATATATACATACATACACCGGGCTTTAGAATATTCTATTTAAACAACTGAATGAAAGCTTTCTACAAAATAAGCATAGAGAAAAACACTATTATTACGTTATTTATACATCTTTTTTCGAACAATAATGATCGAAAAGTGATAAAAAAAGTTGTTTTCTGGTGTCACACATTGCACAAAGCGCAATATCATTTTTAAAACGTTTGCCACATATACAAAAATTTGAAACAGTAGACCTTACAATGACATCTACGATTTTCCCAAATTCCGTGCTATTCTAAAAAAAAAATAATTTCCCCGAAACGGGAAATTGGAAAAAAAAATGTTCTACATTCCTCGCGTTCGAACTGTGCGCTTAATGAGCGCTGCTGTGAGACAACTGAGGGTGAAGTGCTCTCAGTGTTGGTAGCTGGAAAATCCAAAAACCTATTTCAGGGGCTGAGACCACTGTGCCTACTCTTTCTGTAGCACTTTTCCGAGCTGTTCAGCGAGTGTAAAAATAGATGTTCCGCCGGTAAAATAACTTGGCCTTGCTCGCAAGTAGCATCAAGACGTGTCTCACACACAGGTATATATTCTGCATTTTTTTAAAATAACTTTTTATCTGCAATTTTTCTTTCTTGATGTATCGTCTTTTATACCTTAAAAATGTACTTAATTTTTTTCTCTAGTTTGATTTTACATCTGTTCTAAACGTTAACCAATCCACTCATGAATAAAACCCTCGTACAGAACGTAAGCTCTCAGGAAAAAAATTATTCAAACAAATAAATCTTTTGCAAAGAGATGAAGAAACGAAGAGACAGGTCCTCGAGAATAAACCAGTATTCCAAATAAAATGGCTACAAAATCACCCCAGTACTAACGCACATTAAAATCAGGCACAGTTGATTGATATTATTTCAGTTATTAAACCCTTCGAAGTTAACAAACGTATACATGATGAAACACTCCTAGAGAAATATCCACTGAAAATTGTGTGGCAGGGAATCCAAGGAAGCAGTGAGACATCAAAAATGGCAAATATAAAAGTGGAATAACCGCAATGATAAATAAGTAGGAAATCAATTTGATAAATTTTATAATGAATTTGCGAAACTGGAATCACTTCGGCAATGAAAAGAACAGAGTTTTAGAAGAGGAGGCTACGAAGTTCCTCGCGAAGCCTCTTTGGTGTTCCCGGTTTGGAAGCTCACATGCATGAATGCGTTAAAGTTATAGGATCAATTGTATTACTTTGCTGTCAGGGCTCATTTCTGTACAAAAAAACCCCAAAAGTGTTTCAGTTACTTTTAAAACAATTGAGACAATATACAGTAGGACCGCAATTTTCCGAGTCTCGATCATCCGAGTTTCGGGTTATCCGAGGTACCAGCGAAATTACGCACACAGCAGTGGTGGTGTACTTTTGCCAAGGTTGCTGATCTAAGCCCTTCGGCTCGTCCCGCGCACACGCCGCCGGTTACCGGATGTAGGTCAGTCAGTGTCAGTCGGTGTCTTCTGCTATTCGCTTGCTTCAGTTAACCGTGCAGTGTTGTGTTTCATTTGTAAAATGTTTTATTTGAGGCTTTGGTGTAAAGTTGCGTTTTTTTGTTTTGCTATTAGAAGCAACATGAGCGCTAAAAACAATATTGTTGTTTTGTCAGAGACCAAGTTAAAAGCCATTAAAAATCCATCAAGTAGAGACAATAAAAAAGTTTCTTTTGATTTAGGTGTAGGCGAGGGTACTGTCAGAGACTGGAAAAGAAATCGGAATAAAATCGAAAATTGGGGTTCTCAAAATGCCAGCGGAGTGGAGAAAGATGTGGTGCAAAGGGAGAAAATGAAACGGCAAGGAAAACTAATGAAAACGTTTGACTTTGAATAAACATCGAGTGCGTTTGTTACGTGGATCACCCAATTAGGGAACAAGGGGAGTCTGGTAAATGGACCTACGTTACAAAACAAAGCACTAGAATTTAACAAAATTTTTAAAGATGGAGATGCAATGCAATATTGAAAGAGGCACGCATTTTTTTCTTATCCAATTTCAATCACTCAACACTATGTCCTCAATACCACCAATGTACTACGCGGCTACAATTTGGCACGCAAATCGCGTTTCTTTCTAACGTGTTAATAATTTTGCAACAACATTTGTATGGTATAAGTGGAATGAAACTTCAATGTGTTATGTGTCAACATGTTTCTTTGCCTTTTTTTTTTTTAGTTTTATTCCAAATTGTGTGAATGTTCTATCATCTAAATGAAAATTAATAACTTTGGGAAATCGCTTTTTAAGACATCTAAGAAATTATATTTCTTTTCTTGCGAAACAAAAAGTTCTCAGCAAGTTGTACTAAGATTTTGCTGTAAAAGTACTTCAGTATGAATATGTACGGAATCTATATATTTTCAGTAATTGTCTCAAAAAATGATTATTTAAAAATTACATTTCGAAACACTACTCCTGTAATTTGAAAGAGTAGAAGATTTCAATTTTTGTACTTTGAGAATTTCTGTAGTCCGTATCAGGCTGAGTAGCATAAAGAGAAACAGCATATATGCCAAAACAGAAATATCAAGATATGCCAAAATAGAAATATCCTGTCTTTTGTATTTTTCAAGAAACATTTTTCGTGATAGTAGAAATGAAGTAACGATATTTAATTTGTATGTGTTGTCATAATGTTGAAGGACGGAGCGTGAAAATGAGTGGGACAGAAGTATCACACGGTGGCGTGTGAGGCCAGAACTACAGTATAGTTTGTGTAAATCAGGATCTCAGATGTTTGAAACCGTTTTAGGACCAACGTCTTATAGTCGTGATTACCAGTAGTTCATAGTTTGAAACGCCTTGCCTGAATGTTAGAGTGTCTTTCGTTTCTTTTCGATATATTAATCATAGAAATGAAAACCAAAAAATTGCAACTGACAACATTCCAGAAAATGGGCAGAATGTGGAACAGCGGAAAATTGAAGAGCTATACTTTAGATATATGTATATAGACGAAAATACATGTTTGAATTCTTCAGCCATTATTTCAGAAGAAAGGACAGAGCCTGAGCATATCCAGTTTAATTTTGATTTATACTTACCAAATTCACAGAAGCCCATCCTTAGATTTTGTAAACTCACGGGAAGGCCCATTGTTTCGAGTAAAGAAAACAGCTGAATCAGAAAAAAGAATAAAATTTTAAAGTCCATTTGGGTTGTAATATACTAACACATTGAGCTTTTACTTAAACTGGTTGAACGCTAAAGAGTAAATGTGTAAATAAAGAACGAACACTTGGTACAGATTTTAAATGTTGAGAAAGAACAACTAAATCTCCTGTTGGCTACTAAAGCTTTATCACCAGGAGGTTGTCAATAGTACTGCGGCGTCTTTCTGCCTAGTAGATTTGAAACATTTGTTAAGTCACTGTTTTAAACCTGGGAAAGATAATCGGATTTAAGATCAAAACCCTAAGATATATCGAAATAAATATAATTTTAGTGACTATAGCTTTATCAGATGGCTCAATTTACACAGGTCTGTGAACAAGAGCAGAGACTCAACACCTCATACAAAATAAAGCCCTGTGAAAAGATTATCTTTTTTTGTACGTTTTCCATGTATCTGCAAAGTATATACTCTTTTGGATAATTCATTTGAAATTTTATGTATGTATTTTCCTTTACCAAGAATGAAATTAGTAGCAAATTATTCCACACTAACATTAATTCCAATGACTTTATATTGACAGCGTCTGATACACTTGTACTGCATTAAACCACTAACCTGCCTAAAGGTATGTACTGATACACAAAACCAAATTATGTGCAATATACCATGACAGTCTAGGAACATTTCTAGTTAGACTATTAGAAATAACATTTACGAAAATTAAAACGCAAACTGAAAATTCACGTATTTGGCTTTTAATTATACAGTGATTACATGCGGAATTAATATCTAAAAGAAAAAATAATTATTTTACATTCGTTATTTATATTTCGTTATCTTCTGATATCTTTCCGAAAAGCAGTTAATTGGAGAGTGAAAACAGTTACCACTAAGCAAAATGCTTTGTTACTTCTAAGGACTGGATGCTCCTAGAAGCCTAGAACTGGTACTATCTAGTTCTTAGCTAATAAAGTGCTAGTGTTGGGAAAACGTAGCAAAACTGAAAAACTGTAGAATGGGTGCCCGTGTCCATCTGCTGAGGTGGAAATTTTCAAGCATTCGGAAGATTTATCTGCATCTGTTATACTGAACTTAGCAATTTTCGGAGAATGCTTATTTTCGGTAATTCATTTCTTTGATCAAAGTGATCAAAGAAATGAGTTACCGATGTAAAAGTAGTAAACATACAAAACATTTGGCAACGAAGTGAAATAGGCTAAGACAAAGACCTATTGTTTTTATTTATTATTTTATAATGAACTCAAAATGTATATCATAATTTATCAAACCTCGCCATAGCGTATTTATACGAAAAGTATAGATTGTGCAAAAAAAAAGTTGTGTTTCTAAATAAATCATATGCCTTTGCAGAGTTTGTGGTAAATGAATACACATGAACGCAACTGATTTCAGAAGTTGATTCTGTTTATTATTGCATTCCTTTGATCATAAATAGATTTTGTCGTATAAATGTATACAAACTTATCCTGGCGTAATTAGTACTGTATGTGACCTAAAGAACTATGGACAAAATCGCCCCAAAAGGCGACTTTCAAAGTTAATGTGCTCTGATTTGACTGAAGGTCTTGTCAAAAACAAAAATAAATCAATGCCAGCAACTATTTTTATAAATATTGTGGATAAGACTTAAACTCTCACAACAAAAGAATTACGGAAAGATTTACGAAGAAGATATAAGCCTGTGAAACAAAATATCATGCAAGAAGTTGGACTTCATTCTCACACATTGTATTCAAACATTCGGTAACATCTCCGAATCTCTGAACAAAACGTCTTCTCTCCCTTTCATAATTTCGCATGTAGCATTGTTTAATTTTCGGAAAACTTTTCCAACACTACAGCTGGGAGTCGTTTTAAAATTTAAAATACGGAACTACATTCTTTAAGGTTCCCCAAAACTTATACCTTAGAAAGGCTAATAAAGCACCTCACAGTTATAATTTTCCCAAAGTGTATTGTTAATTTGGGATCAGCTGAAGATGTTCTTCAGCAAAACGTCGATAACACTGGTAAACACATGTTTTGTCCGAGACAATTTTATTTAATTCTTTAGTATTTTCATACGAGGAATACAGATTTGCTATCCAAACTCTGCTATCACGTATAGTTTCAGAGATATAAGAATGTGTTTTTTTATTTTTTACGTTAAAAATAGTTGTTTATTTGGCGAGAAAAAAATTGAAGGTTGACTTGGAGCACATAGCATAGTTTATACATATCAGAAAATAAAAGAAAATAGCTGCAAGTGACATACAGACTCTGTAGCGTTCGTGTTTTATCGAAGAGGGTGGTGGTGGAGGTTCCTGTCCGCACGTACGGATGAGTCATAGACACAGAGCCACCTGCACAATTCCGGGCAGCTCACTCAACTGCCCAACTACGTCTTATGTCTCTCATACATTCTTTAAGGTATGTATGTCTCTGCAGACAACCGAAGTGAACGCTGTGCTCTTTATTAGTAGCTTTTGTTTGTGTGTGAAGACTGAAAAATGCCACACAAGTGCTTCAACTATCCGGATACGTTTTGTTATGCGTGCGGGGATTCGGCCTTCAAACATAAAAAGCGGAACTTAATCCTGTTAATACGAAACTGTTATCAGCTTTACTCTGGTTGCAAAAAATGAGATCAGGAAGAGAGTTGGCCACCGAATATTTGTTGTGTTACATGTTCAAGACTGTTAAAGGGATTTGCTAACGGTTCTCGCCATATGACATTTGCAGTTCCCAAGGCTTGGACTGAGCCGAAAGATCATTCTTCGGACTGTTATATTTGTATAAGAACTACAAAAAGAATCCCAATTAAGTCAAAACCCAGTTTAAAATATTGCAACTTACCTTCAGCGAGTGATTATATGCCAATACCACCTCACCCGATGTCAACCGATATAAATGAAAATTAAGGATCTGAAGAGGATCAGAATGAAGATCACACTGATCGACATGATGCATGTTTCGACATTTCTAATGAGCCTCATGTATTGGCACAAGGAAATCTAAATGATTTAGCTCGAGATTTAAATTTATCTAAAAAACAAGCAGAACTTTTGGGATTACGACTTAAAGGGTGGAACCTTTTGACCGTGGAACTAGGGTATGCTTCTTTCGAAATTGTCAAGAAGATTCCAAGGTGTTTCTCTCGCAAGAAGGAGATATAGTGTACTGTAATGATATTTCATGCTTATAACGCACAGGAATGGCGTTTGTCTATAGATTCGTCAAAAGTAAGCCAAGAGTTGTCCTTTTGCACAATGGAAACAAATTCCAATCAGTTTCACTAGCACATGCTATTGATATGAAAGAAACCTATGAAAATATGAAGATTATTCTAAACAAGATACAGTATGAAAAATTCATTTTGTGCATTTCGCACAGGAATGGCGTTTGTCTATAGATTCGTCAAAAGTAAGCCAAGAGTTGTCCTTTTGCACAATGGAAACAAATTCCAATCAGTTTCACTAGCACATGCTATTGATATGAAAGAAACCTATGAAAATATGAAGATTATTCTAAACAAGATACAGTATGAAAAATTCATTTTGAGCATATGTGGAGACCTCAAGGGGATCGTTATGCTGCTCGGGTTACAGTCTGAATACACAAAATGTTGCTGTTTTTTGTGCGAGAGTGGGACAGCCGGGATAATAAAAGTCATTTCAAAAGGAAGACATGGCTTTAACGTAAATGTTGTACACCTGGTGAAAAAAATGTAATGAATGCTCTGCTCCATTAGTTGGTCCCAAAATCATATATATCCCACCTCTTCATATCAAATTAAGTTTGATGAAAATTTTTGTGAACGCCATGGACAGAAATGGAAGGGATGTTTTGTATTTGTAGAAGTAGTTCCCCAAAACTAGCGATGTAAAAATTAAAGAAGGAATTTTCGTAGGACCACAAATTAGAGAACTAACGAAAGATGAAACTTTTGTAGGATGTTTGAATGACTTAGAAAAACGCGCATGAGTTTCTTTCAAAAATTTAGTGAAAAAGGTTTTAGGCAACAAAAAGTCTGACAACTATCAGGATGTAGTACATGAGATGATGAAAGCGTACAAAGACTTAGGCTGCAATATATCTCTACATGTAAACTTCCTTCACTCTCACTTAGATTTCCTTCCCGAAAACCTGGGCGGCGTAAGTGATGAACACGGTGAACGCTTTCATCACGACATTTCAAGCATCGAAGAATAGATATAAAGGAAAGTGGAGTTCAAGTACACATGTATGTGAACATATTACTGCTGGACTCTCAAAAGGAACCTTCCTAAGGCAACGTATTCCAGGAAATCTTCAACTAAGACCTTTTAGGTACGTTGAACATTAATTAATTTCCTTAGTGTATATGTTATTAATGTAAAATATTTAAGTAACTCTCACACAAAAATCTTACGGGATAGAGAAAAATGGTTTTCATTGTTGAATTCGGCGCGACAAATAACATAACGATTGTGTAATAACATCTTTGGTGCAGAAAAAAATGTTTTTTTTTTTAGACCAGTGTAATGTGGCAGGAGCGTTACTAAGGTGTCTGATGCCACTATTCTGGTTTGTAGAAACTTGTCTGCAGTTGTGAAGTCGTTTAATAAATCTCTGCAATCGGGGATTCCCCGCTAAGTACAGAAGGTAAGCATATAATATCATCTTAGTCAATAACATTGAATAAGTAAGAACAATATTTTATCATTTTTTATCATCTGCAAATTTTGTTAAGAAAGCAAAAATCTAACCAATATGAAAAACTTCAATTTAAATATCCCCAAGTTAAATAAATACTAAAGACATATAATCAAATACCAATTTATAAACATTTTACGCAAAAATGTTGTGAGTTGGGAAATTTTTGAAAATAGAGTAGCAGGTTTCTGTTTCTTTAAAATGAGCTCTGCTAAGCGAAAGTTTGATAATAATTTCTTGAAACAGAAATTTGAAAATTGGAGGTATATATCTACATGATAGGTGACTGTACAAACTTTCACAAAATACATTGTGAAGAATTTAATTTCGAAAGATAGTATCCAGAACTTTATGGATATTATAATGAACAGTCATTTTGATTTTCCTTTCTGAAACAAATAAGTGTTAAATAGTTCAGAATGCAGTACTGTTTCTTAAATGTAGCAATTCGCCGGAAAATGTTATGTATAAATCATTAGAAACTCTTTTATGTGACTCGTATTGGAATGCGTGTATTTTTCTTCATGCAGCCTTCATAATATTAGGTTTTCTTTCTCATCAATAAATTTTATTTTTACATCTGAAAAAAGTATGAGTTTGTTACTTGTCCTTTAATAGCAAGAGGTAACGTTTTCTTGCAGAAGCGTGTGACCTACGCCGATATTGGCATTTCCGCGCTAGAATTGTTTACCTATTCGAAACTGCTCTTCATAGTGCTTTTAATGAGGTGTGATGTGATTTCATCAGCACAAATATGAGACATTTTATATATATGGACTGCGCTGCTATGAAACACTCATTGTGCTTGAAGGTTATAAATTTACGCTTTCGAAAATTAAATTTACCATCTTAAGAACACTATTTCGCAACATTTCCGTGAACAGATTCCATTTTTGACGTAACCTGGAAAATCAAATTAAGGTTTTTTAGTCTTAGTAAATGTTTCCTGAATTTTACAGTATAAATTTTTGTATTGTTTCCAAATTTAAGGTATGTTATTTTAAAATGTACGTTTTTACTTTAAATATCTTATTCCAGTAATAAGATAAAACTATTTCATGATAATTATTTAATTCACATATAAAATTACTTACAATGTTGTAAACTCCTGATGCATTTGTGCGATGGAGGGAGTTACGAATGTTTTTAAAAATGCTTGGAGGTTTGTTGAATAGGCTTTCTTTATTTTAGAGGGAAGTTATGTATCACGATCACAACGGCATTTATTGGCCACAGCTATTTTTCATATCGGCATAAAAATAATTGGGTAACTGTAGATTTGATCACGTCCCTCATTGTATAAGATTGTATTCTAGTACTAAATTGGCCCTATTGATATTTTCAGGTGTAGTAGCAAAGTCATTATATTTTTGTGTTGTGAATATAATATTTAAATATGTTACTGTTACTAGTTCGCTTTTTCTTTTCTTTTGAGTTTCTGTTCTCTCTAGTTGGGCGAACGTGAAACAAATGATGTCTGTGACCGCAGATTTGTATTGTAATACCGACGTTGTTATTGATATATTCAGGAGTATCAGGAATGTCACAGGTATTTTATGTTTTTAGAATTATCTGTATCAGTACTGCATATTCCTGTAGTATGAACATGATGATTTCTCAAATATATTTCTTTATTACTGTTCGTATTTATTTACTTTATCTGTATTACTCTTCGTGGATTCTCAAACTCCCGGCAGTAATAAACATTTTTTTTGTTAAGCTTATTATTCACTTATTGTCGAACACGCCGTGTGGTTTCCAAAGTAGTTCATGTATGCGAGTAAAAAGTGTCCCTTTTCCTTAAATAATGGTAATTATCTACAACGCACGCTCAGGGTTTACCTATTCATTCCCAGGCAGTAAAATATTTTGTTTATGCAAAAAGGTTAATGTAGACAGATTAGTGCATTTTTCGTGAAGCTTGCTATTCAAAATGAAATATAGAAATTAATCCGTCTGCTTTCTTTTTTACCTATGCACAGCTTACCTCAAAAATGGAAACGTGACTAACAAATGGTTGCTTTTAATTGTCAGTACCTGCAGTTATAAGTGATGTAATATGAAATGAAAATAAACTTATGACAGCTTTCAACACATAATTTGTCGTTGATATAATCGCATAGCCTCACTTCCCCTAATCCGTATCCCCTAATTCTGTTTGCCCTTATTACGTTTACCTCAATCGCGTTTCCCCAAAATCGTTTTACCCGAATTTCTATTTCCGCTAATTTCGTTTGCCCTAATCTCGTCTCCACTAAATCTCGTTTCCCCTAATTCACATTTGCCCTAAACACGTTTACCCCAATTGCGTTTCCCGAAATCGTTTTTACCCGAATTCCCATTTCCCCTAATTTCGTTTGCCCTAATCTCGTTTCCTCTAAATCTCGTTTCCTCTAAATCTTGTTTCCCCTAATTCCCGTTTGTCCTAAACACGTTTACCCCTATCGCGTTTCCCCGAAATTGCTTTTATGCGAATTCCCATTTCCTCTAATTTTGTTTGCCCTAATCTCGTTTCCCCTAAATCTCTTTTCCCCTAAACCTCATTTCCCCTAATTACGTTTGCCCGTATCACGTTTTCCTTAATTCGTGTTTGCCTAATTTTTTTTTGTTAACCGAAATAAAACGGTGGGCCTTGATGTCTCAAGAAAATTATTCTTTCCCTTCCTGTTGATCATGTCGACCACCATGCCAGCAAAAGTGTAAAGAAGCGCACGTGGTTGTTTGTATATTAGTTCTATAAAGTTTTTTACTGTAAGACCAGTTGTGAGAGAACAGCTGAACGTAAACATATACTTGAGGTATCAAAATAAAGGTCTTACTATGTAGATGTGCCAGTCGAAGAGAAAAATGAGATTGGGGAAACAGTTCGCGCGTTGTGGGGCGGCAAATTCCCATGTAAACTCTATGGGAGAAGCGTGCGGTTGACATTAGATCACCTGCGGTTGAATCACACGCTGTTAAAGGCAGTATGGAGGGACTCAGATAGTCCAAAGTTCGAAGTCTCTCTTCTCAGTGAACTGTTATGAAAAACAAAGCAAGCAGGAATATGTTTGAAAGTTCTTATCGGAACAGCAAGAACTCGAAGACCTGATTCCGTTGCGCCGTTGTTGGACTGCGTGATCTATACATACAATTTAACATTCATTCGATCCAGTTTACTCACGTAGGTAAGACGATTCCCATTATGTAAAGATGTAAATGAACTTTTAATATGAGTTTATTCTTTTCCAAAAAAATAAATAAAAAATAATCGTCGCTTCCGAAGGGGATCCGTCTACCGTTTCGAATCCCGGTAAGGCAAGCATGTTGCGTTTGTTTTACGGCACGGGCTCTCTCCCTTCCCTGGAACCAGTGACCCTAAATTAGGGACGGGCGACTACTTATAGCCGATTGAATTGTTCACGGTAGTCGTTAAATCTTCAGTCACAAAAAAAAAATAAAATCACGAACCTGGACTATTGTCTTTACTGAAGTGGTTGAATGAATTTGTCAATCAAATAAAGTTTACATTTGTTGTTTCATATGAATTTATTATTTTCAAAAAAACAAAGAAGAAAACGTCGATTCTGACGGGTTTCGTCTAGTTACCATTATTCGGTTAGTCCATAACGCAGCCATTGTATTCGTCACCCCACCCCGTCGCAAATAAAATACTACATCGCGCTAAACTTTTATTAGAGCAAGAAATATTATTGTAATGCAATCGCTAGAATTGTGAACGCAAAAGGCCCACTTTTTAAGAGTTAGCGTACCAGACCCCCCCCCCCTCCGTACAAGACTAAACATGAGCCGTAGAAATGCCTTTTGATCTGATCATCTGATCATATGGAGAGGATTTTAGGAAGGGAGCATCTGACTCCAGCTTTAAACACCCTTAGAAAATAGGAAGCTAGAAAATTTTGGCTAGAGTGCCCGATAGGTAAGTGACACGGAAGCGAAGTAGAAAGGGGGAGGAAGACGCCCTTATTTATTACCTGGGGTCCGACGGCTTAACGTGCCCATCCGACGTACGGCGGAGATTTAGTGGATCGAGCGTTCGTACCTACCTGGGATCGAACCTGAGGTCCTATCCGTGGCAGTCACGAACGTTGCCCACTAGGCCACCCGCGGCCCTGAAATGCCTTTTGCTAATTCAGTTCCACCTTAATAGTAGAGGTCAGTCTCTCCCGCTTGAATGCTTTACCACTTACCATCATCACTGATTGGGTGAAGGAGAACTGGCCACAAAAATTTTAAGGGGCCGTATAAAAACTGCGTTTTCGACCGCTTCGTGTCCACGCCCCCAGAGGTTGGTTATCTGAATCACATAAGTTTTCCGCAATGTCGTATTGTCTTAACTGCGATACTTAATGTAATTCTTTATAAAAAAACGTATAATCTACAACTTAGCAGAAGAATTTCACGATTAAAAACTACAGCTCAATATATTATCTGCAAAAGCAGGAAGTATGTCCGGAAGGGGTGAGGAAGGTTATACCACTAATATAAAATATAAAGATTTCTGGTCCGATCCGGAGATTTTCAAGTTTTCAAACTACAACTTTACAAATTATCTGAGGACACGTGCAAACCGAAAAGACATGTCGGTGGAGAAGAGGGTGGAGGGGGTGCCTTAATACTGAAAAACTGAAATGTGAAGAGATTGTAGCCCGATCGGTAGATTTTCGGCCTTTGCACACTACAAGTCAACAAATTATCTGTGGGCATGTGCTAACGCAGGAAACCTAGAGGGATTGAGGTAGTTAATAACAAAAATATAAAATATAAAGCATTTGCAGCTTAATTGGGAGGTTTTCGGTGTTTACACTGTACAGATCAACAAATTCTCTCCAAGCATGTGATAACGCAAGAACGCCCCTTGACAGGTTTCCTGCCTTTGCACGTACCCTCAGATAAGTTTTTGAGTTGAAGTTTGTGAACATTGAAAATCTCCCGATCGGAACAGAATTTTTTTATATATAATGTTTTCGGCTGTACACCCCCCCCCCGCCACCGAAACAGATTTCCTGCGGTAGCAGAAGCCCGCAGAATTTCGTAGAGTTGTAGTTCGTAAACACTGAAAATCTACGATATCCACCAGAAATTCTTTATATTTTACATTTTCGACATTACACCGACAGTTTTCCTGCGTTAGCATATGCCAGCAGAATGTTTCTCGCACGGACAGTTGTACGTCGGTTTATCAAAAACCGGAAATTCATATAGTCCATTTAGTTTGATAAAGACTGGAATCGGGTCAAAGAATGTTGTGCCGCCCCGGTGGCACAGTGGTCTAAGCGATGGCCTCTGATCATTCGTCCGAAAGGGGTCCGGGTTCGAATCCCGGTGAGGCATGGATGTTGTGTTTGTCTTACGGCACTGGCTCTCTCCCTTCCCGGGAACCAGTGGCCCTAAATTAGGGACGGGCGGCTACTTATAGCCCATTGAGTTGCTCACGGTGGTCGTTAAACCTCCAATAAAAAAAATGTTTTATATGCGCATTATGAATTATTTTCAAAAAAAAATAAAATCAGAATTATGTACTTAAATGTATGTAAAAATTAATTATAATTTTCTTTTAGTGAAAAACTTACTGCCGACCATTTAATCTTTCGGCAAGTTTCCTCCATCTGTTGCTATGAAATTCAAATACAGTTCTTATTGATGGATTGGACTACACGTGTTTTCATAGCTCTGTTTTTCAGTGATATCTTCACCGCGAGCGAAACCGTGGGCACAGCTAGCATATATATGTAACAATTACCCCCTCCAAGAAAAAAGCTGTAACATGAATATAATCGTACATGACAAAAACTTTTTTTATCGTTAAAGCGGACTGGTGTAAATTGACAGAGAGGAAGCTGACTTCTTGGATTATTCAAAGCGACAACTGAACAAGTGCTTTGCAGATTTTTTTTTCTTTTAGTTTTATATGAGGCTTGTGTTTTATGAAAACTTTAATTTACTGGAAAGAAAAAATGGCGTTGCTAAAGTTATTTATTCCATGTAAAAATTAATAAAAATTGAAAAATATTATCGTACAAGGGGCGACAAATGTCCTTGGCGCGCCCCTGTTTGGATGGAGAACGCTTGAAAAAAAACAATACAATTTTCAAGAGTAATATGCCATTATTTCTTAACCCTTTGACGACTATAACGCCCAAAACGCCGGTACATACAAACGACCATAGCTGCCCTTAACGCCTGTCTAGAGTGAGTCAGATTTCCTACTCTTACGTGTTCTTTAAATTTGCAGGACCTACGGGAGATCAGCAGGAGTCACTGTCAGTCACCATTTTTGTTGCTAAACAAAGAAGTGAAATAACAGACAGTTTCGAGCGTTATGGTACTTTGAATGATACTAGATTTTAGAGTCATGGTCGTTAAAGGGTTTAAAAAGAAAAGTGTTTAACCGATTCATTCTTTTCAGTGATTACGTACGGAGGAGAGATGTGGACCTTAACTAAAAAAGACATACAAAGACAGCAGATAACTGAAAGAGCATGGAGAGATACATGCTTGATGTAACCAGAAGAGATGCGAAAAGAAACTCATGGATAAAGAAAATGACAAGAGTGGAGGATATCATGATCAGAGTGAACTCCTTAAAAAGGCAATCGGATGGACATGTTGCTAAAGGAACTGACCACTGATGAACAACCGAAATTCTAGACTGGATTTCAATGGACAGAAAAAGACCCAGATGAACACAAGGGGATGGGTGGATGAAATTCGAAAGCATGCGGGACTGATACGGAAGAGACTGGGTCAAGACACACCGTTGTGGAAGAAACTTGGTGAGATCTTCATCCAGCAGTGGATTGATAATGGTTGATGAAGATGATTACATATACATATAATTTCCTGAATTTGACGATAAAAAAGCGTTTTATTTCGCGTAATCAGATTCAGGACAAACATGAATTACGGAAAACATAAATTTAGGAAAATGCGACTCAAGGCATTTTCCTAAATTTATTGGCATGCGGGACTGATATGGAAGAGACTGGGTCAAGACACACCGTTGTGGAAGAAACTTTGTGAGATTTTCATCGAGCAGTGGATTGATAATGGTTGATGAAGATGATTAAATATACATATAATTTACTGAATTTGACGATAAAAAGGGTTTTATTTCGCGTAACCAGAATCTGAACAAACATGAATTACAGAAAACCTAAATTTAGGAAAATGTGACGCAAGGCATTTTCCTAAATTTATTGGCATGCGGGACTGATATGGAAGAGACTGGGTCAAGACACACCGTTGTGGAAGAAACTTGGTGAGATCTTCATCCAGCAGTGGATTGATAATGGTTGATGATGATGATTAAATATTCATAAGATTTTCTGAATTTGACGATAAAAAATCGTTTTATTTCGCGTAACCAGAATCAGGACAAACATGAATATGGGGAAACATAGATTTAGGAAATTGCGACTCAAGGCAAAGGAGAATTAGAGCAAACACTGATGCAGGAAACGTTTCTAGAGGAAACTTTGATACTTTGATACGGACAAATATGCTTGGGATAAACTTGATTATGGAAAACAGGACTTATCGAAACGAGAGAGGGAAACCGAAATTAGAGGAAATTGGAATTCGGGTAAAAGCAATTTCGGGGAAACGCGATTGGGGTAAACGTGTTTAGGACAAACGTGAATTACGGGAAACGAGATTATAGGAAACGAGATTATGGGAAACGGGAATTAGGGGAAATGGGTGTTCACCGAAATAATCACACTATAGCAGAAATCTTCGAAATTCTCGTTAAAAACTAGAAATTTCTTATATCGAATATATTTTGGGCTTGTAAAAATGTACTGTTCGTTTTTTTATACACCCTGAATTTTAAGCCATTGTTTGTTGCATAGATAACTATGCTTCCTTCAAGAGCGTTATATATTGGTGTGGTCTTACAATTGAGTTTATATGTATTATGTATATTATAATTTTCCAAATAACAATTTAAATTTTTCAGGTAAAGGGGTATTTCTTTTGTACCTGCAAATAAAATTTATGACTGAATGATGGAAAGAATTCTTGAAAGTAATTTTTTTAAACAAGTCGAACACAACATTTTGAAACGCGAAACTACTTGATTTAACTAGAACGACTAGTAGGAAAGAAACTCAGGACTAAATTTCAAACCGAAAAGTAAATTGTACCTTAATAATGCGTCTCAGGTGGAGTGGGAGAAAGCATGACCGCACGGTTGCATTCCATAACCACACACCAAACATGCAGCATGCATTCAATCACCAAAACCACTCATTTTTTCTGCGCGTAACAAATTAAGGTGTTTGGACACCCTAAAGAATTTTTTGTTCGTTTTTTGAAATATATTTTCAATATTTGGAACACAAGAAGTTAAGCATCTTCTTAGTAATATTTGTTAAAAAAAGTTAGAAGATGTGCAGCTAATTAATTTTAATTAATTAATTAATGGTATTTTGTAACACTAATACCTTGAGAAATGTTTAATGCATTTTGTAACACTAATACTTGAGAAATTTTTAATGCATTTTGTAGCACTAATAACTTGAGAAATTTTTAATGCAGAATAATAATTACTTTTCTAAACAATAAATCAAGATACTTACTATGTAAGGAAATGCAGCCGTAGTTATGACACAATTATTCAAAGTGATATAATTTTTTTCTGAAAATTTAATGAAAAAAATGTAGAAGTTCTACACTGCTGGCCACAAAAACGCAACACCATGATGGACACAAGATAGCAAAGCCATATTTACTGGACACATAACAACAGATACAAAGATGAAACGATTGAGCTTACAGGCCCGTGCGACTTGCGGAACACGCACGCATCAATAGTTCGTGTGGACCCCATGGCTGGAAATAACGGCCGCTAAACGCCACGGCACCGAACAAAAGAGGCTTTGGATGTAGGTTTGGGGTATGTCGGTCCAGGCTGCTTCCACACGTTGCCACAGTTCATCAGGCGTAGCCGCGAGTGGTGTTTGTCGGGCCACACGGTTGCCTATCAACGACCAGACGTGTTGGATGGGCGACATATCTGGAGAACAGGCTGGCCAGAGCAGCAGTGACACCTTGTGGGCCGTGAAGAATTGTCGCACGACGCGTACCACGTGCGGGCGTGCATTTTCCTGTTGAAACGTGGTCGCTGGGTCCTGCAGGTAAGAGAGGACTACAGGCTCCAAAACGTCGGAGTTGTAGCGGTGGATGTTGAGTGTACCGGCGATGCGTACCAGAGGGGTGCGGGTGTCATATCCAATTGCGCCCCAAACCATAACGCCAGGCGACGGACTGGTATGGCGATGCATAATGCAGGTGACGGAACGGTATGTCGATGCATAATGCAGGCGTCATACAGTCTCTCTCCGCGGTGCCACCACACGTGAATCCGACCATCGTAGAGTTGCAAGCAGAAGCGGGATTCGTCGGAAAAGACAATGTCGTGCCATCCCGTAGTCCAGGTGTAGCGTTCAACGGCCCACTGCCACCGCACTCTTTGGTGGTGTAACGTCAATGGTAATCGGAGCAATGGGCGCCGTGCGACAAGTCCCGCTCCTGCAGACGACGTCGAACGGTACGTGCGGACACAGATTGTTGCGCAACATACCATAATTCCTGCGCTAACGTTCGTCATGTGGCGGTGCGAGCCGTCAATGCCCGACACACAACATGCCGGTCCTCTCGTTCGGTGGTGTACCGCGGCTGCGGCAATCACTCTCGTCGGTCCGTCCGTCACTCCTGCACCCACCGAATCCATACTCGCCGCACTGTGGCAGGATGTCTTCCCACACGGGCACCCATATCTCGGTACGATAAACCGCTGTCGCGATAAGACACTATTCGTCCTCTGTCGAACTCCGAAACGTGCTGGAATGACTGCCGTATTCTACAACAAAGTATCAGGAACCTTCCCACGTACTGGTCCGGCAGCACAACACACTTCCACTAATTACACCCCGCCTTCTGTGCACCCTACTTATAGTGCTTCTCGGTGACGTGCCAGGCGCACATGATTTGCATATGCCCTGCAATGCTAATCGTTTGCATGTCCTCCGGCGGGCAACGCATGCTGCGGATTTCAGGCCAATCGGATGCTTCTTTCTTTTTATTTGCATTTTGGGTGGCCAGCAGTGTACATTCGATGTCATATATCTCCAAATGTATTTGTTCCAAAGCAGTGTCTTTTTTTCATTGCACAACAGACATAATAGAGATGAAATACACCCAAGGCAAATTGAGATTGAACCATTTTTTTATTAAGATATCACTGTTATCGTATTTCAAAACATAAAAATTTTCAAATTTGAGAAAATAGCAAAATAAGAGTAATTTTTGTTGAAAACTCTGGATAACATATTTGAATTAATTTAAAAGCCACCCTATTTGTAGGTCTCCCCTTCATTTGTGTGGTGTATGTCCAGTTTTACTACCTTTTTTCCCTAAACATTTTCTAGCCATTTCTGCTTCTGGTGTTGCAGCAACGCTGGGTCGTGATAAAAGCTGAATATTAAGGGACCTTAGTCCCTTGGTTGTATAATAGCACGGTGAGCAATCAAGTATTGTAAAACCATTTTTGAGTCTTTCATAACCCTCACTGAAGGCGATAACTGCATCACTAACACCAAATCATGGTTTAGATAGGCCAACGAAAGTTATCTTTGGTATTCTCTGCCATATAAGATCATTAAAAACAGTCATTCACATTTTGGATTTTCCATGGAGGCACTTAGATAAAAGCTTTTCACTTCACAGTTCCATGTATGCAGTTTTCACTTGATTTATTACATCCTTCGGAAAACCTTTTCTTTCCTTGAAATGGACATTTGGTGTAACTGAGGATTTTGGGGATTCGCACCAGCTGTTCTCGCCTTTTGGGCACTGTTCATGTCAAACTTAACCATTTGATGACCTTTTGACAATGAACATACTCTTTTAAAAGACGAAAATACACAAAAGTAAATGCAAAACAATCTGTATGGATTTTAAATAAAAAGCTAACATGCCAACAAATCAACTTTGGACTTCTCATGCGAATCGAACAAAAAACACTGACAACAGTTGCGATCAAACAGTTACGGTTAAAATGGCCCTGTTACTGTTACAAATGTCATGTTGCCACTTCAGAGACAAAATATTATTACTTAACAAATATTGAATAAATGAAATGATAGTTAAATACAAAATCTTAACTGAATGTCACAAAATTGCACAGTTTCCGGCAAACATGGAATACCACTTCTGGTGAAAATATTGAAACATTACGACTTTCAAAAAATCATATCTTATGACCTATTCGGTCTTTTCGCATAAATTTAACATTTTTGGAAAGAAGATAAGTGGGAGATACAGAAATTTATTTAAAAAAAATCATTTTTTTTAACGAAAATGATTTTTTTCAGAGTGTCCACCCGCCTTAAAGCAAAGATGGGGATGAATGGTATTTCCATTCGGCTGTCCCGTAACATTTCGTTAAAAACAAGTCGGCATGGAAATTTTAGTGGTATACCTAACTACTACTCGGAACAATTATTTTTGCATAAGGCCTAATTCATTTCAAAACTTTCAGGCTTACGGAATCTTTATCTGCAGCAGATCAGCTGTAACTCTTGTCCTCTCTTCGACCTCATAGAAAAACAGAGACAGCGGACTTGGGTGGAAATCCCAAATACATAAAATGCCCCATGCATTCCTCAATCCTAAAGTAACTCGCGAAGTACATACGGTAGAACCTTCTACACGTCAGAAATAAAAATAAGCAGCTCTAAGTCCAAATATTTTATGGAGATGCTACACCAAGTACTGTTTTTGTAATATTAACGAACATATTTATCCGCTATAGTGGCTAATACTTTGTCACTTTTTAATATTCGTTAAAGCAAATTGAACGCCTGTATGCAAGCCGTACGAATTTGGGGACTTCAAAAGAGTAATTCCATTGGTATATCATTAGAGAACTTAGGCACTGAAATTTAACTAAATGTCAAGATATTCGATTTTTTTATCAACAGGACTCACCTGACAAATTACCTTTTTCCTTTAACAAGTTTGTAAAGAAGTTTTATGATCAGTAGCTTTCCTTGCATGTGTATGGTGAAAAACTGGTAACTTCCATCTTTTGCGTTCTAAGGAAATGCGTCTACCCAAAAGTTTCCACAGAATGCTTTGTAGCATGTACAACCACAAAACATTGTTTGCGTCATAGTATATTATATTTGCTTTCTGAACATTAAAGTGGAAAGGTAAGTAGCGGTCCTTCTTTAGGTATATTTCCAAACAAATAGAGCCATATACCGATTTTAAACACTACGAATCTTTTCATGCACAACATTTTGACCTTCCAGTAAATCAGGAATTACATTTATGTTCTTAAATGCATTTTACAAATAGTTCAGTGTAAGGTGTTCAAGGCATTGATTAAACGTTTCTTAACGGCAGGTATCCGGACTAGCAAGAATAATTTATCAACAGATGAACGCATTTCGAATGTCCCGTACTTATGTTTTGCTTGTATTTCTTTTTCTTTGTATTAAAATGAAATTTCTCTTGAAATTTCCCACTTTCTCGTTTGTAGCGTTATGAAATCGAAAAACGTAGCTCGAAATCCAATTATTTTACACAGAAGCTACTCAAAGTACCTGTTTTGTAATATTAACAAAGGTATCTGTTATGGAAGAACGGTCCATTGATGGAAAACTGAAATTCCATTCTGAAGGACAGGAAAAGTCCAAGAAGAACACCACATGGCAGACGTGGGATAAAATTCGAAAGTATGCGTGAGTGACATGGAGGATTCTGGCGCAAGACAGAACGTTGTGGAAAAAATCTTCGGAGACTTTCATCCATCAGTGGATATATAGTGTTTAACACTGTTGTTGATCTACTATGGTAGCTAATGTATTGTCAGTCTTTAATATTTATTGAAGCAAACATTTAGTGCAAAAGATTTTGTAATTTCAAGCCTGCAACAGCATGACTGTTTCACAGGATCACTAAAATATTGCCATTTCTGTCGAAGGGGATAGAGGACATCTCTTTTTTTACTTAGGATTGCATCAAACTGCGCGGAGAGTAAGGGGCGACTTACGGCAGATCGCCTGTGATAAAAATAGGACCCAATTGAAATCATTATATCATCAAAACTACGTGTCGCACACTAATCGTGTTTGCATATTCGTAAACAGCATGGAGTTCAATTCGTGAACTGTGGAATACATAGTGCACGCGAATGTCCCTTCGCTCCTTCGTGAGGGGAAGATGATGCCGTATTTCTCGGTGTGTCTCCGTATTTAACTCAGTCTATCTCGGCAACCGGGAGCGCAACATGTCTTTTTTATTGGAGGTTTAATGACCACCGTGATCAACTCAATGGGCTATAAGCAGTCGCCCTGCCCTATTTTAACGCCACTGATTCCAGGGAAGGGAGAGAGTCAGTGCCGTAAGATAAATACAACATCCATGTCTAACGAGATTCGAACCCGAACTCCTCTTGGGCGAATGATCAGAGGCCATCGCTTGGGCACTGCGCTATCGGGGCTGCAGCGCAACATGACCATGCGTGGTATCTTTTTGATGCTCTCGACGAGATCTATTTAAATATACGAAGAACATTTCGCAGTGGTTTGAACTGAACATTTTAAAAATTGTTTTCGTTTGAACCGGTGGTCTTATTTGATATCGCGGTTTATCTGAATAAACGTGAGGACAAAACGACTGTGCTGTGAGTGGTGTCGCCTTAAATTTCTCGACGAAATATATTCAATTATATAAAGAATATATCGCTGTTGTTTAGACTGAAATTTTAAATAATCGTTTTAGTGTGTCTGGGTTCACATTTTCGACAAAGCCGCGGACTTTGTAGAATGAAGGCAAGTAAAAGCGGAGAATATGAAAACGAGATGCAAGAACATGTGATGAGGAATGTAAGAAGTCCACGAAGACAGAGCACCACGTTGGGTAATTCGTGTATCGGCCTGCTTTGTGCTCGCAATGTATCTAGCATTATTTGTAAAAATTATGTACACTACTTTTTATATTATAGACCTGTTTTGGCTGTAACAAATTAAATTAACGCTTTATGTTCAACACGAGCCCACAATTTGAAACGCTGTCAAAATTGGATTCGCTTGTTCAATTTAATTGTAATTTCACCGAAACTTTGAGGAATACCCATGACCTTACTTTATTAAGAAAACATTTCTCTTCTCCAAATATTTGTTAAACTTTGCAAAAAAAATGTTAAATAACATAACAAAAATTTATTACATCGTTAAACTCTGCAGTATCATTAACTCTGCCTGTACTAATTTATATGCTCTTGGAATACACAACTTGTATACACAATAATCCTGTTAACTGAATGATTTTTAGCTTTTAGCTAAAGGAGTGATAGAAATTTGTTGAATCGCAATGCGAGAAGACCTACAATATTAATATAACTTTCATCAGAGTTTACGTACTAGAAGGAAAAGTTCTGCAAAGCTGCAAGGATATGCTGTGAACACTTTTGAAGCTAGTTGTTGAATAATTCAGAGTATTTCACTCTCTGTTCTGGGAATTGATTCCTAACAAAATAGGAAACCTCTGTTCCTGTTAGCGACTATCATCACAATGCGTGATACACCCAGAGTATGTAGCACAGACAAATTATAAAAAGGAATAGCCCTTAACATCTCCGTTATCTGAATGTTTCGGTCACGTACGTAAAGATAAGGCAGAAAAATGTCACTGAGTGAATGGACGAATCATAGTGGTGTTATGTACAATACACCACTGCAAAATGTGATTCAGTTATTGAGGTATCACTACTTTTTGCATATACACCACAGTACTGAAATAATATTTAATAATATTTAATAACATAATACAAAGAACTAATTTTCATGACACGTCTACGTGCAGAACATACAATTTCAATTGTTATTTCTGCTCTTTTTGGCAGCACGTTTTTGCCCTATTATGCCTGACAAATCTTTTTGGTACCTTTGTTGTTAATGGCTTCTTTACATTTTGGTGAATGATAGGTAAACAAGCATTTTCATTTTTTCTGGAGCACAGTACTATACTCAAAATAATAAGTAACATAGGGTATTGAAAATCGGTAAACATTCCTCTTCTGCACAACTTACTTGTCGAAGCTAACTCTAATTCATTCTATAGTTGTAAGAGGAATCTTGCTTTAGAGTAGAACTAGCATTTCTGTCCATCCGGAGATCACGGAGCATGTACTGGTAACGTTTGCCATATTATTTCTCGTTTAATATTATGAAAAGTTACAAAGCATCTCTAGGCACAGCAAAGCTTAGAGGTAATGCCGAAAAGACTATGAAAACCTCTGCCGTGATGCTGTGGGAAGTTCAACGATCCGTCCCTAAAAACAAAATTCCTGGATCTTAAATTTGTGTGCTTCAGCACAAAAACGGTTACACTATTTGTTCCAAATTTTGAAATAACTTCATGGATTATTGTCGCGACACCAAGTTATAGGATTTTAAAACGATTTCATAAAAGATTCTGTTCCATGATAATTTCTTTTGTGAACTACTTTCTGTTACCAGTGTAAGCCATAATGTAATTTATTTTTATAATAATATTTTAAATTAATAATATTTCTTACATATTATTGTATATTGCTAATTTTTTGTATTTGTTTACTTTAATTTATTTTCTTTATAAAGTGATCCAATGTAATATTTTTTTGCATCTTACTATGTACTGATAAAATATTTCAAAACGAAATTTTCATCTCTGTCATTGTTCGGTTGTGCTCTTATGCGCGCGTGGATGAATTAATATTTATGAAATTTGGGTCATTGGGTAAGTTTGTCATGAGATATCCTGATTGAAATTTTTACCTTGACGTTATACAGCACATCATTGGCACATTTTCACAATATATGAAAATATTTATCACATTTCTCCTCTTTACGTTTTAATTTACAATAACTCGAATGCTCCTGAAATGTTTTAAAACAGTGTAAGTCATACAGCTTCAAAAAAATGGTTAACAACTCATAGCCTTTAAAATAATTAATAAAGGAAAAAGCACTTGATTCTGAAATTTCTATAAATATTGATATCAAAGCAGAGATGCTAGTTTATCATTCGTAAAGTTATATATTAACATTTAAAGCTGAATTTGGTTTGTAGAATATGTACCGGGTTATTTTGTTTCAAACTGTTATACGCTTAACATAGCTGGAGCGTGTTGTTATATATCGAAGGTAGATTGGTCTCAGATTGCAACGAAGAAGCATTTGGTGTCATGGAATCCACCAGCTGTTGGATAGGTTGCTGTGTAACGGCTACACATGATTAAGAACGCCCGTCTACGATGCTTTAATGATGGTCATTCTGATTTTCGTAGGAAGAACATGTAATGGGGATAAAAAGCAAATTCTTGGTTGTCTGTCATTAATACGGCACCTAATTTTTTTAAAATTTGAGCCTTAATATAGTTTGGACATCACGTACAATGGACTTCGTTAATAAATATATTCAGAGCAGCACTGTAAAACCTATATACCTAAATATGCAACAATTATGTCAGTTTATTACTCTCCGTATTTCTATTTCAAGCCTACTGAAAAGCCAGAACAATTTTTTGTTTTTTATCGTTTTGCGCATTTGTTCAGCACTTAAATTATTAATAATAATTTATTTTACTCATAATATAGTGAAAAAAACTTTAATTTATCTAAGAGAGTTATATTTTCCGCTTTTATGGCAACAATTTAGAAATACGTGACAACCGAATGTATAATATGAATAGGTAAATTAGTATTTTTTGAAAGCGCAAGTGCCTCAAACGTTTTTCCAGATACTTTTGAATATACGTCATTTTGGAAATATCAATGTGTTCCAAACCAAATTTCTTTCTATTTGATGTTAGTTTCAAGTAAAATTAATTCTCGCTCTGACGGAGTGTTTCACATGATTTTATCGGTTGCCTTGTGAAATGCATGCAAAATGTGTGCAAAACGCGAGAATACTTTGCCTAATTAAGTTCTTTGTTTTTCTTCTTTTTTTTCATATTCTTCTGGCTCATTTTGTTCGTACTTTACCGCTTTTTATGACTAATATTATTGTTTTTAATTTAGAACACAAAACGTCATTAGATAAGAAACGTACGTTGTATATATGATTGAAGTTCCCGGTCTTCTATATTGTTATTGTAATGAGGTTCTGTACTATTAAAAGAGGTTGCCTTGTGTCGTGAATATTATGTGCATCATTTTAGCAGGATGATGCGTTTGGATATCAAAAGCATGTTGAAAACAGGTTAATTGATGTGAGCCTCAGCTCACTATAAAAACTGATTAGCTGGAGATGAAGTTTACCCACAATTTTTCCATTATTAACATTTTACATTATAAGGAGAAAACACTGTAGTTCGAAGTTAAAGTGACAGACTTTTTCTTGTATCTTTATGTGACTGAATACTGGGAGTTATTTAAAATGTCCAATCACCGTATTGTGAACAGAGTCGACCACTCTGGTTGATTGACATGCGTGCAGAGCGCATTATCAAACAGAGTAAAATCAATAGGTTTATTCATACTGACGTGGAATTATCGTCTACGACCTAATACGTACCTCAGTTTTGTTGTCTGCACTAACTAGAACATTTTCATGGAATTATTGTTTATTTTATCGAAATGAAGGCGTGAAACGTTTAAAGATTCGCTGCATGTATGGTGGTATATTTTACTGGTTTTTTTTTACAATAATTTTTCTGTTTTCCGATAGAATATTTTATTTTACATGAACATTTATAGTTTTCTACCAGTAAAATATGCAATCTCTGGAAAATGGAGAGTGTCAAGTTTACTTACATCAACTGCCTTTGATTAAATTATTTACATGCAAATGCCTTTGATAAATTGGGCAATAGTACAGGATGCAATAGGATTTTGAAAAGCGAAAATGTATAAAACAGGCAATAATATCATATCTAATCTGTTTTCAACCTTATGCAACCTAAAATTGTATTTCGTTTTCTAATCTATTAAACAAAATGTTCAAAGAATTCTTGCTTTTTTTTGCGATTGCAGATATAAGAATGAAGGACTTTCTCCATATTTTTTTTTACTCGTCGCCACTCATTTTGTTATAGCGCTTTCTTGTAACACAGGGGTGGTGGGCTAAACCCCAAACTAAGAAAACGTTTCCCAACTGCAATATCAACATTATGTAATAATTTCCTGCAAGAAATATTTGTTTTCAGATTTAAGAACACGAAGTTCCAAGAATTAGTACGCAATAGATAGTGTTCTAATTTAGTATTAACTTCGCAGAGGAAATACTTTCTGTATGAACAACATGACGCTTGATTCCGAAGTGCATAGTTTAATAACTGTATGTGGAACATTTCCGTAGTAGAATGCAATGTGTTATGGAACAACTTCTCAGATTATGTTGTACAGTGTAAATGTTCAACAGATAACCAAAAAAATAATCATCACGGATACTAAATCAGTTCGAAAATCAACCAGTTGAAGACGGGTTTTTTTCTAACTCAGGGATAAGCTTAGAATTTTGCATATTTTTTTAACGGCGATGTACTTTGACAAATTTGTTACGAAAACTATAGAATAGAGCGTGTAAATTTTGTTTCACTGCATTTCAAATTGACCCATGCCTTCTTTTAGGCTAAGTATACGGTGTTTTTCATGTTCCAAACGGAAGTTTTGTATGAGATATAAGTAATGATCTTCATTTTACCAACACTATACTGTCAATTATTTCGTTCGTCCTTCAATTCTTCAAATAATACGCGTTTCTTACCATGGTGCCGCGTGCCCAACCAACGGGACCTCATTTCTTCGAATTATCACATTTGCGCCTATTAATTTATTGTCTAATCCATTCGCCGCATTCAAATTTTTGAAACGTTTGCAGTAAGCTCTCTAACTTCCATGAGCAAATGCTTAGAAACTCTGATTTCTATTCCACGCCAAGAAATTCGGATCATTAGTGTATTTCTACTATTTTGATATAATTGGTGTACAGTTCGTACTTATTAATTGTTTGTTGCACTCTCCGAGCAATACGGAACACCTTTAAATTATTCCTACAGCTGAGACTCAAACTGGAAAAGGAACGGTCCAATCTTGACTTCCTAACCGCTTACAAGACATTCGGCTTAATCACAAAGTTCCTTAATTTTAAGACGTCAGTAAAAGGATCATAGTCCGAAAAGAAAAAGACAAATTTCTTCGCCAGATCATGTCAAAGATAGTGAGCCTGAGCAGAAAAGACTTCAAGTCATTAGAAACCAAGTGCTAAAACTTATATGTGTAGTTGCACAGTCTTTGCGACCCTATCTATATACTAATTCTATAAGGATTTTTACTGTGAGTCCTATTTTGAGAGAACGGCTGAACGTGAAGATATGGTTGAAGTATCGAAATAAATGTCTTACCATGTAGATGTGCCAGTCGAAAAGAAAACTGACATTGAGGCAACTCTCGAAGTCTTGATTGTGTTTTGCCATTGGACTGCGTGATGTATATATACAATTTAATATTCATTCGATACTGTTTATTCTCGAAGGTAAGACGTTTTCCATTATGTAAAGATGTAAATAAACATTCCGTTGACCATTGCTAATGAAAATATTTAGAATGTACATATTGAATTGCGCCATCTATGTCTTCATTCTATAAGGTTTTTAACTGTGAGACATATCTTGAGAGAACGGCGGAACGTAAAAATATGGTTCAGGTATCAAAACAAAGGTCTTACCATGAAGATGTGCCACTCGAAGAGAAAAGTATGATTGAGGCAGCGGGTTCAGGCGTGGCGGTGTGGCAAAGTTCCCATGTAAAGTCTACAGGAGAAACGTGCGGCCCTTTTCTACATAAGGCGCTCAGTTCAGTGTCAGACGTGGTGTGTGCATGATGTTCTAGATTCACTCCTAAAGTAGGTAAATCAGTATTGTGCATTATGCGTATTAACAACGCCACATCGTGTGAAGCGTGACTCATTTGTCTATAAAATGTTTGACAGAAACTGTGGGTCCTCTTCTAAAACATTCAACATAACATTACCAAAATCAAGTAATTTCTCCGCATCTTCAGGCGAATGAAACAAATATGGTTGCATATGGTTCCTGTTGAAAATATGTAGTACACGCTGTTGGCTTAATTCACTTTCCCGGGGCAACTTCATTTGTGTTGCTGTAGGGATGTGCAAATACGTATGCCAGAATATCCGTATCGTCCCGCTTTGGCCTGCCCACTTGACACATATGTAAATATGCTTCAGACACAGCGACTCGGACAGTTTTCCTCTTTCTTCAACTTGGAGAGTCCCCTTCCATCTTTTGTTATGGTACAAAAACATTTTGTACTATTTTATCCTCGCTGAACAAGTTTGTAATTGACTTTTTGCCGTATCTGCAAAGGGGGAGGGGATACACCCTCACTCCCCCCAAAAGGGGCGAGGGGACCTCTCATGGTGTTATTGTGTGCGCTATAGAGGGTTTCCTATACAACTTCACAAGACGGAAATCACTAACTGCTATAGTTCGTGATATATTGGCCAGATCACTTACTTTCCTTGTAACCCTGTATATAGAGATAGATAGATAGATAGATAAAGTCTCTAAGCATGTATTTTAATTTTCGCCTTACAGAGGCTATGAATTACTTGGAATCTTTCTAAATTTCTAGCCCAGACTTCAATTTTTTCTATATTTTAGTGTACCTGATTGGAAAAGCAAGTCAAGTTTAACGTAGATATTTTTATTGCCTATTTGCTGGAAGAGGTTTCTGCAGTGAATGTTCACTACAATTACCGCAACATGATTTAGCGTATATCAAATGTGAAGGCAGAAACTAGACAAACAGAAGAATTTGGAAATAGCAAAACTCGTCATGAGTGTTTTTATTTACAACCATTAACACTTTTGATAATGTGAAATTCACAAGTTTGTCGGTGATCGGATTTTTAACTCACGCACTCTCGCTCCGGAGCTAGTTGTTCTTACTTAGTGAAACACACTGAACAAATATGCTGCTGCACATTTTTCGTCTTCAACATGTGCTTCACTTCTGTAATACGTCCCAAAGGTTATAAGGAGTCGCTCGTGCCTAGTTTTGGACAGTGTTTCCATGGAAGAGACAAGGACGTCATCATTGGATAAAGACGTCGCTCGCAATGCTTAGGGATTCGAACTGGGGAGACTGATCAAAGGTTCTTACCTACTGAACTACACTGAACAGATATACTGCTGCATATTTGGCGTCTTCAACATGTGATTCACCTCTGTAATACGTCACAAAGATTATAATGAGTCGCTCATGCGTAGTTTAGGACAGTGTTTCTGTGGAAGTTACAGGGACGTCATAATTAGAAAAAGAAGTCGCTCGCAATTATTAGGAATTCGAACTAGTGAGACGGATCAGACCTTACAGCCTCAAACGATTCCGCCACCAGGAAAACATTCTTTAGAATTGTACAACACGTTTCTGGGACGAAATTGACGATAATAGTCAAAAGCGGTTTACAACGTAACGAAATAAATACCAACAGACACTGTTTTCTTGGCAATAATCACGTACGGGAGCAACCCTTTAACCGGCTGGAACGAATTAACTCGTTATAAGCAAAATTGGTTGCGATCAGCTCGAACGAAACTATTCGCTGTCTAAGAAGTGTGTCGAACGAGTCTGGAACAAGGGAGCTTGTTCGTCTTAAAGCGATGCTTTCTACTTAGCTTATCGAAGTGGTCATTTCGGGGGATGATTGACACTAAATGACCACTTTGTTTTTCAAAAGAAGATGTTTGGGAGGATGACTGGCACTAATGCTTTCCGACTTATCTGCTAAAAAGGCTATACCAATGTCGACTAACCTAAGAAAAGAAAGAGAGAAGATATTTGAGGCACTTGTTCCTTCCCAGTAGCACGTTGTCGGTATCAGGGGAACAAACCCTTTACGATTATGTCTAGAGTCATGGAGCAGAGAACACAGCACTATAGAAGCGAGATCTTATCACTAGCGACAGGTTTATGTTCGGCACTGCTGATGTGGGAGTGGTAAAGGTATTGCTCTTTCCTACCGTTCCTGAAATCCATCCGCTATGTGAACAATTTATGTTGGGGAAGCTCAGGAAACTTTGGGCACCATTTGATTCTGAAACTTCAGCCGCTTAAAGAGTTTAGCTTAGTGATACTTTTATAAACAAAATCAGGAAAAAGTCGAATTCCGAAAGTGTAGTGCTTTAATTAAGTATAAGGGCGCCGGTGTCGCAGTGGGCTATGAACTGGCTTGTGACCATTCTTGCGAGACGAGTTCGGGTTGGAATTCATGTGAGGTTAGGTCGCTGTGCTTGGCCACGACACTGGCTGTCTACCTTTTCTGGCACCAGTGACGTTAAATATAAGAAGGGCAATATGTTTATATGGCCATTGATTTGCTGCTGATTAAAACACAAACTAACAAACAAGCAAACAGAAAATAATTTCTGGTGCAGGAGTTTCATAATCACTGAAGATAAGAAAGATATATTTTTAACAAATTCCGAGAAATAAACCTAAACATTAATTTTAGGAGCTAGATTGAGGAAATTAATTCTTTTAGGTCGTTTTCACCATATGATATATCCGCGTAAAACTTGAAAACTCTGAATTTTTCAAGTATTTTTCTGAATATTTCTTTCACTAATTCTGTGATACATATCTGATACTGTAGGGGATTTGAAAAGTAAATCCGGTCCTGGATTGGAAACGATTGCGAATGCCACGCAGTAGGATACAAATGCTGAAATTAGCGGAGATCTGAAATTTGTTTAGATTGCGAAGTTAAAATTTCTTCGCTGCTGCAGAAACCTGGAATTTCAATCTTCTGCGCAGTGTAACAAAAATACGTACAATGGGAAATCGTTGGAAACGGGAATGTTTCCTGCTTCAGATGGACGAATTTTCAAGATTTCTCAGGAGATATTGCACGGTAAACCATGAATTAAAAAAATTACTTCTTGAAATATTTATTCCGTATTTGATGGTGTAACAATTTATAAACCATACAACGACTAAGTGCCGAGCTTTCACACTCCGAACGAGAGGCTTTTTCAAGTCCAGTGAACAAAAGAATAATTTCGGGAACGACGATAATTTGAAATCTTGAGGGCGTATCTACTACGTGTCTAGGTGATATTGCGTCTCGCGGAAGGTGGTGTCTCGTGACCTACCTTTCAAACATTCTGTCTCATTTTCCACTTAACATTCTATATCAGGAGGATCTTCCACGCAGCCGAGAGTTACAGGGGGGGGGGGGGGTTCTCGTTACAAGGGTTGTGATGCATTGATATTTCGATGATTTCCCTAGTCAGTGTTCCTTTGCAGTCTGTGTATGGAGCGATCCTCTTCATGTTATTCCAGACCAGTAAGGCAGCTTATAGGGCTACTTCTTTGCAAAGCGCTGTTTGTGTTTTTCCTGCTTTAATGTCCCTTATGTGTTCTTTTCCCCTAATTGTAAGGGATCTTTTGGTCATTCCGATGTATGATCGAGACAAGCCACCTGGATATTCTAATGGTATCTCATACACCCCAGCTCCAAAATTCACGTCAGGGTCCGTATGTGTATTTGTTGTTGCTTCTGCGATGGACATTGGTGATTTAATTCCAATGCGTAATCCATGGCGTTCCATATGGTTCTTAAACACAAACGAAAATTTCTGGATTTGTGAAATGGATCCAGCAAACTGAAAGTTGCCGACTCCTGGGCGTGGTGTTTTGTGGTTCCTGGTTATCATCTTGTGTGATATAGATCGCAGAGTCCGTTCCGAGAATCCAGCAGTGAACCCTTTGTTGATGATAATTGTTATTTCTCTGGCTCCCGTTTCTTTGGTGGAGCAAATCGTGATTGCGCTGTTGAAGTGGGTACGGAATGTCGTCATTTTATATGAGCTAGGGGATACGGACTTAGGAGGGATAACATTTGTCTCTGTTGTTGGTTTGTAATATACGGTGAGGCATAAGCGGCCGTCTTGGGATCTGCTTAACTCAGCGTCAAGAAACGGAAGCTTCCCGTCTTTTTCCTTTTCATACGTGAATTTAATGGAGGGATGGATGGTGTTGATTCGCTGTCGAAATTCCTCGACGTCTCTGTCCTCATTTTGCCAAATTAAGAACACATCGTGTACATATCTAAGCCATAATTTCGGTTTCTTTCCACAGCTTGGGAAGATATTTTTCTCGAGCGGGCGTAGGACAGCTTCCGTGAGCACTCCTGATATTGGATACCCCATGGGGACACCTTTTGTCTGCTTGTAGTGTGTTCCTAGAAACTGGAAGTAGTTATTGTTTACAACCATTATCAGGAGTGTTTGCGGAATCTGTCCTATCCTCGCTAGAAAAAACTATCTTCTCAAGCAGTGGCAAGAAACCAAAATTATGGCTTAGATATGTGGACGATGTGTTCTTAATTTGGCAACATGACGACAGAGACCTTGAGGAATTCCGACAGCGAATCAATACCATCCATCCCTCCATTAAATTCACTTATGAAAAGGAAAAGACGGGAAGCTTCCGTTTCTTGACGCTGAGTTAAACAGATCCCAAGACGGCCGCTTATGCCCACCGTATATTACAAACCAACAACAGTGACAAATTTTATCCCTCCTAAGTCCGTATTCTCTAGCTCATATAAAATGGCGACATTCCGTACTCACTTCAACAGTGCAATCACGATTTGCTCCACCAAAGAAACGAAGGTCAGAGAAATAACAATTATCATCAACAAAGAGTTCACTGCTGGATTCTTGGAACGGACTCTGCGATCCATATCACACAAGATGATAACCAGGAACCACGAAACACCACGCCCAGGAGTCGACAACTTTCAGTTTGCTGGATCCATTTCATAAATCCCGAAATTTTCGTTTGTGTTTAAGAACCATGTGAAGCGCCATGGATTACGCATTGGAATTAAATAACCAATGTCCATCGCCACAGCAACAACAAATACACATAAGGTCCCTGACGTGAATTCTGGAACTGAGGTGTATGAGATACCATTAGAATATCCAGATGGCTTGCCTCGATCATACATCGGAATGACCAAAAGATCCCTTACAATTAAGGGAAAAGAACACATAAGGGACATTAAAGCAGGAAAAACACAAACAGCGCTTTGCAAAGAAGTAGCCCAATATGACGTCGTACCGGTATGGAAAAACATGAAGATGATCGCCCCATACACATATTACAAAAGAACATTGACTACAGAAAGCATCGAAATATCCATGCATCCCAACCCTAGCAACGAGAGCCCTTCCCTCGAACTCTCGGCTGCGAGGTAGGTCACGATACACCACCTTTCGCGAGACGCAATAGCACTTAGACACGTACTAGATACGCGCCCCAAGATTTCAAATTATCGTCGTTGCCGAAATTATTCTTTTGTTCACTGGCCTTGAAAAAGCCTCCCGTTCGGAGTGTGAAAGCTCGGCACTTAGTCGTTGTATGTTTTATAAATTTTTACACCATTCAATACGGAATAAATATTTCAAGTTGTGTAATACTAAGGTGTAAGTTCCATTATTGTAAAAATTACTTCATTTGAATTCTGGAAGTAACAGTGTTATTACTGCATTGTTACTTCAACTTTGTGTGACGTCAGTATACGACTGAGAAAGCAACTTATTAAGCAGTGCATTCCGGTTTGCACATAAGCATGAGAAAGTTTGTTGTATCTAAAAATATTCATTTCTAGTTTGCGAGTCAAACTGAGGGAATAACCTAATCCTTTAACTCATAAGATTTGAAATTTACGACTCCGATGTTTAAACAAAGAGAGTTCTATTTAGCGGCTATTCCTTTTTTTAGACGTCATTTCGTCTCTTAGAAACATAAGCCTGGAATAATTAATATTTGTTTTCATAGATGCTTCGTTTAAACCGTCAGCACTTTGTGAACATAAATGAGGGATCAATATGTTATCTTATTACTATAAGCGTTTTGCACGCTCAAATATTTCCTTGCACGCTCTAGTGACATTCCATTCGATGTTCCCCGCATCTTGTTCACCTAACACATTTCATTTTCTGAACGCGTCCAAACACGTTTGTTTGCCACTTCTTAAGAGTCATTATTGGTAAATAATAAAATACAATGTTTTATAATGCCGATATTAGGAGACACGTTTTTCTCAGTGAATTTTGAGATTTTTACGCATTTTCGCTTCGCATCTCAGGGTGGAAGTATACACGAGGATGAAGAGAGTAATACCGTATTAAGAATTAATTGCCTTGATACTTACCAAAATATATCGTATCACAGTAGCTGGCCAAAAAAAAAGTTCAAATACTTCCGCGTTATATAGATTTTTAGTTTATAAAACACGACACGCTAAAAGCATTTTGACTTTAAAATTTTATTGAATTTTTTTTTACATCATGTGGTCAACAAAGGATGTTTTTGAAAGCATGTAAATCCTTTTGCATTCATGAAAATATATGTTGTTGCGCATTAATAAGTAACCTCGTCAAAGACGGATAACAGTTTTGAAATTCCCCTGAATGTCATCACGTGTGAGCCCAAAACATCAAAAATACTAAGAATTTAATTCGAAAACATCTTTCCACGATAGAGACAGGGACTTTGAATTTCGTGGAGAATGCTTGCTTTTCGGACAGACTTTCGTCTCGAAGGCAAATAATATATTTAAATTATCTCCATGATATCTCGAATTTCCCACAATTTATTCAAATTTTTTGAAGTCCCTCCTAGTTTGGAATATTCCAGTTTGCCTCTTAAAATTATAACCATTACGATGAAGATGATTACGGGGCCCCTCTGTAAAAATGTATGCTATAACTATCGCTCTTTCTCGAAAGAAATGTCGATCGAAAGGTAGAAAATGCTTCCTTTTCTGTCGAATGAATTCCCAGTTATTTACATTAATTTAGAATGGTTGACAATACCAAAGTTCTCCCCCTTCGAGATTTGAAGTACACTATGATTTTAATTACCCATCAAAACGGAATCCCCAGGCCCTTTTAGTTTTTACTTTAGAGTATGCCTGCTCTAACTTACGTAAAAAAATTGGGGTCGGGGGTAATGCGGGGCGGGGTTCGAACAGGTGCAGAATATTTATGCATCATATATTCTGCGGTAACATTTCGTCTCATTTTTGAAGATGTGAGCTGTTACTACCTTTTCTCGACACCTACTGTGTAGGTCCTAAAATTATGCTGTATTGGACTTAGGAAACCACGAAGCCATTAAATGACTTCAACCACTGAATGATGATATTAATCGCCTGCTATGAGGTTTGTTTTCTGTTAGAGTAATAAAATTTGTCCCTATCCTGTTTTAGGTTGTTTTAGAAAAAATAAATGTCCTCTAACTTAAACAGCTTAGTTTTAGGTTGTTTTAGAAAAAATAAATGTCCTCTAACATAAACAGCTTAGTTTTAGGTTTTTTATGTGTACTGAACAGCGTGCTTGTTAGATTGTTTTTTTTTTATCTAACTGCATTTTTTCTGCATATTTTAAGGACTGGCCATATATAACTTTATATGCCCGTCTCTGGATCGTAAGCAAACAAATTTTCGCCGTAGCTGCAGTTAAGTTCAGTACAAATGTATTTTTTTGGTTTGCGGTTTGGTGAAGGGGGAGGTTTTTATCGACCACTGTGAGTAACTCAATGCGCTATAGGTAATTCTGGCTAAGCAACTCTATGAGTCCTTCGTAATTTAGAGCCACCGTGTCCAGGTGAGGGAGTGATAGATAAGACATACACAACATCCGTGCCTCACCGGTATTCAAACCCGGGCCCACTACATGCGAAATGTCCGAAACCAGTGGTTAGACCAATGCGCAACTGGAGAGGGAAGGTTTTCATCATTGAAATCTTTTAATTAAAATGAAGGCAATTACCAAACCTTGCAATTTGTTTCTCCTGCAATAGGCAATGCGGAACGAACTTTCCAGGCACTCTTCTTTACACTGAATTGTCATAGAAAATGATTGGAGGGTGTCGTTTTTAATGTGTTGCTCTCTTCTGGGCATTCTCAATTAATTACTGACACTGCAATCAGCCACCGAACTTCAATTGTGCCATAGTTTCCACTGGATCAATAGCATGCGTACATAAATTACGAAATCATTTCATCCACTCACAGGTTTATCCCGCAAAACAAGCAACGTCCTGTGTTCAAATCTCATGAGGTTCATATCAAATAACACGATTAATAAGAAAACTTATAAGACCGTCCTAGTGCTGTAAAGTTGCAAGGAACCATCAGAGAGATAGAGAGAGAGAGATAGTGGGCGATTGTTTTTCTTGGGGCATTTGCTCTTTCCATTTCGTAGAAACACTGACGGTAAATTAGGAACGAATTACCACTTATTGCGCGTTGAGTCGCTAAAAATGAAAAGGACATTGTCGATGATATGTGCTGTATTTACAAATTCTGACCGACAAATCCCGTGCAATAACCTGTTTCAAATTGTGCTCCGTGTCAGTAAAACGCACACGGAGAAATATCTCACATGACTTCCATTGCTTCATGTTTATCATATGACATGTTAAACAGAAGATCGAATTACCAGTAAGTCACTGAGAAAATGTGTTCAGAATACTTTTGAACAGCAAATAGCAATTGTTAAAACACAAATATTAGTTTCTAAGCTCAGCAAATGCAGCCTCAGTTTTAGAACATACACACGATATCTCCAAGAAAGGTCCTTTCTTTAAACAGGGAAGGTTTAATTTATTCACTAGAGGCTGCGCCTCTAGGCTTGCTACGCTCGTTTCCAGAGTAGCGCTCGGGCCCTACAGCCCGATCTCCGAGTACATCACAAGAAATAAAAACAGGAAAATTCATATAGATTTCAATTTTTATTGCATGTCTAAGCAAATAAGGCTTCTTATTCAAAAGTATCAGAGTTTTTTTACTATCGTTCATTTTTGGAAGGTCGGACTTTTGTCGTTTGAACTTATAGCACTAACTAAATTTACCACTAATGAAAACAAAAGCGGTCCAGAAAGCATTTCCGTAAACCGTAAACCGTTATGCTAAACCTTTAAGGTGGACGTCAAGTTATTTTGCTTCCTATACTTCATATGGAAAAACTTTTGTACACATTACCTTCACAATTAGTGTGTTCCCAAGGATGAAAATTACAACATAGATTAAAATAACTTCATATTATAACTAGGAATACTTAATATTTTCTAACACATAACCATAATTATATTAAAAATTAATAACTTTTCCTTTGGTGGTGGTGAAACCAGAAAAAAGATGGCGCGACCTGTACTTTGATGACGTCAGTAGACAAACAAATGTTGGATTGCGTAATTATGGCTATGTTTTAGAAAATATTAAGTATTCCAAGTTATAAAATGAAGCTATTTTAATCGATGTTCAAATTTTCATCCTTGGGAACGCATTAATTTTGAAGAAAATGTGCACAGAAGTTTCTTCATTGGGAGTATAGGAAGCAAAATTACTTGACGTTCACATTAAACAACTGAGATAGCTTTACCAACAAATCATATACATAACAAATTCTCTGCGTCACCATGGCAGCAGGTCACGGGACCAGAACGTTCCTCTCTGGTTATCATAAAGACAGATGAGCCATTCGTTTCATTCCTTTGCGTCTTTAAAAATGCTTAAAAATCAGAAAGTGACTTTTTCTTATTTATTTTTTTTTGTAAAAAAAGGATGATAGTTGTAAGTTTATGCTGTAAAAATTGCAAAGCGTTATGATTTATAGTTTGGCATGCATCCGTTTTCCTAAATGGATCCCATCGCGAAATAGAGAATTTTGTGAAATTTTGAAATTTAATTTCTCGTAAACTGAATCGACATTCAAAAAACGGGTGACGAGTTGCAAAAATTCGGTCATGGCAGTACATGTCTACAAAACCCCGCACGGGGATAACTGGTTTTCCAGTTATTTGGGGAGCGGCGCCCCCACGGCCCGAGCTGACCTTGTGACTGGTCAACATCTCATGTCATGCCACAGCTTGTTTTTTTCTTATTTTGGTGCTGTTGGTGTTTGCAGGGACGGCTGTTCATCCAGCTGTTGGGGAGTCGCGGCCCCACGATCCCGAGCTCGTCTTGTGTCTCGCTTTTTCGTTTTTATTTATTTTCTCCACTGGCTAGTTGCCCGTGTTGTGTTCTCTACCTAATCTCTACCACGTTCTGTACTAACACCCCGGTCTTGTGGTTTTGTTACCCTCCACCACTAACTGATTTATATTAACCGCTCAGTTTGTAGGTTGCTGAGATTCCGTTTAGGTTCCCTGCCAGGATTTGTCTTCTTTGGATTTCTTTTTTTTTTCCTTTTAGCTGGTTTGGGTGCTAGACCTACCTGCATGTTTGCCGCGTGCGGAGACCCGTGAGGCGGAAATGGGATGTCTGGCGGCTGAGGTCGCAGGAGACCGGATAAGTGCCTCCTGTGTACCAACACTCCTCTTCGACCCCGGCTTCGCTGTAAACGGGAGGCTAGAGACTAACCCACCTCTAGTCAGATGTCTTGTACCACGTTGTGTGCAGGGCTTTAGCGGCTTTTTTGTCGTATAGCACGGCAGGGTGAGCCCGGGGGCTGTGGGATCATGCCAAAGGCGTTGGCATGACGGTACCAGGAGGCCAAAGTGTCCGCCGAGTGCGTGTGATCACAGCCAACGGACTATATTTGCAACTAAGCTCTAGAACTGTGTCTTGCGTCCTGTGTTTGGCTTGCGGACCTCCAGTTCTCCCCTGTTGGGCTCGATTGTGGGCGGAGTACGTTGCAGATGAATTCTTTCTTACTCCCATGGGGAAACGTAAACCCTCCTCAAAATTTAACAAAAAACAGGATATGGTGATTGATCAGGCGCCAAATTTGCCTCAACCACCTCCCACACATAACACACTGAAGAGAACTTTCGTTGAAAAACGACATCACCGCGACGTATCTTTAGATCCAGGTGTTGAGCCGTCAGCTCAGAAACGTCGCACTACACTTGCAGATTCGATACCTCACGCTTCTTTTCTCGTCATTTCTTCTACTGACCAGATGTTGAAACTTTCCTCAAAGTCTCCCTTTTTCATCTCGAAGGCACTTGCGGGTGTTGCTGGCTCTTTGAAGTCAGTGAAGAAGCTACGCTCTGGAGACCTGCTTGTGGAAACTTGCACTCTCTCTCTGAGCACATCTCTTCTGCAGTTGACCAGACTTCAGGATATTCCAGTTCAAGTGACGGCACATCCGTATCTCAACACCTCCAAGGAAGTCATTTCTGAGCCCGACTTGTTGGTCTGCGATGAAGATGAACTTGTGTGTGAACTTGCGGATCAGGGTGTCATAGCTGCCAGACGCATGACTTTCAGGCGCGATGGCGCGCTGATCAAATCACGAAATGTTATTTTGACTTTTAACAGCCCGAAGGTACCTACTGAAATAAAGGCTGGTTACTTGTTATGTGCAGTTCGTCCTTATATACCAAATCCTCTACGCTGTTTTAAGTGCCAGAGGTATGGACATTCCCAGCGGTCCTGTAACAGTGTTGCGAGGTGCGCCAATTGTGGATCACGAGACCACGAAGGGACTGGATGCACTTCAGAGCCCTGCTGTGTAAACTGTGGTGACTCCCACGCTGCTTATGCCAGGTCCTGTTCGAAGTGGAGCGACGAGAAGGCGATCCAGCGCCTCAAGACCCTGGAGGGCCTCTCGTACCCTGCTGCCAAGGCCAAGTTGGGTATTCCCAACAACCGACAGCGTACTTTTGCCGCAGTTGTTCAGTCTCAGCCACAACCCGTGCAGCCTTTTGTTCCGCGCCCTGTAGCTCTCGCCGCACTTGCCAAGCGATCTACAGCTGAACAAGCGACACAGGTGGATTTCACCGAGCTCCAGCTTATTCGACCAGCTGAGTCTGCGCCTTCTCTTTTGAAGACGCCCGCCTCTTCCGGTTCCCAGCAGACAGCCTGCACGTGCGGAAGACCCGGCCCTCAATCCGCAAAGGTGTGCAGTGTCCATCAAACTGTCTCGGCCTCTGCGGGGTCCCCACCCTCACCCAACATTATAGAAGAGCACGGGGGGAGGAGAGTGACAGTTCGTCCCCAGCCTCTACCAGCATTGCAGAGGAACATGGGGGGAGGAGAGTGACAGTTCGTCCCCGCCCTCTGGCAGCATTGCAGAGGAGTGTGGGGGAGGAGAGTGACGGTTCGTCCTTTTCCATTAGTAAATTTATGAATTTTAATAAACTTCATTAACTACCTTTTCTTCACTGCTTTCTTCATACTCTTTTTCAACTTTTACCAAGCCTGTCTGCTTTTACTCATTTTCCACGCTTTTAAAATTCTGTGGCTGATAGTTCTTTGTCTGGCGCTCTTTGGCCAAACCTGGCCCTTGCGCCACTAAAATCCACTAACCAACCAACCAACCAACCAACCATGTCTACAAAGTTTCGTGCTTCTGTTGCTGTTAGTGCGTCCGGAACGCGACCTGATAGCACTTTTTTGCTTACCCTAAATTTGAAATACAATAGCTCTTGAAGTATCTTCAGAATCGAAAAACAGTTTATTTCAGCATGTTCTCCAAACAATTCTCTACAAACGATGTAAATTTCGTATTTTTGTGTTCAATACGTTTTGCGCTGCGAGCTAGGAAACAAGAGTGTCGCGAAATTTCTAACACAGCGGCAGCAACAGCAGCGGCGGCAGTTACTTTTTTTAGAATAGAGAAAAAATAGTCCCTTAAAGTTCAATCAAAAATTCAAAATAACGAGAAGCTTGTCTCTCGAAATCCAAGCTGGTTAAATTCAAAGTGCGTAGTTCAACTTCTAGAAATTCATAGTGCTAGTTCTTTGTGCCGTATCCAGGGTGAACAATGACACTTTGGCTTTTATTTTGCATTGGTTCACCCCTTTCACTGAAAGTAGAGACATGTTGAGAGAGTATCATGGGAATTATTAAGTTGTAACGTACCAGGAGATGTGACGTACCTGCCAGAAGGACGCACACGACATAAAGGCAGATAGGAATCAGAATAAACGTCCGCGTAGCTCAATTGGTAGAGTGACTTATTCCGGAATGAGGGGATCCGGGTTCGAATCCTGGTGTGGACAGAAATGACGGAGAAATTTACTTCGTTATAATGGCACCCGAACTATCCGGATGACCCGACCGTTCAAAATCTCGCATTGGTGTGATGTTATTTCCACAGCGCGAGATAGGAAAAATAAGAGAATCCCTTCTCCAGCACTTCGAAAAAAAAAAAAATAAATAAATAAAAATAAAAAATAAGGGGGAGATGATGTGAACGTACCAGGAGATGTGACGTACCTGTCAGAAGGACGCACACGACATAAAGGCAGATAGGAATCAGAATAAACGTCCGCGTAGCTCAATTGGTAGAGTGACTTATTCCGGAATGAGGGGATCCGGGTTCGAATCCTGGTGTGGACAGATATGACGGAGAAATTTACTTCGTTATAAAGTGTCTAACGAAATACAAAAAGAGAAACAAAAAAATGAAGTAATTAAGAAAAACGTAAATCACTAAACTAATCAAGAAAGTGATTTAGGTCTTCTGCCAATGGAAACATCTACGCTAATAAAATTAAGGCCTATAAAGAGGCGTTTCTCAGTTCAGATAAGATTCAGAAGGAATATATAATGTTTGTAGAAAATTAATTAAAATAATTTTTTTTTCCGATTTCAAACTCAAAGCATTGAAGCCAATTTCCCTTTAATCAATAATACATCATTTATATATTAACATCATTTATGAACAAATAATAAGAACAAATTTTATATATTAACATCATTTATGAACAAATAAGAAGATAAAAAAATAACAAATAGAGGAAAAAAATAAAAAAAAACTGCTCAGTAGAAATGTTTTCGGGCTCAAAATCGCTTGTTTACGCTTTCCAACCGTATGTTGAAGAAGCGTATATGCTCCAGCTTTGTCCGTCACACCGTCCGTACGATAACTGGCGTGAAAATGGTTTGATTTCCATGAAATTTTAGGATGTGCTAAAGGACCACCTGGGGACGAACCCTATTGAAAATGGGACAAATAGGGTCAAAGGTCACAACGTAGGAACGGGATCCATTCCATTGCATTTATGCATCATAACTTGCGTAAATATGGTTCGATTTCAATGCAATTTTACTATGTGTTAGGGGACCGCCTGGGGACGAACCCTGTTCGAAATGGGGAAATTGGGGTCAAAGGTCAGGACATAAGAGCGGGATGCATTCCATTCCCCTTATGCGTCATAACGTGCGTAAAAATGGTTCGATTTCGATGAAATTTCAGTATGTGGTAGGAGACGACCTGGGGACGAACTCTATTGAAAAGAGATGAAATGTGGTCAAAGGTCAGGACATAGGAATGCGATCCATTACATCGCCCTTATCCCATATTATTATGGTGGACGTCAAGTAATTTTGCTTCCTATACTTCCAATGGAAACACTTTTGTACACATTTCCTTCACAATTACTGTGTTCCCAAAGATGAAAATTTGAACATCTATTAAAATAACTTCATATTATAACTTGGAATACTTAATATTTTCTAAAACATAACCATAATTTTATCAAAAATCAATAAATGTTCCTTGGTGGTGTTGAAACCAGAAAAAGCCTGGCGCGACCAAGGCTTTTTTTTTTTTTTTTTTTTTTTTTTTTTTTTGATTGGAGGTTTAACGACCACCGTGAGCAACTCAATGGGCTATAAGCAGTCGCCCATCCCTAATTTTAGGGTCACTGGTTCCAGGAAAGGGAGAGAGCCAGTGCCGTAAGACAAACACAACATCCATGCCTGACAGGGATTCGAACCCGGACCCCTTACGGACAAATGATCAGAGGCCAACGCCTTAGACCACTGCGTCACCGGGGCGGCTAGACCCCGGTGACGCGGTAATATTTTCTGGAGAGAAAATATTAGGTATTCCAAGTTATAAAATGAAACTATTTTAATCGATGTTCAAATTTTCTTCCTTGTGAACGCATTAATTGTCCAGAAAAAAGATGGCGCGACCTGTATTTTCATGACGTCAGTAGACAAACAAATGTTTAATTGCATAATTATGGTTATGTTTTAGAAAATATTAAGTATTGCAAGTTATAAAATGAAGATATTTTAATCGATGTTCAAATTTTCATGAGAACGCAATAATTGGGAACAAAATGTATACAGAAATTTTTCCATTCGAAGTAGAAGAAGCAAAATTACTTGATGTTCACCTTAACAGAGCAATTTTTGTATGTATGTAAATTTTATTTTGAAAACGGCTCAAGGATTTTGATGAAAGTCGTTAACCTATCGTATTCTGGTACTAGAAATCGATTTAGCTGGATCTCGACTTTAGGAAAATTCGTTTAGTAGGTTAAATAACCACCCCGAATTACCACGTTTGTAGTGTAGTTTCATGGCGTCGAGCCAATAGATGTTGGCGCGCGTTTACGCCATCTGTATCATTACGTCATGCGTTGTGCGTGTATCCTATTAAAGTTTTATGACGTCACATTCTTGCGAGCCGATGGTCGCAATTCCTATCTGTCTCATTACGTCACTGCGACAAAACTTTATCATGTTATTTCGGCGGTACACTGAACCAGTTCTGTTGAATATTATCGAAATGGGATCAAAGGTCAGGGCACATGCGTGAGATTTATTCCATAGCCATTTTCCTCATAACTTGAGTAATAAATTGAGTAATGATTTATAGTATGTTGGAAAGCGTATCATAATCAATGCATTGCATGATTTTACTAACTTGTTATCATTTCAGTTGCTAGGTAAAATGTAAACATTCTATGGTAGTTAAAAATATTGCAAATAATTAGGCTCTGTTTGACTAAAGGTAACTTAAGAATTCTGAAACATTAGTTATCTGAAGAAACACTAAGAACTATTGTTGTAATCCACACGAATATACGTTACGTTCAGACCAGCATACGTCAACACGAACATTGAAGTTAAACAATAGGAAAGAAATGACTCCATCTGTTTTAAAAAAACTGTGTTCAATTTTTTTATTGGATTTTTAAAGACCGCCGTAAGCAACTGAATGGGCTATAAGCAGTCGCCCGTCCCTAATTTAGGGTCACTGGTTCTAGGGTAGGGAGAGAGCTAGTGCGTAAGACTAACACAACATCCATGCCTCACTGGGCGGGATTCGAACCCAGACTCCGTTCGGACGAATGATCAGAAGCCATCGCTTAGACCACTGCGCCACCTTTTTCAAATTTCGGTAACAATAAATATTTGGGAAGTCTCTGGGAATCAATATGTGGTTTGCATCATATCTAGTAATTTTGAAATGAGATGTGCCAATGCTTAACTTTACAGATGATGTGCACAATGCAGACAATATGGATAAGCAGTGTTGCGAGAAATAATTTCGAAACATTTTCTTTCAATTAATTTGTAACAGTAAACTGAGAAACACAGCCAGGTTTGTTAAATAGCGAGATACCGATTCAAATCTGACTTACAGCACTGACAGATTATTACTGTTCGATGACGTCTTTCGCCGATTATTTTGCCTTCGCTGCATCTCCCAGTAGATTTCAAAATTGCTTGTACAGGATGTCCCACTCGCTACCGAATCCAGCATTTCTTTAATATTATTAGCACCAATGAAGGTATTGCAACGAAATATAAAATGGACTTTCCTCATTTCGTGCGAAATGTGATAGCATCACAACATATGTTGGAAGTGGCCACCATTTGCGTCCAGAAATCATTGAACCAGCGTTGTCCACAGGCCAGCCGGAGTGCACCTTAGTGGCGGACACATTCCTAAGTGTAGCGCCACTAAGCAGCATTCTGTTATCCAGCAGACTCTTCAATCTGCTGCTTTATTATGCCATTTCGATGAGCGTGTCCACATAATACTGTTGTTAATAGTGAGTACTCGTCCTCGTGGCTGTTCGCGTACAACTATCACAACAGCTGCATATATGGAAATCTTCAACACCTTTGTAAATCCATTGGACGACGAAGTACTCTCCATTGGATATTACCTGCATGATGGAATGACATCACACACATCACACACCAGTATGGCCGACATTCAATCATTTTTCAGCGATCGCGTCATGTAAAGGTCTATGGCCACCGCGCTCTCCCTAACGGACACCTATTGATTGCCTTTTCTGAGAATATCTAAAAAGGAGAGTTTACGAAAAGAAACCGCGAACCGTAGATGCCTTGAAAGCAAACATCACCGAAGAAATTCAGGCAATGACGGCAGACGTACTGGCAAGGACTTTCCACAATATGGTGCTCCGTGTTCAATGACGTCTGGACGCAAATCGTGGCCACTTCCAACACATGCTGTGATGTCATCACATTTCACATGAAATGAAATAAGTCCACTCCAAATTTCGTTGCAATATCTTCATTGGTGTTAATATTCTTAAAGAAATGCCGGGTTCGGTAGCGAGTGGGACACCGTGTATTAGGACAAAAACAAAGTTCATTGATACTAAATGCCAAACACGTTCACCGCGTTATGCAAAGTACATATTGCTGTTTTCTATAATCGTTTACAAAAATTTCCACAAAGTCTACCATTCCACTGTGGCATCACTCGGATGGTTCTAAAGAGAGAAACTCTGTCTTGTCATGTCCTTAATCCGTTATTGAAACGATGTGCCGTCGTATTAGGTAAATATTTGGAATGTGAATATATACATGGTTACCAGCTATGAAAACTAACGGAACTAACGGAAAAATTGGGTAGACAAACACCAGTAGTACTAATAAAACGCTTAAATCCGTTTTTTTGGTGTAATATTAGGAACATCTAGGACAAAATGCTAGCTTTCACCACCAAGGAATACTTCTTCAGGCATAAGTATTATTCAAATGCAAAAACAAAAAACAAAAACAGAATTCCAGTTACGAATTCAAAAATTGACGTTTGCTATAGATATTATAGAACGTGCGCGTCATATTCCAGATGCGTGATTAAGGGTGCGCGTATTAATGTGCGTCCGCCATACATGTGGGAGGTCCATTGATGTTTCCTTCTTGCATATCCCGTGACTGCATAGTATTTCTATAGTTTCTCTGAGGAGGGTGGCTGGTGGCTCTGGCGGTTGTGTATCGTGCGATTTTCTTTATTTGTCCCCACAGAAGTGTTGCAGAGTTGTTGGCGACTTCATGCGCTAGTGCCGTAGTGAGAAGTCGTTTTTTGATATCTCTTTGGTGTTCCTGGAGTCTTAGTCTCAGAAACCTCTTGGTCATGCCCACGTAGTTTTTGTTTGCTCCTTCTGGGTACAAAATGGGTAAAGTGTATACTCCCGCATCTTCCAGGTCCACGACGGCGTTTTTTGTTGATCCGAGACAAGATGCTATTGTCCTAGGTGCTGAAATCCCTATGCCAAAATCAAGTTCTTTTTAGGGAATTTCTTAATAAATATGTGAAGCCTGATACATACTGGCATGAGCCGATGTATTATAGTTTTTGGGTGGGGCATCCGGTGCCACGGGATAGAAGCTTAGACTTCGTCTGGTGTATGATCTGATCGACCATGCTGGGTGAGTATCCTGCAGAAAAAGCTAAAGACCTCACGGTGTCAAGCTCGGCATGGAGTGCGGCGTTGTCTGATGAGTGGGTGATAGCTCACCTGGCCCTGTGTCGGAAAAGGGCTAGCTTTCTCCCCTTGGGGCACGGTGAGAAATGCAGTACGACATTAGGAACATAGGTAGGTTTGTAGTAGACCCTAGTGTTGAGGTAACCGGATGGCTATTTCCTGACCGATACATCCAGGAAAGGAAGGGATGCATTCGTTTTTCGCTCCATAATGAACTTTATGGCAGGTTGTTCCAAATTGATGGTGGTGAAAAACTGATTTAGTTCCTGCTCGGTGTTTGTCCAGATGAAGAAAACGTCATCTGCGTATCGTAGCCATGTACACGGGGTTGGTCAAGTTGCGCTGAGTATCCCGGCTTCTAGGGGTCGATGGATTGCTTTGGACAGTACTACAGTGAGGGTGGAGCCCATTGGAACCCCTTTGGTCTGCTTGTAGGTATGTCAGATCATACACCAGACGAAGTCTAAGCTCGCATCCCGTGGCACCGGATGCCCCACCCAAAAACTACAATACATCGGCTCATGCCACTATATACCAGGCTTCACATATTTCTTATGAAATTCCCTAACAAAACTTGGTTTTGGCATAGGGATTACAGCACCTAGGGCAATAGCATCTTATCTCGTATCAACAAAAAACGCCGCTGTGGACCTTGAAGTTGCGGGAGTATACACTATACCCATTTTTTACCCAGACGGAACAAACAAGAACTATGTGGGCATGACCAAGAGGTCTCTGAGACTAAAACTTCAGGAACACCGAAGAGATGACAAAAGAGAACTTCTTACTAGAGCACTAGCGCGTGAAGTCGCCAGCACCTCTGAAACACTTCTGTGGGGACAAATAAAGAAAATCGCACGATAAACAACCACCAGAGTCACCCTCCTCAGAGATCCAGTCACGGGATATGCAAGAAGGAAACATCAATGGACTCCTACATGTATGGCCCACGCTCATTAATACGCGCACCGTTAATCACACATCTGGAATATGACGCGCACGTTCTATAATATTTCTATCAAACGTCTATTTTGAATTCCTACGTGTAACTCTGTTTTTGTTTTTTGTTTTTGCATTTGAATAATACTTCTGCCTGAAGAAGCTACCCGTGGTGGTGAATGCTAGCGTTTTGTCCTAGTGTTTCTAATATTACACCAATAAAACGGATTTCAGCGTTTTATTAGATATGAAAACTAGTTTTCAATATATTTCAAGCACGTGACATCGAAATTCCGAAATTTAGCTTTTTGTAACTTATATTGTCGCCAAAGGATTGATTTTGCGTTTTCCTGGATTTCTACATTAATTGCACGAAAATTACACACCATCCTCTTTTTAAATAATTTTTCTGTAAATAAGTTATTTTTGTTTCAAAATGGCATTACTGTAACGACAGACTGGACAGAAATCGAAATCTGCGCAGTTAAAACTTTGACAGTTCACTAAAGGCTCCAGTTTATATTCAATATTTTAATGTATTCGGAAGAACTAAAGGCTTTTTTCTGTAGAGTTGAATTAGCCCAATGATAATTCAATACTAAATTCAAAGCGAGGCTATTAAAGGAAATGACGAGATATTACAAATCTTACTCGTTCTTTGTGTTTGTGACACCTGTTGTACAGGAATTTTAAAAATTGAACAGCCTTTTTCAGCAAACCAAAGCTGATCCTCATGATTTGTACCAATAATTATTCTTACACTACAAAATTATTATTCATCATATTGATTTCGTATCAAATTATTAATAAAATGTAGTATGTTCCTTCAGAAGAACAGCAGCACTGAGGCTCATCTAGAAATGGTTTATGCTAGGAGAAGCTCTCAGTCAAGTTACATGTTGACTTCCATCGGCGAAAGACATATTTCAAAATATATCAAAATTGAGCCCTAAGATCATTTTAAAACAAGTTTAAAGTACCGTACCTTCAGTTATCCTTCATACACCTTCCAGAAAACACCATTAGCACCATTAAAGAATAATAAAAAAATGCTTTTTGTCAATTGGACAGAAGCATCTCCGTTTAAGAGAGGTTAACTCCCTACAGATACTGAACAATTTTGGATTCCAGTGCCTGTACATCAAGCATTTAAAGGCCTCATTACTTTTGCTCTTACCTGTCTAATAACCCCAGTTACTAATTCCTAGGCTGAGAGGATATTGTCTTGTAACCACTGTTAAAACAAAAGTAAGAAACAAATATGCAACTGAATTTTCTTGATGCTATTGTAAGAGTCAGACCAGAACAAGCATATGTTGTAAGGACTTGACTCTATCTCTAAAATGTTAAAAGACTTTATTTACATCTCATAAGGTTTATGCTGCAGGCTCCATCCAGATTAAGTGAGAATGGCAGTAATAAACTCTTTTCATGTAATGTGAGTTCAAAAAATATGGTTTACTATTGTTTGGCGTTAAATCAAATTGTTACCTTGCAACCGTGCTGATCGGTTAAACGAGCATTTACTTCTATACATTAAGTGAGGTACATGATAGAAACTGAGCTCTTCTTCAAAAGTTAATGAATTACTTTCATCTTTCAAATTCATGGACATGACTTATGATGTTTTATCTACAGTACAGTTCAACACATATATTATGCTGAAGTACTTCTTCTAATGTATTGTAACATATTTTAAAACTAAAACCGGGTATTTGTTTAATTTAATATTTAATTTTCCTCAGACGATATGGACATGTCGGAATGCCACTCTTCCATTTCTTTGTGAAATGGATTTGATTTTTCCCTAACACGTTAAAATGATCTACAAAGCTGCCGGATGTACCAGCTTCGAATAAAAAAATATTTATTTTGAAAACCTAAAAATATTGACAGGAATTAAAACAAGAAAGATGACACCGAATTTTAAGGGGTAATAAGCACGTCTTTTGAATCCGTTCTGACGCAAATTAAATTTATCAAAGCTATTCAAAGTCAATGGAACCGGTATGGAAAACAATAGTATCTGACGGAAGAAAGAAGTTTTACAATCGGGTCTTTAATCCCTCAGATATTGCTGTAAACGAATCGTGAGCTTACAAACTCTTAGAAACAGAGTTATCCACAAAAATAAGATGTGACTTTACGTCCCTTGATGGGAAAACCATGCATTATTTTAGGAAGAAAGTATTCTCAAATGGTTTAATCATACACTGCCGGACAATTGCTAAGGACGGATGACAATAGCAACGATAGCAACCATAAAATGGAAGGCAGGAAAATGTGGAAATTAGCATAAGTGCGGGATACAGTAGGACGTGTTGTGCGTATGGAAATTTTGGATTGTCGAACTTGTTCGTGACGTCATAGCGCTGATAAGAGATATAAAGGATTTGACGCGTATTGACCGTTGTTGTTCAAACGCAAAGTTGAAAGGGAGAGAATCAATTGACGAACTTGCAATTTTCAGTATGTCTTCCCGACATCACCTAGATGATTTTACGCGTGGCCGTTTTATTGGCAAGATTGAAGAAGGGCGAAAAAAAAACAGATGTTGCCAGGGAGTTCGACGTCAGCCACAGTGTTATTTCAAGGCTTTGGAAATCATTTCAAACAAATGGAGAGTGTAGCAAACGTCACGGGGGAGGTCGTGTTCGGAGTACGACACCTGCAGAAGATCGGTACATAGTGCTATCAACAAAAAGACACCGGCGCAGCACAGCTACTGAGGTAGCAAATCAGTTTATGGCTGCTACTGGCAAGCGGTTCTCCCGAAAAACTGTCGCCAGACGCTTGCATGAAGGAGGACTATATGCCCGCCGTCCTGTTGTGTGCATCCCATTGTCCAGACGTCACCGTACCGCCCGTTTGCAATGGTGCCATTAACATCGAATTGGATTGATAACGACTGGTCTGCTGTCCTCTTCTCAGATGAGAGTAGATACAGTCTATCGTCTGATTGTCGACGACAACTGATCTGGCGTGATAGTGGTACTGCATATTGTCCAGAAAACATACAGGAAAGGGACCGATATCCGACATGTAGTGTCATGGTATGGGCTGGCATCATGATCAATGGCCGTACGTCCCTCTATGTGCTTCCAACTGGGACTATGACCGGCGAACGATACATTAATGATGTTCTGCTACCTCATGTTCGCATGTTCTGTGGTGCTGTCGGTGATAGATTCATTTTCATGGACGACAATGCAACATGTCATCGAACAGTCGCTGTCCAGGATTGTCTTGAGAGCGAGGATATTCAACGTCTCGTATGGCCAGCACGTTCTCCAGATCTGAATCCCATTGAAAATGTGTGGGATGCTTTGGGGAGGAGTCTTGCTGGTCGCCAATGCCCTCCAATAAACAAGGACACCCTCATCAGTGCACTGACAGAGGAATGGGATAAATTACCCCAACAGCTGCTTGATAATGTTGTGCAAAGCATGACACGACGTGTGGAATCTTGCATCGCCCTCCATGGTGGCCATATGCCGTATTGACATCTTACGCCGAAACGCCTGTGGAGGGTAATTGCATTTTTTTCACTTTTACGTATTCTGCACAAAATGGCCTGTTTGTCCCTTGAACACGTTCCAAAGCCTTCTGGATTTCAGAGCACAATAAATTGTCTTTCTTGTAATGTCCTGGCATTCCGACATTATTTTATTTCACTTGGCATCCAACCACACTTACTTTTTTATGCGCTATATAGCCGCTTATGATCCGTCCTTAGCAATTGCCCAGCAGTGTATGAGCGGTATCGCTCCAAGAAAAAAAATTTTAGTCGAGTTTTCAGGAGCCCAGATTTCGCAACAAGTACTTCAGAAACAGAAATAAACACTTTCGACCCCTGGTGGCTAAACCTATATTTACCAAACATTACAAATTATGTGAAAAATATTTTCCATCAGGTCTTGTATGCGATACAGGAAGTATTTTTCAAATCGGAGCTTTAGGAGCAGAAATAGCGCAATTTACCTTTGTGCCACCTAGCGGAAAGTCTATGATTTACTTGAAAATTTCGAATTTATAAGAAAAACATTTCGCATCGGAAACACTATCCAACAAAGAAGGAATTTTTCAAATCGGACTACTAGAAGTAGAGATATTTACAAAAATAAGATATACATCTACGCCAGTGCATTTTTTCAAGAAGAACATTTTCCTGAAAGGTTTATCGACATGAGTAGTATCGGTCAACGAACGACTTTTTTGTCAATCGAGATTTTAGAAGCTCATATTTTGCTGCAAATACATCGAAAGCGGAAATTAAGGTTTACGCCCCCTGGTGGCCAAAACATTTTTTTTTTACAAAAATTAGAAATTATGTGCAAACGATTTCCCATCAGGAGCTGTATCCGGTGCAGAAATAATTTTTCAGATCGGAGATTTAGAAGCAGAGATATAGGGGAAACTGGAATTTACTTTTACGCCCCTAGCTGAAAGTATGTGAATTACTTGAAAATTTTGAAATTACATGAAAAACGTGTCACACGGAAAACACTATCCAACAAAGAAGGAATTTTTCAAATCGGACTTCTAGAAGTCGAGATATTGACAAAAATAAGATATACATCTACGTCCCCTGGCGAAGAAACTGTGGAATATTTTAGGAAGAAATTATTCCGAAAAGGTTTATCGTCGTGAGTGGCATCAGTCCACGAAATAATTTTTTCAATCGATATTTTAGAAGCTCAGATTTTATGGCAAATACATCAGAAGCAAAAATTAACACTTACGCCCCCTGGTGGCCAAAGTATTCTTTACCAAAAATTCGAAATTATATGCAAAAGATTGTGCATCAGGAGATGTATCCGCTGAATAAAAAATTTTCAAATCGGAGTTCTAGAAGAAAAGTTATCGGAAAAAATGCAATTTATTTTATGTCCCCTAGTGGAAAATCTATGCGTAATTTGAAAAAGAAACTATATCCAAAATACTCTTCGACATAAATGAAATCGAAAGATAAAGGATTTTTTTAATCGGATGTTTAGAAGCAAATATGTGGAATAAAACGTATTTTTGAATTCGACATCATCTGCATTTACGCCCTCTAGTGGCGAAATTGTACATCGTAAAAAAAACGAAATGAAGGATGATCATTCGCATATTTCCAGCTTCCGAATGCAAAAAGAATTTTTCAAATCGGACTAATAGTTGCAGAGATACCGTGGGTGCAGACGGACGGACGGACGGACAAACCGATAAAATAAGCACGATCATTCTTTTCAAAAGACGTGCTAAAAACAACAAAGAATAACAGATAGAATGACGAGCTTTAATTTTTAATGGTACTGACAAGTTTCTGTGTATCATGAACAATGAAATATAAAGATGACTTAACATCATTGCACCTCATGTTCAGTGTCATGTTGAAACACTGCTGAACATTGTTTCATTCACACATCCATACATCCCATCCCACCCCAGTTTGTGTGTTAAATGGTAGAGAATATGAGCGAAAAGAACAAATATCCGAATAAATGAGGAAGCGAGGTTGTAAAATATGCGAATTAAGGAGGAAGAGAGGTGCTGATTTTAGCTGACAAAAGGACTGTAAATATCACTACAGTATTCCAAATATCACAATTCAGTTGTCTTAAAATTTAAGGCAAAATGTATACTTCTTTTATCGTGGTTCTCAATATCAAGGGACATAACTATTAATTTTTAGCGTATGTTTTTCATATTTAGCTGAAGAACTGTACAATATGTACACACAGCAAAAAAATCTTAGGGATGAGCGTAAACTAACATTGTAATACCAAACGCCACTTGGCTTAGATCAGGGCCCTGAAGCTAAAGAGTTGTTGTTCACGAATGATTAATTGGAAAAGAGCAAATCAGAAAACTTTGTCATTGGCGAACTAATCTTTATTAGGCGCCATCCATTCCGCAGAAGCGCCTACCCCTGAATGAATCACTCACCATTTATATTCACTAAATATCAGAATTTCACTATGACGTCTCGTTGGGCTTCATTTTCAGGTCAGAAAATCTAGTCTTACTCAGAAGTGTAAAAATGCAAAAAATTACCTGAAATTTTGAAACGATCCCATATCAAAACCAAAGGGAAAGCTTCCTGTAAGTATTAGAAATAAATATAAACTTAAAACGCCCCCGGTTAAACCTAAAGTATCAGCTATAGACGTAGCCCCAAGATGTACATAATACCGTGGAGTCAACTCTTAAAGACGAACGGATCTGATTCGGAATCTATTCGTTAAACAGAAATCATACTTTAAACCGGACGTATCATCGAACTGTTCGTTTTAATCAGCCGTATAATCGTTCTAGTGAATCACTATAATATATTCTTCCGAAAGAATCGTTTTGCGCATCTCCACATGAAACCACTGAAACCTTGTGCTGAGCACCGACCAGTGCAGATCGCGCGCGCGTTTGTGTGTGTGTGTGTGTGTGTGAAAGAAAGAGAGAGAGAAAGAGATACATTTGTTCAGAATTATTGTATTTCACCTTGACCTTGTTTAGCTTCCATTTAATGTTTTTAATTACATTTCATACCTTCCTTGTAAACTTTATTTTACTAGGTGGAAATTCGGGGAAAATTTATTGGGCGTTGAGAAATATCTGACAATGCTAGATGGTGGATATAATTGCTCTAAATTTCTATTTCCATGATGCATAATCACGTGAGAAATTGTTGACGATCTAATTGCTTCACTAAACCATTTCAGAGAAAGATATGCAGTAATGAATGATAAATGAACACGAGTAAGGTCAAGTGCTATCCATATTAGTTTTTACAACTCAGCTTTGTTTAAATGAAGCCTGCTGACGCCAAGCATAGAGGAGCGAAGCAATTAGCTCCAAACCCATTTTAGGCAGTGTTTTTATAGAAATATAATAATTTTAAATCTCTAATAACACGGGTTTTTGAAACACGTACAAACGAATTATATTATACGCATAAAATGTAGAACGATGGTGGAGCGCAGATCTTTCACTTTTCGTTTAAAATTTGACCAACATAACCTGTGAATTTGTGGTTACCTTTAAGGTCCATTAATATAGCGACGGCTATGTTCAGTCTCAGTACTTCCGTTTAAAAAGAAGCTATTTGTGTTTAATGAAACTTTCATTTTGTCATCAACAACTACTTTTTAAGATAAATACTTTTATTAGCCTACAAATTTCTGACTCAGACGTGGCTCTGCGAAATAAAAAAACAGTTCGTGATCCTAAAGGTTTTTGTTACTTACAGGGATATGATTTCGATACAGAACAGGTCATATATTTTGCTTTCGGCTCATCCAAAGTGTCGTTCGACAGAAATTGAACTGAATATTCCAGATTCTCAATCAATTTGCAGTGAATACAAATCGTACAGTAACAGATATCTGGTGACACAACCTTTCAATTTAGTAAACTTTAATGCAAATTAAAGGCCAAAAAATCTGTAAGTATTAGTTGGCGCATTTTTATATGTTGGATTCCAAGCCTTAAATCAGTTCCTCCTTATTGAATAAGGGCAATGTCTTCCATTTCGTTTTAAAAGCTGAAAGCTCGTTTCGTTAAACAGGTGTCATATGATATTTTGCAAGGCGCAACAAGTCTATTGGTTGTCCAAAAATACATATCCTGGTAGAGTACCTGACCCCTGTTGAAAAATATAGTTCTGGCGCCTCTTGGAAACTTTTTTCAATTCATTCGCTCAATCCCAAGTGGAGATTTACGATATGGTCCATGAAGAATCGGGAAAACGATCACCGCCCGAATCAGAAAAAAAGTGTCCGCTGTTAGAATGTGTTCATTATTCTAAATTAAGATATAAAGCTTGGATCTGTATTAGTCAATTTTGCTCTGCTCAGTAAAGCCTGAAAGTCAATTCGAAATTAAAGACAGATATTGTCAGTGACTGCAGCGATGCAAAGACCATAATACCTGTCTAAAGTATTAGTCTACAAAAACCTTAAGTTACTTAAGAAGTTCAAAATGGAATACCTGCTTTAAATGCAGATGTTTAACTGTTTTTTTTTAAACAGGAACATGAATATATTCATTCACATTTTGTGCCAGCAAAAGCAGCTTAAAATATTTTTCTGTTTATCTCCACCTACTCTTCACTGGAACACGATGACGAACAGCTAAACTTTAACAATTAATTTTGTTGTTGAAGATTTTAGGGTGCCGTGCTGAAAAGAAAAACAGAAAATTTTTAGAGACAGTGACGTGTAACTGCACATTCAAAAGACAGAAAGCAAGGAAACAGTAACAGAACATACAGGGACCGAAGCAAAACATGCAGCCGCCCCGGTGGCGCAGTGGTCTAAGGCGCTGGCCTCTGATCATTCGTCCGTAAGGGGTCCGGGTTCGAATCCCTGTCAGGCATGGATGTTGTGTTTGTCTTACGGCACTGGCTCTCTCCCTTCCCTGGGACCAGTGACCCTAAATTAGGGACGGGCGACTGCTTATAGCCCATTGAGTTGCTCACGGTGGTCGTTAAACCTCCAATCAAAAAAAAAAAAAAAAAAAACACGCAGGCACAAACGCCCAATATTTCAGGCACTACGCCCACTTTCGGCGGCATCTGTGTGGGACTTTTTATACGTGGAAGCTGGAGCACGACTCAGATAATTGCCTTTTTACTTTAGCACGCCGTTGTGCCCAGCGTTGTACAACACATTATGACTGGTGTACATTTTTAGCAACAATCTTTGTCCCCATTTTACACACCCGTCGAAGTGCAGAAGGAGCTAAGTAAATAAAATTCTTAAGGACAAAGCTTTATTTAGTCCTTTTCAGGACTGAATGGAGTGTTCATCAATAGAGGTTTCGCTCTAATTAATTTATTGCTTAATGTTTAATTTTTAGAGAACACGATATCAATCACTCTAATTAATTTATTATTAAATGTTTAATTGATTTCGCTCTAATTAATTTATTGCTAAATGTTTAATTTGTAGAGAACACGATATTAATCATTCTAATTAATTTATTTTTAAATGTTTAATTGGTTTCGCTTTAATTATTTTATTGTTAAATGTTTAATTTGTAGAGAACACGATATTAATCATACAAATTCAAGTTTAGATAAGCTCCTTATTTACGGGAAATACCATTTTTTATTTAGAGTTCGTTCATCATTCGCACAAAAGACTAATGGACAAATGATAATCCAAACGACAGGGTATTCAAATTTCACAATGTCACTACACTTACTGCAAACATTATTCGTTGCAGGATCCCGTGAGAACAAAGCAAGCACTTTCTAGCTGTAGTGAAAATTGGCAAGCTGCATAAAAACCTAGAGCTCTCCACCACTCATCATGAATTGTTAACATCGAGAGGACTTGTCGCGAACAATTCGCCAATATCATTCAAACAAATGACATTCTCGTACCAATCCCATTCTTAAGCTCTATCTTATATTTCCTAGCTAACTGAACATTTACATGACGGTTGACATATACTAATTTCCCACATTTCTTTTTTACTGAAAATTTGTTTCCAAACTGATGGCGACGGAAAAAATTTAAATGTGATGGAACTTTCTGTACTAGTAGATTGAATGATTTTCTGAGTGGAAACAGCTCGTCCTCGTCATCCGTTGTACTATAATGCTCCATGACTATTATACTTTACAATTAAAGCTTATTGAAATAAAACTAGGCTGACATTAAACAGCACGACCCAATGTTGAATAACTGTGTTTAGTTTTAAGAGGATAGCACGTACCTCCTTACCTGCTCTCAAAAATTATGCACCCCAATCAACCGCACTTCACAGTTGTGGTAGACGTCAGCCAAACGAAGTGCAATGGTTCGCCTCTCTCTGGGAAAATCACAATCGTGAGGGTGGATTTTCCAGTGCCAGGTAAGTACAAAATGCCTTGCTAACTTTTCAAAGTGTTTATAATTTTTCCTATTATAAGATGATAGTTACTTTTTTTACAAAGTGAAGACTCATATTTGTTATTTGCGATAGGAAAACAAATTAGTTTTGAAGTTTCGGTTAATTTTCACAAAACATATTTAAAAAGAAAATTAGTGATTGCTTGAGAGCAAACAAATAACTAACACTATGAGCTCAGCCAGACGTCTTTTGATTACATCTTATCTCCGTAAGAGTGCGTAAGTTGGTAAAATGTAGATTACTTCGAATATGTAAATCAGATAGTGATTTACTAATATCTAGTTCTTCTGAATTAACCTGATCTTTCACAATGGAACCTAAATTTATAGTACGCAGAACAGTTTATAGAATTTCTTATTTATTACACAGCAATGCATTTACGTTCGTCATATCCATACGCACAATAAATTAATTCACAACTAAAATAAGGAATGTGGAAGACCAGCCTTAGCACATACATTTAATAAAAAAATTTAAAACCTTAGGTATAAAAAACAATTACCACGGCCCTTCTGTGTTTTGCGAACCAGCTGTACGTTTCAATACACGTTCATGTGTTCACCGGACAAGAAATTGTCACTTAAGGTATGAAAAAGTAAGTGAACACTTCGTCTTAAGTGATTCAGAAATAAAAAAACAAATGCTATCTTGTGCTTCGACAGCAGACTGTGTTTCAAAATCACTTGATTTATTCGTAGTTTCATTCATTGTAGTATTACTTTTGTTTGTTTTTCTTTATATTTGAAATTTCACCGGACATATCTGTTGTTACTCTTCAGGAATTAGTTACTTTCTGCTGTTGATCAACCCACTGAAGTTTTAAAATCTAAAGGGATTGTTTCTTTTCATTTTGCAAACAGGCTGTAATATTTGTCATAGGAACTGCGTTCTGTAAATACAGCCCAGCACGTATAAAAGATATAAGAAAAGCTAATCGGTAAATTTCTAGTATGAAACGTTGGTGTATATACGTACTTTTTTTGGTAAGTTTTTAATGTTTACCTAAAATTGGCTGAGCTGTAATCAGGAACAATTCCAGAATTTATTTGCTCTTTAATGCGGTCGGCAGTTCAATTAGCAGAACGATGTGGCACTTCGACCGAGATGGTCGAACCAGAAAGCTTTTCCGTTCATAGCTGGTGGCATCTGACATGTCGCCATGTTTTGCAGTTGATGATTCCGAACCATTGTTGTGAGACAAATAGCGTGTCGGTAAACATACGAGTATACGGTGGTGATTCAAAAGTCATTATAATTTTTTGAGAGCTGAGGAAAACGTGGATAAATGCAGAAACATAGGAGTTTAATCTTAGAAATAGATAGAGTTCATCGTGCTTGATGGTCTTACAATATCGTGATGTCATGTCTTGAATCTCCCTGCGAAATAATTCCTTTCGCTTCGAAACGAAAAAAATCTTGGATCCCAAGCTGAGCATCGTCAATGTCTTGAAGTGTTTCCTGAGCAGAAAATGGGAAATGAACTGGAATAAATGTTGTCTGAAAGCACAAGTTCCTGACAATAAGCAGTGTGGGGCATTTCTTCAAAATCTTCTGTTCCTGCATTATTTTCTGAATTGGCAGGATAAGATGAGAAGGAGCATTGTTCTGTGGGAGGATAACTCGTTTACGGTTAACTAATGCCTCGGTCATCTGGAACCAGTTTCCAATGAATGGGGCCCAAAATGTCCGCCTTACGCTTAGCATAACTTTGTGCTCAAGTCGCAAATTTTATGGACTGGTTATGATGGCCTCTGGGGATCTTACCACTTTTTTCTTATGTCAGTAACCCTGAAAATATCCACTTTTCATCACAAGTCAAATTCACTTAAAGAAATGGTCGTCCTTAAGATATTTCAACAATTGGCGGTACGCATGCACACATCGCTAAGCTTCAGCAGCAGTCATTTCATGAGGACCTTGTTGGGAGCTTCTGTGCACTTTGCCGAGCTTGTGCAGTAGGCGAACAACTGTGGGTTGAGTGAGGTATTCCCAGCTCGTTTCACAGTTTTCTAGCACTTGTGCACGGGTTTGGCTCTACGGCTTGGCGTACAGCTTCAGAATTTAGCGTCGACGTCTTCCAGCACATGCTCTGTCTTCAAGGCTGCAGTCCCAATTACTATATAGTTTAAACCAAATCTTGCCGTTTCTTCCTTCACGTACTACAGCATAAATATCTCTTGTTGCAGCTGCAGCGGTCAACCCTGTACAAATGATATTTTCTGAGCATAGTAAATTCAATTCTTGCATCTCATTCATACGTCGAACGTTTGAATATCTCAGTTTCTTGGTGTCACCTACAACAAGGATTTTAACGTATTGTTGATTTAAAATAATCAGTCATTTTGAAATTTTTTTTACAGTACAACGTTTTGTGCACATTCCTTTGGTCTTATAGGTGCATTTGATGAAATACGGATAGAATGTAGTTTCACGATGAATGCAAATTATTATAAAATTGCGCAAGTGCCTTTGGTACTCAATTTTGTAATAATCGTATGAAGAAATTAAGATAACAAACCGCAGAAATGAAACATGTAAGTCATGCACGAATATGTCTTAATTAAAATTTTAGAACTGAAATTATGTTCGATACCTACGATTAATGTATTAAAAAGTATTGAACAGAACGGATCGTGTGAGTTGTACATCACAGTGGAGAGCGCTCTTGCATTTTCTAATGACAAACAATTAAATAATTTTTGTGTTTGAAAGGAATGCTGGGTCAAATATACGCATAACAATAAAAAATGCATCATTTGGATTCTGGAAAATGAAATTATATACGCTGCGCACAACACATGAAGTGCCGTGTTTTTCATCCTTGGAGAATACCAGAAGAGAAACATACTAGACGGTTTTTCAATTTACTGTGAAATGTCGACAATGATCTGTTCAATTATTTTGACGAGATTCATTGAGTAGAACATCATGAGAACGAAATATATCCGAATATTATCCCGTTCAGTCGGAGTCATCAATTCTCAGAACGCATTTTAAGCAACATTTTCCTAGCATACATTATATTCTTGTAAACAATAAATTATAATTTTTTACCCTACGTTTTTGCCCTACCGAAGCGATTTGATTGTTGAAAAAGAATTCCGGTTTCCTTCAATCTACCACGATCTGTGTTCAGAGAGGTCTCTCAGAATTTTCAAGACGATCTAGATGTGTTTGGAGCATAAGCATCGAGCCATAGCCATAAGGGTGGTACATCCAGCTCACATCTCTCTTCCAACCATATATGTGGATTTTAAATGGAGAAATTTAAAAATAAGTTTCGTCAAAGTTTCACCTCATCATTTTCGCATCTCCTAACATAACTACAATTTTTTAAAGGTTGATTAAATACAAATTTATTTCTTTATTTAAATTTCATACCACTACTATAGTACCGAAAAGCTTATTCAAAGACGTTTGTTTTTCTCAGCTGAATGGTAGAAAAACTTAAACGTAAAAATTGCAAATTTATTTATAACTTTTTTTACAGATATAAAACTAAAAACAATTCAACATTCATTTAGCAACTACATGTTACACGAAGAAACAGCAGCAGATGAATACGGGAAATGAAAAAGAATCTCGTTTCGTACATGCGAGATATGGAACAAGGCAATGGCTGCTTCAAGAAATACACAGTGTTCAAACATAGCGACTTAGACTTGTTATTCGTAGTTGAAGTTGAACTTAACTAATCGAAACATTTCCGATAGTAAGTAATCAAATATGCATTCAAAATTTTATATTTTCAACATAAGTCTAATTTTATGGATAAGTTTCTTTTTTTGCAATCAGTGTTATGTAATCGGCTTCAAATTTTCGATCTGAATAGAGGAGCAACGCAGTAAAGAGTTTTTCACGAATTACACCGATTATACGGAAACTTCACGTAGGTCACTGATAGCACTTCCTCGGCTTAATGATCGGATAGAATGGCGTTCATCTGGTATGCTTCTGATTTATCACATCGATGTAACTTCTGTAAAAACTCTTACTGAGTTTGTAAGGTTTCTGATATATGTATTTCTGCAAGATATTGCAGTGTAATTTTAATCAGGATGCTACATAGGTAACTTTTTTACAAAGAATTACTTACAAAGAAAACATCTTAATATTTTGCTCAGTAATATATGTTATGCGGTATTTACCCGAAAGTGGCTTTGCCGGAAATAAAATTTCATAAATCGAAAATTATGAATCAGGGCCATAGCCTTTTCATGCACATGACAGTGTTTATGCAAGCCGTTGCCTGGACTTTTCCATTCAGCTTTCCAATTTGAATCAATCTGGACACCCTGGTTTGCTGCAGCTCCTTTATGTTACACATTTCTTTCCAAAATGGCAAACTACCCATCTGTCGATTACAGTCATTCAAATAAAAGAGTTAGCTAATATGCATACGATGGTGGGGTGACGTATGAAGATATTCCACGATACGCAGTCATTAAAATAATTTCCAAGGAACACTTGACATCTGCTGAGAGTGTATATAAAGGTGAGGCCAAGTCATATCTTATGTCAGTTGTTTTCATCTCTCATGTGTTTCAACAACGAAGCGAGAAGTTTCGTGCTGAGATAACAAAGGAATGTGTTACATCATCGTGTATATGATTTCACGCAGTATGGAATTATAGTCAAACTCTAAGACGGTTGTATAGTAAACATTGTTGCCGAAGGTTTTGTATTAGCACATAGCATAGCTCTGAGTGTTTTGAATTCGCTCAGGAGACACAGATGCGCTGAAAAATGTTTTACAAAATCGTCTGGCTTTACGAGGTAATATACATAATGGCAAAACAGTCCTAGACATAATGGCAAACATTTCGTAGACATAATGGCAAACATTTCGTAGACATAATGGCAAAACAGTGTGAAAACGATTGCTGGGCATTTGGCTTATCTTCTACAAGTAACCACAGATGTGCGCATTTCGCGCTAAAGCGTTTTAAGACATACTGTATAATACGTAGACTGCATACCATTATCTAAGACGCATCGTACAGCCCTAAAACAGTGGTATATGTCTCACGTTGACAGGTCTTCGAATCACTAGGCTAATGTAGTATTCACCCTGTAACGTACCAGGAGATGTGACGTACCTGCCAGAAGGACGCACACGACATAAAGGCAGATAGCAATTAGAATCAATGTCCGCGTAGCTTAATTGGTAGAGCAACTTATTCCGGAATGAGGGGATCCGGGTTCGAGCCCCGGCGCGGATAGAAATGACGGAGAAATTCACTTCGTTATAATGGCGCCCGAACTATCCGGATGACCCGACCGTTCAAAATCTCGCATTGGTGTGATGTTATTTCCACACCGCGAGATAGGAAAAATATGAGCAGCACTTCGAAAAAAGAAAAATAAGGGGGAGATGATGTAACGTACCAGGAGATGTGACGTACCTGCCAGAAGGACGCACACGACATAAAGGCAGATAGCAATTAGAATCAATGTCCGCGTAGCTTAATTGGTAGAGCAACTTATTCCGGAATGAGGGGATCCGGGTTCGAGCCCCGGCGTGGATAGAAATGACGGAGAAATTCACTTCGTTATAACCCATGAACATCGGTTTAGCAGTTCGTCTGATTCCAAGTGGCAGTTGAAGTGGGAGAATGTCGGACTGCGTATGAGCCGAGGAACGTCAGTGAACGTTTTGTTGAAAAGTACCACAATCAATTGACTACTGAACTACAGGTGATGTCGCAAAGGGATAATGGTCGAGAAGCGGTACAGCAATGACGTTATTCTTCGTCCCGTTCGCCTGTCCCTTAAAGTCGTGCGCATTTGATGATGAACTTTTGGCTAGTATAGTTAACTGTGTGATGAAGAATCCGGACGCTCTTCTGATCTCAGACTAATATAACATGCATAGTAAGATGCGAGGTGACATTCGGCTTAAAGGAATTTCCACCGAAAACCATTCAGAGCAACTATTATGGTTCTTCTGCAGGGGTGAGAATATTTACTGCAAATGCTCTTGAATGATTTGATATTCAGCTTGACACATAAGTGTAAAACATGCATTGCGGAATGCAAGGTGAACATTTTGCACTCTCCCTAAAACCCCACAGAAGAGATTTCCCCTTCTGATCGTCTATGGTGTCGACGGGGAGGTTTTCAAAAGGAGTTCGAGAACAGAACCCCTACCTCGAAAACGGGTTCACGACCCGTTTTTACATTAAGGATAAAGAAGGCTCGGTCCACTGGGTGGTTGACGTGGAGTCCCAGGCCTACAAGCTGCTAATGAAGCGGAGAAGACTGAACCTTTTGCGATTTTCCAACAAGACAACGCTCGTCCGCATACTGCTGCTGTCTCGAGGGCTTGTCTTCAAGTCACTGACACTCTGCCATGATCATCCGCATCTCCAGAAATATCGCTGATTGAAAATGTGTCGGATGCTACTGGACGCGCTATCCACAATCCACCGCTACCGCTGAATCTGCAAAAACTGCTTGAGATGATTACAGCTGCATGGGATGGCTTATGGCAGGACACCATTAGGAACCTGTAGTACTCCATGCTGAGACGTCTGGCATGCGGTGTGAGCAAACATGGTGACCCGACGCCATAGTGAGAGACACTAAGTATTGGCGTGTAGCTCAATAAATATTGCCAATATCAGTCTCAATGTTTAATAACTTATTTTTAATATTTATTTTTAAATATTGCCACTATCAGTCTCAATGTTTAATAATTTATTTTTCCCGGTAACCTTTACATTCCTCCCAGATGGTATTGCAATCCGACACATCCTTCTGGTGCAACAATTTGTTTGACGATGAGTGTATACCATCCTTCACAAAATAAACTCACCTACAAAGAACATTTTGTAATAGTATTAAAAATGTGTGAATCTTGATACTTGTAATCGATGACATGGAATGTCTACTTTTGTGATGGAAAGACAATTAAATACAGAGATGTAGAGTCAAACAGAAAAAAGCAGGTGCGTAAATTATCAAAAATTGAAATGTTTCGCAAATAGAGGAAAAACGTTTCCTTCGCTCAACGAAATAGCTCCACGGAAATTTTGCTCTTAGTGACCAGAACCAAACTCACTGTGTACATTTAATGGCTTAAAAAATATTGACATAATATGAAATAGAAGCATAAGTTTCTGCTCATAAAGGGAAAATTCTCACACACAGGATGTAAAAAGATTTGTTTCACTATTCTTAGTGCTTTCTCCTGAAAAATATTTTCTTGTACTAGTCGTAATTTTATCATTTGCCAGAACTCTGGGAAAGCCATAGAACAAAAATTCGATAATCGTTTCAGTCGTCTACGCTGAGAGGTTGTGCCGACAAATAAAGAATATGAAAGATCTAATTTTCAGAGTTTTTGTTAGAGCACTGCGGACTCCTGGTGCATTAACATGCTCTAATTCCACCAAATTCACAGATTTAGTGAAACGGTTACCAGATAAACGTATCGAACATAAACTACTGTATGTCCTCTTCAGTAGTGCTGACATCTGAGCTGCCAACTTCCGACACACAGAAAAATCGTGGTTTTCTCAGTTCTTCAGGGGGTTGACTTCTCAGTACTTGTGAAATATGATGGTCAAATATATGCCCGCCTTTTTATTCAAATAGTTGGAACCACATATAGTTCCCTTCTTAATTTAGAGCTTACACTGTTCTAAAATTTTTGGTAAAAGCCAATTCTTCTTTCGCACAAAAATATGCTGTGTTAAAAAGAATGGTCAGTATTTTTGCGCTGCTCCTCCATAAGATTCTATATACCTTTATTTGATAGAGTATCTTTGGTATTGTCCCTGCCCAGTTTTGCATGCAAGCACAAAATTTCTTTTCTTTATTATGTTCCCTTAGAGAAGCATTTCGTACGGCATCGCCTACAACTCCAGACGCTTTGAAATAGGAGTTTCATCCATCAGCAATATTAAGAAAATTACAGCACACAATACACCACGTTGCGGTCCGATCCTCATTGAAGCCAAACCAGGTGTATTCCTTTTTCCAATCATCCAGAACCAAACGCGTCCACTGTCTTTCATATGGACTGGGCATAAGGCTGTACTCAATAACGCATATGAATTGTCACGCATGTTAGAGGACATGTCATTCAAACATAATTTCTGAAACGGAGATTTCAAGAACACCTATAAAAAAAATAACCATATATTCGAGTACGACACGTAACGTGTAACTTCTGAAGTATTTTTCGAACGAAATTTCAATTAAAATTTCCTATTTGTGACGTTTATTTGATATGTTCTATTATAAATTTATTTTCCTCGAAACAAGCTATAAGAACTTTCCTTTGGGAAATTCTATTTCTCCACCAACTTCTTTAGCTACATATTGATTTTTATAGTATAAATAAGAGTCACCGTAAAGAGGTTCGTATAGATCCAATTCTAGCTTTAGTGTACGACCAATTAACAAGAACATAGGATTAACTAAAGAAGTTTAAATGAAACCACTTATGCAGCTAAAAGATTCTTCAAATTTTAAGAATTTTTATAAATTAATTATTTGTCGGTTATTGAAGTACGCGCTAAAGCCAAATCTCCGCATGTATCGAAATTAATGCCTACTGAGGAACAAATTTAATGATATAAAATTATGTCATAAATGCAAAAATTATATGAAATATCTCATAACATGTATAAAACCCACGCAACATGAAATGACTTAAAAGTGTTTCACATATACTTTTACCCAAGATGAGATTTGTTGTTGCATCCAATCACGTTCAAGATCCATTTTGTTCTTGCAACTAATCACGTTCCAATTTGCGGATACACTGTGTGCTCGCACGTCTATGTCCAAACATGCAGACCGTAGTATGCAAACAGTTCTCTGTATATTCTTCGACAATTTTTTATAAAAAATTATTACTACACGCATTGTGGGGATTTCAAAAATGCGGTTTTCTCTAAACCAAATTACTCTCAATTAGGTTATAAGTAAATAAGGACAACTCCCATCGGCTTACATGAAAAATGGTCACAAAGTATTCGTGAGGATCATAGTGAAACTATGCTTATGACCACATGAAGCCTGCTCATAAGGATAAAATGCTGAAGCTTGCTCATAAGGATAAAATGCTGAAGCTTGCTCATAAGGATAAAATGCTGAAGCTTGCTCATAAGGATAAAATGCTGAAGCTTGCTCATAAGGATAAAATGCTGAAGCTTGCTCATAAGGATAAAATGCTGAAGCTTGCTCATAAGGATAAAATGCTGAAGCTTGCACGTTTAACAAACAAATCAACAAATCCCTGCAGGGTGTAGAAGAATGTTTAGCCGTCAGTCGCGAATGTGAGCGTTTAACTCTAACGGAACGATTTCAGTGAAAAACCATGGAGTCCGGTTACAAGGCAAGTTCCAAACGTTTGATATTAATCGAGGCCAAATCGCCTATTGTAAGCTACTGACGTAGTAGTGAATGCAAATAACAGTAAACTGAATAAATGAAAGAACAGCTGTGAGCGGTTCTTCGCATTCTTGTCTAACTGACATTAATTATGAATATTTCCATCTGGAATGAACTTGATTTGGGTTTGCTAATGATGATTCTAAATAAACATAATGCTGCATTAAAGCAAATAAATACTAAGATTATTGGAATGGGAAAATGAAACACTAACTGGAGTTATGTGCCTCTTGCTGCTTTGAAACTTTGCCACATTTCCTGGTTAAGACCTGCTTAACTATTTTGGATCGTTTCCACGTGCTGCATTCTTATAAAGAAAATTTTAAATTCAACAATGTCCATTTAAAAAAAACACGTGTAAAAACGAAATATATTGAAATATTTTTAATGGTATTATACGAATCGTAATTTTCATCTTCACCTTCTGAAAATGATGTTTCGTTTCGTTTAACTGTCCAAACTATAGACGTTATTCACTTCAAATCCAGTTCTGCTTTCGTAATTATTATCACAGTGCTTCTAGTTGGTAGAACAATAAATCCGTAAATTACTCAACTTTTGAGGGAGTGTAAAAATCTGCTCCACCGGTATGTGCAGGACAAGGAGTTATTGCACCATTCTCTAGATTGATTTTCAGTAAACCAAACTGTCAATATTTAAACGACATAGAGATAATTCATTTTAATTGAGTCAGATGAATTTCTTCTGTCACTTAAACGCAGTTTTTCAGTTCTATCACCACAGGCTGTTATGCAATTCCCTGCCTTTATCAGGTTGGTTGTTAATTGACTGAGTCTGTTGATATATCTTGCACAGTTTTAAAAAATCCTCCGTTTCTTATATTTCCACCTACTTTTCTAATGATACCCTCATAAGTGTAGCCTTCTTCACGAAAATTGAGTATTTTACATCGCTTTCTAGGCGAGCAGCCAAATTTGTTACTCTCTTTGTCCTCTTGCTAAGTTATCAAGGTATTGAAAAATCCGTGAAGAAACTATTGGTCAACTTCATGCAATGACACTAGCGAACATGAGTTTTATCTTTAGATCTGATACCTGAAAATAAAATTTCATTAATATTTACACCTTGTTGTTTCCACTGTATTTTAACAAAACCTAGTTGGGTTTCCTCTTCTTGTTACCTAAGGCAGCTGTGTTTTTTTCCTGGTTATTTGTCTATAAAATTTGTTGGAATAAAGATGATTAAATGCAGTATGTTGCAATACATTCAGCATTAATTCTAATGATATTAATGACATATTGTTACTCTAGTAAAGACTGACGTTGTAAGCCATCGAACCACATGAATACAAATTTTCCAAAATGTCTCCGCAATTTTGACCATAAGCGTACTTTATTCTTTTTACATTTTTAATCATACGAACTATTCACGTCAGATACTAGCGTTACTTTCATATTGTGTTTACAAAGTAGATCACGAGGCATTTCTAAGCTGAAACGAATAGCACTTCAAAAATTCAAGAGCAGGAAACTCCTGATTTTTAAAGTAATACAGGGTTTATTTTATCTACAGAACAAACTGACGCAGCGTATATTGCATGAAACAACTAGTGAACAAAAGTTCACGCATGCCTATGATCGCATTATTAAAAGTTAAAATCACAGTATTTGTCATTTTCTTGTAGGACGTCCGTCCACAGTGAGTAGAGTTTAGGACCCAGCCACCTACAGCGAGATCGCCTTTTGGGCAGGACATTGAAACGGAAGGAATGAGAGCAAGTCTAGCGACTTTTTGACAGAATAGTTTGTAGTGCGATTAGAGTACAGTAGATGGCGCCACCGTACAAGTATGATGTTGCACATAGAGTGGTGAGAGAATTTCAGGGGGGCATAGGAAAGGATACCCATTTAACCAGTGGGTCCAGCCTGGGGGCCGTCACTTAACGTGCTCGTCCGATGCACGGCGGATATTCAGCGATTGTTAGTAAATCACACCATCTTTGAAAGATCGGCCCAGCTTCGAACCTTAGGACCTTGCATCGATAGTCTCACTCGCTAACCACTAAGCCATTTGCGGCTCTAAAAGTTTAAAGTAAAACATATGAAAATATGAGTAATTAATTTTTAAAATATTTTACCGACATTTTTATATTGTTTTTTTTATTGAATGCAACTGAAATGTAATGAAAATGATTCGATAGTGCAAAAGGCTTAAAATGCTTTGCTTTACTTCTGAAGATGGGAACAGCAACGAAAAGTTTCTGGCATAGACTTTGATGTCTTTCCGTTGTTTGCTTGTGTGTTTGAAACGTTTTTTTTTTTTTTTTGCCTAAATTAACTGAAATTTATTTAATTATCATATCGGAATTGAAGTCTTTATGTAGTACCATTATTTATTCTACGAAAAACTTAAATTCGGTGTAGAAATACAAAATTCCACGATGTATAAAGATATGGTCCACATGTATTCTTCATTAACTTACTGATTCCAAAGCATTTATAAATTATATTTAAAGTAAAAATCCTCCAAATACGTGGCGTCAGTAAATAAACGAATACATCGCTCTTTCCACGTTTTAGCAACACACAGCAACCGAAAAATTGTTATTGGGTCACTGCCGGGGAAGTGAATCCCGGACCTCTCGATATCCTGCCGAGCGCGTTAGATTTACCCTACGTTGGTAAACAATTCACGACGCTATTTTCCCAGAGGTGACCGAATAACAATTTTTCGGTTGCTGTGTGTTACTAAAACATGGAAATAGCGATGTATTTGCTTATTCACTGACGCACGTATTTGGAGGATTTTCACTTTGGATCTCGCCCTTTGGATTTAACTGCTGTAATTAACATATAGCCATAAATCCGTAAGATGGGCCTAGCTACTGAGACATCTCAGTAGCTAGGCCCATCTTACGGATTTATGATGTCAAAAGCTGACAAAAGAAAAAACACACATAGCGCCGTGGATTGGTGGCCATCGTGGTGTAAGGCTAACGAGCTCTGCTAGATATCGAGAGATCCGGGTTTCAATTCCCCGGCGCTGACGGAATAACACTTTTTCGGTTGCTGTGCGTTGCTAAAACGTGGAAAGAGCGATGTATTTGTTTATTCTGTATAAGATAAATCACACAATGTAGGAAATAGGGATGGGACATTCGAATCCTCGAATCCCGCGAATCTCGAAAAAGATTCGAGATTCAAAAACTCAAATCTTTGCGCATTTTTCGTCATTCGAATCTTAACCTAAAAAACTCGGCGTTTGGTGCTTGTTCTAGAGCCATATTTGTTCAAATGTGTTCAGTATGACGAATTCTGACATAAAACAATCGCAGAAGATTGTCTAGAGTTTGTACACAGCTATTTGAAATAGCTCGTTACTTCGAAACCGGATGCAACAGTGAAGATTTTGTTCAGCCAAACATAGACAGCAGAGGCCGAAGCGACTGGCGTCTCCAATCAGTTAGTAGCTTAGCCACCATAAATCAAGTATAGTAGGAAAAGTGTCTTAGCCATACGTATTTTATAACTTTCAGGGCAGCCGTTACCGTGGTAACGAGCGTGAGATCGTAGGGGAATGTGACTTGAGCCCCATCGCGCTCATTACTCAAAGTTACTCTGTCTAAAGCTCTCTCTACATTTCTCACGCTTTATTGTTTTTATTCGTACGTAGTTTCTATCGCTAACCACAGCATTTACGCATACTTAGGAGCGATTTTTCTTGTGCCTGTATCACAACGATCGCATCTCCTATAACCTGCAATGAATATCAACCCATGAGATGACATCATCTCAAGCATCTTCAAATATCTGAAATTATATCCAAATTTAAGATAATGAAAATTATGCGAATTGCAGTATGTGTTCTGCAAAAATATACAGAGAAAACGGGTCACATGTACTACAGCAATGTGGAAACATTTGAAAGTCAAACATTTGTCCAAATTTCAAGAACACTCTGCCTTCAAAGTTTTTGCAAAAACATTGATCAATAATAGTACAGCTAAGGAAACCACAAAGAAATTTGGTCAGAGATGTTTTTAAATAAATATGTTTGTGATTATCCTAGAGCGTTTTAGAATTTACTGTTGTCGATGTTTATCGTTGCTTATATCAAACTTTTCACCACAAGAAAAATAAAATTCTGCATTTCTTGGTCAGCAAAATCATTTCGGACGTTTGAGTACTGAATTTAGATGGTACTGAAATGGCATTCAAATTCTGCGTGTTCAATGTTGTTCCTTATTGTGAAATGGAAGTATGAAAAATAGGATAAAACCTAGAGTTTTCTTTCAGAATTACTTGACAGGATGACTCGATGCAACCGTAACAAAAACATAATAAATGGATGCAGGGCATCTTAGTGCATAAAATTCGAAATTGTGGAAAAATCAGCGGCACTCTCAGATCTAGTGAATACTCCATAATTAATAAAAATGAAAACTACGTGTTGAAAATGTGAAGCTGCATGAATGTTAATGCAGCAATTTGTAAAATATCCAGAAAATTTAAAAGATATGTTAAAATCACTGCACAAGCATTTATGAGCAGCACTTCGGAAATGTAGGAAAAAACTTCGCACTACGTCTTGCAGTTATATAATTCACATATCAAATGATATTTTAGGATATATTCTATCTCCACTTTCGTGATATGAGCGTAAGGGGTAATATATGAAAAATATGATCTGTCTGCCTTTTTTACGCTTTCTAACCGAAGGTTGAAGAAGCGTATATGCTCCAGCTTTGTCCGTCCGCACGACAACTGGCGTAAAAATGGTTCGATTTCGATGAAATTTCAGTATGTGGTAGGGGACCACCCGGGGACGAACCCTATTGAAAATTGGACAAATGGGATCAAAGGTCAGGACGTAGGAGCGGGATTCATTCCATTGAACTTATACGTCATAACTTGCGTAAATATGGTTCGATTTCAATGAAATTTTACAATGTGGTAGGGGACCCCCTGGAGACGAACCCTACTCAAAATGGGTGAATTGGGGTCAAAGGTCAGGACATAAGAGCGGGATGCATTCCATTGCCTTCATGCACCATAACGTGCGTAAAAATGGTTCGATTTCAATGAAATTTCAGTATGTGGTAGGGGACCACCTGGGGACGAACCCTATTGAAAATGGACGAAATGGGGTCAAAGGTCAGGACATAGGATTACGATCCATTCCATCGCCCTTATTCCATATTATTAAGGTGGAATTCAAGTAGTTTTGCTTACTATACTTCTAATGGAAAAACGTTTGTAAACATTTCCTTCACAATTAATGTGTTCCCAAGGATGAAAATTTGAACATCGATTAAAATTACTTGATATTATAACTTGGAATACTTAATATTTTCTAAAACATAACTATAATTATATTAAAAATCAATAACTTTTCCTTTGGTGGTGTTGAAACCAGAAAAAGAATGGCGCGACCTGTACTTTGATGACGTCAGTAGACAAACAAATGTTGGATTGCATAATTATGGTTATATTTTAGAAAATATTAGGTATTCCAAGTTATAAAATGAAGCTATTTTAATCGATGTTCAAATTTTCATCCTTGGGAACGCAATAATTGGGAAAAAAGATGGCGCGACCTGTATTTTCATGACGTCAGCAGTCAAACAAATGTGCGGATCCTATTAAAGTTTTACGACGTCACACATTTGCTAGCAGATGGTCCGGATTCCCATCTGCCTAATTACGTCACGCGTTGTGTGCGTATGTTCGTCTGCACGATAACTCGCGTAAAAATCGTTCGATTTCAATGGCATTTTATTATGTGAAAGGGAATCACCTGGGAAGGAACCCTATTGAAAGTGGACGAACTAGGGTGAAAGGTGAGGGAATAGGAGCGGGATCCATTCCACTGTTCTTATGCGTCATAACTAACGTAAAAAAGGTTCGATTTCCATTACATATTAATATGTGGTAGGGGATCACCTGGGGACAAACCCTATTGAAAATTGACGAAATGAGGGACAAAGGTCAGGACATAAGAGCGGAATCACTTCCATCTCCATTATTCATCATAACTTACGTACAAATGTTTCGATTTGGATGAAATGTTAGTATGTTGTAGGGACCTGCGCCTGGGGACGAATCCTATTGAAAATGGGCGAAATGGGTCAAAGGTTAGGACACAGAAGCGGGGTCTATTCCATAGCCCTTATGCATCATAACTTACGTACAATTGCTTCGATTGCGACAAAACTTTATCATGTGTTTTCGGAGGTATACTGAACCAGTTCTGTTGAATATCATCGAAATGGGATAAAATGTCAGGGCGTAGGAGTGAGATTTATTCCACAGCCATTTTATGATTTCTAGTACGTTGGAAAGCGTATCATAATCAATGCGTTGCATGATTTTACTAACTTGTTGAATCTTATTTGCGCTTTCCAACCGTAGGTTGAACAAGCGTATATGCTCCAGCTTTGTCCTTCCGTCCGCACGATAACTAGCGTAAAAATGGTTCGATTTCGATGAAATTTTAGTATGTGGTAGGGGACCACCTGGGGACGAACCCTATTGAAAATGGGTGAAGTGGGGTCAAAGGTCAGGACATAAGATCGGGATGCATTCCATTGCCCTCATGCGTCATAACGTGCGTAAAAATGCTTCGATTTTGATGAAATTTCAGTATGTAGTAGGGGACCACGTGGAGACGATCCCTATTGAAAATGGACGAAATGTGGTCAAAGGTCAGGACATAAGATTGCGATCCATTCCATTGCCTTTATCCCATATTATTAAGGTGGACGTCAAGTAATTTTGCTTCCTGTACTTCCAAAGTAAAAACTTTTGTACACATATCCTTCACAATTAATGTGTTCCCGAGGATGAAAATTTGAACATCGATTAAAATAACTTCATATTATAACTTAGAAAACTTAATATTTTCTAAAACATAACCATAATTATATTAAAAATCAATAACTTTTCCTTTGGTGGTGTTTAAACCAGAGAAAAGATGGCGCGACCTGTACTTTGCTGACGTCAGTGGACAAAAAAGTTGGATTACATAATTACGGTTATGGTTTAGAAAATATTAAGTATTGCAAGTTATAAAATGAAGATATTTTAATCGATGTTCAAATTTTCATCCTTGGGAACGCATTAATTGTGAAGAAAATGTGTGCAGAAGTTTTTCCATTGGAAGTATAGGAAGCAAAATTACTTGACGTCCACCTTAAAGTAGCAATTCTTATATGTATGTATGTACATTTTATTTTGAAAGCGGCTCTAAGAATTTTGATGAAAGTCGTTAACCTACCGTTTTCTGGTACTAGAAATCGATTTAGCTTGATCTCGACTTTAAGAGAATTCGTTTAGTGGGTTAAATAAACACCCCGAATTATAACGATTTTAGTGATGGCGTTGTTCCATTAATGTTACCAATGCTTAGAAATCTTATGACGTCACAATCTCGCGTTTGAGAATGTTAGCGCGCGGTCACGCCATCTATCTCATTACGTCACGCGTTGTGTGTGGATCCTATTAAAGTTTTATGACGTCACGCTCTTGCGCAAGCAGATATTCGCGATTCCCATCTGCCTCATTACGTCACGCGTTTTGTGCGTATGCCCGTCCGCACGATAACTCGCGGAACAATCGTTCGATTCCGATGAAATTTTAGTATCTGGTAGGGGATCACCTGGGAAGGAATTCTATTTAAAGTGAACGAAATGGGTTCAAAGGTCAGTACATAGGAGCGGGATCCATTCCACTGCTGTTATGCGTCATAACTACCGTAAAAAGGTTCGATTTCGATGAAATTTTAGTATGTGGTGGGGGACCACCTGGCGACAAACTTTATTGACAATGGGCGAAATGGGATCAAAGGTCAGGATATAGAAGGGGAATCACATCCATCCCCCTTATGCGCCATAACTTACGTAAAAATGCTTCGATTTGGATGAAATGTTAGTATGTTTTAGTGTCTTGCCTGGGGACAAATTCTTTTGAAAATGGGCGAAATGGGTCAAAGGTTAGGACACAGGAGAGGGATGTATTCCATAGCCCTTATGCATCATAGCTAATGAAAAATGCTTCGATTGCGACAAAATGTTATCATGTTATTTCGCAGGTATACCAAACCGGTTCTGTTGATTATCATCGAAATGCGATCAAAAGTCAGGGCACAGGACTGAGATTTATTGCACAACCATTATTCTCATAACTTGAGTGATAACTTGAGTAATGGTTTCTGGTATGTTGGAAAACGTATTATAATCAATGCATTGCATGATTTTACTAACTTGTTTAGACGGTCCTAATTCAGTCTCTACCCACACCACGCATATGACGTCAATCTCAGAAAGCTTGAGAGGTGAGTACATTTGCAATCTGGCAATCCCGTAAGGGACCCATGGACCCTTGCGAAATGTTTGACTATATAACTTTCTGCTTGCTTTATACTATAGGGAAACTGTTAGGCCTGAATATGCGGCCAATGTGGCCTGCGAAAGATCTTGCCTTTTAACATATTTAGACTTTCAGAGTGTAAATAAATTCCCTTTAAGCTTACTTTTTAAGTAGAGCTCAAATGGTTTTTGAATAGTGCTTCCACAATATAATTGGTTAATACATGTATTTATTGTTTTAGCACGAAAACTTAGCATAAGAAAGTACATTTGGAGTTATTTTTCTCAGACAGCGGTCCTCAATTTTCTATGAATTCTCGTTTCTTTCATCAAACTGTGAAGCAGAAAACGGTATTAAATGTAACAAGCAAGCCTTCCAGGGAACTGAACGTGGTGGCATCTGTCGGTAATTGAGCTATGTTGCGACATAGGAAAGGAAAAAAAGTGCAGCAACGGAACAAAACTTTACACCGCCACTGGTGTGTTTATAGTCTTCGTGCCCAAAATATTTACAAATTCAATTCTGCGTTTCATAATATTGCTCATGGTTGTTGACATAATTGAGTCATGTTAAAGTTTTTGAAACGCTTTCTCAAGGTTTTGAATGCAAAAAAAAGTTGAACTTGCATTTCAAATTACTGACAAATATAAAATATTATTGCATAAAAACTGACAAGTTATATTGAATTGCAAGTATTGTGGTGTATAAGCTTTCACCGAAGTACCTCATTACTTTTTTACTACATTTCTTCATTATGTATTAAGAATAGGTTACCAAAAAAAAAAAAAAGATTCTTACATACGCAGAGACGTGAGCAATTTGCCAGTAAAACCCTTTATAGAGAAAGTTGTTTTTAAACCCCATGAGTGGTTTTTACAGTAGACTCTTCAGATCAATTTTTCCTGAAATTCATATTAACCCAGTACATTTCAGTTTTTATTCCCTGTTATTCTTAACGGCAGCCTACTGAAAAGGAGGTAAAAATCTTAGAAAATGCACATTATGATATATTCAATCTCTTTCTTTCATTTGATAAAGATTTCTCTATTGTACTATTCAAAATTGTCCATATTTAGAGAATAGTACGTACACTGTATTGGGAGAAATTATTTTTAAGGGAAAAACGTTATTTCGTGTTTATTGTCTGACCCAGCAAAAACAGTGTTGTTGGGCCAGCATTCAAGCCGCAGTGGCCCAGCACTATATTGCGCTTGCCCAATCGTCAATAAAATGTCCCGTTGGCCACCACATGGGGCAAAAGTTCGGACCAGCAGCTGCCCAACAGTTAGTACAACCATCAATTGTCATATGACAGGAGAGGACCGCGAGTTTTCCATCACTGCCACAAGCAACTCTTAGGCGGCCCTGCAAGAACGAGCCATAGATGATGGGTAGCTTAATTTGGTACGCCAGTTTCCGGGCAGTGACAGCCGAAAATCATGCGCCGTTGCGGATGACTTGTCCAATCCCATCCACATTCTTTCCAATAGTAGCCATAAAAAATAGTTCCCCAAATACACAACTCCTCTTTCCTTCCCAAAGAAATTTTTGCATGACGACCCGGCGTTGGGGAAATATTCTCAACAGGTCCTGAAAAACGCCAGATTGGATCAGTGTAGCATTCAATGAACGATAAACTGTTTGCGAAGCGCACGCTTTAGCCACTATAATAGGTTGCCGCACAAAAGCATTTGCTTCAAGGTGAGCATCTTTCCCGTGCGGTGTGAAACGAAGGATTCTCTTTTTTATTTTACAATATTTCCAATTATTTTTCATATAACCCGTTTCATGTAATTGATAAGTCTAGATTTTCAACGTAAAGATTGCTTTTATTTATCTTAATGAAACTTCATTCATTTTCAACTAGTGTTCCAACTTAAAGACGTTTTCCAAAGTTCTGTGCTCTTCTTGTGGTCTGAAAGGCGATTGTTCAATCAATATGTTCCCGTTCATGTCACATTCTCTTACATTTTTAACCTTGATTTTTTTTCTACGGTCCGACCTACATTTGTTCTGAGAATGAAAAATATTTTTTTTATTTGTCGATATTGTTAGCAGCAAATTTCTTCAATCTTATGTTTTGAACCTATGGATGAGTACACTATATCCACATAGCGGTTTTTTTTCAAGTATTTGATAAATTTTATTACAGGACAGACGCTAACGTCGTTTCATGTCCGACCACTGGGGCGCTGTTAAAATGTGAAAGTCTAACCTCTGTATTTTCTCCTCTGTCGTTTTTATGTAGTTTCAGAGATGGGTATGGATCGTTAGATTTCTGCATCTATGTTAGGTTATTGTGCATTTTCCTGTAGCTTTTGCTTTTCCTTCAAAAAGCCAATGACAGAAATCGGAATATGTGCAATATACATGAAAATAACATATCGATAAGGTGGTTAATATTGTATCTCGTTTTCATTATACAGTCCAATGGCAGATCATTATTCAAAGCCTTTTTTGAAAATGATATTCATAGTGTCTTAAATCTTAGAACACGTCAAGTAAGCCACAGACACTTGACCTGAAATCTTCTATTTTCTGTAGTGCAAAAACTAAAAGAATGGTGATCTCATTGATTTTGCTGTAGTTATTCGGAATAGAGTGGGCTGTGAACATGAGGCAATCAGTAAAGGTAAAAATGGAGTTCCATGCCTGTTGCACTTGGTCGGTCAATACAGGGACGGTTAAGCCTGGTTGGGTGTGACGCTGGAGTTGTCGTCCAATAATGTCCCATACGTGCTCGATTAGTGACAGATCTGGTGATCTAGCAGGCCACGGCAACATGTCGACACTCTGTAGAGCATGTTGGGTTACAACAGCGGTATGAGGGCAAGCGTTATCCTGTTGGAAAACACACCCTGGAATCCTGTTCATTAATGGCAGCACAACAGGTTGAATCACCAGACCGACGTACAACTGTGCCGTCAGATTGCGTGGGATAACCACGAGAGTGCTCCTGCTGTCATAGCAAATTGCTCCCCAGACCATAACTCCAGGTGTAATTCCAGTGTGTCTCGGCCGCAGACAGGTTGGTTGAAGGCGTTCACCTGGCCTCCTACTAACCAACACACGGTCATCACTGGCACCCAGGCAGAACCGGCTTTCATCAGAAAACACAACAGATCACCACTCCGTCCTCCAATGAGCTCTAGCTTGACAAAACTGACTTCGCAAACGGCAGTGGTTTGGAGTAAGTGAAATGCACGCTACAGGGCGTCTGGCTCTGAGCTGTCCTTCAAGTAACCGATTTGTAACAGTTCGGTGTGTCCCTGTGGTGGCAACTGCAGCTCGAATTGCTGCCGCAGACGCGGTACGATGCGCCACGGCCATACGCCGTACACGGCGGTCTTCCCTCTCAGTAGTGCCACGTGGCAGGCCGGAACCCGGTCTCCTTGAGGCAGTGCCTTCCTTTGACCACCGCTGCCAACAATCATGCACAGTGGCTACATTCCTGCCAAGTCGTTCTGCAATATTGCGGAACGAAAATCCACCTTCTCGTAGCCCTATTACACGACCTCGTTCAAACTCCGTGAGCTGTTGATAATGGCTTCTTCGTCTTCTTAAAGGCATTCTTGACTAACATCAACACACTACGTCGAATCTCAACGATAAGTAACGCTCACGAACGTTACAGCACGTATTTACAGCAAACCTGCTTTGCATGTTCCGAGGGGCGCTACTAGCGCCACACGTATGCGCCGAGCGCGAAATCTGCATAGACGCCAATTTACAGATGTACTCTCACCGCCTACCAACTGTCGTTTATCTAACACAACCTCTTCTTGGTATTGGGATTTTTTTTCCGTCAGTGTATTCATATGTGTGATTCAATGAGTTGTATTTCACGTTAAGATTTTAAAGAGAAACACACTGAAGTTGTGAATATCACGGTGTACCAAAACGCTTGGACAGTTCGTTATGTACAGATGCATACGTTAAAACCTATATAAAGGCGTTCAGATTTTAAGGAAATCCCAAATGAAATTAATACAATTTTTTCTTAATAATTAATATAATCCATTTTACAAATATTTAACTAAGAATAATTGCTTTTGCAAGTTATTACTATACATAGGTATTACTCCGAGAACAATTATCTGCTACTGTACATGACTTGCCAATGCAGCACATAGATTAATAGATAACAGGTTCAGGTCTCATGGCAGTTTTGCCGTACGTCAGTTTCACGTCAGTTTTGTCTATCATGTTGAAATATAATAGATTTATCACTCATTTGCAGAGACCGAAAATCTTTTTTATGTTACATTTTTCTTTTAGCAGGTCTTTTGTGAAAACATCGTGCTTATGTTATCTATTTGTCTGTCCGTCTGTGGACACCATATTACTACAAATATGGGTTCGATTTGAATAATTCTATTGGGACTGGGAAGAATATAATCTCAGAATAATGACCCTTGAATTCAGTTACTTTTCAATAAACAACTTCGCAGCTGCAAGGATTGAGGCAGATGATATCGACTGCATTTTATTTCGATAGATTTGCTTTTGGATATCCGCTTGTTGCTATGGTGGCACAAATATCTGACAGCAGGCGTTTGCCATTTCTTCCAAGAAGGGCTGGGTTCGAAATCCTGTAAAGCATGGCTGAACGCTGTGTTTATCTTCATGCACTGGTTCTTTCCATTCCTTCGAAAATTTGGTACTAAATTAGGGAAGGGCTGGTGTTTATAGCATTCGCCCTTCCTTAATTTAGTACTAAATGTTAATTAGTACTAAATATGTTAATTAGTACGAATATTTAGTACTAAACAATACACCAATCAATAAACACTCAATTGAAAAGATTATTTTTTCTTTTGATGCAATTTATATCGGGGACTATTTGAGGTACATTCTCTTTTTCCAATAATAAATAGATGTTCCACAACGGGGAGTAAAATGTAAATCCAGTTTTCCTCGATATGTCTGATTTTAAACGCCCGATTTGAAATATTTTTTCAGCATCAGATACATATCATGATGGGAAACATTCTACATATAATTTTCGACCACAATATTTCCTAAAAGTTTATTTCTGCTTCTTATATAATTCCAGAAAAATCTGGGTTTCTGAAAACTCTACTGAAACTTTTTTTCCGTCAGATGCTACTAATTATGAAAATTCTTTGTGTAATTGTCTTTCCAAATTAATGCACAGTTTGCATTCTAGGGGCGCAAATGCTTAATCTGCATTTCTCAATATCTTTCTTTCTAAATTTTTGATTTAGAAAATTACTTAAACACCAGATGCCATCTGGTTTGTGGAACACTTTAGGTTTGTATTTAAGGAGGATTTTAGTTCACAGTTTTGTCGCTAGGAGGCACTTTTGTACTTCTATTAGCAGCTGTATCTCAGGTTCTAAAGAACCTTAAAAGTTCTTTTCTTTATGTATGCCATTTACTATAATAGAGATGGAGAGCATTGTCCTCTATAAATAACTCAAATCAATCCCGCTATTGGACGTAAAGGTCAAAACAATTTTCTCGCAATCAACTTCTGGGAGACGTATTTGAAAAGTTCTTTTGTTTAGCATAGCGTTTGCCATCAATTGCACATTTATCCTATTTTAACTTTTCGATCTTGAAAAATTGTTCCGCTGGAAGGGGTGAGGTTGTATCACATATCGTTCTATATATTTCTTCTTTAAGAGCTCAATTTAAAAATCTCTTGGTCTCTGATACTTCCCTTCTGCTATGAAAAACATTTTGTGCACCTTTGTTAATTTTTGTAACACAATTTTTAGCTTGTGGTGGAAGTACATGGCTGTCTCTATTTCTGAATGTTTATCGATTGTAGAAAACTGTTTGGGGTTTTTTAAACGATTAGATTGATTTTGCATAATTTTGCAAAATTTTATTCGCGTCTCAAATCATTCGAAAGAAGGGTTCTTCGAAACCAAAAATTCGATGTACCGTTTTTTTTGTATTCGACAGATTCATTTGACTAAAAATGAATGTTTCGTAATCAATCCTTTTCGAGCTCTTCTAAATAGTCGATTGAAAACAACTGACCAAGAAGGGATCTGTTTTATTATGTGTACAAAGAACTAACTTCACGCCGATTCTGTGAGGAAATAAATCATTTTTTTCTATCAGAAGGGTGAGAGTCAGTGTTGTTAGACAAAGGGAGCATCCATGTATCACCAAGATTCGAAACCTGACCCATCTTGGAACGAATGGTTATATGCCATCGTTTAAACCACTGCGCCAATAGGGTGCGGAATGTAGTATATATGCCGATTTTGTTAAAATTACTGGATCCGGTAGTTGTATGTATAATTATTCTGGTAGGTACAGTGCAGGATGGTGGAAAAACCATCCATGCCTTGCTCGATGCTCGGGCCCATCTCCAGCGATTGGAACTCAAGGACCTTAGAGTGTCGATTTGCGTTACCCATGAGGAATCACGGAATGTTCTCAGGGGATTACTGTTTTTGGAATAAGAGTCACATTTAGCTGAAACGCTCTTCTCAACCATAAAACATTTGCCACCCTTTTCTTCGGAAGGAAGAGGGTGATCCTTTAACGACCAAAATGAACTCATATATTTATAAGCAGTGGTTTGTCTCTAATTTAGGTGTACTCGCTCTACAGAAGGGAAAAAGTAATTCTGTAAGAAAAACAACTATCCATAACCTGCCGGGTTTCAAACCCATGCCCATCTAAACGAATGGGGCAAAGCCTACACAACCCTATTGCAACCTGTAATTCTGACTATATGCATTTTCAACTTTTCTGTATTGCTGTTTCTTTTACCAGTCGCATCACGTCTTACTCCGTGATCGGCCAGTTTACAGTATTTGCAGTACGAACGTTTTGTTAAGGTACGAGTATGCATTCATTTAAATCATATTCCTTTACATTATCATCTAAAATTTGTTTACGCTACTTTTCTTCTTATGTAACCATGAAAAATCCCTTTGCACCACTTATCCGAGGTGAAACCGGCCTCAGCCCAGCTAAGCCTGGCAAAGGCTCTTCTTCACCAAATTGTGCAACTTTTTCTTTCTTAAGTTATCGTGGAAAATGTTTCAAATGGCGTTTTTCCTGTTGTTTAGCTCTGACATGAAAATTCTCAAATGAATAGCACAATACTGAGCAATCAACTGCTGAACATCAAACGTGGTGTTGTTTTGAATAGTCCGTTAATATATGTCCCATTAATCGTATTGCAAGAAGTTAGGGACCTTGATGAAATGTTTTGAATCACTCTCTTGTTAAACCCGGAAAACTGTTTTTATTCAACATCTCATGATGTTTCGTATTACTGTTACACAACAAATAACAACGATCAGAAGAACTACCATAAAACATAGCAGTCTATCGATGGCCCCTGTCTATTTGTTCTTATGGCCCTAGGCTCGAATACTAGATGAAGCTTTGTGGTATGCTTTGAACCGAGTTGGCTGTTTCTCTTCCCTGAATCAGTGGCCCTTAAAAGCGCATTTGACTGCACAGAACGCTCTTAGTTGCTCACGATTGTCGTTAAACTTAAAAGACTAAAAAATAATGTCGACAATGTTTTCTCCATTGTGAAATTCTGACAAACGACTACAACCAAACTAACCAACAACTAAACTGTTTGAACATGTATCTAGTATATGTCAAACGCACAAAGGGGAGACGTTTCACGTGACACCCAATGCTTGATATTTATTAATTTGAAGATTACCTAACAGACAGCTTATGAGTACTTCACGCATAAAATCAGTCCAGAATCTTTTAGATGGCGCGTAGGAATTACTAAGATAAGTTTTCATATAGGTAAGGATATCTTTTGCTTTAGAACTGAATCTCTAAATCACCAAGAAAAACAGGTTACCAATAAAAAAGGAGCATTTTTAAATGATCGCAAAAATTCAGACAGAAAAAAGACTCTTGTTTAGTCTACGAAAATAATCTGTTTATATTTCAAACTGCAAGGTTAAAATTCTGGACACTTCCAGTGCAAGATATTCGTCCCATATCCAGGGCGAACACACATGCATTTACTGTTTTTTGCGTTTGTTTACCCCTTTTGCAGGAAGTAGAAGCTCAGGATTAGCAAGGGATTTGCTATTCGTTGATTTGATGAATTTATTTTGCCTTCTCATGAAAGAATAATTTAAAGTAAGAAATTAAATAAGTTAGATTAAAAGTGCAACACCGTGATAACACGTTAAAAAGATAATAGAAATAAGGCATATCCTGTTGATTGTCGCCTTCTTACAGACGCAACGGAAATTTCAAGATCAAGTTGAAATTGGTTTCAACTTTCTACGACTTTTAACTCAATATATATCTTACGGATATTAAACTGAAATTTGTTGGAATAAATACTTCAATAAATCTTTCAGATCCATAATGCATCATAGCATATATATATATATATATATATATATATATATCATCATCATTGTCAACCATTATCAATCCACTGCTGGACGAAGGTCTCCCCAAGTTTCCTCCACAACGGTCTGTATTGTGCCAGTCTCCTCCATGTCACCCATGCATACTTTCGAATTTCATCCACCCATCTCCCATGTGGTCTTCTTCTGGGTCTTTTCCTGTCCCTTGGAATCCAATCTAAAATTTCGGCTGTCCATCGATGATCTGTCCTTCTGGCAGTATGTCCAGCCCATTGCCATTTCAGGGATTTAACTCTGATCATGATGTCTTCCACTCTTGTCATTTTTCGGATCCACGAGTTCCTCTTCTTATCTCTCCTGGTTACACCAAGTATGCACCTCTCCATGCTTCTTTGAGTTGTCTGCAGCCTTTGTATGTCTCTTTTAGTTAAGGTCCACGTCTCTGCACCATACGTAAGCACTGGAAGGATGCATTGATCAAACACTTTTCTTTTAAGACATAATGGCATATTGCTCTTGAAAATTATGCTGTTTCTTCCAAAAGCTCTCCAGGCAAGTTTTGTACGCCGATTAATTTCTTCATCAATGTGACCCTCACTTGATATCTGCTGTCCAAGATAAACGTACGTGTCTGTTATCTCCAGCTTTTCTCCATCAATCGATAAATCTTCATTTCTTGTAAAAGCATTGAACATCACTTTTGTCTTCTGAAAGTTCATTTTTAACCCCACTTCTTTACTCTTGTCAGCAAGTTCGTGGATCATACTCTGCAGCTCTGATGGGGTAGTTGCAAAAATGACTACGTCATCAGCAAAACGAAGGTGGGTTAGATAATCTCCATTAATCTTTATCCCCGTGTTTTCCCAGCTCAGCGACTGAAAAACACCCTCCAAAGTGGCATTAAAAGAGCTTCGGAGATATGGTGTCACCTTGTCTCACTCCCTTTCCAATTTTTACGTGTGTTGTATTTTCAAACAGCCTAATCTTTGCACTTGCATTTTCATAGATGTTATTAATAATATTAATGTATGCATCTTCAATACCGCAGGTTTTCAGAGCCATTGCAACTGCTGATGGTTTCACCGAATCAAAGGCTTTTTCATAATCGATAAAAGCCATGCACAATGGAAGTTCATATTCCCTCGCTCTTTCAATTAGTTCTCTCAGCACGTGGATATGATCTATTGTGCTGTAGCCACTCCTGAATCCAGCTTGTTCTCTCGGTTGAGCCATGTCCAGTGTTACCTTCAAGCGGTGTGAAAGAACTTTAGTGAAGATTTTATAAACTACTGATAGGAGGCTGATAGGTCTGTAGTTTCCGAGATCCTCAATGTCACCTTTCTTATGTAGCAGGATCATTGTAGCGGTGTTCCAATCCTCAGGAATCTTTCCTTCATTAAGGCATCGAGTGAAAATTTGGGAGAGTACTGTTTTGATTTCTCCACTTGCTTGTTGTATGATGTCTACAGTAATTCCATCTTCTCCTGGAGCTTTTCCACGCTTCATGTTCTTGATTGCATGTGCAACTTCTGCTGGAAGGACTGGAGGAACTCTGGTACTGGTATCTTTCATGATGTCTGGAGTGCATGTATCATCCCTTTCATATAATTTGGAGTAGAAATCTTTCACTCTTGTCAAAATTTCGCCTCTATTTCTTGTTACAGAACCATCTTCTTTTCTCAGTGCCATAATCTGTTTTCTTCCCTTACTGAGATGTCCCTTTGCTATCTTTAGGCTTTGGCTGTTTTCAATTGCTTTCCTCACTAGTTCACAGTTGAATTTTCTTACGCCTTCAGTGATACTTTTTCTTACTGTCTTGCATAGCTCTATATATTTCACTTTGGAAGTCACATCTTCTTTAGTTGTCCTCATCTCTCTTTTTTTTGCATCGACATTTTCGTTTTTCCTGATAATTTATTTACATGCAACTTGTTCTTAGACCCAGCTAATTTTGTTGCTGTTTCCATAAGAGCTTTGGTTACTTTTCTGTTAACTTCAGAGATGTCCACTTCTTCCGATGTTAGGCCTTCTAAAGCAGAGAACCTGTTCTTCAGTTCCAACTTGAAGGTATTATGGTGTTTTTTAAGGTTGGTTATGTCAATAGATTTTGTTTGTCTTATGAGCTTGCCACGTTCAAGTTCAGTGTTGAGGTGCATCTTACATCTCACCAATCTATGGTCACCACCTGTGTTGAACTTGTTTAGCACACTGCAGTCTTCTATGACGAATTTTTTGTTACACATAATAAAATCAATTTCACTTGTCGTCCCATTTGGATGTCTCTATGTCCATTTCCTGTGTGGCTTTTTCTTGAAGAAAGAGTTCAAGATGAAAAACCCTTCTGCCTCTGCAAACTCAACGAGAGTATTTCCACGCTGGTTTCTGTTGCCGTGACCGAATTTACCTACTGAAGTTTCATTCTGTTGCCGTTGCCCTATTTTTGCATTGAAATCTCCCATAATTATTTTCAAGTGCTGCTTACCTTTATTATTTAGATGACAAATTTCCTCATAAAATTCTTCAATTTCTTCTTCAGGATGACTTGTGGTGGGTGCATAAGTGTGAATAATCTGAGCCTGGTATCTTTTCGAGAGTTGGATAACAAGTCGTGCAGCTCTGTCAGAGGAACTTTCAACTTCTACAACTTTATCCTTCAGTTTCTTGTTTATTATAAATCCAACACCACTAGTTCTGCCAGTATCTGTCCCACGATAGTAGAAGAGATGTCCACTTTTCAGTTCGATGAGATCTTCTCCTTTTCTCCTTACCTCACTTAGCCCAACGATGTCCCACTTGATCCTTTGTAGTTCCTCTTCCAATTCAAGAAGCCTTGAATCAGAAGATAGGGAGCGTCCATTATACGTAGCCAAGGTCAGCATCAGATGGCAGCCTAGTCCGGTCCTCCGGGGATTCTTAGCACCCTCTGCCTTCATGTCGCACTGGCCGCTGCCTTGGCCAGGTACATTCCAGCTGCCGGAGACTGAGGGCCAAGATTTAAGTTGTGGAATCATTTTGGAGGGGTTTGGCCATAACTCACCACGCTGGCCAAGCGGGTTGGTGAGTGTGGGATAGAATTTCCTCTAATCCCGATGGTATAGTTATACCGCTATTGGCGGTCGTCAGAGCCCCTTTAGTGGGAACAGGATGCACCACGAGAAGGCGGGGTTGACATTTGTCAAGGAGAGGCTGTGATGTTACGCATCACCTGACCTTACATCCCATATATATATATATATATATATATATATATGTATATATATATACATATATATATATATATATCATCATCATCATCATTGTCAACCATTATCAATCCACTGCTGGACGAAGGTCTCCCCAAGTTTCCTCCACAACGGTCTGTCTTGTGCCAGTCTCCTCCATGTCACTCCCGCATATTTACGAATTTCATCCACCCATCTCCCATGTGGTCTTTTTCTGGGTCTTTTCCTGTCCCTTGGAATCCAATCTAAAATTTCGGCTGTCCATCTATGGTCTGTCTTTCTGGCAGTATGTCCAGCCCATTGCCATTTCAGGGATTTAACTCTGATCATGATGTCTTCCACTCTCGTCATTTTTCGGATCCACGAGTTCCTCTTCTTATCTCTCCTGGTTATACCAAGCATGCACCTCTCCATGCTTCTTTGAGTTGTCTGCAGCCTTTGTATGTCTCTTTTAGTTAAGGTCCACGTCTCTGCACCATACGTAAGCACTGGAAGGATGCATTGATCAAACACTTTTCTTTTAAGACATAATGGCATATTGCTCTTGAAAATTATGCTGTTTCTTCCAAAAGCTCTCCAGGCAAGTTTTGTACGCCGATTAATTTCTTCATCAATGTGACCCTCACTTGATATCTGCTGTCCAAGATAAACGTACGTGTCTGTTATCTCCAGCTTTTCTCCATCAATCGATAAATCTTCATTTCTTGTAAAAGCATTGAACATCACTTTTGTCTTCTGAAAGTTCATTTTTAACCCCACTTCTTTACTCTTGTCAGCAAGTTCGTGGATCATACTCTGCAGCTCTGATGGGGTAGTTGCAAAAATGACTACGTCATCAGCAAAACGAAGGTGGGTTAGATAATCTCCATTAATCTTTATCCCCGTGTTTTCCCAGCTCAGCGACTGAAAAACACCCTCCAAAGTGGCATTAAAGAGCTTCGGAGATATGGTGTCACCTTGTCTCACTCCCTTTCCAATTTTTACGTGTGTTGTATTTTCAAACAGCCTAATCTTTGCACTTGCATTTTCATAGATGTTATTAATAATATTAATGTATGCATCTTCAATACCGCAGGTTTTCAGAGCCATTGCAACTGCTGATGGTTTCACCGAATCAAAGGCTTTTTCATAATCGATAAAAGCCATGCACAATGGAAGTTCATATTCCCTCGCTCTTTCAATTAGTTCTCTCAGCACGTGGATATGATCTATTGTGCTGTAGCCACTCCTGAATCCAGCTTGTTCTCTCGGTTGAGCCATGTCCAGTGTTACCTTCAAGCGGTGTGAAAGAACTTTAGTGAAGATTTTATAAACTACTGATAGGAGGCTGATAGGTCTGTAGTTTCCGAGATCCTCAATGTCACCTTTCTTATGTAGCAGGATCATTGTAGCGGTGTTCCAATCCTCAGGAATCTTTCCTTCATTAAGGCATCGAGTGAAAATTTGGGAGAGTACTGTTTTGATTTCTCCACTTGCTTGTTGTATGATGTCTACAGTAATTCCATCTTCTCCTGGAGCTTTTCCACGCTTCATGTTCTTGATTGCATGTGCAACTTCTGCTGGAAGGACTGGAGGAACTCTGGTACTGGTATCTTTCATGATGTCTGGAGTGCATGTATCATCCCTTTCATATAATTTGGAGTAGAAATCTTTCACTCTTGTCAAAATTTCGCCTCTATTTCTTGTTACAGAACCATCTTCTTTTCTCAGTGCCATAATCTGTTTTCTTCCCTTACTGAGATGTCCCTTTGCTATCTTTAGGCTTTGGCTGTTTTCAATTGCTTTCCTCACTAGTTCACAGTTGAATTTTCTTACGCCTTCAGTGATACTTTTTCTTACTGTCTTGCATAGCTCTATATATTTCACTTTGGAAGTCACATCTTCTTTAGTTGTCCTCATCTCTCTTTTTTTTGCATCAACATTTTCGTTTTTCCTGATAATTTATTTACATGCAACTTGTTCTTAGACCCAGCTAATTTTGTTGCTGTTTCCATAAGAGCTTTGGTTACTTTTCTGTTAACTTCAGAGATGTCCACTTCTTCCGATGTTAGGCCTTCTAAAGCAGAGAACCTGTTCTTCAGTTCCAACTTGAAGGTATTATGGTGTTTTTTAAGGTTGGTTATGTCAATAGATTTTGTTTGTCTTATGAGCTTGCCACGTTCAAGTTCAGTGTTGAGGTGCATCTTACATCTCACCAATCTATGGTCACTACCTGTGTTGAACTTGTTTAGCACACTGCAGTCTTCTATGACGAATTTTTTGTTACACATAATAAAATCAATTTCACTTGTCGTCCCATTTGGATGTCTCTATGTCCATTTCCTGTGTGGCTTTTTCTTGAAGAAGGAGTTCAAGATGAAAAACCCTTCTGCCTCTGCAAACTCAACGAGAGTATTTCCACGCTGGTTTCTGTTGCCGTGACCGAATTTACCTACTGAAGTTTCATTCTGTTGCCGTTGCCCTATTTTTGCATTGAAATCTCCCATAATTATTTTCAAGTGCTGCTTACCTTTATTATTTAGATGACAAATTTCCTCATAAAATTCTTCAATTTCTTCTTCAGGATGACTTGTGGTGGGTGCATAAGTTTGAATAATCTGAGCCTGGTATCTTTTCGAGTGTTGGATAACAAGTCGTGCAGCTCTGTCAGAGGAACTTTCAACTTCTACAACTTTATCCTTCAGTTTCTTGTTTATTATAAATCCAACACCACTAGTTCTGCCAGTATCTGTCCCACGATAGTAGAAGAGATGTCCACTTTTCAGTTCGATGAGATCTTCTCCTTTTCTCCTTACCTCACTTAGCCCAACGATGTCCCACTTGATCCTTTGTAGTTCCTCTTCCAATTCAAGAAGCCTTGAATCAGAAGATAGGGAGCGTCCATTATACGTAGCCAAGGTCAGCATCAGATGGCAGCCTAGTCCGGTCCTCCGGGATTCTTAGCACCCTCTGCCTTCATGTCGCACTGGCCGCTGCCTTGGCCAGGTACATTCCAGCTGCCGGAGACTGAGGGCCAAGATTTAAGTTGTGGAATCATTTTGGAGGGGTTTGGCCATAACTCACCACGCTGGCCAAGCGGGTTGGTGAGTGTGGGATAGAATTTCCTCTAATCCCGATGGTATAGTTATACCGCTATTGGCGGTCGTCAGAGCCCCTTTAGTGGGAACAGGATGCACCACGAGAAGGCGGGGTTGACATTTGTCAAGGAGAGGCTGTGATGTTACGCATCACCTGACCTTACATCCCATATATATATATATATATATATATATATATGTATATATATATACATATATATATATATATATCATCATCATCATCATTGTCAACCATTATCAATCCACTGCTGGACGAAGGTCTCCCCAAGTTTCCTCCACAACGGTCTGTCTTGTGCCAGTCTCCTCCATGTCACTCCCGCATATTTACGAATTTCATCCACCCATCTCCCATGTGGTCTTTTTCTGGGTCTTTTCCTGTCCCTTGGAATCCAATCTAAAATTTCGGCTGTCCGTCTATGGTCTGTCTTTCTGGCAGTATGTCCAGCCCATTGCCATTTCAGGGATTTAACTCTGATCATGATGTCTTCCACTCTCGTCATTTTTCGGATCCACGAGTTCCTCTTCTTATCTCTCCTGGTTATACCAAGCATGCACCTCTCCATGCTTCTTTGAGTTGTCTGCAGCCTTTGTATGTCTCTTTTAGTTAAGGTCCACGTCTCTGCACCATACGTAAGCACTGGAAGGATGCATTGATCAAACACTTTTCTTTTAAGACATAATGGCATATTGCTCTTGAAAATTATGCTGTTTCTTCCAAAAGCTCTCCAGGCAAGTTTTGTACGCCGATTAATTTCTTCATCAATGTGACCCTCACTTGATATCTGCTGTCCAAGATAAACGTACGTGTCTGTTATCTCCAGCTTTTCTCCATCAATCGATAAATCTTCATTTCTTGTAAAAGCATTGAACATCACTTTTGTCTTCTGAAAGTTCATTTTTAACCCCACTTCTTTACTCTTGTCAGCAAGTTCGTGGATCATACTCTGCAGCTCTGATGGGGTAGTTGCAAAAATGACTACGTCATCAGCAAAACGAAGGTGGGTTAGATAATCTCCATTAATCTTTATCCCCGTGTTTTCCCAGCTCAGCGACTGAAAAACACCCTCCAAAGTGGCATTAAAGAGCTTCGGAGATATGGTGTCACCTTGTCTCACTCCCTTTCCAATTTTTACGTGTGTTGTATTTTCAAACAGCCTAATCTTTGCACTTGCATTTTCATAGATGTTATTAATAATATTAATGTATGCATCTTCAATACCGCAGGTTTTCAGAGCCATTGCAACTGCTGATGGTTTCACCGAATCAAAGGCTTTTTCATAATCGATAAAAGCCATGCACAATGGAAGTTCATATTCCCTCGCTCTTTCAATTAGTTCTCTCAGCACGTGGATATGATCTATTGTGCTGTAGCCACTCCTGAATCCAGCTTGTTCTCTCGGTTGAGCCATGTCCAGTGTTACCTTCAAGCGGTGTGAAAGAACTTTAGTGAAGATTTTATAAACTACTGATAGGAGGCTGATAGGTCTGTAGTTTCCGAGATCCTCAATGTCACCTTTCTTATGTAGCAGGATCATTGTAGCGGTGTTCCAATCCTCAGGAATCTTTCCTTCATTAAGGCATCGAGTGAAAATTTGGGAGAGTACTGTTTTGATTTCTCCACTTGCTTGTTGTATGATGTCTACAGTAATTCCATCTTCTCCTGGAGCTTTTCCACGCTTCATGTTCTTGATTGCATGTGCAACTTCTGCTGGAAGGACTGGAGGAACTCTGGTACTGGTATCTTTCATGATGTCTGGAGTGCATGTATCATCCCTTTCATATAATTTGGAGTAGAAATCTTTCACTCTTGTCAAAATTTCGCCTCTATTTCTTGTTACAGAACCATCTTCTTTTCTCAGTGCCATAATCTGTTTTCTTCCCTTACTGAGATGTCCCTTTGCTATCTTTAGGCTTTGGCTGTTTTCAATTGCTTTCCTCACTAGTTCACAGTTGAATTTTCTTACGCCTTCAGTGATACTTTTTCTTACTGTCTTGCATAGCTCTATATATTTCACTTTGGAAGTCACATCTTCTTTAGTTGTCCTCATCTCTCTTTTTTTTTGCATCAACATTTTCGTTTTTCCTGATAATTTATTTACATGCAACTTGTTCTTAGACCCAGCTAATTTTGTTGCTGTTTCCATAAGAGCTTTGGTTACTTTTCTGTTAACTTCAGAGATGTCCACTTCTTCCGATGTTAGGCCTTCTAAAGCAGAGAACCTGTTCTTCAGTTCCAACTTGAAGGTATTATGGTGTTTTTAAGGTTGGTTATGTCAATAGATTTTGTTTGTCTTATGAGCTTGCCACGTTCAAGTTCAGTGTTGAGGTGCATCTTACATCTCACCAATCTATGGTCACTACCTGTGTTGAACTTGTTTAGCACACTGCAGTCTTCTATGACGAATTTTTTGTTACACATAATAAAATCAATTTCACTTGTCGTCCCATTTGGATGTCTCTATGTCCATTTCCTGTGTGGCTTTTTCTTGAAGAAGGAGTTCAAGATGAAAAACCCTTCTGCCTCTGCAAACTCAACGAGAGTATTTCCACGCTGGTTTCTGTTGCCGTGACCGAATTTACCTACTGAAGTTTCATTCTGTTGCCGTTGCCCTATTTTTGCATTGAAATCTCCCATAATTATTTTCAAGTGCTGCTTACCTTTATTATTTAGATGACAAATTTCCTCATAAAATTCTTCAATTTCTTCTTCAGGATGACTTGTGGTGGGTGCATAAGTTTGAATAATCTGAGCCTGGTATCTTTTCGAGAGTTGGATAACAAGTCGTGCAGCTCTGTCAGAGGAACTTTCAACTTCTACAACTTTATCCTTCAGTTTCTTGTTTATTATAAATCCAACACCACTAGTTCTGCCAGTATCTGTCCCACGATAGTAGAAGAGATGTCCACTTTTCAGTTCGATGAGATCTTCTCCTTTTCTCCTTACCTCACTTAGCCCAACGATGTCCCACTTGATCCTTTGTAGTTCCTCTTCCAATTCAAGAAGCCTTGAATCAGAAGATAGGGAGCGTCCATTATACGTAGCCAAGGTCAGCATCAGATGGCAGCCTAGTCCGGTCCTCCGGGGATTCTTAGCACCCTCTGCCTTCATGTCGCACTGGCCGCTGCCTTGGCCAGGTACATTCCAGCTGCCGGAGACTGAGGGCCAAGATTTAAGTTGTGGAATCATTTTGGAGGGGTTTGGCCATAACTCACCACGCTGGCCAAGCGGGTTGGTGAGTGTGGGATAGAATTTCCTCTAATCCCGATGGTATAGTTATACCGCTATTGGCGGTCGTCAGAGCCCCTTTAGTGGGAACAGGATGCACCACGAGAAGGCGGGGTTGACATTTGTCAAGGAGAGGCTGTGATGTTACGCATCACCTGACCTTACATCCCATATATATATATATATATATATATATATGTATATATATATACATATATATATATATATATCATCATCATCATCATTGTCAACCATTATCAATCCACTGCTGGACGAAGGTCTCCCCAAGTTTCCTCCACAACGGTCTGTCTTGTGCCAGTCTCCTCCATGTCACTCCCGCATATTTACGAATTTCATCCACCCATCTCCCATGTGGTCTTTTTCTGGGTCTTTTCCTGTCCCTTGGAATCCAATCTAAAATTTCGGCTGTCCATCTATGGTCTGTCTTTCTGGCAGTATGTCCAGCCCATTGCCATTTCAGGGATTTAACTCTGATCATGATGTCTTCCACTCTCGTCATTTTTCGGATCCACGAGTTCCTCTTCTTATCTCTCCTGGTTATACCAAGCATGCACCTCTCCATGCTTCTTTGAGTTGTCTGCAGCCTTTGTATGTCTCTTTTAGTTAAGGTCCACGTCTCTGCACCATACGTAAGCACTGGAAGGATGCATTGATCAAACACTTTTCTTTTAAGACATAATGGCATATTGCTCTTGAAAATTATGCTGTTTCTTCCAAAAGCTCTCCAGGCAAGTTTTGTACGCCGATTAATTTCTTCATCAATGTGACCCTCACTTGATATCTGCTGTCCAAGATAAACGTACGTGTCTGTTATCTCCAGCTTTTCTCCATCAATCGATAAATCTTCATTTCTTGTAAAAGCATTGAACATCACTTTTGTCTTCTGAAAGTTCATTTTTAACCCCACTTCTTTACTCTTGTCAGCAAGTTCGTGGATCATACTCTGCAGCTCTGATGGGGTAGTTGCAAAAATGACTACGTCATCAGCAAAACGAAGGTGGGTTAGATAATCTCCATTAATCTTTATCCCCGTGTTTTCCCAGCTCAGCGACTGAAAAACACCCTCCAAAGTGGCATTAAAGAGCTTCGGAGATATGGTGTCACCTTGTCTCACTCCCTTTCCAATTTTTACGTGTGTTGTATTTTCAAACAGCCTAATCTTTGCACTTGCATTTTCATAGATGTTATTAATAATATTAATGTATGCATCTTCAATACCGCAGGTTTTCAGAGCCATTGCAACTGCTGATGGTTTCACCGAATCAAAGGCTTTTTCATAATCGATAAAAGCCATGCACAATGGAAGTTCATATTCCCTCGCTCTTTCAATTAGTTCTCTCAGCACGTGGATATGATCTATTGTGCTGTAGCCACTCCTGAATCCAGCTTGTTCTCTCGGTTGAGCCATGTCCAGTGTTACCTTCAAGCGGTGTGAAAGAACTTTAGTGAAGATTTTATAAACTACTGATAGGAGGCTGATAGGTCTGTAGTTTCCGAGATCCTCAATGTCACCTTTCTTATGTAGCAGGATCATTGTAGCGGTGTTCCAATCCTCAGGAATCTTTCCTTCATTAAGGCATCGAGTGAAAATTTGGGAGAGTACTGTTTTGATTTCTCCACTTGCTTGTTGTATGATGTCTACAGTAATTCCATCTTCTCCTGGAGCTTTTCCACGCTTCATGTTCTTGATTGCATGTGCAACTTCTGCTGGAAGGACTGGAGGAACTCTGGTACTGGTATCTTTCATGATGTCTGGAGTGCATGTATCATCCCTTTCATATAATTTGGAGTAGAAATCTTTCACTCTTGTCAAAATTTCGCCTCTATTTCTTGTTACAGAACCATCTTCTTTTCTCAGTGCCATAATCTGTTTTCTTCCCTTACTGAGATGTCCCTTTGCTATCTTTAGGCTTTGGCTGTTTTCAATTGCTTTCCTCACTAGTTCACAGTTGAATTTTCTTACGCCTTCAGTGATACTTTTTCTTACTGTCTTGCATAGCTCTATATATTTCACTTTGGAAGTCACATCTTCTTTAGTTGTCCTCATCTCTCTTTTTTTTGCATCAACATTTTCGTTTTTCCTGATAATTTATTTACATGCAACTTGTTCTTAGACCCAGCTAATTTTGTTGCTGTTTCCATAAGAGCTTTGGTTACTTTTCTGTTAACTTCAGAGATGTCCACTTCTTCCGATGTTAGGCCTTCTAAAGCAGAGAACCTGTTCTTCAGTTCCAACTTGAAGGTATTATGGTGTTTTTTAAGGTTGGTTATGTCAATAGATTTTGTTTGTCTTATGAGCTTGCCACGTTCAAGTTCAGTGTTGAGGTGCATCTTACATCTCACCAATCTATGGTCACTACCTGTGTTGAACTTGTTTAGCACACTGCAGTCTTCTATGACGAATTTTTTGTTACACATAATAAAATCAATTTCACTTGTCGTCCCATTTGGATGTCTCTATGTCCATTTCCTGTGTGGCTTTTTCTTGAAGAAGGAGTTCAAGATGAAAAACCCTTCTGCCTCTGCAAACTCAACGAGAGTATTTCCACGCTGGTTTCTGTTGCCGTGACCGAATTTACCTACTGAAGTTTCATTCTGTTGCCGTTGCCCTATTTTTGCATTGAAATCTCCCATAATTATTTTCAAGTGCTGCTTACCTTTATTATTTAGATGACAAATTTCCTCATAAAATTCTTCAATTTCTTCTTCAGGATGACTTGTGGTGGGTGCATAAGTTTGAATAATCTGAGCCTGGTATCTTTTCGAGAGTTGGATAACAAGTCGTGCAGCTCTGTCAGAGGAACTTTCAACTTCTACAACTTTATCCTTCAGTTTCTTGTTTATTATAAATCCAACACCACTAGTTCTGCCAGTATCTGTCCCACGATAGTAGAAGAGATGTCCACTTTTCAGTTCGATGAGATCTTCTCCTTTTCTCCTTACCTCACTTAGCCCAACGATGTCCCACTTGATCCTTTGTAGTTCCTCTTCCAATTCAAGAAGCCTTGAATCAGAAGATAGGGAGCGTCCATTATACGTAGCCAAGGTCAGCATCAGATGGCAGCCTAGTCCGGTCCTCCGGGGATTCTTAGCACCCTCTGCCTTCATGTCGCACTGGCCGCTGCCTTGGCCAGGTACATTCCAGCTGCCGGAGACTGAGGGCCAAGATTTAAGTTGTGGAATCATTTTGGAGGGGTTTGGCCATAACTCACCACGCTGGCCAAGCGGGTTGGTGAGTGTGGGATAGAATTTCCTCTAATCCCGATGGTATAGTTATACCGCTATTGGCGGTCGTCAGAGCCACTTTAGTGGGAACAGGATGCACCACGAGAAGGCGGGGTTGACATTTGTCAAGGAGAGGCTGTGATGTTACGCATCACCTGACCTTACATCCCATATATATATATATGTATATATATATATATATATATATATATATATATATATATATATATTCTATAAAGAAGATACCTAAGCAAAAAAATGCAAATATATAATTTTGACTCACACCTAGTACAACATAGAAAAGGTTATGTATCTACCTGTGTGAGTAAAAGGAGAAAAGACAAAAAAATAAAATAAAATAACTGAATGTAGAAGGTGTCGAGAATACTGAGCCTTGGCTTTATCAAGGACCAGCAAAAACTCTGCATTTTCTCACTTCCACAAAGACCTAGTTGGAAATGGGTTTCTGCAAGGCCATAGATGCAAGTAACATTCCCACCTAAAATAGTTTAAAACATATATATATAAGTCATGTCCTCCGTAGAGTTGCATGACCTAGCACTAGTTAACAATTTCGCTTGCATCCATTAACCTTCATGGCCCGACCCATGCTCTTCATCTGTTACTATTAAACAGAGAGAAGAAGATTAAAGAGAACTCAAGCTGTGAGAGTGACATAATAATTAGAAATGATTTTCAGCCATAACGAAATTCCAAGTTCGTTTGAGAGAGAATTTAAACCTGAAAATCAATGCAAAAGAAATCCAAATTTTACATTGCAATTAAAAAAGGAAATGTTAATTTTTAACGAACAGATTTTTGAAAGAAAACTTGAGTCTAAAACCCCTACTCTACAACTTATGACAGCACGAAAACGAGAATAAGTTAAAGATAATAATTAACTAAAGAAAACTTTGTGAAAGTTATATACCTTAAACAGTTAGTTGCAATATGTACAAAGTATTTCAGCAGTGCTTTAAGTGCATAATTAATTAGTTATTAAGAACTTAACTACTTTGAAAAAACAGCGCAGAGACAGCGCATAGAAAAGGAACAAGCTTAGCCATCTTCTGTTCCTAGGTACCCCAAAAGACGCTCAAAGTTACAAAGAAAAGAAAGAGTTAAAACCCGCAAAAATGTTAACAGACAAACCAATGCCTAAAAGCTGAAAAGCTAAAAAACGACAGAGAATAAGTACAAACATTGAACTTATAAAACCTAGAACCCAAAAACAAGGAAGAGAGCTTACCTCTTGTGTGACAAAAACTTTTCTCCTCACAAGAGAAGAACATGGCTGACCACTTCCGCCACTCCCTAGACGCTGGGGGGCAGTGAGGGTGGGGCTGATGGCCTCCTCATACAGCAAGAAAACAACGCGAGGAGATTTTAACCAGAGAAAAAAAAAATATATAAACTTAAGACTGTGGATCTGTATGATCAGAAAGAGCAGAATTAACTCTCCAGAATACATGAGAAATATTATAAAATACACGAGCAGTTTATTTAATAATCTTTGCATGCATTAAATCACCTTAGTGAGCTTCTATAGATTAATCAGAATCTTATTAATTTTAATGTTGGTTTTACTATTTTTAGTATAGCTATCCTAGTGATGAATAACTAGTTTTCTTTTTTATTTGTTTTTATTTTCTTTTTATAAACAGATTTTTAAGCTTTTTTTGTGATTTTGTTTATATTATTTAATTTTTTGTTTTAATAGGACCGTCATATCCATAGCACTAAGGTTCCTTTAGGTAGTTAATAGGCATCCTCTAGCCAACTTCCTTACGGCTTTGATTGGTCAGAATCATATTATTAACTGTGTAGAAAATTAAAGCAGATCTGCCAACCTTACTCTATTATTCAGAATAATTTTTCTTAAAGTTCTTTTGATGAAAGAAGAAGGAATTTCGTTCTCTAGAAAACTTTCTAATAGTATATTAATGTGGTAATTGAAGTACAAATTGTTGCTGCAAATTCTTGAAATTCTTAGGACCTGAGAAATTAGTACATTCTCAATTACTTTGGTTGAAATGTTATTATTCCAGTGTAGATATTTAATTACTTTGAAAGGAAAATTAACTCTTTTATCAAAGAGGCTAATAGATGGGTTACCTCTGTTGAGCTTAATGCTTAAGTCTAGGAACTCAAGTTCCTGATTACTGTGGTTGGTTTTACATAAGTTAAGAGAGCTTGGATAGATATTATCAAAATCACTCTCTATAACTTCTGAATTATTGATACACAGCAGATCATCAATATATCTAAAAGTGTAAAGGTAGTTATCTGAGCAGGTGGGGTGATTTTTAATGAATTTATATTCCTTAAAGAACAGGAATAGATTAGCGATATTCGTGGACGTTGATGTCCCCATTGGAATACCGTTCACTTGCTTATAGAGAGTATTATTATATAAGATATGGTTATTTTTTATGCAGCAATTGAGATAAGAGTTCCAAGTTCCTACATTAACAAATTGGTTAAGTTTAAATTCTGCATACAGCTCTTTAAAGGTAGTGATTATATCTGATAGAGGCAGATTAGTATATAGGTTTTCAAAATCCTAACTATTAATATCTAGGGGACAAACTTTGAGTATAGTAGAAATTACTTCTGCATTATTATTAATTATCCAAAAATCTCTGTTCATCAAGTTAGAACAGTTTCTAATGTGTTTCAAAACCTTCTTTAAGACATCTTCAAAAGCAAGATCTATTTTCTTTTTATGACTCCTTACTCCACTAGCTATGAACCTGAACTTCACAGGATCCTTATGAAACTTAACCGTTGCAAAAAGAAATGGAAATTCAGGCTCATATCTTCTATTTTGTGGAATTTTAAGTTTCTTGAAGAATGCCTTAAACCGATTTTCTAACTGCTTGGTAGAATAACTTACGGGCTCGTATGTTACTCTATTATTGAGTTCCGTAGTTAACAATTCAAAATAGAACTTCTTACAGATAATTGCAAAATTATTGCTAGCTTTATCCGTAGTGGTAAAAATAAATTGGTCTTGTAGTTTGGAGAGTGACCTTTTAGCTTCTCCAGAGAAAAAGAGATTTCTGTCGAAATAAAAGTCCAGACCTGCCAACTCACCGGTGAAGCTATTGATTATATTATATTTCCATTCTGCGAAGGCCTCAATAGGCTGATTGTACGTTAAACTGGTTTTTACGATGTACCTATTTACATCTTGAGTGAAGCTCTCAAGAATCCTTTCTTTGGAAATTGTGAAGGAAGGTCTGAATTTAGAGCCATACTCTAATAAATTCCTAAGCTTTTCATTTTCAACAAAACTCAAGTTTCCGGTGATAATATGGTTGTAATTCTTATCATAGTGAACTGTTTCTTTATGTTCATCACAAGAACATGTAGTAATTACAGGAATGTAGCTCGAAGAGTTAAGTTTGTAGTTTTTAACTATTGACCCTAAGGTCTTAACATATTTAAAACTTACAATAGACTGGTGCCTGTGGATGGGAAAAAAATTGCATTATTGTAGAACAGCTTCCTAACATTGAGATTATCGTAGGCTTTATTTAGGAACCTGATGGTAACAAGATTACTGGAAAATTCTTTAAGAGAAATTTTATCTTTAAGAATATGTTTAAGAATGTCCAGAACCAAAGCAAAAACATGCTTATCAACATGGTCAGCAGTTTCATTCCAGAATTTGAAAAAAACTTTTAAGGACAGAGTGCTTGAAGGACTTTAGAATTTTGTAAGTATTTTTAACAAAATTAGTGCCAGTTTTAAAGCTTTCCAGAGTTTTTAGCAAGTTAGCAAAATCAACTTTGCTTGATGTGCGAAATAACCTCTGTCCTCTATTACCTCTAGAGCAGCTCTTATTATTAACAAGAAAGAAGAGTTCACGAATTGAAAATTTATGCTGATTATGCTTATTGTCAGATAGAGTGGAATTAAGGCCATAGGGATAAAGAGACTGATGCTGCAAAATTTCAAGGGATTCAGTTTCTAGCCGAGCATAGAGGTCAGGGATAATATGTAGTACCTCTATTTTCACTTTGTCAAAACCATGAGTATGGAAATGCTCTAATTCAAAGGTAGAGTACTGGTTGGCGTTTGTGGAGGGGTACACTCCTGAATTAGAGAACTTGTTTACTAGAGACCTGTGACCATTAATCCTAAGATGAAGAGGATTTTTACTTTGGCCAATATAGCTAAGGTTGCAGACAGTACAGGTTAGGATCTGCAGATTTACATGTCAAACAACGTTTGTCATTTCATAACTTTAGATAACCTTTGCCAGCGAGTTCATACACTATGGGAAAGGGTGCTAGCCTAACCGAGCGGGAGGACTTAAAATATCTGAGCTGACCTCCAATCCTTTCATCGTCCTTAGAACTCCACTTGGGCCAAAACATACAAATTCTGAGCAAACCAACTAGGAAAAACTTTTTAGAAATAAGCAGTCCAAGAAAAGACCATACTCGAGTATAAACTACACTCCAAAAAGCTGCATCCAAAACATACTAAAAATAAAAATTAGAAAATAAAAAAAAAAAAAAAAAAAAAAAAAACCCAAATAAAAAATAGCAATAAAAAAAAAAAATAATAATAATAATAAAACATTTCAACTAGAATTTGCGCATGAGCTGCTAAATAATAAATTGAAATTAGTTACTTAAGAGCAAAACTGAAGACTAAGGAAAAACTTTAGAATTTAAAACGAAGGTTGCAAAAAACCTGAAAATCAAAACGCGCAACGCAGCAGTTTTGAAAATTCAGAATTCACATTCTATAAAGAAGATACCTAAGCAAAAAAATGCAAATATAATTTTGACTCACACCTAGTACAACATAGAAAAGGTTATGTATCTACCTGTGTGAGTAAAAGGAGAAAAAGACAAAAAAATAAAATAAAACAACTGAATGTAGAAGGTGTCGAGAATACTGAGCCTTGGCTTTATCAAGGACCAGCAAAAACTCTGCATTTTCTCACTTCCACAAAGACCTAGTTGGAAATGGGTTTCTGCAAGGCCATAGATGCAAGTAACATTCCCACCTAAAATAGTTTAAAACATATATATATAAGTCATGTCCTCCGTAGAGTTGCATGACCTAGCACTAGTTAACAATTTCGCTTGCATCCATTAACCTTCATGGCCCGACCCATGCTCTTCATCTGTTACTATTAAACAGAGAGAAGAATATTAAAGAGAACTCAAGCTGTGAGAGTGACATAATAATTAGAAATGATTTTCAGCCATAACGAAATTCCAAGTTCGTTTGAGAGAGAATTTAAACCTGAAAATCAATGCAAAAGAAATCCAAATTTTACATTGCAATTAAAAAAGGAAATGTTAATTTTTAACGAACAGATTTTTGAAAGAAAACTTGAGTCTAAAACCCCTACTCTACAACTTATGACAGCACGAAAACGAGAATAAGTTAAAGATAATAATTAACTAAAGAAAACTTTGTGAAAGTTATATACCTTAAACAGTTAGTTGCAATATGTACAAAGTATTTCAGCAGTGCTTTAAGTGCATAATTAATTAGTTATTAAGAACTTAACTACTTTGAAAAAACAGCGCAGAGACAGCGCATAGAAAAGGAACAAGCTTAGCAATCTTCTGTTCCTAGGTACCCCAAAAGACGCTCAAAGTTACAAAGAAAAGAAAGAGTTAAAACCCGCAAAAATGTTAACAGACAAACCAATGCCTAAAAGCTGAAAAGCTAAAAAACGACAGAGAATAAGTACAAACATTGAACTTATAAAACCTAGAACCCAAAAACAAGGAAGAGAGCTTACCTCTTGTGTGACAAAAACTTTTCTCCTCACAAGAGAAGAACATGGCTGACCACTTCCGCCACTCCCTAGACGCTGGGGGCAGTGAGGGTGGGGCTGATGGCCTCCTCATACAGCAAGAAAACAACGCGCGGAGATTTTAACCAGAGAAAAAAAAATATATAAACTTAAGACTGTGGATCTGTATGATCAGAAAGAGCAGAATTAACTCTCCAGAATACATGAGAAATATTATAAAATACACGAGCAGTTTATTTAATAATCTTTGCATGTATTAAATCACCTTAGTGAGCTTCTATAGATTAATCAGAATCTTATTAATTTTAATGTTGGTTTTACTATTTTTAGTATAGCTATCCTAGTGATGAATAACTAGTTTTCTTTTTTATTTGTTTTTATTTTCTTTTTATAAACAGATTTTTAAGCTTTTTTTGTGATTTTGTTTATATTATTTAATTTTTTGTTTTAATAGGACCGTCATATCCATAGCACTAAGGTTCCTTTAGGTAGTTAATAGGCATCCTCTAGCCAACTTCCTTACGGCTTTGATTGGTCAGAATCATATTATTAACTGTGTAGAAAATTAAAGCAGATCTGCCAACCTTACTCTATTATTCAGAATAATTTTTCTTAAAGTTCTTTTGATGAAAGAAGAAGGAATTTCGTTCTCTAGAAAACTTTCTAATAGTATATTAATGTGGTAATTGAAGTACAAATTGTTGCTGCAAATTCTTGAAATTCTTAGGACCTGAGAAATTAGTACATTCTCAATTACTTTGGTTGAAATGTTATTATTCCAGTGTAGATATTTAATTACTTTGAAAGGAAAATTAACTCTTTTATCAAAGAGGCTAATAGATGGGTTACCTCTGTTGAGCTTAATGCTTAAGTCTAGGAACTCAAGTTCCTGATTACTGTGGTTGGTTTTACATAAGTTAAGAGAGCTTGGATAGATATTATCAAAATCACTCTCTATAACTTCTGAATTATTGATACACAGCAGATCATCAATATATCTAAAAGTGTAAAGGTAGTTATCTGAGCAGGTGGGGTGATTTTTAATGAATTTATATTCCTTAAAGAACAGGAATAGATTAGCGATATTCGTGGACGTTGATGTCCCCATTGGAATACCGTTCACTTGCTTATAGAGAGTATTATTATATAAGATATGGTTATTTTTTATGCAGCAATTGAGATAAGAGTTCCAAGTTCCTACATTAACAAATTGGTTAAGTTTAAATTCTGCATACAGCTCTTTAAAGGTAGTGATTATATCTGATAGAGGCAGATTAGTATATAGGTTTTCAAAATCATAACTATTAATATCTAGGGGACAAACTTTGAGTATAGTAGAAATTACTTCTGCATTATTATTAATTATCCAAAAATCTCTGTTCATCAAGTTAGAACAGTTTCTAATGTGTTTCAAAACCTTCTTTAAGACATCTTCAAAAGCAAGATCTATTTTCTTTTTATGACTCCTTACTCCACTAGCTATGAACCTGAACTTCACAGGATCCTTATGAAACTTAACCGTTGCAAAAAGAAATGGAAATTCAGGCTCATATCTTCTATTTTGTGGAATTTTAAGTTTCTTGAAGAATGCCTTAAACCGATTTTCTAACTGCTTGGTAGAATAACTTACGGGCTCGTATGTTACTCTATTATTGAGTTCCGTAGTTAACAATTCAAAATAGAACTTCTTACAGATAATTGCAAAATTATTGCTAGCTTTATCCGTAGTGGTAAAAATAAATTGGTCTTGTAGTTTGGAGAGTGACCTTTTAGCTTCTCCAGAGAAAAAGAGATTTCTGTCGAAATAAAAGTCCAGACCTGCCAACTCACCGGTGAAGCTATTGATTATATTATATTTCCATTCTGCGAAGGCCTCAATAGGCTGATTGTACGTTAAACTGGTTTTTACGATGTACCTATTTACATCTTGAGTGAAGCTCTCAAGAATCCTTTCTTTGGAAATTGTGAAGGAAGGTCTGAATTTAGAGCCATACTCTAATAAATTCCTAAGCTTTTCATTTTCAACAAAACTCAAGTTTCCGGTGATAATATGGTTGTAATTCTTATCATAGTGAACTGTTTCTTTATGTTCATCACAAGAACATGTAGTAATTACAGGAATGTAGCTCGAAGAGTTAAGTTTGTAGTTTTTAACTATTGACCCTAAGGTCTTAACATATTTAAAACTTACAATAGACTGGTGCCTGTGGATGGGAAAAAAATTGCATTATTGTAGAACAGCTTCCTAACATTGAGATTATCGTAGGCTTTATTTAGGAACCTGATGGTAACAAGATTACTGGAAAATTCTTTAAGAGAAATTTTATCTTTAAGAATATGTTTAAGAATGTCCAGAACCAAAGCAAAAACATGCTTATCAACATGGTCAGCAGTTTCATTCCAGAATTTGAAAAAACTTTTAAGGACAGAGTGCTTGAAGGACTTTAGAATTTTGTAAGTATTTTTAACAAAATTAGTGCCAGTTTTAAAGCTTTCCAGAGTTTTTAGCAAGTTAGCAAAATCAACTTTGCTTGATGTGCGAAATAACCTCTGTCCTCTATTACCTCTAGAGCAGCTCTTATTATTAACAAGAAAGAAGAGTTCACGAATTGAAAATTTATGCTGATTATGCTTATTGTCAGATAGAGTGGAATTAAGGCCATAGGGATAAAGAGACTGATGCTGCAAAATTTCAAGGGATTCAGTTTCTAGCCGAGCATAGAGGTCAGGGATAATATGTAGTACCTCTATTTTCACTTTGTCAAAACCATGAGTATGGAAATGCTCTAATTCAAAGGTAGAGTACTGGTTGGCGTTTGTGGAGGGGTACACTCCTGAATTAGAGAACTTGTTTACTAGAGACCTGTGACCATTAATCCTAAGATGAAGAGGATTTTTACTTTGGCCAATATAGCTAAGGTTGCAGACAGTACAGGTTAGGATCTGCAGATTTACATGTCAAACAACGTTTGTCATTTCATAACTTTAGATAACCTTTGCCAGCGAGTTCATACACTATGGGAAAGGGTGCTAGCCTAACCGAGCGGGAGGACTTAAAATATCTGAGCTGACCTCCAATCCTTTCATCGTCCTTAGAACTCCACTTGGGCCAAAACATACAAATTCTGAGCAAACCAACTAGGAAAAACTTTTAGAAATAAGCAGTCCAAGAAAAGACCATACTCGAGTATAAACTACACTCCAAAAAGCTGCATCCAAAACATACTAAAAATAAAAATTAGAAAATAAAAAAAAAAAAAAAAAAAAAAAAACCCAAATAAAAAATAGCAATAAAAAAAAAAATAATAATAATAATAAAACATTTCAACTAGAATTTGCGCATGAGCTGCTAAATAATAAATTGAAATTAGTTACTTAAGAGCAAAACTGAAGACTAAGGAAAAACTTTAGAATTTAAAACGAAGGTTGCAAAAAAACCTGAAAATCAAAACGCGCAACGCAGCAGTTTTGAAAATTCAGAATTCACATTCTATAAAGAAGATACCTAAGCAAAAAAATGCAAATATAATTTTGACTCACACCTAGTACAACATAGAAAAGGTTATGTATCTACCTGTGTGAGTAAAAGGAGAAAAGACAAAAAAATAAAATAAAACAACTGAATGTAGAAGGTGTCGAGAATACTGAGCCTTGGCTTTATCAAGGACCAGCAAAAACTCTGCATTTTCTCACTTCCACAAAGACCTAGTTGGAAATGGGTTTCTGCAAGGCCATAGATGCAAGTAACATTCCCACCTAAAATAGTTTAAAACATATATATATAAGTCATGTCCTCCGTAGAGTTGCATGACCTAGCACTAGTTAACAATTTCGCTTGCATCCATTAACCTTCATTACCCGACCCATGCTCTTCATCTGTTACTATTAAACAGAGAGAAGAAGATTAAAGAGAACTCAAGCTGTGAGAGTGACATAATAATTAGAAATGATTTTCAGCCATAACGAAATTCCAAGTTCGTTTGAGAGAGAATTTAAACCTGAAAATCAATGCAAAAGAAATCCAAATTTTACATTGCAATTAAAAAAGGAAATGTTAATTTTTAACGAACAGATTTTTGAAAGAAAACTTGAGTCTAAAACCCCCTACTCTACAACTTATGACAGCACGAAAACGAGAATAAGTTAAAGATAATAATTAACTAAAGAAAACTTTGTGAAAGTTATATACCTTAAACAGTTAGTTGCAATATGTACAAAGTATTTCAGCAGTGCTTTAAGTGCATAATTAATTAGTTATTAAGAACTTAACTACTTTGAAAAAACAGCGCAGAGACAGCGCATAGAAAAGGAACAAGCTTAGCCATCTTCTGTTCCTAGGTACCCCAAAAGACGCTCAAAGTTACAAAGAAAAGAAAGAGTTAAAACCCGCAAAAATGTTAACAGACAAACCAATGCCTAAAAGCTGAAAAGCTAAAAAACGACAGAGAATAAGTACAAACATTGAACTTATAAAACCTAGAACCCAAAAACAAGGAAGAGAGCTTACCTCTTGTGTGACAAAAACTTTTCTCCTCACAAGAGAAGAACATGGCTGACCACTTCCGCCACTCCCTAGACGCTGGGGGGCAGTGAGGGTGGGGCTGATGGCCTCCTCATACAGCAAGAAAACAACGCGCGGAGATTTTAACCAGAGAAAAAAAAATATATAAACTTAAGACTGTGGATCTGTATGATCAGAAAGAGCAGAATTAACTCTCCAGAATACATGAGAAATATTATAAAATACACGAGCAGTTTATTTAATAATCTTTGCATGTATTAAATCACCTTAGTGAGCTTCTATAGATTAATCAGAATCTTATTAATTTTAATGTTGGTTTTACTATTTTTAGTATAGCTATCCTAGTGATGAATAACTAGTTTTCTTTTTTTATTTGTTTTTATTTTCTTTTATAAACAGATTTTTAAGCTTTTTTTGTGATTTTGTTTATATTATTTAATTTTTTGTTTTAATAGGACCGTCATATCCATAGCACTAAGGTTCCTTTAGGTAGTTAATAGGCATCCTCTAGCCAACTTCCTTACGGCTTTGATTGGTCAGAATCATATTATTAACTGTGTAGAAAATTAAAGCAGATCTGCCAACCTTACTCTATTATTCAGAATAATTTTTCTTAAAGTTCTTTTGATGAAAGAAGAAGGAATTTCGTTCTCTAGAAAACTTTCTAATAGTATATTAATGTGGTAATTGAAGTACAAATTGTTGCTGCAAATTCTTGAAATTCTTAGGACCTGAGAAATTAGTACATTCTCAATTACTTTGGTTGAAATGTTATTATTCCAGTGTAGATATTTAATTACTTTGAAAGGAAAATTAACTCTTTTATCAAAGAGGCTAATAGATGGGTTACCTCTGTTGAGCTTAATGCTTAAGTCTAGGAACTCAAGTTCCTGATTACTGTGGTTGGTTTTACATAAGTTAAGAGAGCTTGGATAGATATTATCAAAATCACTCTCTATAACTTCTGAATTATTGATACACAGCAGATCATCAATATATCTAAAAGTGTAAAGGTAGTTATCTGAGCAGGTGGGGTGATTTTTAATGAATTTATATTCCTTAAAGAACAGGAATAGATTAGCGATATTCGTGGACGTTGATGTCCCCATTGGAATACCGTTCACTTGCTTATAGATAGTATTATTATATAAGATATGGTTATTTTTTATGCAGCAATTGAGATAAGAGTTCCAAGTTCCTACATTAACAAATTGGTTAAGTTTAAATTCTGCATACAGCTCTTTAAAGGTAGTGATTATATCTGATAGAGGCAGATTAGTATATAGGTTTTCAAAATCATAACTATTAATATCTAGGGGACAAACTTTGAGTATAGTAGAAATTACTTCTGCATTATTATTAATTATCCAAAAATCTCTGTTCATCAAGTTAGAACAGTTTCTAATGTGTTTCAAAACCTTCTTTAAGACATCTTCAAAAGCAAGATCTATTTTCTTTTTATGACTCCTTACTCCACTAGCTATGAACCTGAACTTCACAGGATCCTTATGAAACTTAACCGTTGCAAAAAGAAATGGAAATTCAGGCTCATATCTTCTAGTTTGTGGAATTTTAAGTTTCTTGAAGAATGCCTTAAACCGATTTTCTAACTGCTTGGTAGAATAACTTACGGGCTCGTATGTTACTCTATTATTGAGTTCCGTAGTTAACAATTCAAAATAGAACTTCTTACAGATAATTGCAAAATTATTGCTAGCTTTATCCGTAGTGGTAAAAATAAATTGGTCTTGCAGTTTGGAGAGTGACCTTTTAGCTTCTCCAGAGAAAAAGAGATTTCTGTCGAAATAAAAGTCCAGACCTGCCAACTCACCGGTGAAGCTATTGATTATATTATATTTCCATTCTGCGAAGGCCTCAATAGGCTGATTGTACGTTAAACTGGTTTTTACGATGTACCTATTTACATCTTGAGTGAAGCTCTCAAGAATCCTTTCTTTGGAAATTGTGAAGGAAGGTCTGAATTTAGAGCCATACTCTAATAAATTCCTAAGCTTTTCATTTTCAACAAAACTCAAGTTTCCGGTGATAATATGGTTGTAATTCTTATCATAGTGAACTGTTTCTTTATGTTCATCACAAGAACATGTAGTAATTACAGGAATGTAGCTCGAAGAGTTAAGTTTGTAGTTTTTAACTATTGACCCTAAGGTCTTAACATATTTAAAACTTACAATAGACTGGTGCCTGTGGATGGGAAAAAAATTGCATTATTGTAGAACAGCTTCCTAACATTGAGATTATCGTAGGCTTTATTTAGGAACCTGATGGTAACAAGATTACTGGAAAATTCTTTAAGAGAAATTTTATCTTTAAGAATATGTTTAAGAATGTCCAGAACCAAAGCAAAAACATGCTTATCAACATGGTCAGCAGTTTCATTCCAGAATTTGAAAAAAACTTTTAAGGACAGAGTGCTTGAAGGACTTTAGAATTTTGTAAGTATTTTTAACAAAATTAGTGCCAGTTTTAAAGCTTTCCAGAGTTTTTAGCAAGTTAGCAAAATCAACTTTGCTTGATGTGCGAAATAACCTCTGTCCTCTATTACCTCTAGAGCAGCTCTTATTATTAACAAGAAAGAAGAGTTCACGAATTGAAAATTTATGCTGATTATGCTTATTGTCAGATAGAGTGGAATTAAGGCCATAGGGATAAAGAGACTGATGCTGCAAAATTTCAAGGGATTCAGTTTCTAGCCGAGCATAGAGGTCAGGGATAATATGTAGTACCTCTATTTTCACTTTGTCAAAACCATGAGTATGGAAATGCTCTAATTCAAAGGTAGAGTACTGGTTGGCGTTTGTGGAGGGGTACACTCCTGAATTAGAGAACTTGTTTACTAGAGACCTGTGACCATTAATCCTAAGATGAAGAGGATTTTTACTTTGGCCAATATAGCTAAGGTTGCAGACAGTACAGGGGAGCTTATAGATGGTATTGTAGGCTTTGCAAAACTTGTTGGAGCAATTATCCTCAACAGAAGAATACAGGTTAGGATCTGCAGATTTACATGTCAAACAACGTTTGTCATTTCATAACTTTAGATAACCTTCTTCTCTTGTGAGGAGAAAAGTTTTTGTCACACAAGAGGTAAGCTCTCTTCCTTGTTTTTGAGTTCTAGGTTTTATAAGTTCAATGTTTGTACTTATTCTCTGTCGTTTTTTAGCTTTTCAGCTTTTAGGCATTGGTTTGTCTGTTAACATTTTTGCGGGTTTTAACTCTTTCTTTTCTTTGTAACTTTGAGCGTCTTTTGGGGTACCTAGGAACAGAAGATGGCTAAGCTTGTTCCTTTTCTATGCGCTGTCTCTGCGCTGTTTTTTCAAAGTAGTTAAGTTCTTAATAACTAATTAATTATGCACTTAAAGCACTGCTGAAATACTTTGTACATATTGCAACTAACTGTTTAAGGTATATAACTTTCACAAAGTTTTCTTTAGTTAATTATTATCTTTAACTTATTCTCGTTTTCGTGCTGTCATAAGTTGTAGAGTAGGGGGTTTTAGACTCAAGTTTTCTTTCAAAAATCTGTTCGTTAAAAATTAACATTTCCTTTTTTAATTGCAATGTAAAATTTGGATTTCTTTTGCATTGATTTTCAGGTTTAAATTCTCTCTCAAACGAACTTGGAATTTCGTTATGGCTGAAAATCATTTCTAATTATTATGTCACTCTCACAGCTTGAGTTCTCTTTAATCTTCTTCTCTCTGTTTAATAGTAACAGATGAAGAGCATGGGTCGGGCCATGAAGGTTAATGGATGCAAGCGAAATTGTTAACTAGTGCTAGGTCATGCAACTCTACGGAGGACATGACTTATATATATATGTTTTAAACTATTTTAGGTGGGAATGTTACTTGCATCTATGGCCTTGCAGAAACCCATTTCCAACTAGGTCTTTGTGGAAGTGAGAAAATGCAGAGTTTTTGCTGGTCCTTGATAAAGCCAAGGCTCAGTATTCTCGACACCTTCTACATTCAGTTGTTTTATTTTATTTTTTTGTCTTTTCTCCTTTTACTCACACAGGTAGATACATAACCTTTTCTATGTTGTACTAGGTGTGAGTCAAAATTATATTTGCATTTTTTTGCTTAGGTATCTTCTTTATAGAATGTGAATTCTGAATTTTCAAAACTGCTGCGTTGCGCGTTTTGATTTTCAGGTTTTTTGCAACCTTCGTTTTAAATTCTAAAGTTTTTCCTTAGTCTTCAGTTTTGCTCTTAAGTAACTAATTTCAATTTATTATTTAGCAGCTCATGCGCAAATTCTAGTTGAAATGTTTTATTATTATTATTATTATTTTTTTTTTTTCTTGCTATATTTTATTTGGGTTTTTTTTTTTTTTTTTTCTAATTTTTATTTTTAGTATGTTTTGGATGCAGCTTTTTGGAGTGTAGTTTATACTCGAGTATGGTCTTTTCTTGGACTGCTTATTTCTAAAAAGTTTTTCCTAGTTGGTTTGCTCAGAATTTGTATGTTTTGGCCCAAGTGGAGTTCTAAGGACGATGAAAGGATTGGAGGTCAGCTCAGATATTTTAAGTCCTCCCGCTCGGTTAGGCTAGCACCCTTTCCCATAGTGTATGAACTCGCTGGCAAAGGTTATCTAAAGTTATGAAATGACAAACGTTGTTTGACATGTAAATCTGCAGATCCTAACCTGTATTCTTCTGTTGAGGAAAATTGCTCCAACAAGTTTTGCAAAGCCTACAATACCATCTATAAGCTCACCTGTACTGTCTGCAACCTTAGCTATATTGGCCAAAGTAAAAATCCTCTTCATCTTAGGATTAATGGTCACAGGTCTCTAGTAAACAAGTTCTCTAATTCAGGAGTGTACCCCTCCACAAACGCCAACCAGTACTCTACCTTTGAATTAGAGCATTTCCATACTCATGGTTTTGACAAAGTGAAAATAGAGGTACTACATATTATCCCTGACCTCTATGCTCGGCTAGAAACTGAATCCCTTGAAATTTTGCAGCATCAGTCTCTTTATCCCTATGGCCTTAATTCCACTCTATCTGACAATAAGCATAATCAGCATAAATTTTCAATTCGTGAACTCTTCTTTCTTGTTAATAATAAGAGCTGCTCTAGAGGTAATAGAGGACAGAGGTTATTTCGCACATCAAGCAAAGTTGATTTTGCTAACTTGCTAAAAACTCTGGAAAGCTTTAAAACTGGCACTAATTTTGTTAAAAATACTTACAAAATTCTAAAGTCTTTCAAGCACTCTGTCCTTAAAAGTTTTTTCAAATTCTGGAATGAAACTGCTGACCATGTTGATAAGCATGTTTTTGCTTTGGTTCTGGACATTCTTAAACATATTCTTAAAGATAAAATTTCTCTTAAAGAATTTTCCAGTAATCTTGTTACCATCAGGTTCCTAAATAAAGCCTACGATAATCTCAATGTTAGGAAGCTGTTCTACAATAATGCAATTTTTTTCCCATCCACAGGCACCAGTCTATTGTAAGTTTTAAATATGTTAAGACCTTAGGGTCAATAGTTAAAAACTACAAACTTAACTCTTCGAGCTACATTCCTGTAATTACTACATGTTCTTGTGATGAACATAAAGAAACAGTTCACTATGATAAGAATTACAACCATATTATCACCGGAAACTTGAGTTTTGTTGAAAATGAAAAGCTTAGGAATTTATTAGAGTATGGCTCTAAATTCAGACCTTCCTTCACAATTTCCAAAGAAAGGATTCTTGAGAGCTTCACTCAAGATGTAAATAGGTACATCGTAAAAACCAGTTTAACGTACAATCAGCCTATTGAGGCCTTCGCAGAATGGAAATATAATATAATCAATAGCTTCACCGGTGAGTTGGCAGGTCTGGACTTTTATTTCGACAGAAATCTCTTTTTCTCTGGAGAAGCTAAAAGGTCACTCTCCAAACTACAAGACCAATTTATTTTTACCACTACGGATAAAGCTAGCAATAATTTTGCAATTATCTGTAAGAAGTTCTATTTTGAATTGTTAACTACGGAACTCAATAATAGAGTAACATACGAGCCCGTAAGTTATTCTACCAAGCAGTTAGAAAATCGGTTTAAGGCATTCTTCAAGAAACTTAAAATTCCACAAACTAGAAGATATGAGCCTGAATTTCCATTTCTTTTTGCAAACGGTTAAGTTTCATAAGGATCCTGTGAAGTTCAGGTTCATAGCTAGTGGAGTAAGGAGTCATAAAAAGAAAATAGATCTTGCTTTTGAAGATGTCTTAAAGAAGGTTTTGAAACACATTAGAAACTGTTCTAACTTGATGAACAGAGATTTTTGGATAATTAATAATAATGCAGAAGTAATTTCTACTATACTCAAAGTTTGTCCCCTAGATATTAATAGTTATGATTTTGAAAACCTATATACTAATCTGCCTCTATCAGATATAATCACTACCTTTAAAGAGCTGTATGCAGAATTTAAACTTAACCAATTTGTTAATGTAGGAACTTGGAACTCTTATCTCAATTGCTGCATAAAAAATAACCATATCTTATATAATAATACTCTCTATAAGCAAGTGAACGGTATTCCAATGGGGACATCAACGTCCACGAATATCGCTAATCTATTCCTGTTCTTTAAGGAATATAAATTCATTAAAAATCACCCCACCTGCTCAGATAACTACCTTTACACTTTTAGATATATTGATGATCTGCTGTGTATCAATAATTCAGAAGTTATAGAGAGTGATTTTGATAATATCTATCCAAGCTCTCTTAACTTATGTAAAACCAACCACAGTAATCAGGAACTTGAGTTCCTAGACTTAAGCATTAAGCTCAACAGAGGTAACCCATCTATTAGCCTCTTTGATAAAAGAGTTAATTTTCCTTTCAAAGTAATTAAATATCTACACTGGAATAATAACATTCCAACCAAAGTAATTGAGAATGTACTAATTTCTCAGGTCCTAAGAATTTCAAGAATTTGCAGCAACAATTTGTACTTCAATTACCACATTAATATACTATTAGAAAGTTTTCTAGAGAACGAAATTCCTTCTTCTTTCATCAAAAGAACTTTAAGAAAAATTATTCTGAATAATAGAGTAAGGTTGGCAGATCTGCTTTAATTTTCTACACAGTTAATAATATGATTCTGACCAATCAAAGCCGTAAGGAAGTTGGCTAGAGGATGCCTATTAACTACCTAAAGGAACCTTAGTGCTATGGATATGACGGTCCTATTAAAACAAAAAATTAAATAATATAAACAAAATCACAAAAAAAGCTTAAAAATCTGTTTATAAAAGAAAATAAAAACAAATAAAAAAGAAAACTAGTTATTCATCACTAGGATAGCTATACTAAAAATAGTAAAACCAACATTAAAATTAATAAGATTCTGATTAATCTATAGAAGCTCACTAAGGTGATTTAATACATGCAAAGATTATTAAATAAACTGCTCGTGTATTTTATAATATTTCTCATGTATTCTGGAGAGTTAATTCTGCTCTTTCTGATCATACAGATCCACAGTCTTAAGTTTATATATTTTTTTTTCTCTGGTTAAAATCTCCGCGCGTTGTTTTCTTGCTGTATGAGGAGGCCATCAGCCCCACCCTCACTGCCCCCAGCGTCTAGGGAGTGGCGGAAGTGGTCAGCCATGTTCTTCTCTTGTGAGGAGAAAAGTTTTTGTCACACAAGAGGTAAGCTCTCTTCCTTGTTTTTGGGTTCTAGGTTTTATAAGTTCAATGTTTGTACTTATTCTCTGTCGTTTTTTAGCTTTTCAGCTTTTAGGCATTGGTTTGTCTGTTAACATTTTTGCGGGTTTTAACTCTTTCTTTTCTTTGTAACTTTGAGCGTCTTTTGGGGTACCTAGGAACAGAAGATGGCTAAGCTTGTTACTTTTCTATGCGCTGTCTCTGCGCTGTTTTTTCAAAGTAGTTAAGTTCTTAATAACTAATTAATTATGCACTTAAAGCACTGCTGAAATACTTTGTACATATTGCAACTAACTGTTTAAGGTATATAACTTTCACAAAGTTTTCTTTAGTTAATTATTATCTTTAACTTATTCTCGTTTTCGTGCTGTCATAAGTTGTAGAGTAGGGGGTTTTAGACTCAAATTTTCTTTCAAAAATCTGTTCGTTAAAAATTAACATTTCCTTTTTTAATTGCAATGTAAAATTTGGATTTCTTTTGCATTGATTTTCAGGTTTAAATTCTCTCTCAAACGAACTTGGAATTTCGTTATGGCTGAAAATCATTTCTAATTATTATGTCACTCTCACAGCTTGAGTTCTCTTTAATCTTCTTCTCTCTGTTTAATAGTAACAGATGAAGAGCATGGGTCGGGCCATGAAGGTTAATGGATGCAAGCGAAATTGTTAACTAGTGCTAGGTCATGCAACTCTACGGAGGACATGACTTATATATATATGTTTTAAACTATTTTAGGTGGGAATGTTACTTGCATCTATGGCCTTGCAGAAACCCATTTCCAACTAGGTCTTTGTGGAAGTGAGAAAATGCAGAGTTTTTGCTGGTCCTTGATAAAGCCAAGGCTCAGTATTCTCGACACCTTCTACATTCAGTTGTTTTATTTTATTTTTTTGTCTTTTCTCCTTTTACTCACACAGGTAGATACATAACCTTTTCTATGTTGTACTAGGTGTGAGTCAAAATTATATTTGCATTTTTTTGCTTAGGTATCTTCTTTATAGAATGTGAATTCTGAATTTTCAAAACTGCTGCGTTGCGCGTTTTGATTTTCAGGTTTTTTTGCAACCTTCGTTTTAAATTCTAAAGTTTTTCCTTACTCTTCAGTTTTGCTCTTAAGTATATATATATATATATATATATATATATATATATATATATATATATATATATATTGATGCGAAAATTGGGTCGAAATTAGTAACTATTAAAACGGGGGACGGTCTTGATAGGCGTGGTTAAATTATGTCGGTAATTAAATTAAATATTTGACCTATTGCAAATGAAATGGTAAAATTAACTTATTTTTAATTGGGGAGTTATTTTAATTGGGGAAGTCTTGTAATTCTCTTTGTCTGAGTGAGAACAAAGGAATTAGTGGATCCTCTCAGAGGGTCTGTGAGCATCAGGGGACCACACCAGACGGCAATTGAGAAGCCCTCAGACTCCCATAAAGACGTTTTCCAGTGTGCCATTAGTGTCGAAAATCGGTAGGAAACACTGGGAATTACGGTTATGAGGGGCAAGAAGCAACGACGCTCCGTGCGAAAGGCATGAGAGAAATCTCAAGTGTCTGGTGAAGAGAAACAGATGAGGCCCACGTGACATGGAATGGCAAAAAGTAGGAAAAGAAAGACAGCGTGATCTCGGTACACTAGCAGGAGGACAGACGGAAACACTCGCTAGGAATCATCTCGGAACGCAGTTGTAAGCCGGCCCGAGAGATTGCCATGAAAGAAAAGCCTCGCCAGGATGGACTACGCAGCGGTCAGCCGTATTGAGCCCGCTAGGTACGAAACCTGCAGGCCGAATCACACTTATGATAGCACGGTACTTCTAAGCGCAGTGTAAGCCGCAAAAGTACGCTGGAACAGAGAGGGCTTAGTTCATACTTGGTGGCTGGAGGTAAGCCAGCCAGGTATAGTAAAATTTGCGAATTTATAAGGAAGGTTCAACTACCGCAGAAAAGAGCTGCGATATTTGCGTATAAAGGGCCGTACTCTGATGACAGACCGACCAGGACGTCGACAGAATTTTTTAACCGAGTGCGGAAGAGCGTCCCATCTTCCTTGACGGATTGCAAAAGAAATACCCCTGTTCATCCGACAGCCCCCGCCTGCTGGGCAAAGAGGAGTCAGCTGTGCTTTCCCCCATCCCACGAGCGGACGGGGAAGAGCGGAGAAATTATCAGCGACTTTGGAAGATAAAGGAGAAAACCAACAAATCAGTCGACCCTCTGTGACACTCAGGTGAGAAAGAAACCATCATCCACTACTGTTACAGAGGCGCGTGTGTGTATGTGAGAGTGCTTCTGAAGGAATGTTCCACATCCATGGATTTATAAAAACAACTGTCAACCATACGTGAGTACTCTGTTATTTGTCTATTGTTATCCTGTTACTGAGAGGAGGAACTGTGAACTTTAACTAACATCATACTTTAAATTAGAACTTTGATAAGCCCTTTTTGAGGCATAAGTCTTATTCCTAAATCATTAGGCAAATGATATTAGCTCCGATATGGAGCGAAACATGAGTGTGTATCACCGGGGGCCCAGACCCCGGGATAGAGTCTCCTCATAAAATAAAGAAATTCAATGGTTAATCTTGCTCTGTTCATTCTATAGGCTCTGGTGTATTACTTACCTGTATTTCAGCAAGCATAACGTTCTCGCCCATTTATGCCAGCTCCCGAATTAGAAAGAACCTTCAAGTCTCGTTTTTTATAAGTGAAGCGTGTATAAATTATACCTCTCGGCACGTTTTTATATCAATTGGTGGCAGCGATTGAAATTCGTTTCAATATATATATTGCTATCCCAACCTCACCAAATCGCTTGGCCAGCGTGATGAGTTATGGCCAAACCCCTCTAAAATGACTCCACAACTTAAATATTGGCCCTCAGTCTCCAGCAGCTGGAATGTACCTGGCCAAGGCAACGGCCAGTGCGACATGAAGGCAGAGGGTGCTAAGAATCACCGGAGAACCAGACTAGGATGCCATCTGATGCTGACTTTGGTTACGTATAACGGACGCTCCTTATCTTCTGATCAAGACTCCTTGAACTGTAAGAATAACTACCGAGGATCAAGTGGGACAGCGTCGTGCAAAGTGAGGTAAGGAGAAAAGGAGAAGATATCATTGAGCTGAAAAGTGGACATCTCTTCTATTATCGTGGGACACATACTGGTAGAACTAGTGGTGTTGGATTTATAATAAACAAGAAACTGAAGGATAAAGTTGTAGAAATTGAAAGTTCCTCTGACAGAGCTGCAGGACTTGTTATCCAATTCTGGAGAAGATACCAGGCTCACATTATTCAAGCTTATGCACCCACTACAAGTCATGCTGAAGAAGTTATTGAAGAATTTTATGAGGAAATTCGTCATCTAAAAAAAACGCAAGCACCACTTGAAGATCATTATTGGAGATTTCAATGCGAAAATAGGACAAAGGCAACAGAATGAAACTTCAGTAGGTAAATTCGGTCACGGCAACATAAACCAGCGTGGAAATACTCTGGTAGAATTTGCAGAGGCAGAAGGGTTTTTCATCATGAACTCCTTTTTAAAAAAAAAGCTGCAGAAGAAATGGACATGGAGGCATTTCAATGAATTGACAAGTGAAATTGATTTTATTATGTGTAACAAAAAATTTATAATGGTAGACTGCAGTGTGCTAAACAAGTTCAACACAAGTAGTGACCATAGATTGGTAAGATGTGAGATGCACCTCAATGCTAAACTCGAGCGTGGCCAGCTCAGAAAACAAACAAAGTCTATTGACACGACCAACCTTAAAAAACATCATAATCCCTATTGACAGTGAATAAAGGAAATTCGAAATATCTGAAGCAAGTCGTTCCGTTTTCTAGGAGATATTTCAAATAATGCGTTCAATGTGGGTATGAACTCTCATTATTCGATTTTTCGCAGAATACTTATTTTAAGTCGATAACCTTTTTACACATTCTTCTGAGATATCTACTATTGGCGCATCTGCTTATTTATTAACGAAAAGGTATCGGAAACACTGAGAAACATAGCGCTCATATAGTTATAGGGTATGCATCTAATGGGTTAGACACAATCCAGTTCTTCTGCATAGCAAGTTCATATCAGTGCCGCTGCTTATAGGTTAGCCGTAGTCAGAATTCCACAGAATTCTGAGTACAGTTCATTTTATTTAATTCAATCTCCCTTTCTTTATAATAAAATGGATACTATGCACAAAATTGCATAAGGAGATACAAAAAAACCCATCTTTGTCACTCCACTCAGAAGTGCCGTGGTTGTCTCGAGGAAAACCATTTGTCTGGCTGTTTACTTGAGAGCTGAAGTGTGCGTTTTCCTCATTGGCAACCGTTTCGGCTATGGAGAACCGCTGAGTGATGATCTGTGTTTGTTCAGACATGCATATGTAACTGACATATGTTGTTCAGACTTGCATATGTAACTGGTCTCCAAGGAAAGAATACTATTTTTTTCACGGCCTCTGACAAAACTCATACTTTGAAGAGACAGGTTCAGTTCTGAACTGCATTTTACCGAAACCAAGAGTTTAAGAGCTTCCTAACAATTGCGCACTTCCTGGAAGAGTTCGAAGGAAGTGTTCTTGAATCTAATGTGATTTTTGAAGTATTCACCCAGCACTTACGTGAAGCAACTGATGCCGCCGTCTTACTTTGTTTCTCAAATGTAATGGATGAGAATTCAAAATTTGAAATTATACATGTGTAGAAGATCCTTTTGGAAGCAAGGGTAAGTCCCGAGCAATGACCTTAAGCGAATATGAAAATGTTATCCATCCAACTCCTCACATTTCTGAAGAGGCAGGGTAGGGTTTCATAAAATCCCATTTGAAGAGTTTTGGTGCAGCGTCAAAAAACAGTACCCATGTTTACCACAGAAAATTATTGGAATACTCTTTCCTTTTGTCACTATGTATCTGTGCGAGACTGGCTTCTCAACTTATAAAATCCAAGTGTTGCAACAGAGTGGATGTAGAGCCTGATGATATGCAACTGCAAAACTCCTCCGTTGTCCCGGACGTAAAAAGACACCGGGAGCCGATCATATAACATCTTGCTTCGCTTCCGTTTTTGTGGACTTACCTATACTGATATTGACTTTCTACAGGAACTTAAATCCCTGTTCCTAATCTCGATCATGACGAATTCACTGTCTGCGACAATCAACAGTTTTTCCAGACTGAGGATAAAAAAGTTCAAATTGCTGAACCACCTAAACTTCATGCTTCGATGCAAGAGATGCAAGATATTACCAAATTTTATCCGTGTGAAATGCAACCTGGGACCTTCCCATAACATCAACAAAGCCATATTTAACGCTTCGTTTGCACTATTAAGAGCTATCATTAAAGATACAAGAAAGAATATTGCAAACGTTGAGGTTGAACTGTACAACCTGCTCCTTTTACTGGCTAAACCATTACCAGATTTTTGTGACCTGGACTGCAAAACTTGGTCTAGGAGTTCCAATATGTCATTTACTCATAAAATGACATTAGAACGCAAATTTAAAAAAATAACAAATGAGAACAACCATAAAGAAAATTCTACTTCACAAATTGAAGATATCTTTCCGGATAATGAAGTAATATATAACCTTTCTAGTTTTAACCCGAGCGAAATTCAAAAACAGATTTTACGTTACAATTCGAATTTTGCGATTTCGAAAAAGGTACCAATATCCAATATCATTGCGTCGGTTGAGGAGTCCGTGATAAAAAGCGATCTATTCAGATCAAAAAGAAACGATTAGACATTGCGTTAGCCAGACAATAACGCCAAAGTTCCTTCAACCGTTTAAACCGAATCTCAGCAAGGAAGAACACTATGCTCTAAAAGAATTGCAGTCAAATCGACATATTATCATCACTAAAGCTGATAAAGGAGGACAAGTTGTTATTCTGGATAAGAAACATTACGAGGCAGAGGTCGAAAAACTTATTACCGAGGGACCCTATAAGGAAATAAAAAATGACCAATCGGAGAAACATTTAAAGGAAGTTCGGAAAGTGGTAAAAAGTTGTGTAACCCTTGACCAAAGCTCAAAAAATCATCTGAAGCCCTCATATTCCCGTTGTCTACGTTTCTATGCACTTCCGAAGATACACAAGATTGGGGTCCCATTTCGTCCCATAGTCAGCAATATAGGATCAGCTACACATAAGTTGGCCAAATTTCTATCTTCGAAACTTTCGACTTTAACGACTTCTTCAAACACAACTTCTGTAAAAAATTCCATTGATTTTGTCAATCGGCTAAAGCGACATCCATTCAACGATCAGTTCATGTTATCCTTGGATGTGAAATCCATGTTCACAAGTATCCCAGTTAATGGAGCTCTCCAAGCATTAAAGTCAAGTCTCAAAGAACATCATTTCAGCCAACCGGAAACAGAAGAGTTTTTGAGGCTAGTGGAAATTTGTGGAAGATTTTTCCAACAGACCGAAGGCCTTGCAATGGGTAGCCCACTGTCACCTATTTTATGCGAAGTCTGCATGCGTCACTTTGAAGACCAACTATTTCAGCTTGTTACATTTGACCTGTGGATTCGATATGTAGATGATACTTTTGTTCTCTGGAATGGCATGAACTCGGAAATACCTAAATTAGTTGAACTTATCAATTCAATCGATCCTCATATACAGTTCACATATGAGACTGAGAATAATGGCTGCTTACCATTCCTCGATGTCCTTGTGTCACGCTCTTAAGGATCCTTTAGTACAACAGTTTATCGAAAACCATTTGGTGTTTCCTTACCCCCTCATGCAAAATCAAATCATCTGTGAAAACAAAAGATCTCGGCCTTCTTCACATTAGTATATCGTGCAATACATATCTGCTCAACTGAGGATTCCTTACAGAAAGAGCTTGATTTTCTTAAACGAATTGCAGCACACAGAGGATACAGCCATTCCGTCATAGAGAAAGCTGTCCAAAAATTTAGGAAACCAAAGCCTGTTTGCACGCTCATGCCTATAGGCCTCCCAATACAAAAGAATTGGGCAGTTATCCCATTTGCTCCTCAGATTTGTTTCGCGATTTCAAAAATCCTTAAAAGCTTTAATTTCAAAGTTATTTTCAAACCCATAAACAAGATGAATTTTTACGGATCAAAATACTACATCGAAGAATTAAACTCCTGGGGAATTTATCAGATACCTTGTGAATGTGGACTTTCATATATAGGACAGACCCGCAGGGCTTTAAGCTTCCGTGTGAAGGAACACAAGACTTATGTACGGAACTATGAACTGAAGAAGTCGTCTATAGCTCAACATTGTCACGAAAATAACCATAACTTTTTGTTTGGAAACTCTACGCTTATTGATAAACCGGACTCGACTTTCAAGCTTAATATATTAGAAGCTTTCCACATATACCGGAACTCGTCACGGCTTGTCAACGACATGACGTCGACTCCATTTCTTTCAAGCGCGTGGAAACAACTCGCCAAAACCCGTGACCGTCAGAATTCTGATGATGTCATAATGATTTGAATGTTTACGCTCCATTCGTCCTGAGGAAGCGAACCAAACGCTCTGCGAAACTATAGTCGATGTATAATAAACATTTTATTGTGCGAAACGTTGTTATTATTATTATATTATTCTGTCACATTAAGGTCGGTAATTTAATATTTTTTTCTTACGAATATTTGTACGCATTTGTTATAGCATTTTCTTTATTGTTTGTTCTGTACTGATTTTATTTTGAAAGAACACTAGAATATGAGAACCACTAAAATGTCACGTACGGCGTTAGCTAAATAAAATCTATAGTTCTGAGTATGAAACCAGTGCTTCTGAGATTTCTCATAAATTAAATTCTTAAATCTTCATTGCCTCTATAAACCCGATTTTGCACAGAATATAAACATGGACATAGAAACAAAGAACAAATCTGTGCGCTTTGTAAGAGCTACAGAACTTGTATTGCACAAAATGGAGATTACGTTTTAAAATTATACATGTGTGTAACTTTTTTTTACTTTAAATTCTGATGGAAAATTATTTAAGTTTTTCAGTTGACACTTCCTTGTAGAAGTTTATGTCCCTGCCGTGACGTGATATCCACAAAATTTCATTTCAATATTCCTTTTAAGACGTTTTTAATACGTCGAGAGCTCCACGGCAATTACTACGAGATGATGGTATTCAGAAGTGATATTTCGTGTTTTGAATAAAGGTTTTTCGTCGAAGAATTATGTTTAAATTAGTATTCAGATTAAAAAAATAAAACAGCTTTTTTTAATGAAATCACTGTGTTTTATTTCTCAATGATCTACGTTAATTATTTGAATAACGTATATTAACAGCGTAAAATCAGGTTTTACTTTAAATGTATCACACCTCAACTTTTGATTAATATTTGGCAGGCATACTTCAACCAGTTGCAGAAAATGCCTCCTCAAGCTTTAATGTAAGCACTAAAACATCATAACAATTGTTAGGGTTTTATTTTCAAGTTATACTGTATTATTCTAAGGTATTTCTGGTAGAATCGCTTTATTTCTGAGAATCATAATAATGTAGCTCAGTGGGATGGAATATTCCAAAATCTTTACACAAAATACATTTTCTGTCATATCATCACTTAAAACAAGGCACGGGGTTTATATCTTATCCAGTTTCAACAAATTCTTACACTCAAACAAAACAACATTTAACAACTCGCCGTGGAATCAAAATGACACCAACAAAGTGAAACGTTTTGAAAAAATATCTCAGTCTCATTGTAATTTAATACATTTTACTGGCTTTTCTTACAATTACGTCTGCTTCAAATATTATATAAGTGTAACAGAAAAATTAGTTATCTTATACCTACAGTATACACTGCTTGACATAGAAAGTACGACACCAGAATGCATTTTTCGGGGTGCTTTGAAAATTTTGAGAGCATGTCGATAATTGGCTTATGAAGATAATTGAAATTCCAAATATGTCACATGATAGGTGAGGCAGATCAAAGATCAAATCTTAACGGCGCAGCGAAGGATGGTCGTCATCACCTGAGAGTGTAAATAGAGTATCAGGTGATCTCTGAAGTGGAAACACGTGTAAATAGTAAGAATGACTGGGTAACGTCATTTTGAATTGTATCATCAGGCGATAATATATACTAGAGGTTTCATCATTCATTTTCTTACGGTTGATTAGTGCTTGCATCGAATCGCTACCAAGCGGTATCGGGACGGTTCTACTGTAGGATGTTGGTTTGATAATGTAATCATGCCTCAAGTATATTTCACTGCTGTACTCATGTCTTGTTTGATCTCCGCATTCAACGACAAGTTGAAGAAGCCACACACTCCGCACGGGACGTCATTCGAAGAGGCGTACAGGCAGTTATAGGCATACCAAAACCGACACGGACTGGTATGCCCGTGTCGGTATTGGTATGACCACAACTGATGAGGTTAAATGCAGAGTATTTGAGAATTTTACCTTTCACGAACCATTGCAACGACTGCTCTTCATCGCGAAAGATCGAAAGGTAAGACTGCAGTGGTGCCTTACCAGTGATACTTGATGAGACGAGTGTGTCATCTTTATATTTGCAAGGAGCCTTGCTTCATAATCAGCACCAATGATCGCAAATTAATTCCGAAGAAGAAATGAGCAAAAGTCAACCTAGCTGCCAACCGTTAACATCATATGTCTCCTCAGGGGTTTTTTTTTTTTTTTGGTAAATTAACAATTTCGACAGCTTTTGAAAAGTCTCTAAGTTGTGTGAGCTAATCATGCACAGTCAGTAATCTCTCGTTGTAACGAAATGTTAAAGAATCATCCAACATTTACACCACATATAGGATTTGTCAGTTTCAGTTCTAAATCGAAATAATAATTTATATAAGAAAATAGAAATTGTTTATTTTATAAATGATGAAATAATCAGGGATGCTTAACACCTTCTGCAGTATGCGTAGCTTCAAAGAAGGTTTAATGATAAAAGATGGAGGTAGAAAATATAGGAGACCCCTTAACCGCAGATTTCCGAAGCCGATTTGTTTACTATTATGATATCCCTCCGCGTGCTTGGTCGTGTCTGCCATAGGAAAGCATTGAAAATTTGTGATTTTTAGAAGCTCATATGTTTTGTTAAACTGGTTTGTCAGCGTAGATTGTTTTCTGTGTTTGACAGCATACTTTAGCTTTTCATATTTAGTTTCCCTGGGATCCTGCGTTGCATTCAGCTGTGCAAATAAATTTAAAAAGAAAATACCAGGTTACGCCATTCCACCGGTTAATATCAATTTATTTTCCGTTTACTAGGCTTAATTAAGTTCTTTGGGATTCAATCGTCGATTGCAATTTACTTTGAATGGCTACTGTATTTTTTGCTGTGATTTGCTTCCTTTTAGGATATTATGTAATGTTCTAAATTTGTAGCAAAATTAAAGAAGTCGCTAGGTTTACGTAGGTTATACAAAGCTGTTTACGAAAGTTGTAGCAAAATTTTCTGAAATAGTGTAGGTTATGTAATCGGAGGGGTATATATAACTGAACCACGTTTAAAAGGATGTTCAATATAACTACATTATTAAGATAATTGTCTTTGAATTATTAATAACCCACCTATAATTATTACCGTGCTCATATCCAGAAACTTAGCACTATAAACAACAACGATAGGAATTAGCTACATTTACCAAAAGTTCATCTCTTTCTTTTTTTCCTGTTTTAGGGCTTGAATAGTATACTAAATTGCAGATTTGACCACAGCTAGTAAATAATACTCATTTTAAACTAATACACAAGGTGCTTTTGATAGTGTGCTAAAATGATCAGTTAATAGAACTGGAGCTTTTTTATTTAAAACTGAACTTCAGGGTACAAATACAGATTCTCTGGATTAGCAGAGGACATTAAATCAGTAACTTTTGCACGTAAGACACTGCACTCACTGTCTCTTGGAATTATATGACAACGCAAAACATCACTGTTAACATCTCCTGATTCACAACAAAACCACTTGGAATGTGAAACATGAAATGATGGTGATAGTAAACACAGTAGATAAGAAAAGTGAAAGTTGAAAAACAAAGGGTGCACAGATATTTAAAAGATAAAAAAGAATAGAAGTAGACAAATGAACAAGGAAACATTTGAAAGTGACCGAACATGAGTACCTTACAGTGAAGATTTGCAATTCTGGCTCCTCTCAAGCTATGAATGACTCTGTACACATGTGTATGTACATTTTGATTTTTGAAGAAATATTCTGTTAATACATGGAAATACATTAGAATTATTAACACAGCAATCATACATTTCTAAACTGCCTGTATTTCCTGTTCATTCCATAAATAGATTTGATTCTCTTTGGCCACCCCATTTCTAGTCATTGCACATTTTTGGTATTCTAAAACTTCATGTTCTCTTATTCATTTTAGAGGGCAGTAAACATTTTAAGATCATTAGTTACTTTTATATTCCATAAATAAGCTATAAGTCAAATATATTTCATTTACTTTTGGTACAAAACTTTTATTTACCTGATTTAATTGCTATTCTGTAATACATGTACATGTTCTGAGATTAAACATTGTTTTCATACATTTTAACTCTCTCATGAATAATTTGCTTTTTTTGTCTAACATTAGTTACAGCATTAATGCTCTACAGCTCTATGCGAGCGTATGACCTGTTTCTGTTTTATCAACAGATTGTAATTTTTTTAAAGCTGAGGTATTTGTGGTAGCTGAAACATTCAAATATTTATTGTGGTTTATTTGCTCACAGTTCATGTTCTGATTAGCTCAGTTTAATTAGCCTGTACTGTTTTGCACATCAGTGCAAATATCTTGTACCCAATATTTTGATAGTTGTTACAGATTTCCTGTATTGTGTATGTTTTTAATTCTTTGGTATTCTTGTTGTGTATCCATGCATCCCCCGCCCTTCATTTTTGGTTTTCCTATTAGGACTGAAGGACTAAGCCTTTTAGAGAAAAGTCACTAATACCTGGTGTGGTGCCCATTCTATGTGAAGGAAAGCATTTTGCTGCTGCTATTGAAGGTTACTGAGATGAGATTTAACTATTTGAGATAAGTGCTTTGTTTTGGATTTACATATAAATTTTGATACAAATATTTGTCTTTAATGGTCGAATTGCAGCAGTAAGATAAACTGCAGCTGCAATTACTGTTGGGTAAGCTTTTTTTTTCTCGCATATATAAAAAATGACTTTAAGAAGTTTAATATGTATGTGGGCATCAACTCATAATAATATTTCTTCATGTTCTTATAATAATATTTCTTCATGTTCTAACTAGCTCATTCTCTTTTGTCTTGTGTAACTAGAGCTATATTGAACCCCTATTAGGAAATGATAATACTGACATATTTTCTACAGCTTACAATGTACATAATGAGTGTGAAATGCAGCTCACAGCTAGGCTTTTTGATGAGAGAAATCTTGAATTCAGCTGAAGTAAAAGTATAACAGCATAAAATTATAAAGATATTGATTGCAATATATGAAAATGTATATTTATGGTAATTACTTGAGTGAAAACTTTATTACTTAACTAATCTTATGAAACAGGCTGTCGTAAGAAGTCCCAGCTTAAAAGGTCAGCATTATTTTTGGAAATCAGATTTTGGCACTGCAGATGTTACATGGATAACAGTGAACTAAAGATGATTTAGTATCTGATGACAGAAAATTTGCACTTCTATATTTCCCATGTACATCTCATTAGTTATCCATTAATTTTTGTGGCCATAAAATATAAGTTAAATGTGCATTAGCATATGGGCTGCTGTTAACAATGTTCTCTGCAATTACAGTTAAAATTATTCACCTTGTGTTGATTAACCATACCTTATGTGATTAGATTTTCCTATTTTTGAACATATGTTGTGCTAGCAACAAACTGTAGGATTTATCCTCAATGAATTCTTTATTAATAAATATAACCTTGCACATAACTGTATACGTATATTTCAAACACCAAATTAAAAATCCTTATTATATACACACGTCTGTTTCATTTACTACTTATAAGCAATTAATTTATTACATTATGAATGTGCCTCTGTTAATAGTGATGTGTATTAGAAGTATAATACTTTGAATACACTTGGATTTATTTTAAAAGAGATCTTACAGTAGGAAATATTTCTGCTGCTTATGTAAATCTGTTTTTATCAGGACATTTTATCAAGTAAGATTTTCCTTACTATCAGCAGAACTTGTAAATCCTATTTCCACAAACTAATAAATTGTATATTTTCTTGCTATATTTTGAAACTGCACCCTTTAAAAAGATACCCACCTCCACGAAAAAAACGTTTCCTTCCTATTAAGGCCTGTAGTTTCAAAATTATTTACATGCATACCTTTGAAGCCCACCACAGTTCTAACGAAACCAGTTGGAACTTCCTACCTCCATTAGAAGAAATTAAAATCAGCCAAGTGCTTAAAGCAGTTATAAAAAATAACAAGTTAGTAAAATCATGCAGTGCATTGATTATGATACGCTTTCCAACATACCAGAAATTATTACTCAAGTTATGAGGATAATGGCGGTGGAATAAATCTTGCTTTTGTGCAATGACCTTTGACCCCATTTCGTTGATATTCAACAGAACTGGTTCACTATACCTCCGGAACAACATGATAACGTTTTGTCGAAATCGAAACATTTTTTGGTAAGTTAGGATGTACAAGGGCAATGGAATGGATTTCACCCCAGTGTCTTGACCTTTGACCTCATTTCGCCCATTTTCAATAGGGTTCGTCCCCAGTGGCTCCCTACCATATACTAAAATTTCATCGAAATCGAACAATTTTTACGCAAGTTATGACGCATAAGGGCAATGCAACAAAACCCGCTCCTATGTCCTGCCTGACCTTTGACCAAATTTCGCCCATTTTTAATAGGGTTCGTGCCCAGGTGATTCTCTACCACATACTAAAATGTCATCGAAATCGAACCATATTTACGCATGTTATGTCGCACAAAGGCAATGGAATGGATTCCACCTTTATGCCCTGACCTTCGACCCCACTTCACCCATTTTCAATAGAGTTCGTCCTCTGGTGATTCCCTACCACATACTAAAATTTCATCGACATCGAACCATATTATGACGCATAAGGGCAATTGAATGGATCCTGCTCTTATGGCGTGACCTTTGACCCCACTTCACCCATTTTCAATAGGGTTCGTCCCCTGGTGGTCCTCTACCACATACTAAAATTTTATCGAATTCAAACGATATTTACGTACGTTATGACGCATAAGGGCAATTGAAGGGACCCTGCTCTTATGGCATGAACATGACCCCATTTCACCCATTTTCAATAGCGTTCGTCCCCTTGTGGTCCCCTACCACATACTAAAATTTCATCGAAATCGAACCATTTTTACGTGAGTTATCGTGCCGACAGACAGACGGATGGACGGACAGAGGGACGGACGGACAGACGGACGGGAAAAGCTGGAGCATATACACTTCTTCAACTTACGGTTGGAAAGCGTACAAAAAAATGAAGGTAGAGTAACATCATATTTTGAGTCTGATATTTTAAATTTCTTTGAACAAGCTCACAGATTCCCCATTTTTAACGCTTTCCAACCGTAGGTTGAAGAAGCGTATAACCGATATAGTCACGTTCCTTTCGAGCTCTGTGTTTGTGCCCAGTTTTTGGAAGTGTATAGTGAGTGTTTGTTTCTATTTTTGTGTTCCCCTTCAAGAAGAAGATTTGTACTTTCCTTTGGCTCAGCTCCCAAGTCGGTGAGTTGCATATTTTGTTTGCATTCAGCGTTTTATTATTTTCGATCAAGCTGATCGATCCTTAAGTTAATCCTGGCCATTTACAATGGCGGGCACTGAAAAGGGTGATGTCCACGCCCACATCAGTGATGCTCATTCAACCTCCTAATCCTCCTCACTCTCAGGAGACCAATCAGCATTTATGCACGTCAGAGACGTAATACGCATACAAGATGTGACGCGCGACTCCACTGCAAAGGCTCAAGCTGATATCCCTGCCCAGGAGAGTGACGTCACATTGACGCACGTCCCTGGTTCATTTGCAGAAGCTACGGATGTGACCGATTGCACGGTTGCGTTGCCTTCAACTGGCTCAACTCAGTTTACCAAGCCGCTACCAGCAATCAGCACTGTGTCGCATCCTTCCGCTGCCAACTCTACGTCTCTCACTTACTCCAAAGTGACCTCCGGAGCGAAAGTTCCTTCCAAGTTTATTGCTCCCGTTTTTCCTGACTCTTACGTCAGTGTTGAGGGTAGATCTGCCACCATCGATATTTCAGAGGATTCCCCAGCCGGGAAACAATTTTTCTCCACAATGGAGTTCGGTATCTGTTTTGATGCATTACCAGACACGAAACTCAAGGAATATAGTATTGCCTTAAATAAGATGCTTCCTACAGGAGCTTATATCACTCATATGGCTCGAAAGCCACGGGCTGTATTAGTGTATTTTGCCCGTAAAGAACATGCAGACCTTGTGATGACTGATGGCTTATCCATCAAAGATGTGCATCTTCTGGCTGAACTTGTGCCGCAGCGACCTATCCAGGTCACTTTCCACCCAGTCCCGCCTGAAGTCTCAGATGTCGCTCTATGCACTTTACTCAGCAAATTTGCCCGAGTGGCTGGACCAATAACGACTCTTTCGGCGGCGCCCAGAGATCCCGATGACAAATCCATTGCAAGGTTTCCTCGAAGTGCCCGTGTCATATTTCCGTCGGACGATCATCTGCTTGCGTGCCCGAAGATCCTAACCGTACGGTGTGGCCAGCAACGTCGGAGAATCGACGTCATTACCTCCTTGCACTGCACGCTTTGCCATGGCGGAAACCATCTTCGCGTGCACTGCCCACATCAAGATCCACCGACTCCGACTGGCGCTCACACAGGTACTGTTCCTTCCTCGAAGCATACTACACCATCTACTTCAGCACAGCAGGCCTCGGAGCAAAGATATGATGAAAAAAGTTCGCTTACAGACGTTGGTCAACGCAACGCTCCCACACCGCTTCCTCTTTTTCACTAGAGAACTTTCCTACAATTGCCTCCTCACTCCCGCAACGTCATCGCTCCACCACTGAGTCCCTTTCAGAAGGTTCACAACCAGCTATTACCACTGGAACCTCCGAAACAGCTGATGTGGAGCCCGTTGGTCCAGAGACGCAGTGTGAGGATGAGACGACCGAGCCTCCACTGAAGCGCCGCGGCTCTGGCCGCAGCAGGCGAGTAGCGAAGAAGCAAACTCTACTTCACCTCGTTCAACCTCCCTCTCCAGCAGTTCTCCTCGACACACCTCGCCAGCCGAAGTCTCCTTTCCCACGGTCGAAGAGTTCCCTGCATTTCTCCAGGCAGCCAATATACCTCCCGTACCACTCTCATACATTGATCTCCATACATACTTAACGAATCCGACAAGCTACGCAATAGCACGTGCCTTAGCAGTCAAGAATCCATCGCTTCGTCAACTTGTGCCGGAACAGATCTTCAATGTGTCGCATTTCTGCCGCCAGAATGTTCCCACCCATCCGTGGCACAAATCTTCTATAATCGTCTCAAGTCTTTTCCTCCAGCTCTGAAAATCTTCAGCTAGAGGCAAGGAACCCCACAATTCAAGATCGTGTCACTTAATTGCAGGGAATTCGCTTCCCCCCTCAGCAACTCTCGGGCATATGAAGACCTCAACACGTTGGGGGCTGATATTCTCCTTCGTCAAAAGACAAATTGCAAACCAACTACCGTCTATTCTCGATGGCGCCAGTGGAACTTTGTGTTTCATCACGCCTATGGTCTAACATCTCACAGCGGTCTTGCCATCGGCATTAGTCATACTCTCAATTCTATTATCACATCCCTCTCTGTGCGAAATATTTGTCGAGATCTCTTACAGCATGCATCCTTTACCATCGCGTCTTCCAGATACCATTTATTCAATATCTATATTCCAAGCACTACAGCATATTTATCAATTCTCTTCACGCGTCTTCGCAGAGCACTCGACCGTATCCCACCGTCAGACCATGTTCTCGTTGGTGGGGATTTTAACTGTACCCTGGATCCTCTTCTGGATAGGTCTTCTACAAATAGAGAGCACCGCCATGCCCTGGCGAACCTGCTCCAGACAGTTGTCACCAACAACGCTCTTCATGATGTACATCGGCATATTCATCCATGGTCGACTAATTACACTTGGCGCTCCTCTCATGCGCAAAATCCTTTCTTAGCCCGCCTTGACAGGTTTTATGCCTCCAGTACTCTACTTCCTGCCGTGACAGAATCGAGTGTGCATCCCACGGCCTCATCTGACCACTGCGCCATTGCCATCATAGTCCGTACTGCACCATTCAAACCCAGGATAATTCGCCCGTGGACATTTGATGATGCACTTCTCTCCGACCTGGCATTCTGCTCTTTGGTCCGGTCATTCCTGATTGACAGACGACCGCAGCTTCAATCTGCAATCTGCGGATTAAATTCTTGGTTGGAAATCAAGCAACAGCTCGTTCTGCATGCCCGAAACTACTCTTTCCAATTAAAGACACTCCAGAACTTGCGCCTAGACTATGTTCGTTCAATGCTATCCATGCTCAGTCTCAGTGATTATCTCTTCTCCTCCTTTCATGAAGTGCTTCGATCTCTTCTCACTCCTCTGGCGCAACAAGCTCTCCGCTGACTTCGTTTGCAACACCTGACGCCGGATGCTCATAACTATTAGTTCTTGACGTCGGTGGAAAACACCCGACGAGCTTCGTCCATACTTCATCATCTACGCCTTTCTTCTGGAGAGGTATTAGATGAGCCGATTGCGCTTTGTTCCCATGTCCGTCAGTACTTTTCCATGAAGTTCAGTGAACCTCCTCAACCATCCGCTGCAGCAATGGATTCTCTCCTTTCTAATCTACCTCAGGTCCCCCCATCTCGCTTCTTCTCTTCCCCTTTCCCCCACGCCCTCTGAACTAAACACTACATTCTTTTCTCTGTATTCTAGTGCCGCTCCGGGTCCAGACGGCCTAACCTTTAGCTTTTATAAAACTTTTCTGCCTCTTCTTCTTCCGTTTCTCCTATCCGCTTTGTCTGCTGCCTTTACTTACTCTCCTCTCCCGAGGGGATTCACAAATGCATACGTTGTCCTTTTCCCCAAGAAAGGTGATCTCCTTGACTTGGTGAACTGGCGCCTAATTTCCCTACTGAATCTCGACTACAAACTTTATACCAAGCTTCTTTCACAACGACTAAATCCCATCCTCACTCACATCCTCTCCCCTAACCAGACTTACACAGTTCCCGGCCGTTCCCTATCTCACAACATCCATCTCCTGACTGATCTAATTCACCTTGCGCGCTCCCGCTCTGAACCCCTCGCTCTCCTCTATTTAGACCAACAGTCCGCCTTTGATAATATCTCCCACACTTATCTCTCCGCCACACTTCTCCGATTTGGATTTCTATCTCCGTTTATTTCTCTCCTCACCTCCCTCTACCAGGACACCAGTTTCCAGGTCAAGTTGCACACCTTTCTTACAGCACTAATCCTCTTCCGCCGTGGAGTGAGGCAAGGCTGCCCACTCTCCGGTCAACATTTCGCTATAGCCTTAAAACCTTTTCTCCGCTCTGTTCAACGCTCCTTTCAAGCCACCCTGCCGCCACTCATCGCCCGCACGAAACACCATGTCACCACTTCCGTGGCGTATGCCGACGACGTTACCTTCTGCATACGCCTGGATTCACAGTTCTCTTTGCTCCAAAGTCTTTTCGCCGATTACGCCTCCTGCTCCAGAGCTGCGATTAATACAACCAAAAGCACAAGCCTGAGGTGCGGCTCATGAGTTGACCGCTTGGATTCCCCATGGAAGCGCACTGGTCTTCAGCCTCTCAACGTTTCCTTGGCGTACATCTTGGCGTCCCAGGTGAAGCCTCCAGCACAACGTGGAATACCATCCAGCCACGTCTTCATCGGTCAACTGCGTTTTGGCGAAAAGCGCCGTTCTGCACCTCATATTTTCAACGTGCACATCTTGCGCAAACCTATCTTCTCTCCATGTGCACACATTCCTGGCTTGCTAATAAATCCCCACTTCTTCGTCTAAATGATATCACTCGCTGCTTCACCTCAGTTATCTAGACCGGACACCACTGGCTCAGTGCCCCCAAGCTCAGCCTTCCTCTTGACCAAGGTGGCATTGGCCTAATTGATACACGGCTGTACTATCAAGCTCTCCGGATTGCTTCGTTCCTCCGTCTTCATACCTCAACTGTTGTCGACGCCGTTACCGCAAGGAATGTCATCACCTCTTCGAGCAACACTAATTTTACTTTCACTTCTCTCATTCTAATAGACCTCCGTACTACCACTCACTCTCGCCTTCCTCCTGCCTTACGGGAGACTCTTACCTTTCTCCGCTCTCTCCCGCTCACTTGATCCCCACCCGATTCCACCACTGAACTCCTTGCCGAACCCCTGTTCTTCTCCTCTCTTCTTCACCCTCATCTTTCATGCTTCGCCTTTCCTTCTTGGCTCCGAGTCGGAGTTGTAACTGTCAAAGACCTTGTAACCTCATATCTGTCCTGGCGACACTACGCCAGCTTCCCACCCATCGTTCTACTTTCACCCTCCTCTCGCTCTGTCTATGACTCCCTACTCTCTATAATCATTGCTAAGTTTCCTCATCTCGTAACCACCGCCGGCTTGACCTTTGTTCTTTCCGCCTACCTCCCATTTCCTTTCTTTCTTTCAGTCGGCAGATCTACACTTCCACTCTCCTCTCTTTCAACCTCAGTTCTTTATCGGTTACTTTTAAAATCCCACTCTCCTTCTCCCCTTCACATCCCTGATGTCTCCCAATCCTCTCTCACCGCTGTCTGGTCTGCCACCCTTTCTCCTCTTTCAGCTCCTCTTGAAATAAACACTCACTGGCTTTTTTCTCCACCGCCGTCTTCCCGTTCCATCCATCTTCCACCGCATGACCATTCTTGACTCACCTCTTTGCCCCTTCTGTACTCAAGTAGGTGATGTCTCTCACGTTTATCTACATTGTGTCATTCTCCTTCCACTACTCCATCTTGCATTTTCCATTGCTCAACGTTCAGCCACAACTGATCTTCCTTTCGATGCCTATAAGACACTCCTCCTGCAGGTCTCTCCGCCAGTCAAGCTTCCACCCATCTGCTCATATATTTTCACCCTGGTGAAACACGTCATCTACGTATTTCATCAGCGCTGCCACGATATCTCATCTCCTTATACCATCCACCAAGCTTCTGTGGAACTACTCAGCCACTTTCGGGAGCGTCTCCTCTCAAGACTTCGTCTAGAGAACCTTGTGGCCGTTGCCCAACAAAGAGAACCACTTTTCCATTCCACCTGGTCTCCGGCCGCTTCCTGGTTCGCCGGCATGCCAGCGACGTTGCAACTGACTGTGGGTAATTTATAACTTCGTTGTTCCTAGCTCTGTTGAACTTCAGTTCAACGTGCATGCTCGCCATTGGTTTTCGGAATCAAATTTCAACATAAAGCTTATATCTTCTAACAAATGTGAATATAATATGCACCATACTGTACAAATGTATATAGTCTTTCTTGTTTTTTCTCTTTGATTATCATTTTTTCTATCAGTGCTAAGACATCGTAATTCTGTTTGCCGTAGGTTTTACATTGTCTACTTTGTCATCTACAGTTCTCCTTTTACTTCGTTATAATATTCTCGTTCTGTTAGTTGTCAGCACTATAATATACTTATGCTTCGAGACGAAATGTTTCGACAATCTCTCTTATTGTTCTTGTGCAAAATGCCTGCACCTCTTACCACGAGGCTCCTTTGTGAATCAATACATCGTGCTGTATAAAATGTACATAGAATTTTAGAGTTTGTACATTTTACCGTACAATATATGTATCAGGACGCCCATGTTCGCCTCCTGAACCCAACCTTGTTAGCAAAATTGTGTTGAACTGAAGAAGCGTATATGCTCCAGCTTTGTCCGTCCGTCCGTCCGCCTGTCCGCACGATAACTGGCGTTAAAATGGTTCGATTTCGATGAAATTTTAGTATGTGGTAGGGGACCACCTGGGGACGAACCCAATTAAAAATGGGATAAATGGGGTCAAAAGTCACGACGCAATAGCGGAATCATTCCATTGCGCTTATGCGTCATAACTTGCGTAAATATGGTTCGATTTCAATGAAAGTTTACTATGTGGTAGGAGACCGCCTGGGGACGAACCCTATTCAAAATGGGTGAAGTGGGGTCAAAGGTCAGGACATAAGATCGGGATGCATTCCATTGACCTTATGCGCCATAACGTGCGTAAAAATGTTTTTTTTTTTTTTTTTTTTTTGATTGGAGGTTTAACGACCACCGTGAGCAACTCAATGGGCTATAAGCAGTCGCCCGTCCCTAATTTAGGGTCACTGGTTCCAGGGAAGGGAGAGAGCCAGTGCCGTAAGACAAACACAACATCCATGCCTGACGGGATTCGAACCCAGACCCCTTACGGACGAATGATCAGAGGCCATCGCTTAGACCACTGCGCCACCGGGGCGGCGTAAAAATGGTTCGATATCGATGAAATTTCAGTATATAGTAGGGGACCTCCTGGGGACGAACCCTATTGAAAATGGTCGAAATGTGGTCAAAGGTCAGGACATAGGATTGCGATCCATTCCTTTGCCCTTATCCCATATTATTAAGGTGGACGTCAAGTAATTTTGCTTCCTATACTTCCAATGGAAAAACTTTTGTAAACATTTCCTTCACAATTAATGTGTTCTTAAGGATGAAAATTTGAACATCGATTAAAATAACTTTATATTATAACTTGGAAAACTTAATATTTTCTAAAACATAACCATAATTATTTTAAAAATCAATAACTTTTCCTTTGGTGGTGTTGAAACCAGAGAAAAGATGGCACGAGCTGTACTTTGATGACGTCAGTGGTCAAAAAAATGTTGGATTGCATAATTACGGTTATGGTTTTGAAAATATTAAGTATTCCAAGTTATGAAATGAAGCTATTTTATTCGATGTTCAAATTTTCATCCTTCTGAACGCCTTAATTGTCCAGAAAAAAGATGGCGCGACCTGTATTTTCATGACGTCAGTAGACAAACAAATGTTGGATTGCATAATTATGGTTATGTTTTAGAAAATATTAAGTATTGCAAGTTATAAAATGAAGAAATTTTAATCGATGTTCAAATTTTCTTCCTTGGGAACGCATTAATTGGGAAAAAAATGTATACAGAAATTTTTCCATTCGAACTACTGGAAGCAAAATTACGCCGCCCCGGTGGCGCAATGGTCTAAGGCGCTGGCATCTGATCATTCGTCCGTAAGGGGTCCGGGTTCGACTCCCGGTCAGGCATGGATGTTGTCTTTGTCTTACGGCACTGGCTCTCTCTCTTCCCTGGAACCAGTGACCCTAAATTAGGGACCGGCGACTGCTTATAGCCCATTGAGTTGCTCACGGTGGTCGATAAACCTCCAATCAAAAAAAAAAAAAAAAGCAAAATTACTTGACGTTCACCTTAAAGGAGCAATTCTTGTATGTATGTAAATTTTATTTTGAAAACAGCTCTAAGGATTTTGATGAAAGTCGTTAACCTACCGTGTTCTGGTACTAGAAATCGATTTAGCTTGATCTCCTCTTTAGGAAAATTCGTTTAGTGGGTTAAGAGGCGCGCGGTCACTCCATCTGTCTCATTACGTCACGCGTTGTGTGCGGATCCTATTAATTTTTTATGACGTCACAGTCTTACAAACAGATGGTCACGATTCCCATCTGCCTCATTACGTCACGCGTTGTGTGCGTATGTTCGTCCGCACGTTAACTCGCGTAAAAATCGTTCGATTTCGATAAAAAAATTAGTATGTGGTAGGGGAACACCTAGGAAAGCACCCTATTGAAAGGGAACGAAATGGGGTCAAAGTTGAGGACATAGGAGCGGGATCCATTCCACTGCTCTTACGCGTCATAACTAACGTAAAAAAGGTTCGATTTCGATTAAATTTTAGTATGTGGTAGGGAATCACCTGGGGACAAACCCTATTGAAAATTGGCGAAATGGGGGTCTAAGGTCAGGACATAAGAGCGGAATCACTTCCATCGCCATTATGCGTCATAACTTACGTAAAACATTTTCGATTTGGATGAAATGCTAGTATGTCGTAAAGACCTGGCTGGAGACGAAACCTATTGAAAATTGGACGAAATGGCTGAAAGGTTAGGACACCGAAGCGGGATCTGTTCCATAGTCCTTATGCATCATAGCCTACGTAAAATTGCTTCGATTGCGACAAAACTTTATCATGGTATTTCGGAAGTATACTGAACCAGTTCTGTTGAATATCATCGAAATGGGATCAAAGCTCAGGGCACAGGACTGAGATTTATTCCACAGCCATTTTCCTCATACCTTGAGTAATAACTTGAGTAATGATTTCTAGTATGATGGAAAGCGTATCATAATCAATGCATTGCATAATTTTACTAACTTGTTTCTATAAAGGCTTGGAAACAAAATCTAGATATTTCATGTACTTTTGTTTTTTACGCTTTCCAACCGTAGGTTGAAGAAGTGTATATGCTCCAGCTTTGTCCGTTCGTCCGTCCGTCCGTCCTCCCGCCTGTCCGCACGATAACTGGTGTAAAAATGGTTCGATTTCGATGAAATTTTAGTATGTGGTAGGGGACCACCGCGGGGTGAACCCTATTGAAAGTGGGACAGATGGGGTCAAAGGTCAGGTCGTAGGAGCGGGATCATTCCATTGCCCTTATGCGACATAACTTGCGTAAATATGGTTCGATTTCAATGAAAGTTTACTATGTGGTAGGAGACCGCCTTGGGACGAACCCTCTTCAAAATGGGTGAAGTGGGGTCAAAGATCAAGACATAAGATCGGGATGCATTCCATTGCCCTTATGCGTCATAACGTGCGTAAAAATGGTTCGATTTCGATTAAATTTCAGTATGTAGTAGGGGACCACCTGGGGGCGAACCATATTGAAAATGGACGAAATGCGGTCAAAGATCAGGACGTAGGACTGCGATTCATTCCATTGCCCTTATCTCATATTATTAAGGTGGACGTCAAGTAATTTTGCTTCCTATACTTCCAATGGAAAAACTTTTGTAAACATTTCCTTCACAATTAATGTGTTCCCAAGGATGAAAATTTGAACATCGATTAAAATTACTTGATATTATAACTTGGAAAACTTAATATTTTCTAAAACATAACCATAAATTTATTAAAAATCAATCAGTTTTCCTTTAGTGGTGTTGAAACCAGAGAAAAGATGGCGCGACCTGTACTTTGATGACGTCAGTGGACAAAAAAATGTTGGATTGCATAATTACGGTTATGGTTTAGAAAATATTAAGTATTCCAAGTTATGAAATGAAGCTATTTTAATCGATGTTCAAATTTTCATCCTTGTGAACGCATTAATTGTCCAGAAAAATGATGGCGCGACCTGTATTTTCATGAAGTCAGTAGACAAAGAAATGTTGAATTGCATAAATATGGTTATGTTTTAGAAAATATTAAGTATTGCAAGTTATGAAAATGAAGCTATTTTAATCGATGTTCAAATTTTTATCCTTGTGAACGCATTAATTGTCCAGAAAAAAGATGGCGCGATCTGTACTTTCTTGACGTCAGTAGACAAACAAATGTTGAATTGCATAAATATGTTTATGTTTTAGAAAATATTAAGTATTGCAAGTTATAAAATGAAGATATTTTAATAGATGTTCAAATTTTTATCCTTGGGAACGCATTAATTGTGAAGAAAATGTGTACAGAAGTTTTTCCATTGGAAGTATAGGAAGCAAATTTACTTGACGTGCACCTTAAATTAGCAATTCTTGTATGTATGTACATTTTATTTTGAAAACGGCTCTAAGAATTTTGATGAAAGTCGTTAACCTACCGTTTTCTGGTACTAGAAATCGATTTAGCTTGATCTCGACTTTAAGAGAATTCGTTTAGTGGGTTAAATAACCACCCCGAATTATAACGTTTTTAGTGATGGCGTTGTTCCATTAATGTTACCAATGCTTAGAAATCTTATGACGTCATAATCTCGCCTTTGAGAATGTTGGCGCGCGGTCACGCCATCTGTCTCATTACGTCACGCATTGTATGTGGATCCTATTAAAGTTTTATGACGTCACACTTGCGGTAAGCAGATGGTCGCGATTCCCATCTGCCTCATTACATCACGCGTTGTGTGCGTACGTCGGTCCGCAGGATAACTCGCGGAACAATCGTTCGATTTCGATGACATTTTAGTATCTGGTAGGGGAAAACCCGGGAAGGAACCCTATTTAAAGTGAACGAAATGGGGTCAAAGGTCAGTACGTAGTAGCGTGATTCATTCCATTGCTGTTATGCGTCTTAACTAACGTAAAAAAGGTTCGATTTCGATGGACTTTTAGTATGTGGTAGGGGACCACCTGGCGACAAACCTTATTGAAAATGGGAGAAATGGGGTCAAAGGTCAGGACATAGAAGCGGAATCACTTTCATTGCTATTATGCGTCATAACTTACGTAAAAATGCTTCGATTTGTATAAAATGCTAATATGTTGTAGGGTCTTGCCTGGGGACGAATTCTATTGAAAATGGGCGAAATGGGGACAAAGGTTAGGACACAGGAGGGGGATCTATTCCATAGCCCTTATGCATCATAGCTTACGTAAAAATGCTATGATTGTGACAAAATTTTATCATGTTATTTCGGAGGTATACCAACTCGGTTCTGTTGAATATCATCGAAATGGGATCAAAGGTCAGGGCACAGGACCGAGATTTATTCCACAGCCATTGTTCTCATAACTTGCGTAATAACTTGAGTAATGATTTCTGGTATGTTGGAAAGCGTATTATAATCAGTGCATTGCATGATTTTACTAACTTGTTTTAAATAATAATGATCAATGAGAATATTTTTCCCCCACCCTTTGTTTATTTGCTTAATAACAATCATAATTGTTCTTTAAGTAAAACTTACGGGGAATGTCGTCGTTTACTTTAATTTTCCTCCTGACAGCATGGCCGAAGTATTCCCTCTCTTTAAACTGTGATCTTTTAAAAAATTCACTTACACTTACGACTGCAAACCACGGTCACATGAATCATCAGTAAAAAAATACTTTTGGTAAGTGTATATCAATAATCTAAACACAAAATTATATTTGAAAGAGGATCTTTTCTGTGCTGTGTTCCTTTTTCAGATGAGCATTAATATTCGTCAAATATACACTGGCGTAAATTGAAAAAAGAAAACCAAGAAGGAGACGTCTGATACCAACGAAATTTATACACCATAATCACGGAATACAGAGGATAACGTAATCAAAACATTATGGAAAAATACAGTTGTATTAGCTGGTAAACTGAAAAATAACATTTCCATGTAACATGCTTAGTATCAGGTTGAACCTCCATAAACTGCGTCACACTGGGCAATTCTGGCATGGAGTCTGTCGTACAGATGTTGGATGTAAGTTCGGAGTATTGAGTTCCAAGCATCCTCAAACTGGACGAGGATGGTCGTGGCAGGCCGTGGATACCGGATAAGTCGTTGTCCCATAAAATCCCACACGTGCTCAATGGGGGACAAATCCGGTGAACTTAGAAGTCATGTAAGTTGTCTCACACCTTGAAGTGCATATTGCGTTGCACATGCCGCGTATGGGTGTGCGTTATGTTGCTGGAAAACACCACGATGGACCGAACTTACAAATGGCACATCAACGGGCTGAATGATGTAGTTGATGTAGGAGGTGCTATTTAACGTACCCGGTACAAACACTAGTTGTGTACGGGAGTGATAGGTGATCGCTCCCCACACCAGGAAACCAGGTGTCGGCACTGTGTGTCGCTGGCGGATGCAACAAGGGTGGAGACGCTACCCTGTGCGTCTGCGAACACGCATACGGCCATGGGAGGCTCCCAAGCAGAATCTGCTTTCATCGCTGAACACGACAGATCGCCATTGCCGTCTCCAGTGCAGACGTTGGCAACACCACTGCAGTCGTTCCTGACGGTGGGCTGGAGTCAGAGGTACACATGCCAGAGGCATACGTGCACGTAGTCCTGCATCCAGTAGACGGTTGCGGATTGTTCGCACAGTCACCTCAGGTGCAACGGCAGTTCGGATTTGCGTCGCAGTTTATGTTCTGCTTGACAACGCCGCTCTTCTTATGCGTCGATCGGTCCTCTCATCAGTCCGTCTGTGAGACCCGGTTCCACGTCGTCTCGGGTGGGAATGTTCCTCGGAACATCTACGCCACCATCGTACCACCACTGATACTTCCCGTCCAATGCGATCCGCAATACGACGATACGACCATCCGGCCTTGCGGAGTCCGACCAGACGACCTCCCTCAAAGTCCGATAAATGCTGAAATCGTACACGTCTTCCATGTCCAGGCATTGCAGCTTCCTCAGGGTTTTCGCACGTGTCCGTACGCTGACGACTGATTACATTCACTTCGCCGTACTCCTTAAATACCACCAACGATAATTTGCATATTATGCCGTGCTATGGCATAAGTACTCACCGGTTGCTCCCGAAATTAATATCACACCTACGTAATCTCGACCCCATTAACATATGTAAATTTCATGATCGTCCGCCAATTCCTTCTAGGTGTTCTTTTTCACTTTCCGCCAGTGTATATGCGGGTAATGGAAAAATTTCTGTAAGTCGTCACGAATGTACTGCACGCCACATTTCTTCATTCAGGCCCTTACAGTTTTACCCACCTCTTTATCTAAGCCATGTAGATGTCCACGCAGAAGTTCCTTCAGTTTTGTAAAAGGTAAAAGCTGCATGACGATGCCATGTCTGGAATTAAAAGAGGATGTTTAAAGTCGATGATATTCCACTTTTCAAATGCCCTCAACAGTGATTTTCAAAGTCTATCGTTCAGCGTTGTTATATTGAACCAAAATGTTCCTAAGACCCTCTTCTTGTTTTAAATTTAGATTCAATGTGTTTTGTGTGCTTTCAGGAGAAAACTGGGATATCCTTTTTGTTTCGTTGGTGAACCTTTGTGATTATACTCTATTGTCTGCTGTATGGATTCGCATTCTAGGGAGTTGTACGATTCGTCCGTCATTTCTTTCGCTTTCAGTGTATTGAGAAGAAATTCCTCACGTTCTTTCTCATACCGACAGAAAAGTTATTGAAACATTTCAACTCTCTCTTCTTTCATTTCTGACGCCTACATGCAAGGAACCCTTCTTTCACAAGTATTCGATATTGAATAATATGAACAATATGATCCACATGCTCCTGTGGAATTCCAAAACTAACATCAACTTTCATTTCAAAGATTAATCGATTGTTCATAAGCTATCTTTAACTTACGGGATATATCTGTTGCTGAAACAGGTCTTCCGCTTCGTCGTTTATCACAGAATTAGCTCTCCTGGTTCACAATGTTGACAGAATTTTGGCTCAGCGACACACGCTGCTTTGATGAATATTATTACCATCATGATAATCATTATTGAGCAATAAAATACAATTGCAGAGAGGCTTTCGGTAGCTAGAAGTTCAACATTGGCATGTTACGAGAAGCGCACTGCCCAGTGCAGGCCTGATTCCATCTGTAATTGGGCTGACCAAACGTCCGGCTTTTGTTGGACATGTCCTCCTTTTCTTATCGTGCCCTCCTGTCCTCCAAGTACAAGGGAAATAGCCCAAAAGTCCGGCTTCTTCAATAAGGAATAATTTCAATACATTTTGATCAAATTATTTTATTGTAATCATATGTCCTTTCAAGCTACCGCTAAAATGTATTAATTCATTTCTGGATTCTGGATCGCTCACTCCCTCCTCCCTTGATCAGTTTATTCGTGCAATCCTGCAGCTGCCTGCTGCAGTGCGTCACGTCTGAATGAAAAGCGCAGAGAAAACGCACCAGTGCGTGATAATCTGCCTCTCGTTCATCGCACGTGGACGGTGCTTTGCAGTGTAGTCATTCAAAACGAGGGCTCCTACTGCTTATGCGCGTTGTGATTCCTTTCTGGGATTTTTTCTATTTATAATTCAAGTTTTTTAATCAGTGGGGGTGTACTGCTAGTTAAATACAATTTGAAAGATATGCCATGCTCTGAATTTCACAAATAGTCGGTAAAGAAACCCGATCTACCGCTGAAAATGCTTTCCAGGGGAAAATGGACGTAAAAATGTTGAGCAGAGTAAAATATTATTTTCTTTTTCACGTATGAACTCTCTAACTGTAAAATTTAAATACAAAACAAGCGCATTCACATTCAGTTTTGTACATTTTTATTTCGTCATCCATTTCCTCGAAATGACCTTTTCTTAGTAAAAATGTCCCCCCATTGCAAAAAAATCATCTGGTTACCCAGCCTTCAATAGAAACAGAAACCTTAAAACAATTTTTTATCGCAAATTGAGGAGAAATGACAGATGTTGAAAAACATGGGTATCACAGTAGCACTGACATTTGTCGAAGATTTGGAGTATTCGTTGCATTATTTTCTTTCAGCATTCCTAATAGGTGAAACATCAATCACACCCTAACGATTTTATAAAAAAAATCATCTGTTGACTATGTGGGTATTCCAAAACATTGAACAAGGAAACAATTGTTTTTCTAGGGGGAATATGTATATTTTCAAATAAATACAATTTACACTGCGAGAAAATATCTAACATGTGTTCTTCTGATATTTTTCCCGGCACAATGGTTTCACAGTTTTTAAAATGATATTGCAATATCATTTTAAAATTAACAATTATCTGGAGTAACGAAATCAGGTTACAACGTGTAATAAATTTCAGAAAAATGCATTTGCATGTACTAAAACACATGAATCACATAAAACTTACAATTAGGAAGTGCTCTGCGTGACGGCGAAAGAATCAATGCAGTTGTATTCGAATAAAAAACTGTACTGGTATTTTACTTAAAATACTCGTAGAGTTTTGTTATTGGAAGAAAACAAAACTCTGCTGCAATTTCTTTTTAAGACGTTTTTCATTTCCATACGATATGGGCTTTAAAATATGTTCTTTCCTTTTTTTTTTTTTTTTGGTATGATCCCATTTGCAGTATGTTACTAGAATAATAACATATTATAATGAATATTTTTTTATTTGTTGCATTGAATAAGACGAGTTTTAACAATATTTGCACCTTTTATTAAGCCAAATATAAATATTAAATGAATAAAAACATTAGTATTTTAGATGATTCAATTATGTTCAGGCAATGTAATGCAAATATTGGAACAAATGTAAACTATCAACAGGCCGGAAGTGCATAAGTTGAGAAGTCAATGATACAAAAGCACTTCTCAACCACGAAATTATGGTATGTAGAGTATCATAAAGACTAAAAACTACAGGAAATACAAAATATTTGGTCAGCAATTCGATGAATATTGATCTCATTTAAGATTGTTAAATTCATATTTTCTGGTAAGCTATCAACAGTTAAAACTTAATATGATGATTAGTTTCAAATATTCTTCAGAACTCAATAATAATCTATGTTGTGTTGTTAAATCATGTACTGCTGGGTGAATATGATCACTTTGTTCTCCTAAAAAAATGCAGAATTCAAAAATTATATGCTTACAAAAATGGTTATTTTTGTAAGGTAAAACATACTCTTGTTCAAGTATTTTTTTTTTTTTTTTGGTAATTCATTTTTACTTCGCAACTCACGACTTGACATGAATATTACAAGGATTTAAAACTCTTCTTTGTTTTTTTAATTCTCACGCCTTGACATGAATATAGCGAGAATTTAAAACTCGTCTCTTCTTTTTCAATTTTACAGCTTCATTCCTCGTATTCCAATCTGTAATGTCTGCTTTTAACTTGCATAGATTGGTGGTTTCTTTGATATCTCCGTGATCAATCAAACAAAGTAGTTATGGGACTCTTCTCCAGATAGAAAGAAAATAAACTTTTTCAAGATATATTTGAATAAAAGGGAATTGTGGATTCGCAATATATCACTTATATTGCTTCTAGCAAGAAATCCCTTACTCCAATACCTAGACGTACAAATCTCTCTAGTTCTGGATAATATTAATTTAACATATCCACGTAACAACAGAGAGCAGAAGAATCCGTATGCCTTTTAAAAAAAGATAAAGCAAAACGTCATTACATGTGTCTCATTATTTGCATGTACTAAGAGCTATAATCTGTGCTTTTTAATCTAATAAAAATAGTAAAAACCTACGAATTCAGTGAATCCGAAAAACAAAGCAGCGCTACGATCTTTAAATATTTACATAGGAAACGCTTTCGCATGACACATGTCTGCTAAACTATGTGGTTATTCTAACAAAGTTGAACCACAGCTAATATCTGCGTAAACCACAATTCTTCTGCATGTATTTTAGTAAGAAGCCTAACAAAAGGCGAAGGAAGAAATTATTTTGACCCTGATTATGTTCAGCTGCTCTTTTTAAATATTAATGTATTTCTTTTTCCGAGATATTAAACTGAAAATGAATATTTTTCGTGCTAACAGTAGTAACCTTTTATGACAAATTACTTAACAAACGTAATGAAACTTATTAAATTCTCATTTTGCTGCTCAACGTTTCAAAGTAGCAGGTACTTGAAAGTTTTTATCCTTTACTAACGTTTCACTTTTGGAATCACTGCGGCTAAAGCAGCATTCCTCTACGTATTTCGAAATTTTTAAAATTCTGGTACTAATTTATAAGGAATATGTCTGTGTTAAATTATTGATGAAGTATATACTGAATTTGAATGCATCATTTAAGTAGGTTTTGAATTTTATTACAATATAAAAGCAATAATAGCGAACCGAAAGAGGTAATGTGAAAATGCTCATCATGTGTTATTGACATTTTAAAATATAAACGACGGTGCGCGTTTACAACTAAAGCTTCAATAAATTACTAACACAAAGCTACTAAAACTGGATATCTTCGATAGAAAGAAAAACAAAAACAAAAACAGAAAACAAGCAAGAAAGGGTTATAATGAATATAGCTTTTACTAAGCTAATTATAATGAATATCACTCTTCTACTACTGAATTATAATGAATTCAGCTTCTTCTAAGCTACTAATAATGCTTCGTCTAATGGTTGTTGTTTGTTAATTAAATCATGAATAAACTTTCCTGCTAGTAGTGTAGTAATAACAATGAACAAGCTTTTAACTGCTAGTAATGTTGTAGTAGTAATTAAGATGAATAAAGTCTTAACGCTGGTTGTTAATAATAATCAACTAATGGAATAAACCTAACAGCCAGACAGAGATCTGACAAAACTATGAACTGAGAAAGACTTACTTACGAAGACAACCTTTTATTTGGTAAACTTCTGGCTCTCACATAAACGAAGATCTTTTTACACACGAAACAAGGCTCTGACGCACATAAACAACCGCTCCCTCTATACAACAACAGCTCTCCCTACGCACATCAACAAAAAGCTCTCTCTACGTATCGTTGAACGCGCCTATTTATACTGGCTAACACCACGTCATGACTTACACTCATTGCCAGATCTCATTCAGCGGGTGAAATAACATCTCGTTCAGTGAGAAGATAATTTACATAGTAAAATAAAATAACCAGAGATAGTAAAAATCAAAAGGAAAGTGAATCTAGAGTATACGTTACATCATCTCCCCTTAATTTTTTTTTTCCGAAAAACATATCAATTTTGGAGTGTAAGTCTTACACTTCGTTGATTGACGTTTATCGACCTCTTTTTTGTTGTTGTTTTGGTGGCAGCAGTATGTACAATCTCAAACTTGGCATGACAAAATCAAGAAATCTGTATTCGTCTGTGAAACACTTTATATACTTGAACAAAACAAACCTGCATCGGCATACCTTCCTTTTATTCTGCCTAGCAGGAATCACTTTTTTAATTTCAAATTACGTTCTCATTATTCGTTGAATACACACCAACTGTATCAGCAGCAAAGATTGCCTGGAGCTGCCTAACAGTAAAAATTTTATTATTTTACCCCTAAGCACACATATATATATAAAAATTTGGATTAGTAGATGGACATAGAAGAAATATAAAAAAAAACACATATATACACAAAAAAGAATGCATAGGTCCACACGAAAAAAGAAATTCTGACACGCCAACTGGTCGTGCAGGAAAAACAACAAACGGAGAAAAGAACCTGTCCACGAGAACTTACTTATCTCGAGGACGCATAAAAAACTCTAGTACGATAACGTTTTGTAGGCCTAATCGGACTGGTAAATTCAGGTGGCGTTGAGCGTTTCAAGGATTTGAATGGATCTGGAACATCTGTATTCTGTCGGTCAAGAAATCCCGGCGGCTGACATGAACGGTCAGGAACGGCTGAAAGCCGTCGGTCAGGAACGGCTGAAGTCTGCCGGTCAGGAACGGCTGAAGTCTGTCGGTCCGGAAATCCCTGCGGCTGATAGGAACGGTCAGGAACGGCTGAAGTCTGTCGGTCAGGAAATCCCTGCGGCTGACAGGAACGGTCATGAACGGCTGAAGTCCGTCGGTCCGGAAATCCCTGCGGCTGACAGGAACGGGATCCCCCAGGCTTTTGATATGTAGTCCCTTTGTGCTGGGGCCCGTGGTGTTACTGGACGGTTTGTGATTGGTGTCTGACGTTTAGGAATAGTCAAATTATTGTCCATAACTGATAAATCCGAAAATATCTGAAGCCTCTGAGTCGCTGCTGTAATTTAGTGGTCGTGCATGGCGATGTTTATTTCTGCCTATAGGAATACTTTCTGACGAGGTATTCACGGAAGTAGGAGCTTGTGTTGGTGCAGAGTTATCAGGAAATGGTGCAGCAATAGTCTTGGTAATGGTTGGAGGGAAAGGAACGATACTAGTATTTAAAGAACTTGATTCGAGCCTTCGTCTCATGGGAGAATCAGGTTGCGTGTTTGGGAACCCGTCTTGAGGAGGGTAGGGTGAAGAAAAAATCACTGGAGATTCTTCAAAATTGTTTGTTGGTTCGTCCAAAATTTCTGGAGGTTGATCGTGAGATATAGACTCTTGAGTCTGTGGAACAGAAGGTTGAGTAGGGTTGATTATAAAATCGATATTTCGTTCATGATACTTGCGACACTGAGCAACGTGTACGTATTGAAATTTATTGTCAGGTTTTTCAAGAACAATGTTATTTTCAAACACATTTGCCACTCGATATGGACCTTCGTAGCTGGGTGCAAATTTCTTCACTAAAGTATGAGAAACAGAAGACTGGAAGTGCGTTTCCACGAGAGTGAGATCTCCAACGACAAGATCTGGTTCCCTACGCCTAGTATTATAATATCTTGCTTGAGCCGCTTGTGCTCCTAGCATTGCAACACGAGCTTTCTCAGCCATGATTCGTACTGATTGCGGAGTTGGTCGCTGGTTTAGTTCGGCGGTAATCCCCGTTAAATTTTCAAAAGGGGTTTTAATTTTGCGACCCAGAAAAAGTTCTGCAGGAGTAATTTTAGTAGATTCGTGAACAGACGAGCGGAGGGCGAACGAACAAAGCTCAAGATGTCATCCCATCGCTCGTGATGATCCATGACAAATGTAGCAATCATTTTTACTAGCGTGCGGTTCACTCGTTCCGCAGGATTACTCTGGGGATGATAAGGGGAAATGAATTTATGCTTAATGTGTAGTCTCGCACACATTCTTTCAAAAATGTCAGAAATAAATTGAGGACCATTATCCGAAACTACTTTATTAGGTGCACCATATCTAGAGAATACTTCATTAATTAATACATTACAAATAACTTCAGCCGTAGCGGCTTTAATGGGAAAAACTTCAACCCATTTAGAAAAATTATCAGTTAATACTAAAACGTAACGAGCTTTGTTTTTAACAGATAAAGGATAAGGTCCCAATAAATCTATTGAAATAATGTCAAAAACATGAGAACTTGAACTAGATTTCAAGTGACCGGCCGGTCTTACATTACGGTAATTATTAATCTGACACAAGTGACATGATTGAACGTATGCGAGCACACTTTGGTACATGACAGGCCAATAGGCAACATCCCGCAATTTACAACGGGTCTTGCGAATACCTAAATGGCCTGCAAGAGGTTTGTCATGAAATTCGTTTAAAAGGGCCATTCTAAGGGTTCGCGGAATACATGGGCGAAACTCTGCCCTAGTAGTCCTAGATTTCGTATAGTAAAGAAGACCTTCTATGACTTCAAAATGTTGTGACCTCCCAGCCAGAGAAGGGTCACTGTGTAGGGGCGAACCCGCAAGCAAAAAATTATAGATATCCCCGAAATCTGGATCATTTACTAATTCTGCCATTATCTGCTCTCTGGATGTTATATCAGCTATTAGAAGTAAAGGCTGACATCCAGGAGTAGTTTCTGTGGGGACCCCACTAATCGGAACGCGAGACAATGCGTCCGGTAATTGATTCTTTTGACCTGGCTGATACGAAATTTTGATATTGCTCTCTTGTAACTTCAGAGCCCACTTCACAAGTCTTTGAGATAGGTGCTTAGCGGAATTCAAATACTGAAGGGCAGAATGATCCGTAATTATATTAACTGTCAATTCGTTAAGATAACATTGAAATTTGTCAAGAGCATACACAACAGCAAGACATTTACGTTCCGTAGCTGAATAATTGCGTTCAGCTTTGGCTAAAGTACGAGACGCAAAAGCTATTGGATGCCCAGCTTGTGACAAAACGCAACCAAGACCAACTCCGGATGCGTCAGTATAAATATCAAATTCCTTAGTATGATCCGGGAAAGCCAACACAGGAGTCTGAGTCAACGCAGACTTCAGTGTTTCAAACGCAGCGTTAGCCTCAGGTGTCCAAACAAACTTCTTGTATTTACGTTTCAAAGCATACAATGGCTCACAGATTGTAGCATAAGCGGGGACGAACTGCTGATACCATCCGGTCATTCCCAGAAAGCGTGATAGTTCTTTTGCTGTTTTAGGCCGAGGAAAGTCAACAATAGGTCTAATTTTTTCATTATCCGTAAATAAGCCGTGGATAGTGATTTTCAACCCCAGATATACAATCTCGTCCCTCGCTATCTCGCATTTACTAGGTTTTAACGTCAAGCCAGCATTGTATATGAGTTGGAACACCTGTTTGAGCAGAGAAAGGTGCTCGTCAAATGTCTCGGATGTAATAATAATGTCATCCAAATATACATGTACATGGGGACCCAGAACAGGTCTGAGAACCGTATCCATAAGCTTTTGGAAAGAAGCAGGTGCAGAAGCTAATCCAAAGGGTATACGTAGGTATTCATAAGCCCCAAAAGGAATGACAAAGCCTGTTTTATCGACAGAGTCCTGATGTACTGACACCTGCCAATATCCACTCGCCAAATCCAAGGTTGACATCCATTTAGTTGATGACAGGTCATGCAAAATGTGCGACATGACAGGTAGTGGATAATTGATCGTTTCTGTGACTTGGTTTAGCTTGCTGAAATCTGTCACGAAACGAAATTCATTGGGTTGTTTCTTTGGAACCAAAAAGGCAGGAGCAGACCAGGCGCTTGTTGATTCCCTTATTATGCCCTGTTTAATCATTTCAGAAATTTGACGTTGCATTTCCTGTTTTTATGGGGAGCACAAGGGTAAGGTTTCGTCGCTATCGGTTTCGAACCCTCAGTGTCAATGACATGATAAACCACCTGTGTGAAACCAGGTTGATCAGGAAATAAACCAGGGCTTTCCTGCAAAAGTAGAGAAAGCTGGTTTCGTTGCCTCTCATTCAATTGGATACTCAATAACAAACTCGTTATATCTATAGGAACCGTAGAAATCACTTCGATAGGTTCCGGAAAGGAAATCACATGTTGTACGAAATTCAGAGTTATTTGAAACGTATTAATAAAGTCCATTCCCATTAGACATTTAACAGGTAGTTCGTCCATAAGCAGGAAAGAATGCGTAAAACGAGCCTTTCCCAGCCCTAGAGATAATGTGACAGTTCCTGTGATACTGAAGATTTCGTTATTTGCACCTCGCAAATATTGCGTCGCAGGCTGAACGAGTATTGCAGGAAAATTGTCAGTGCAAAACTTCGTATTTAGGGCTGATATTTCAGAACCAGTGTCGAACTTTGTCTCGACAATAATATCTTCAATTTTCAAGAATACATCAGGCAACTGAGGAGTTTGACCAGTCACTAATACTGTTTTAGGGTCAGAATGCTTGGTATCAGGAAGCAGGACCGACTCCTTGGTCTACTTCCTTTGGAAGTTTAAAGGATTCCTGGTTGGATTATCATGCGGTCTGAAACCTCGACCCTGCCGGGTATCGGGAAAATTTTCACGATGAGGAAAACTGCGTGAAAACTGCTGCGGGAACTCCGCATGTCTGTTGACATTTTCATATCTATTACTTCTTCCCTCAGCACGGGCAGAAAAATCATCATTGCCCTGAGCATGAAAACGTTCCGAATGCTGCGGATTGGAACGGGGTCGAGCATACTGTGCATTTGTACGATATCCCGAAGATTGTTCAGAAACTCGCGGTTGGTTTGCCACTTTTCAGTGTACTGGAACGTATGAACCTTGGGCGTGCACTTGTGTATGCTCGCGCTGAAAGTTATTATGCCTACTATGCCGCTGAGGGTTTTCGTAATAAGCCTCGCGGGGGGCCCGAGCATGGTGAGTTGGACCATATTTGCCGTGTCGCTCTTCATACGTTCGTATGAGGCGAAGGCATTCATGAATTGTAGCAGGGTGTCGAACCTCAAGAAAATCTTGTAGAAATGGGTCGAGCTGCTGCAATAGGGTATCCAACATGTCGACATGACTGGCATGTGGATCCCATAAGTTATATAAGCGTGTTGTTTCCAACGCAAATGCAACAGGGCTATCCTTGGGTCCTTGCTGACGAGAAAAAGTTGTTGTGCAAGGCTAGCTCGACTGAGGCCAAAAGGAAAGACCTCCAAAAATTCTGCTCGGAAATTCTCATAATGAGAATCCGGGTTCGACACTCTCCACTGCCGATACCAGGTCTTAGCGGTATCCTTCAAGCAAGTGCCTGCGATTTGTACTTTGCAGTCTTGCGGAATATTATAGAGATCAAAATGATCTTCCAAATCTTCGAGGAATTTTAAAGATCCCTCCAACCCATTGAAATGAATTGTTCCTGCATGCGGCACGAAATGGGCAAGCATTCTGCTTCGCTGAGAGGATTGAACTCCCTCAGGTACGACCCGCGACTCAGAGTAATAGGAAGCTGGTGAATTACGAAATTGTGAAGAATGCCTGGGCACTTGGAAATCATTATCAGTAAAGTGAGCCCCACAGGCTTCTTGCAGATTATCAAAATTAATCCCATCACCACCGAAACTTGTCTTAGGGTGAAATATTGAAGTTGTCTCAGGTAGTGAAGACATGGGTAATAATTGTCAAGACCTCGTGTTCGAGAAAGGTTCGGGCACCAATTATAATGAATATAGCTTTTACTAAGCTAATTATAATGAATATCACTCTTCTACTACTGAATTATAATGAATTCAGCTTCTTCTAAGATACTAATAATGCTTCTTCTAATGGTTGTTGTTTGTTAATTAAATCATGAATAAACTTTCCTGCTAGTAGTGTAGTAATAATAATGAACAAGCTTTTTAACTGCTAGTAATGTTGTAGTAGTAATTAAGATGAATAAAGTCTTAACGCTGGTTGTTAATAATAATCAACTAATGAAATAAACCTAACAGCCAGACAGAGATCTGACAAAACTATGAACTGAGAAAGACTTACTTACGAAGACAACCTTTTATTTGGTAAACTTCTGGCTCTCACATAAACGAAGATCTTATTACACACGAAACAAGGCTCTCACGCACATAAACAACCGCTCTCTCTATACAACAACAGCTCACTTCGTACAACAACAGCTCTCCCTACGCACATCAACAAAAAGCTCTCTCTACGCATCGTTGAACGCGCCTATTTATACTGGCTACCACACGTCATGACTTACACTCATTGCCAGATCTCATTCAGCGGGTGAAATAACATCTCGTTCAGTAAGAAGATAATTTACATAGTAAAATAAAATAACCAGAGATAGTAAAAATCAAAAGGAAAGTGAATCTAGAGTATACGTTACAGGGTAGAAGGGATGCAGCCGTAATATCCAGGAATTTCTACTTTCCATAAACGTAGATATTAAGTTTTTTGGTATTTGAACAAAGGGTATGTTTGCGATGTACGTCTCGTGCAGCTATACTAACCCCTTGCTTTGTTTTATAGATCATGTTCAACTGAGGCACCCACTTTTTGGCGTTTAATTATAAAATCCTCATTCTTATAGTGATGTGAATTTTGTGGACCAGTTGCTTTTCAGCAGGACATTATTACATTATTATAAGAACATTACTGTTCTTATAAAGAATGACCATTCTTTTAAAAAGAAAACATTAAAAGCGTAATGAATCTGAGTACTATAAAAGATGTGCCGGAACCGCTGAAAATATCATTAGAGCCAGCTTCACTATATGCATATACCGATGAACCATCACTTTATAACCACCTACCTAATGAGCTGTAGCACCCCATTTCGCCAGCAAAACAGCTGCCACTCGACGAAGCATTGATTCGATGAGGTTGCGATAGGTATCCCGTGGTATTTGGTACCATAATATTAACACAGGCCCTCCAGTTCTTGTATATTTCGGGGTGGTGCTGATTTATCCCGAACCCTCTTTTCCAAGTCGAACCACAAATGTTAGATTGGGTTCCCTTCAGGTGAATTTTGAGGCAATGGCATTAACAGAAAGTCTCCAGCATGTTCCTCAAACCACTCGTGGACGATTCGGACAGAGTGCCATGGCGCACTATTTTGTTGGTAATGTCTTCACCACATTGGAACACAGTTGCCATGAATGAGTGAACTTGGTCCACAAAGATGTTTAGACACCTGACAGCTGTCAGGGATTGTGGTATTGAGATACTGGGGCCTAAACCGTCCTCACAAAACATCTCCCACAGCATAACACCGCCGCCCACGGCCGCTTTGCACACAACAGTGCATCCAAATGCCATAGCCTCCGTTGGTAATCTGTGTATCTGCGTCAGACCGTCTACGTAATGCTTGATTCGTCAGACTAGGCTACTTTCTTGCAATCATTCGCGGTCCAATCTCGATAACCTTTGGACCATTTTCATGCGTTGTTGGTGATGACGCGCAGTGAGCAAGGGGACCCGGCTGAATCTTTGGAAATGCAGGCACATGCGCAGAAGGCTGCGATGAATTGTGTGCTGTGACACAGTGGCTGGAATAGCACTATTGCAGCAGCGGATGATTTGTCGCTTTGAAGCACTGCTGTCTCTGTGAACATTGCGCGACAATCTCCGCTCTCCTGTGGAATCAATGACCTGCGGTCAACACACGGATGGGCGGCGGCTCGTCGTTTGGCTATCTGTGCACCACTTTTGATACGCGCTCACTACACCGGCACGTGACCAACCCACAAGCCGCGTCGTTTCCTAAATCGTAGTTCTGAGGAACCGTGCAATCACAATATGTCCTTTATCAAACTCAGATAAATCAGCAGCTTTCCCCATTCTGACTCCGAGCATTTCTGCTAATATATATCATCATCATCATCATTGTCAACCATTATCAATCCACTGCTGGACGAAGGTCTCCCCAAGTTTCCTCCACAACGGTCTGTCTTGTGCCAGTCTCCTCCATGTCACTCCCTCATACTTTCGAATTTCATCCACCCATCTTCCATGTGGTCTTCTTCTGGGTCTTTTCCTGTCCCTTGGAATCCAATCTAAAATTTCGGTTGTCCATCGATGGTCTGTTCTTCTAGCAGTATGCCCAGCCCATTGCCATTTCAGGGATTTAACTCTGATCATGATGTCTTCCACTCTTGTCATTTTTCGGATCCACGTGTTCCTCTTTTTATCTCTCCTGGTTACACCAAGCATGCACCTCTCCATGGTTCTTTGAGTTGTCTGCAGCCTTTGTATGTCTCTTTTAGCTATATATATATATATATATATATATGTGTGTGTGTGTGTGTGTGTGTGTGTGTGTGTGTGTATATATATGTGGTCATAATGAAATGGCTCATCAGTATGCTTTTTGCCTCAAAACAGTTTACCCTTTTCAAATTCTAGACCACCTCAAAACTTTTTAGAGGTACACAACTACACTGGTGTGCAAAAATTATGGACGAAGAGGAGAAATTAGCCTAACAGTAGAACGAGCAGGCAGAACGGACCGAAAGACCACTCAGGAGATAGACTAGTGTCTGGTACGGGAGGGCATGTGCATATATGGAGCATGACGAAGGGGGGGGGGGGAGTGTCAGAAGGGTATAAAGTACACGGGCGGTGTACGCTCAGCTATTCGGTGAAAGCTATTGCACGGCTTACATCAGTTTGAACGACGTCGAGTTGCTGCCACCGTGTGATATGGCCAACAGGCAATCCAGCAGACGACATCCGGATGACTTTACCCGGTGTCCGGTCATTGGGAAGTTAGAAGAAGGTCGAAGTGTGACTAGTGTGGCCGAGGAGTTCGTGATCGCTCAGAGCACCGTTTCACGAGCTTGGAGAGCATTTCAAACAACAGGAACAGCTGTCCGAGAGTTTAGCAGTGGTCGTCCACTAACAACCACGGCAGCGGACGCCCGGGATATTGTCTTACAGGCAAGAAGTGACAAACGGCAGACAGCGGGAGAAATCGCAAGGCACATGCAGCAGACAACTGGACGTCCGTTATCGCGTTTTACCGTGGCCAGGAGGCTGCACAAATATGGTCTATTTGCACGACCAGTACGGTGTGTACCATTAACGCCTGCTCATCGCAGACGGCGGTTTCTGAGGTGCCAGGAACACAAGAACTTGACACATCAGCAATGGGGTCGAGTTCTCTTTACGGATGAAAGCCGATTTAGTCTAACGAGCGATTCTGGACGTATACACATCTGGAGAGAGAAGGGAACACGCAATCACACCTCCAACATTATCGAAAATGACCGGTTTGGAGGCGGCGGAGTTCTCGTTTAGTGCGGTATCATGCTTGGCAGCGGTACTGCCCTCCACATCTTCCAAGCAGATTCAGTCACTGGTGTCCGCTATTGTACCGAGGTTCTTCTGCCTCACGTGCGTCTGTTTAGAGGTGCTGTGGGTCCTGAGTTCCTCTTCATGGACGACAACGCTACACCTCATCGTACAGTATCTGTCGCACAGCTGTCGGAGAGTGAGGATATTCAACGCATGGATTGGCCAGCAAGGTCCCCGGACCTAAATCCAATCGAACACGTGTGGGTCCTTCTCGGGAGACGCTTGGCAGCACGTCTCCAGCCGCCAGCAACGATTCCGAAGCTGCGATTGGCGCTACAAGAAGAATGGGCCGCGATGCCTCAACAGCTCCTTCACAACCTCGTCCTCAGCATGGACAGACGTTGTAAATCCTGCAGTGCAGTCAGGGGTGATCATATCCCCTACTAAAGACTGGATTTTTCTTGGCAGCCGCCTGTCACATGGACGTTTCTGTCTTCTGTCCAGTTGTGCTCGAAGCTACCTTTTCAATAAAGTGCCTTTGTATCGTTTGGCTTCCTTATTTGAACTGTTTTCCGCACTTGTCCCATGTTCTTACATCTTGGGGATCTCATGGTATGATTTGAGTAGATGTGGAGCACTTCTGCACGACGATACAGTCGAAAAACCGTCTCGTCCTTAATTTTTGCACGCCAGTGTATTTTAAGAGATGCCTACCGAAAGGCGAGTATTTCCTTCAGACACAGTAACCGACGCGGAACCGTGTGTTACATAATATACGTATTTTATATATTATATTTTAAATTTTTAACAATAAACTGAAAACATGGAAAATTCCAGAGGACCTTTTATCAAAAGCACATAGTTAGATAAAACCATGTCAACTTTTACTCTTTGAAAAATTATTATGTACATTAATGTATTGAAGCATTTTCGAAGATTATAAGGTAGGTGGGGAAGGGAATTTCAGAATTGTATCATGATAATTATTTCATATTTAAAAACCTCCGTTTACACAGAATTATTTTTCAATTACCTCCACCTGCTGGTTTAACGAACACCGAGAGAACCTGGATTTACTACAAACGGTTGCCTGTACCTATTTCGGAGTTAGTTCCAGAAAACACAGATGGCTACAACCTTAAACGAACACAAGATCCGTGCTTTATCCGGGTTCGCACCCTGGCCCTTTCTCGGACGAATGATGAAAAGCAGGCGCTTAGTCCACTGTACTATCGAGGCGGAAAAAGGTAGTATATACAAGAGAAAGGCTGGAACTTTAGTAAAAGGTACTGAAACGTAAAAAATGGAATGTGACTGAAAAAAAATATGTAGCTAAATTTGGGGCTCACTTTGCTTCCTGAAATGGAAGCTTCTTCTACATATTCTGTTGGGTGTTCAAAATGTATCAACATTTGATAAACAAATAAAGCGATCAGCAGCATTGGAATTTACCGTTTGAGACACGAATTAAAGCAATTACTAAGCAGTGTTTCCCGAATCTCAAAATGCCAGACCCAAATCCCATACAATTTTGCATTTTCCGTATACGTTACAAAACTGCTTTCAACAAATGTCAATGTCGAAAGAAAGAAAAAATTCCAGGTCTTTCCATCAGGACAAAGTGTTCTGGTTTCTATTCTTTTCTTTACCCCATTTCGTGAAGAAACATTGTTCCAGTTTGTTGGGACTTTACCTGTTTACGATCGTTTCTTAGGTCTGCATTGATGGTGTGGGTTTTCTCGGACACTAGCAGTTTTCCATCCCTGGAATGAGTGTTCCCAGATTAGGGACGGCAGACTTCTTAAAGCCCACAAATATAGACGACTTGGAATTTAACTGTGGCCGTAAATTCCAAATAAAAAAATGTTTTGCTGCTTCGCTGCGAAGCGTTTAACAAACATGAATCAATTTTGTGCTGATATTTTATGCATTAGTGTCTTTAATGTAGGCCGAAAACTTTTAAAAAGTACACTTGGTGCAGATGTTTTCCTACATGAATTCACAGGTTTTAAAGAATTATATCAAGTGTAGGTTTTTTAATTTTGAAAAAGTTACACAAAAACACACAGTACAAAATACATACAAACGATTAAGTTATCACTTGTAAGTTAAGAATGAAGATAAAGCACCGGTAAAAAAATAAAAAATAAATCAATAGATATTAACTGAAAACCGAGTGGGTGGAACAATAATGCTGTCCTGTCACACGATGAACCATGTAGGGAAGAATGGGAAGAGCGTCTATAAGGCGAAAAAAATATGAAATGCAGTTCGAAACATGAGCCTGACTGAATTGAAATTGTAAGAATGCTATAACGTGGTTCCCATACATAAAATGAAGCAATGTACGAGAAAAGGCATAAGTTAACGGATGTTGTCGTGTAATAATCGTATTATGACAAACGTAAATAATTTGTTTAGCCTGAAGTAGAAGAAAGAAACACGCCGGATTGTAGGTTGAGAAGACTGGAAACTGACTTGTGACAAAGTCCAAATCCCACATATTATGTGACGTAGTGCAAATTTGACATGTGAGACAGAACATAACGGAAGACATGGGTTGCGAGATTGAACATGATGGGTAGGTACGGCGCACATCAGATGGTGTAAAGCAATAGTTGCAGTCCGGCGATGGTTGGTATAAAAAATTATGTAAAGTGAGCAGTGTTAAAAACACCCGTATAAATGTGGCCAGTGAATATCTATTGCTTTACAAGACATAAAAGTAGAATAAGCAGATATCCATTTCTTTTCAAGATTTGGCTGAAGAATTCCAGGAATTTGAGGTGCTACTGCGTAAAACTACGAAGGACGACCAAAAGTTGCGTACAGAGAATTTTTTTCTCTTTGCAGGATGCAGTTTGGCAGACAACGAGTTTGAATATCACACTACAGCTCTGCTTGGCTGGATCAGGTATCGCCGGGTTGGAAGACACTGTGAACGACAGCAAAAAGATGTCGCGCTTGTTAGGGTCGTGTACGAATAAAGACGGCCGCAGTGTAGTCCAATTTTTCTGGGCTAAACGGATAACTGCAACGGAAATTCACAAAGAAATGGTCGAAATGTATGATGATGATTGTCTAGGCCGAAACAAAATATCTGAAAGGTGCAGTTTCTTTGCAAAGGGACGTGGCTACTTTACCGATTCGCCGCGTTCTGTCCGACTTGTTACCGCATTATCACTTGCTAACGTGAGAGGCAGGAAACAGGCAAATCTGAAAGACCGGCGGATCCATCTGCGCCCATTGGCACAGAAGTTCAACATTTCGTGCGGTATAGCGTAGAATATTTTGCATGACAAATTGCAATTTCGCAAAGTAAGTGCGTGATGGGTGCCCTAGGACTTGACTGACAATCAGAACGGACTGAGAATGATGTCATCCTTAGATCATTTTGATGCCTTAAGCAGAAGACGTATATGAATTTCTGGCCGGTGTAGTGAAGGGTGATGAGCCTATACCACTAATGGATATATCCGCCGCAGCATCTTTTTCGAAGAGTATTGGAACTTCCAAAGGCGCTGTAAAACAGAAAACGTTAAAACAACTTTATGTGCCTTTTTCTGAGGATTCATCTAGTGTCCCCGGTGTTTCTGGTTCCAGTGTTTCTCCACCTGATAATTCTTCAAACGGTATGCTTCTCCGCTCAGGACCTGTTAATCCTCTCTCTGATGCTGAGGTTCTACAGGCCATTGATACGTTTCCTCCAGTTCCTGGACCACTGTCCAGACAGCAACCTTTACGTTTTTTTCAACCGTCACGTTCGATTGTTTGTTCTGAAAAATTGCTCAGCTCACCTAATCTGGACCTGTTTGCAGCGGTAACGCAATTCGAAGCTTATGTGTCATTTTTTAAATCTCTGTGTGACACCGATCCTCGGTATCAGGCGATTTTGAGACGTTACACGCGCCGTCTCGCCTCCTTAAAGGAGCTCGCTGAGAAGCATATATGTGATACCTCATTTCCTCTTGCCGATGACCTTTAGCTCACTTCCCCAAACCGATCACTTTTGGTTCTCTTAATGCTAGAGGATTTGCGAACCCGTTCGCAAATTCTCTGCTTTTTGTAGACTTAGTGCTTGTTGATTCTGCTGTTTTCCATATATTTTAAATTTGCTATATTTGCGTGTTTTTACTGTGTTTCACAAGTAATGTATTTTCAGCTTGCTATAATTGTGTGTTTTTGCTGTGTTTTCACGAATAATTGGTCTCGGTACTTGTGTGAGCTCCCAAGTATCTCTGTATCATTATCTTATCTGTTGGTTCCTAAATTTGTGCCTCGTTTTATAAATTTCCTACACTTGTGAGTTTTTGCTCTGTTTGTGCTTTCCTCGATCGCGGATTACTGTAGTGGTACAATTGGTACATTTGTTGTTTTTATAAAGTTGATGAGTTACTCAATAATGTTTTGCGCTCTAACCACATTTAAGTTCCATTCGGCTGATTTATGATGGCATCATAAATTTCATATACTTGTGCACATGAGCTATTCATATCGTTTGACATGCCAATATGCCATTCATTGTTCGTGTGCATATTCATTTCCTTTCTGTGTAACTTTGTGCTGCATCGTGGATATACACACATTGCCGCAATTTTGTTTTCTGTGCTGCAACTTTCAATGAATCTCCTATGTTTGTATTCCGTTTTAGCAATAAACTGGGTACCACTTTGGTACCCATAGTTACCAATACCAATACCATTGTCATTTCAGGGATTTAACTCTGATTATGATGTCTTCCACTTTTGTCATTTTTCGGATCCACGAGTTCCTCTTCTTATCTCTCCTGGTTACACCAAGCATGCACCTCTCCATGCCTCTTTGAGATGTCTGCAGCCTTTGTATTACTGTTTTAGTTAAAGTCCACGTCTCTGCACCATATGTCAGCACTGGAAGGATGCATTGATCAGACACTTTTCTTTTAAGAAATAATGGCATATTGCTCTTGAAAATTAGACGGTTTCTTCCAAAAGCTCTCCAGGCAAGTTTTGTACGCCGATTAATTTCTTCATCAATGATACCCTCACTTAATATCTGCTGTCCAAACGTACCTGTCTGTTATCTCGAACTTTTCTCCATCAATCGATAAATCTTCATTTCTCGTAAAAGCATTGAACATCATTTTTGTCTTCTGAAAGTTCATTTTTAATCCTACGTCTTTACTCTTGTCAGAAAGTTCTTGAATCATTCTCTGCAGATCTGATGGGTTAGTTGCAAAAATGACTACGTCATCAGCAAAACTTAGGTGTGTTAGATAATATCCATTAACCTTTATCCCTTTGTTTTCCCAGTTCAGTGATTGAAAGACATTTTCCAATGTGGCATTAAAGAGCTTCGGAGATATGGTGTCACCTTGTCTCACCCCTTTCCAATTTTTATGGGTGTTGTATTTTCAAACAGCCGAATCTTTGAACTTGCGTTTTCATAGATGTTATTAATAATATTAATGTATGCATCTTTAATACCGCAGGATTTCAGAGCCATTGTAACTACTGATGGTTTCACCGAATCAAAGGCTTTTTCATAATTGATAAAAGCCATGCACAATGGAAGTTCATATTCCCCCGCTCTTTCAATTAGTTCTCTCAGTACGTGGATATGATCTATTGTGCAGTAGGAACTCCTGAATCCAGCTTGTTCTCTCGGTTGAGCCATGTGCAGTGCTACTTTCAAGCGGTGTGAAAGACCTTTAGTGAAGATTTTATAAATCACTGATAGGAGGCTGATAGGTCTGTAGTTCCTGAGATTCTCAATGTCACCTTTTTATGTAGCAGGATCACTGTAGCGTTATTCCAATCCTCAGGAATCTTCCCGTCATTAAGGCATCGAGTGAAAATTTGGGCGAGTAATGTTTCGATTTCTCCACTTGCTTCTTGTATGATGTCTACAGTAATTCCGTCTTCTCCTGGAGCTTTTCCCCGCTGCATGTTCTTGAATGCATGTGCAACTTCTACTGGGAGGACTGCAAGAACTCTGGTACTGGTACCTTTCGTAATGTCTGGAGTAAATATATCATCCCTTTCATATAATTTGGAGTAGAAATCTTTCACTCTTGTCAATATTTCGCCTCTATTTCTTGTTACAGAACCATCTTCTTTTTTCAGTGCCATAATCTGTTTTCTTCCCTTACTGAGATGTCCCTTTGCTATCTTTAGGCTTTGGTTGTTTTCAATTGCTTTCTTCACTAGTTCACAGTTGAATTTCCTTGCATTTTCTGTGATACTTTTTCGTACTGTCTTGCATAGCTCTGTATGTGTATATTCCACATTGGAAGTCAAATCATCTATAGTTGTCCTCATCTCTCTTCTTTTTTGCATCAACATTTTGGTTTTTCTGATAATTTGTTTACAAGCAACTTGTTCTTAGACCCAGCTAATTTTGTTGCTGTTTCCATAAGAGCTTTGGTTACCTTTCTGTTAACTTCAGAATTATCCACTTCTTCCGATGTTAGGCCTTTTAAAGCAGAGAATATGTTCTTCAGTTCCAACTTGAAGGCATTATGGTGTTTTTTGAGGTTGGTTGTATCAATACATTTCCTTTGTCTTATGAGCTTGCCACGTTCGAGTTTAGTTGAGGTGCATCTTACATCTCACAAATCTATGGTCACTACCTGTGTTGAACTTTTTAGCACACTGCAGTCCTGGATGACGAAATTTTTGTTACACATAATAAAATCAATTTCACTTGTCGTCCCATTTGGATGTCTCCATGTTCATTTCCTGTGTGGCTTTTTCTTGAAAAAGGAGTTAAAGATGAAAAACCCTTCTGTCTCTGCAAACTCTACGAGAGTATTTGCACGCTGGTTTCTGTTGCCGTGACCTAATTTACTTTCTGAAGTTTCATTCTGTTGCTGCTGCCCTATATTTGCATTGAAATCTCCCATAATTACCTTCAAGTGATGCTTGCCTTTCTTATTTAGATGACGAATTTCCTCATAAAATTCTTCAATTTCTTTTTCAGGATGACTTGTGGTGGGTCCATAAGCTTGAATAATCTGAGCCTTGTATCTGCTCGAGAGTTGGATAACTAGTCGTTCAGCTCTGTCAGAAGAACTGTCAACTTCTGCAATTTTATCCTTCAGTTTCTTGTTTATTATAAATCCAACACCACTAGTTCTGCCAGTATCTGTACCACGATAGTAGAAGAGATGTCAACTTTTCAGTTCAATGACATCTTCTCCTTTTCTCCTTACCTCACGTATCCCGACGATGTCCCACTTGATCCTTTGTAGTTCCTCTTCCAATTTAAGAAGCCTTGAATCAGATGATAGGGAGCGTCCATTGTAAGTAGCCAAGGTCAGCATCAAATGGCAGCCTAGTGCGGTCCTCCGGTGATTCTTAGTATTCTCTGCCTTCATGTCTCCCTGCCCGATGCCTTGGCCAGGTACATTCCAGCTGCCGGAGACTGAAGGCCAACATTTAAGTTGTGGAGTCAATTTGGAGGGGTGTGGCCATAACTCACCACCCTGGCCAAGCGGGTTGGTGAGTGTGGGATAGCATTTGCTCTAATCCCGATGGTATAGTTAAACCGCTATTGGCGGTCATCAGAGTCCCTATAGCGGGTACAGGATGCACCACGGGAAGGCGGGGTTGACATTTGTCACGGAGAGGCAGTGATGTTGCGCAACACCTGACCTTACATCCCTATATATATATATATATATATATATATATATATATATTTTTTTTGGAAAATGTTTAACGATATCACGTGCGGTATGTCAAAGTCCTCGCACTAGTACGTTTTCTTCTTTTAGTCACATATTGGAAATTGTTTCTACATGAGTCTACACTCCTCAGTTTTCAACTTTTCAGGTTTTTCTGTAGCGAACTGGATTTTTTTATTTCTTATATAGTACTGATCGTACTGACTTTACTTTCAACATGGCAATGTGCTGCACCCGATATTTCTCGTTAGTGTGTATTCTGACTTCGGCTTTATCACTAGTTTATTTCTCCGGCAAACGATATGTAACGAACGACCTTTAGCACAATCGTTGCTTGCATTTGTTACTGCCGCCATTCCTTGAAGACTCCTATTTAGCTACAGGCTACCGGGTCTCTAGCTTCAGCAAATTTATCAGGGCACGGGATTCCGTAAAATGAGATTTACTTCAGAAGCTTTTTATTCTAGCATTCGGAATACCACAATCGGACAAACTGCTTTGAATGTATTCTCTTCACTTCTGAATTCTCCTGAGAATCACTACCGCTGATCTTTCCGAAATACGTCTTATAATTTAGCAAGCACCCTTGAAATAAATGAAAGACCAAGAAAATCAGCCTAATCACTTAGCTCTCGACCGTGTTCTCCAATGAAAGAAAAGACACCGGAAGCGACATATTGAGAAATGAAAGAAAGAGAGAAACTTACTTATAGAAAAAGGAATTTGCGGTTTAATATAGGTTGTTTCAATACGCTGAGTTAATTTCGGTAAAATGATTTTGCCTCTGTGACGTCTTCGCCCTTAAGAGAGAGGGATACGACGACATTTGAGATTCCCATTTGGGCACACACATTGTGGAGTCTTCTAGGAGAAGCTTCTTTTCCGAGACGTTCATGTATTATATTTGTCAAAAACACAGTGGCTTCCTCATATTATAATGAAAGCCAAATATACTGGCCACAGAATTAATAGCTTATATTCAATACCTGGTTAGACCCTTTTTTACCTCTCACACATCACGCATGTGTTTTGGGAAAGATTCTACAAGGTGTTGTAGTGATTCTACGTCTACAGCATACCAGGCCTCCGTTAGATAGTCCTTTAACTGGTTCAGGCTTGTCGGAAGAGGACTTTGCCCCGGACCTGATTTCTAATATGTTGCAGACATTTTCACTGGGGTTCAAATTCGGGCTTCATGCTGGACAGGAAAGATGTTGACTTCCACTTTTATGCTTGCTGCAGCACTGCTGAGCATATCTTGCGCGATGATGGCGATAGTCGCTATCATGCTTACTGTACCTCTGCTGAGCACATTTTGCGCAACGGACTGTACCAGTGTCGTCCATAAATCAGTCCTTAGGTCCCGGATAAAACATTACAGGACAGACTTGATCGGCAAAATGATATACATAATCCTTTTAGTACATGCGACCTTCCAGATATGTCAATAGACGTGTTCCGTGTAAAACGAACGTGCTCCACATCATATCACGATTTTCAGAGCCTTGAATTGTGCTTTCAATTTAAGCTACTTCCACTGTTTCACAGGGCTCTAGCGAAACTATCTGCCTTTCTTTAGGACAGAACAAAGTGCACCGCGACCCATCGGACCACGTAAGTTCCCACCGGTCTTCTACAGTCCAGTCAAGGTGTTCCTTACACCACTGCAGACAAACGTTCCGGTTCTTCATTGAAATTAATGGTTTCCGTATAGACATGCGACTGTCAGAGACGATGGTTTTCAATTGGCTGTCCATATCTTGCTGAGAAATAGTTCGGGGACTGCTTTCATTGAAAACGTCGATGAATTTCTGCAAACAGAAAGTCCTGCTTCTCCTTACAAATCTCAGATAACGGCGATACCGTCCCTGGCGAATTATCATCGCTCAACAGTTACACCTCTTCGGCAGTCAACGTAGGTGATTTTCGAATGTTTAAAGAACCTGTGGATGTCACCTTTTGAGAAACCAGTCAGCTCTACTGTTTCAAAAATCAACGCTCCTGCCGCAATGTCACCCACAATATACGTTTTACCTGATATATTGTATACTCTCCCTTTTACACAAGATGTTGCGCAAGCACCTGTCGTATCTCCAGTACAGAACTTTCTTGTCACCAACTTTGGTGCAAAAAGGTTTATCAGCAAGCACAATAACATCCCGTTGCCAACGCAGTTTTCGCACTCTTCGACTTCTGGTTGCCAAATTATCTGAAGTTCAGAATGAACCAGTTTAAGACAAAACCTCCCACACTTCCACAGCGGAAGGATATCATTCGTTTGTACACCTTACTTTCGGCGGTGACTCAGGTTTTTTTTCCACGCCTGAATGTACTTATATCATGATGTACAGGACAATTTGAACAATTTTTGTTGTGACAGTATCACAAAATTAATTCATTGTTTATATTTTTATTAATTTCACTGCTTTTACAAAATGTTTAGCCGTTATCGTCCTGTTTTTGTGATTATTTGAACTAGAAAATATTTTGTTGCCAAACTACTAGATGATCCTTTTCGTACAAAAATTCCTGTGAATAACTTGCATTTACTTTTGTTTTCGAAGATTTGAAATTTAAATCGACTGCTGATCCATCATATATATATACATTGAGTGGCCACTTTATTATGACCACCTGACAGTTTTAAGCACATGAGCTATGGCTACACGCTGTTTCCGCCAGAGGGCGAGGCTAGTATAAAAAGGGAAAGCTTAGTGCCGGCGACAGTAGTAGCAGTAATTTTTGGGTGACGAGAAGGGTATAAATGCGATTTGACGGACTTTCAACCTGGGTTGATTGTAGGAGCTCGGAGCCATGGAGCGAGTATCACCGAAACCACCGCATTCGTGAAATGTTCCAGAGCAGCTGTTGTTAAAATGTTTAAAAACTGGACTGTCACCCCAAAAACTGGGTATCTACGTGCAACGTGTGGTCGTCATCGACTAGTGACTGCTCGGGCGGAACGGAGAGTGTTCAGACGGGTAACAGACAAGAGAAGGGCAACAGTGCAGCAAATTACCGACCATCTTAACCAAGAATCCCCTCAAATGATCTCTGCACGCACTGTTCGCCGTACATTGCATTGGAGATAAGATATGGCAGCCAAAGGCCTGTTTGAGCAACTTTGCTGTTTGCAGTTAACAAGAGAAAACGTCTCCAATTCGCACAGGAGCACACGGAATGGACAGTCGATAATTGGAAACAAATTATGTGGTCCGATGAATCACGTTTTTAGTTGCACTATGCCAATGGCTGAGTGAGAATTTGGCGGAAACAGCACGAAAGCATGGACCCACAAATGCATTGCTACAACCCTTCAAGCTGTGGAGGCAACATTAGGGTTTAGGGAATGTTTTCCTTGCATGCTTTGGGCCCTTTAATGTGTGTTAATCAACGTCTGACTGGCACATCCTATCTAAACATCGTTGCGGACCAAGTGCATCCTGTCATGTGGATGGTTTATCCCAATGGCGATGGCTACTTTCAACAAGGTAATGCGTCCTGCCATGGTGCTCGTATTGTACAGGATTGTTTTTAGGAACATGCCGGTGAGTTTACTTTGCTTAGGTGCCCCCCACAATCTCCAGATCTCAACCCCATTGAAAATTTGTGGGATGAAGTTGAACGAGCCATCACACAGCTGGATCGACAACCCTGCAATCTCACACTCATGGAAAGTGCTATTCATCAAGCATGGTCTCAGATTCCACAAACTACCAATCAACATCTCGTGGAGTCCATGCCACGAAGAATCGATGCAGTATTAAAAGCAAAAGGTGGCCCAACGAAGTACTGAGGGAATGGTCAAAATAAAGTAGCCACTCAGTATATATATATATATATATATATATATATATATATATATATATATATATATATATGTATATATATATATAGGGATGTAAGGTCAGGTGATGCGTAACATCATAGCCTCTCCTTGACAAATGCCAACCCCGCCTTCTCGTGGTGCATCCTGTTCCCACTAAAGGGGCTCTGATAGACCGCCCATAGCGGTATAACTATACCATCGGGATCAGAGGAAATTCTATCCCACACTCACCAACCCGCTTGGCCCAGCGTGGTGAGTTATGGCCAAACCCCTCCAAAATGATTCCACAACTTAAATCTTAGCCCTCAGTCTCCGGCAGCTGGAAGATGTACCTGGCCAAGGCAGGGCCAGTGACATGAAGGCAGAGGGTGCTAAGAATCTCCGGAGGACCGGACTAGGCTGCCATCTGATGCTGACCTTGGCTACTTACAATGGACGCTCCCTATCTTCTGATTCAAGGCTTCTTGAATTGGAAGAGGAACCACAAAGGATCAAGTGGGACATCGTGGGGCTAAGTGAGGTAAGGAGAAGAAGGAGAAGATCTCATCGAACTGAAAAGTGGGACATCTCTTCTACTATCGTGGGACAGATACTGGCAGAACTAGTGGTGTTGGATTTATAATAAACAAGAAACTGAAGGATAAAGTTGTAGAAGTTGAAAGTTCCTCTGACAGAGCTGCACGACTTGTTATCCAACTCTCGAAAAGATACCAGGCTCAGATTATTCAAACTTATGCACCCACCACAAGTCATCCTGAAGAAGAAATTGAAGAATTTTATGAGGAAATTTGTCATCTAAATAATAAAGGTAAGCAGCACTTGAAAATAATTATGGGAGATTTCAATGCAAAAATAGGGCAACGGCAACAGAATGAAACTTCAGTAGGTAAATTCGGTCATGGCAACAGAAACCAGCGTTGAAATACTCTCGTTGAGTTTGTAGAGGCAGAAGGGTTTTTCATCTTGAACTCCTTCTTCAAGAAAAAGCCACACAGGAAATGGACATGGAGACATCCAAATGGGACGACAAGTGAAATTGATTTTATTATGTGTAACAAAAAATTCGTCATAGAAGACTGCAGTGTGCTAAACAAGTTCAAAAACACAGGTAGTGACCATGAGGTTGGTGAGATGTAAGATGCACCTCAACACCAAACTTGAACGTAGGCAAGCTCATAAGACAAACAAAATCTATTGATATAACCAACCTTAAAAAACACCATAATACCTTCAAGTTAGAACTGAAGAACAGGTTCTCTGCTTTAGAAGGCCTAACATCGGAAGAAGTGGACATCTCTGAAGTTAACAGAAAAATAACCAAAAACTCTTTTATGGAAACAGCAACAAAATTAGCTGGGTCTAAGAACAAGTTGCATGTGAACAAATTATCAGGAAAAACCAAAATGTTGATGCAAAAAAGAAGAGATGAGGACAAATAAAGAAGATGTGACTTCCAAAGTGGAATATATAGAGCTATGCAAGACAGTAAGAAAAAGTATCACTGAAGACGTAAGGAAATTCAACTGTGAACTAGTGAGGAAAGCAATTGAAAACAACCAAAGCCTAAAGATAGCAAAGGGACATCTCAGTAAGGGAAGAAAACAGATTATGGCACTGAGAAAAGAAGATGGTTCTGTAACAAGAAATAGAGAAGGCGAAATCTTGACAAGAGTGAAAGATTTCTACTCCAAACCATATGAAAGGGATGATATATGCACTCCAGACATCATGAAAGATACCAGTACCAGAGTTCCTCCAGTCCTTCCAGCAGAAGTTGCACATGCAATCAAGAACATGAAGCGAGGAAAAGCTCCAGGAGAAGATGGAATTACTGTAGACATCATACAAGAAGCAAGTGGAGAAATCGAAACAGTACTCGCCCAAATTTTCACTCGATGCCTTAATGAAGGAAAGATTCCTGAGGATTGGAACACCGCTACAATGATCCTGCTACATAAGAAAGGTGACATTGAGGATCTCGGAAACTACAGACCTATCAGCCTCCTATCAGTAGTTTATAAAATCTTCACTAAAGTTCTTTCATTACCGCTTGAAGGTAGCACTAGACATGGCTCAACCGAGAGAACAAGCTGATTCAGAGTGGCTACAGCACAATAGATCATATCCACGTGCTGAGAGAACTAATTGAAAGAGCGAGGGAATATGAACTTCCATTGTGCATGGCTTTTATCGATTATGAAAAGCCTTGATTCGGTGAAACCATCAGCAGTTACAATGGCTCTGAAAACCTGCGGTATTGAAGATGCATACATTAATATTATTAATAACATCTATGAAAATGCAAAAGTGCAAAGATTAGGCTGTTTGAAAATACAACACACGTAAAAATTGGAAAGGGAGTGAGACAAAGGTGACACCATATCTCCGAAGCTCTTTTAATGCCACATTGGAGGGTGTTTTTCAGTCGCTGAGCTGGGAAAACACGGGGATAAAGATTAATGGAGATTATCTAACCCACCTTCCGTTTTGCTGATGACGTAGTCAGCTTTTGCAACTACCCCATCAGAGCTGCAGAGTATGATCCAGGAACTTGGTTGACAAGAGTAAAGAAGTGGGATTAAAAAATGAACTTTCAGAAGACAAAAGTGATGTTCAATGTGCTTTTACAAAGAAATGAAGATTTATCGATTGATGGAGAAAAGCTGGAGATAACAGACACATACGTTTATCTTGGACAACAGATATCAAGTGAGGGTCACATTGATGAAGAAATTAATCGGCGTACAAAACTTGCCTGGAGAGCTTTTGGAAGAAACAACATAATTTTCAAGAGCAATATGCCATTATGTCTTAAAAGAAAAGTGTTTGATCAATGCATCCTTCCAGTGCTTACGTATGGTGCAGAGACGTGGACCTTAACTAAAAGAGACATACAAAGGCTGCAGACAACTCAAAGAAGCATGGAGAGGTGCATGCTTGGTGTAACCAGGAGAGATAAGAAGAGGAACTCGTGGATCCGAAAAATGACAAGAGTGGAAGACTTTATCATGATCAGAGTTAAATCCCTGAAATGGCAATGGGCTGGACATACTGCCAGAAGGACAGATCATCGATGGACAGCCGAAATTGCAGATTGGATTCCAAGGGACAGGAAAGACCCAGAAGAAGACCATGGGAGATGGGTGGATGAAATTCGAAAGTATGCAGGGGTGACATGGAGGAGACTGGCACAAGACAGACCGTTGTGGAGAGAACTTTGGGAGGATTTCCTTCGTCCAGCAGTGGATTGATAATTGTTGACAATGATGATGATGATGATATATCATCATCATGAACCATCATCAATCTACTGCTGGTTGAAGGCCTCCCGAAATTTTTTCCACTATTATCTGTCTTGGGCCTGATATATATATACTGTATATATATATATATACGTACTGAGAGAACTAATTGAATGAGCGAGGGAATATGAAATTCCATTGTGCATGGCATTTATCGATTACGAAAAGGCCTTTGATTCGGTCGGCTGTTTGAAAATACAAAACACATAAAATTTGGAAAGGGAGTTAGACAAGGTGACACCATATCTCCGAAGCTCTTTAATGTCACATTGGAAAATGTCTTTCAATCACTGAACTGGGAAAACAAAGGGATAAAGATTAATGGAGATTATCTAACTCACCTTCGTTTTGCTGTTTACTTAGTCTAATTTGCAACTACCCTATCAGAGCTGCAGAGTATGATCCAGGAACTTGCTGACAAGAGTAAAGAAGTGGGATTCAAAATGAACTTTTAGGAGACAAAAGTGATGTACAATTTTTTTACAAGAAATGAAGATTTATCGATTGATGGAGAAAAGCTGGAGATAACAGATACATACGTTTATCTTGGACAGCAGATATCAGGTGAGGGTCACATTGATGAAGAAATTAATCGGCGTGTAAGACTTGCCTGGAGAGCTTTTGGAAAACACAGCATAATTTTCAAGAGCAATATGCCGTTATGTCTCAAAAGAAAAGTGTTTGATCGATGCATCCTTCCAGTGCTTACGTATGGTGCAGAGACGTGGACCTTAAATAAAAGAGACATACAAAGGCTGCAGACAACTCAAATGTGCATGGAGAAGTGCATGCTTGGTGTAACCAGAAGAGATAAGAAGAGGAACTCGTGGATCCGAAAAATGACAAGAGTGGAAGACATATTAGGAGAATTCAAATTCGTGCAGAAACAGTCCAAAGCAATCGAGGTAGGTGCCTTCAATGCAGGATCTTAATAACAAGAGTCACTTTAAATTCAGCCAACGAATTCAAATTTGTGTTGTGAGTGGCTCGTGTTATTAAGAGGAGTGGAAGACATCAAGATCACAGTTAAATCATTGAAATGGCAAATGGGCTGGACATACTGCCAAAAGGACAGACCATCGATGGACAGCCGAAATTTTAGATTGGATTCCAAGGTACAGGAAAGGACCCAGAAGAAGACCACATTGGAGATGGGTGGATGAAATTCTAAAGTATTCGGGAGTAACATGGATGAGACTGGCGCAAGACAGACCGTTGTGGAAGAAACTTGGGGAGACCTTAGTCCAGCAGTGGATTGATGGTTGACAATGATGATGTTGATGATGATATATCTATAATAAGTACTACTTTCTTTGGAATATATACTCAGTTACTCTTCTTGTATAAATTTTAAACCTCAGTTCTAAAATATAGCATCAGCGGATGTAGCGGGTGATTACAATTAAAGTGTCCCTATTTAACGCTCTCTGGAGAGATATCTAGCTGTCCAAACGCAACCAAATTAGCTATGCTGACAATTCAGGACATGCAGAAGAGATTTCTGCAAAACAAAAAAAAACAAAAAAAAAGTCCAAAAGTCACCACCTGGGGATTTCAGGCACTGCAAGCTGCAATAATATAGACAATTTTCGGCTCTACGAGGGAAATTAATCTTTGCGGCGCTACGAACGACAACAGAGCGTATCGTTTGCATAAGGCACACGCGGTACGGACGACTACCTGGTATAAAACTGTCCTAGGTATGGTGAATGTCATTCGTATTCCATGAACAGCAATGGATAACACCTTGCCAGAACGCGCTCTCCTTGCGAAGCTGTTTTATGAAAACGCGAGCAGTGCTGTTGCTGCGCGTCGAGAATTCCGACGTCGTGAAAATTTGACACCAGATCATTGACTCCCTGTGCTCTCAGAAGAATGATTGCTCCTTTCGAGGAAACTGGATGTCTACGTGTTCAAGCAGGGCAAGGGCGCAAACCTATAGCTCCAGAAGTGGTTGAAGATATCACCACGGCGCTTGTGGATTGATCCATGGAAAATGTGTACCAGGTTTCAGTGATGCACGCGCAGTGTCACGGAAGCTGGATGTGACCTACACTACCGTGTGGAAGGTACTGAGAAAAGTGTTTCATTTTTTTTCATACAAGATCAGCCTCACCCAACAGTTGATTGACGGTGACAAGGACACCCGAATGGACTTTTGTTATGACCTTCCTTGATAGAATGGAAGTGTACAATGCGTGGCCATGGGGGATATTGTGGAGTGATGAGGCACATATTCACCTAAATGGAACAGTCGACAAGCATAACTGTCACATTTAGGCATTGCAAAATCCTCATAATATTATCAACAGATTCCACTGTTGAAATGAAAGACAATAATTAGTTTCGTTCGGCCGTTGAACACACTGCTCGTCGACTTCAGGTTTTTCAATTTAACAATAGCGCCCACATTGAGCAGCACCAGTTTCACCGCTAAGGTGTCTCCGGTATTCAATTGCACAATCTCTCCCTTGTTCAATTAAATACCAGAGACAATAAAACGTCTTGACCGCAACACGTGTGTTGATTTCTGCTTCGATTTTTGTGTTGTTTTCCCACGGAGTGCCGAAAATTCTCTATATTGTCGCAGCTTGAAGCGCCAGAAGTTTCCTAGTGGTGACTTTTGGAACTTTATTTGTTTTTTCGGAAATCTGTTCCGCTTTTCCTGAATTGTCAGCATACCAAATTTGGTTGCGTTTAGACTGCTAGATATATCTCCACAGAGTGTTGACTAGGGATACTTTAATTATGATCACCCTGTATATCCAGCCATTACCGACTATAGCAGATCAATTTTCGCTTCATTATTCAAAAAAGAAAATTATAAATAAAGAAATTTCACGGGAATATGTTCTTAATACAATTGTGGAAAACCTCGTTAAAGGCCTTTCACAAGATTTCAAGTATCAAAAATTGCTATTTGTCATGCATGTTCTGCGGTACCCTGAAATATCTGGTCATAGTATTTAGAATTTAAATTGTTAGGGACGCATGAATGCCTGAGAAGAATCTAATTTGCTAGATTTTGCTTTTAAATTCGGTTTCTTACGAATGCACTCCGATAAGTCATGTAAGGATTACTAACGCTAGATCCAATGCAACCGTCGTAATTTATATCAATATTTTTTTAGATATAGATCTCCATAAAGAAATTTTTAGTGTTTTACACAGAGCAGAAGTTATTCAACAGTAAAGTGGTCCGTTTCTTACGAGAAGTTAAGAATGCTTCATATCACATATGCACGCTCTCTTCACATGAAAGCATCTCCCGTGATTTTCTGTGGAAAATACGCTTCCAGTCAGACTGAAAAAACATCTTTACTTTTCGGAATTGTACAGACAAAAAAAAACAAAAAAAAAACGAGCCACCCCCCTCAACTTTGGAATTACTCGCCGCAGATAGACAAGTAAGGTACCGTTTTTTTATTTTTTCTTGATGGAGGATTAACAACCACCGTGAGCAACTCAATGGGCTATAAGCAGTCGCCCGTCCCTAATTTCGGGTCACGGGTTCCAGGGAAGGAAGAGAGCTAGTGCCGTAACACAAACACAACATCCATGCCTCACCGGGATTTGAACCCGGACCCCTTACGGACGAATGATCAGAGGCCATCGCTTAGACCACTGCGCCACCGGGGCGGCAGGTACCGTTGGAAAGCACTCGAAGAGAACTATCTCTTGATGCGAAGAAAAATGCTAATTAAGCTAATTAACTCGCTATCTCCACATTTTTCCATATAAGGGGTATGTTATTTTATGCACATCCATTTAGCGCACGGAAAAACCCTAAAATTATAAATATCATCCAAATCGGATGATTAATAGCGAATATATTTGCAAATAAAGTTAGAAGGGGCATCCATATATCTACATCTGGGAAAAACACCTGGAATGTTTGTTTCCTTGCAAGGACAGTGATAATGCTGGAAAGTTGGCGTCTTACCCGAACCTCAGACAAATTGAATGCAGAGTACAGAGCAAAGGCCCTGACAGTGATTTGTACGGTAACTTGGGCCATCCAAGGGCGAAGTTCATTTACCCTTGCCATTTCTTTTATAACAGCTTCATTTATTCGTACTAATAACTTGAATTAATATTAGAATAAACAGTATGCATTTTTCTAATAACGAAAAACCTGAATCTGTGCAAGTTAAATTTGTTTTGAATTTTCTGGTTTCCGATCCTTACATTTTCTCGAGGCACTGATCATTCGCGTATCACTGAAACGTTGTCCCATAATAGAAAATTGAGCAGAACTACGGAATCCGATTTTTTACGATTTCCAACCGTAAGTTGAAGAAGCGTATATGCTCCAGGTTTGTCTGTCTGTCTTCCTGACCGCACGATTACTCGAGTAAAAGTGATTCGATTTCAATGAAAGTTTATTATGTGGTAGGGGATAACCTGCGGACGAACTCTGTAGAAAACGGTCGAAATGGGATCAAAGGTCAGAACATAGGAGCGGGATCCATTCCATCGCCCTTATGCGTCATAACTTACGTAAAAATGCTTTGATTCCGACAAAACTTTATCATATTGTTTCGTAGATATACTGAACCTTTTCTGTTGCATTTTACTGAAATGGGGTTAAAGGGCAGGACACAGGAGCCAGATTTATTCCACAGCCATTATCCTCATAACTTGGCTAAAAATGCTTCTATTGCCACAAAACTTTAGTATGTTTTTCCCCAGGTATACTGAACCAATTCTGTTTAATATTATCGAAATTGGGTTAAAGGTCAGGCCACAGGAGCGAGATATATTCCACAGCCATTATTCTTTTTGGAAATGGCTTTAGCAAAGTGTTACGAAAGCGTGCGATCTGTTCCAAATTATTTGTTAATTTCCACCTCAAAATCGCACTTTCCTTTCATAGTTATGGTGCTTAACATACGAATTAAAGGCAACAGCTATGTCTTTTAATTTACAATTGCACCGGTCATATAATAATTCCACGTGTCAATTTAAAACAACAAAATTTTCTTTGTTCGAAAGTATAAACTTTTTCCCATTTTGTCGCTCACAGCCAAAGCCTTCGGATACAGGGCTCAAACACATTTCTCGAGGCACTGTGTGTGATCCGTCCAGCGTCTGACGTCACTACAGGAAGACCTGTTAAATTTGACGAACGGCCGTAACCATAGTTAGCGTCTGTGATCTTGTGAGATTATTGTAGCGTTGCTCAATGAGGCTGTTCATTGTTCTTGCAGCTGACTAATTCATATCATTCAACTCTTTGTTATTTATTTCACGGTGTTAAAATATTATTTTTTAGTTCTAATATGTCTTTACATTGTTGTGTACTAAATTGCCGTAGCAATTGCGACACAGGTCCTAAAGCGCCAGTGTTTAAATTTCCCGGGAATGAAGAAATACGCTCCAAACGGATTCGTGAAATTCCTCGAGATTTCCAGCCTACAGGAGCTTCAAGGGTATGTATGTTTTATTAGGTCTTTATAATACAGTTCTTTTGCAGTTTAGTATTTAGTGTGAAATATAGTCTAGTTGAGAGAACGACTTTAGTATTGTGCCGCAATAAAGTGTTTTATCTGAAGATGTTTGAACTGGCATTAAATCGCGTAGTATATAATGATTACCAATCTATAAACTAGGTTGTAATGCACTGTTAATAAAGTTACTTGTGGTTTTGCTCATTCTACGGCTGTACATTTTTCTATACACTAGAATTTCAGAATTTCAAACTGATTCATTTCTTAAGATATTCTGAAAACTCAGGTTTTGTACATTATTTTGGTGCACAAATTTTTTTTATTCCTTCAAAACCGAATAAAAAATTAGAAAACCGTGAATTGTTTCTAGTATATGGAACTGACCTTAGAGTTCGCTTAATCAAATACAAAATCCTTTTTTAACAGTAAAAAGAAATTTTTTGCCACGCAATAGTTTTCTAACTGTAAATGTTACATTTTTCGAAAACTATGCATAAAAAATCTATAGCAATTGGTGAAAATCCCCCAAATAAGCAAAGACATCGCTATTTGTACGTTTTTTCAACACACAGCAAACGAAAATTAATGTAAGTACATTGCGGTCTATGCACGATAAAATAGTTTAAAAATATTTAATGTAAAAACACCTTAGTCATAAAAGCATTCATATAAAAGGCACACTAGAATCTTTCAGATCCGCAACGGATCCATCCTCAGGTGTAAGTCTGATGGTTAGATCAGTAGGATATATACACAGTGGGATGAGACACACAAATGACGTAGGATGTAATGAAGGCATGCGCACTACAGAGACATAAAAATTTCTAACAGGTGAGAGTGTTATTATTCAAAGTTTATAAAAATGTTTTTAGAAGCTGCTATCTGTAGCAGAAATCTCCAGGGATTATGAATGAAACTTGGGTAATCGTCGTTACAGCATTGGTGGCGATGAGCGAAAATCTGCAGACTCTCAGTAAGTAGGGTTAGATGCTTAGATTTGGGAGTGGTGATAATTTTGGTATTTTCCCACAATGATTGAAAAGGTTCGTTAAGGAGTAAACGTGACATTGCTGAATTGGAAGAACAAGTTTTTATATTATATTTGTGTTCTTTAAGGCGAGTACTCAGATTACGAGTTGTTGAACCGTTGTAGAGTAAGTTCTTCGTTCCAGGTTCGATAGCTTTGAGAGGTATTGCATAGATTCCATGTTGGTCTCATAGCTGTACGGGATCTCGGTCTTTTTTGATGATGGAGTAAATATTGCGTGTTTTTATTCCAAAATTAAGATCAAAAGATTTACATATATTTTTCAGATTGTTTATAACAATCGGGATATAAGGTACAGATCCCACGTAGCGAATGTCACGTTTATTAATGTTAATTAAGGAGCAGATGGTACGTTCATGAATTTTTTGTAGGATCCTATTGACAGAATGTGGTGTATATCCAAAGGCTGTAGTAAAGTCCCTGATTTTTTCCGATTTCTGCATTGAATAGCTCGATGGTTGAAGAGTGTGTTTTTGCACTATTTAACATAAAACGAAGCGAGGAAGGTTTTTGAGATATGGGGTGAGAAAATGCTGCAGGGATCATAGAGAATGAAGCAGTAGGTTTTCGATATACTGAAGTGATAATATTGTGGTTATTAGCTTCACGTCTAATCAAAATACTGAGGAAAGGTAATGTTAGTTCAGATTCATGTTCAATGGTAAAATTTACAGAAGGAAATTTAGACGACATAGTATCAATGAAAGTATTCAGATCAATAATAGATGAAGACCAAAATAATAAGATATCATCAACGTAACGAATGTATAATAATGGTTTGGTGCAGAAATTTGAAAGAACATCGTTTTCAAGGTGCTGCATTAGTATTTCTGCAAGAACTGGGGAGAGTTGTGATCCCATGGGGGCTCCATCGGTTTGACGGTAAATGGTCTCATTAAAACGGAAGAATGATCTATTATAGACAAGACGAAGAGCACATAGAATAGCTTGTATTTCAGAATCGGTGTATAAATCTGCCTGCATTTTATCGACTATGAGGTTATGGACGATTGGAACAGGAATATTTGGGTATAAGGAAATAACATCCATAGATAGCATAATAAATGGGGTGGTGATGGGAGAAATTGAACGAATTCGAGTTAAGGCTTGGTGGGAACTGGTAATTGAATAATTGGAGGTGTTGGTAAATTGAGAAAGAAAGGAAGCTAAAGCCTGTTCGAGAGGTCTGGTAGGTGAGGCATAGCCTGAAACTAGGGGTCGGAGGAGATAGCCATCTTTGTGCAGTTTTAGTTTGCCGAAGAGTTCTGGGACTCTAGGTCCTGGTGGGGGTGTAAGCAATTAACATTGTTGGCGGGGAGTGAGTCCAGAGATCTCAGCTTCCGAATTGCGGCAAGGGAAGCCGGGGTCGGAACTTTGTTGCAGATGACGTGGGGAATATTGTTGATAGCTGATTCCATTTTTTCGATGTAATCAGATCTGTCCAGCACACTAATCTGTGAGCTCTTGTCTGCTGCAATAATTGAAATGTTAGGACTTTTTATGAGGGCACGTAGTTGTTCCTGTTCATCAATAGCATTTTGTTGAGTGGTTTGATTATGTCCAAGTGTAGAATCAAATGATTTAATAGCACTCGCCATTCTACAGCGAGAAGTCTCTTGAAAAGGTTCCGGCAGATGTTCAAGAATTGATTCAAATTGCGGAATCAATGTAATGATATTGAGACGTAAAGCTGGATAGGCAAATTTTGGGCCGTGGGTAAGAGCTCTAAATTGATTGGAATTCAAGTTCAGATTGCTGAAATTTAAAAAAGGTAAGGATGATTGGTTAGTTGAGGTGTTTGAATAGAGCTCAGGTTTCCTTACTTTATAACGTGATTGAGTTTCATCAGCAACAAGATTCCGTAGTTTGTTAATGTGAGTTTTTTGCAGTTCTAGTTTCCGAGAGAGGCATAAAGCATAGACTGTTATGAGGGCTCTGTTTAACAAAATAGGATGAATTGAATACGTCATGTGTTTGTAAGATTCATAAGAACGTCGATTGAGGAAATCAATATAACCTCTTTTTTGTCTGATAATGCAGCGGAGTCGTTTAGTCTCAGAAGTCCTTAAAATTATGCTGTCTCTCAGAGATATGGGTTTTTGACGAAGAAATAAGAATTTAGAAATAATGCCAAGATCTCGACAGTTTAGTAAGAAGGTTAGGTGCATACCTTCTGAGGTATATCGTTGTCTCCATTTCCCAAAGGCCTTCACCACGCTGTTCATAATGACAAATGATTATCGAAATATATAACCTATACCAGTAAGTGGCGTTCGTTGAGTTCGTAAAAACACTTCGTGCAGGAGGTAAAAATTAATGAATGTACATTGCCGTCTATGCACGATAAAATAGTTTAAAAACTTTAATGTAAAAACACCTTAGTCATAAAAGCATTCATATAAAAGGCACACTAGAATTTTTCAGATCCGCAACGGATCCATCCTCAGGTGTAAGTTTGATGGTTAGGTAAGCAGGATATATACACAGTGGGATGAGACACACAAATGACGTAGGATGTAATGAAGGCAGGCGAACTGCAGAGACATAAAAATTTCTAACAGGTGAGAATGTTATTATTCAAGGTTTATAAAAATGTTTTTAGAAGCTGCTATCTGTAGCAGAAATCTCCAGGGATTTTGAATGAAACTTGGGTAATGGTCTTTACAGCCTTGGTGGCGATGAGCGAAAATCTGCAGACTCTCAGTAAGTAGGGCTAGATGCTTAGATTTGGGAGTGGTGAGAATTTTGGTTTTTTCCCACAATGGTTGAAAAGGTTCGTTAAGGAGTAAACGTGACATTGCTGTATTGGAAGAACAAGTTTTTATATTATATTTGTGTTCTTTAAGGCGAGTACTCAGATTAAGAGTTGTTGAACCGATATAGAGTAAGTTCTTCGTTCCAGGTTCGATAGCTTTGAGAGGTATTGCATAGATTCAATGTTGGTCTGATAGCTGTACGGGATCTTTGTTGTTTTGATGATGGAGTAAATACTGCGTGTTTTTATTCCCAAATTAGGATCAAAAGGTTTACAAATATTTTTCAGATTGTTTATAACAATCGGGATATAAGGTACAGATCCCACGTAGCGAATGTCACGTTTATTAATGTTAATTAAGGAGCAGGTGGTACGTTCTTGAATTTTTTGTAGGATCCTATTGACAGTATGTGGTGTATATCCAAAGGCTGTAGTAAGGTCCCGAATTTTTCCGATTTCTGCATTGAATAACTCGAAGGTTGAAGAGTGTGTTTTTGCACGATTTAACATAAAACGAAATGAGGAAAGTGTTTGATATATGGGCTGAGAAAATGCTTCAGGGATTATGGAGAATGAAGCAGTATGTTTTCGATATACTGAAGTGATAATATTGTGGTTATTAGCTTCACGTCTAATCAAAATATCGAGGAAAGGTAACGTTAGATCAGATTCATGTTCAATGGTAAAATTTATAGAAGGGAATTTAGACGACATAGTATCAATGAAAGTATTCAGATCAATAATAGATGAAGACAAAAAAAATAAGATATCATCAACGTAATGAATGTATAATATAGGTTTGGTGCAGAAGTTTGAAAGAACATCGTTTTTAAGGTGCTGCATTAGTATTTCTGCAAGAATTGGGGAGAATGGTGATCCCATTGGGGCTCCATCTGCTTGACGGTAAATGGTCTCGAACAGGCTTTAGCTTCTTTTCTTTCTCAATTTACAACCACCTCCAATTATTCAATTACCAGTTCCCACCAAGCCTTAACTCGAATTCGTTCCATTTCTCCCATCACCACTCCATTTATTATGCTATCTATGGATGTTATTTCCTTATACCCAAATATTCCTGTTCCAACCGTTCATAACCTCATAGTCAATAAAATGCAGGCAGATTTATACACCGATTCTGAAATACAAGCTATTCTATGTGCTCTTCGTCTTGTCTATAATAGATCATTCTTCCGTTTTAATGAGACCATTTACCGTCAAACCGATGGAGCCCCCATGGGATCACCACTCTCCCCAATTCTTGCAGAAATACTAATGCAGATCCTTGAAAACGATGTTCTTTCAAACTTCTGCACCAAACCAGTATTATACATTCGTTACGTTGATGATATCTTATTATTTTGGTTTTCATTTATTATTGATCTGAATACTTTCATTGATACTATGTCGTCTAAATTCCCTTCTATAAATTTTACCATTGAACATGAATCTGAACTAACATTACCTTTCCTCGATATTTTGATTAGACGTGAAGCTAATAACCACAATATTATCACTTCAGTATATCGAAAACCTACTGCTTCATTCTCTATGATCCCTGAAGAATCTACTCACCCCATATCTCAAAAACTTTCCTCACTTCGTTTTATGTTAAATCGTGCAAAAACACACTCTTCAACCATCGAGCTATTCAATGCAGAAATCGGAAAAATCAGGGACCTTACTACAGCATTTGGATATACACCACATACTGTCAATAGTATCCTACAAAAAGTTCAAGAACGTACCACCTGCTCCTTAATTAACATTAATAAACGTGACATTCGCTACGTGGGATCTGTACCTTATATCCCGATTGTTATAAACAATCTGAAAAATATTTGTAAACCTTTTGATCCTAATTTGGGAATAAAAACACGCAGTATTTACTCCATCATCAAAACAACAAAGATCCCGTACAGCTATCAGACCAACATTGAATCTATGCAATACCTCTCAAAGCTATCGAACCTGGAACGAAGAACTTACTCTATATCGGTTCAACAACTCTTAATCTGAGTACTCGCCTTAAAGAACACAAATATAATATAAAAACTTGTTCTTCCAATACAGCAATGTCACGTTTACTCCTTAACGAACCTTTTCAACCATTGTGGGAAAAAACCAAAATTCTCACCACTCCCAAATCTAAGCATCTAACCCTACTTACTGAGAGTCTGCAGATTTTCGCTCATCGCCACCAATGCTGTAACGACGATTGCCCAAATTTCATTCAAAATCCCCGGAGATTTCTGCTACAGAAAGCAGCTTCTAAAGACATTTTTATAAACTTTGAATAATAACACTCTCACCTGTTAGAAATTTTTATGTCTCTGTAGTGCGCATGCCTTCATTACATCCTACGTCATTTGTGTGCCTCATCACACTGTGTATATATCCTGCTGATCTAACCATCAGACTTACACCTGAGGATGGATCCGTTGCGGATCTGAAAGATTCTAGTGTGCCTTTTATGTGAATGCTTTTATGACTAAGGTGTTTTTACAGTAAAGATTTTTAAACTATTTTATCGTGCATAGACGGCAATGTACTTACATTAATTTTCAACCTTCTTCACGAAGTGTTTTTACGGACTCACACAGCAAACGAAAAATTGTTATTTGGCCACTGCTTGGGAAAGGAATTCCAAATCTCTCGGCTGGATATCGAGAGATCTGGGATTCGTTTCCCAAGCAGTGGCCAAATAACAATTTTTTGGTTTCTGCGTGTTGCTAAAGCGTGGAAAGGGCGATGTCTTTGTTTATTTATAGCAATTGGATTAATATATTTTTTTCCACCAACAGGGTGTTAAAACTAAGTTTTATTACTTTTAAATTTCAATTCCGAGAAGGTGATGCTACTATTTATGGCACACTGTTTGGACAAAAATGAGAACACTTCGAAGTATTGAACTGACGGTGCAAAATGATTTCTTAACTAAAGATATCCACTTTTTGCATCTAACATGTTCAGAAAAAATTTTGTTTAACTTATGTGCCCTAGATAGTGTGTGCAGCAACTTTTGAGCAAGGGTAAATATTAGTGATTGTAAGAAAAACGTATTTGGGAATGTGAAAGTTAAACAAAACTGAAAATTATAAAGTGTCAAATTAAAACATATATCAATATCATGTTCGACTTCTTGTTGGTATTGTATTCAAAAAATAAAAATATAATTATAAATTCGAATTTGTCTATATCATTAAGATTTCAACATTTTACTGCGAAATATTATAAAGTACAAGTGAATTATGTAATCATTACGGAACATCATAAAATAAAAATAAAACATTTGCCACTAATAAAAAAAAATTAAATAAATTTATGTTTTTCCACCTTGACCTTTTTTCTTAAACTACGAAATTCTTAGAATATAAATATTTTTTCTTATCGCGGAATATAACCAGTTATTATTTTATTTATATTTGTAGAAGAAATGAAAAAGAAAACAAAAAGAAAAGATAAATGCAATTAGAACCGTATTAAATTACACTAATTAAGATTAATGCTCCAAATCCTACCGGGCCGCCCCGGTGGCGCAGTGGTCTAAGCGATAGCCTCTGATCATTCGTCCATAAGGGGTCCGGGTTCGAAACCCGGTGAGGCATGGATGTTGTGTTCGTCTTACGGCACTGGCTCTCTCCCTTCCCTGGAACCAGTGACCCTAAATTAGGGACGGGCGACTGCTTATAGCCCATTGAGTTGCTCACGGTAGTCGTTAAACCTCCAAACCGAAAAAAAATATCCTACCGGTTACGGTTATTTTCTTAACCGGTAGTCGAAAACGACGAATGCCGAAGAGGAAATTTGCGTGCAGATCCAGGTTACACACGTAGATTCATTCGGCTTCTGTATTGCAACTAAGTATATTACAGTCAGTTTAAGCAGTAAAACTACAATGGAATATATCAATGAATCGAAACGATATGCAATTACGTTCGTATTACACCGTAATTCGAGACGGAATGGAGACAACATAAAATCTGCAATACGAAAAAAACCAGGCACACGGGTTCACATGCGCAGGGAACAATTTGGAATTTTTATTTTCATGACCACAATTTCATTATATAACGAAGCTGTAAAGGTATTTATGTAAAAAATACACAGAATACACATACGAAGCTTTCGTTTTGTGAAACGTACTGTTTTTTAGCGTTTTTGGATTAAACAATATACAAGAGTCAGCTATGTAAGCAATAGGAAAAATTTAAATATGTAATTGCACGAACTATGTCGTAAGTTAAGATATTTTTGTGCAAAACTATTAACTTATGATGTTCATCATTAAAATCTGCTATTCTGAATTTAAGGGTATAACATCATTGTTGCATCATTCAACCAACTTCACGTAGAAACACTTTCTCCTAAGTGTTTCTTAGTACTGCCGGGTAAACCGTTCTACAGTAAGTAGATGAAAATATGTTTTCTATGCACGACCCTTAATTGATGTATACTTGAGTTTTGGCTTATATCTCAGCAAGTTTTTATTCTACCGCGCTGAAAATTTGAATTTAAGCATTAATGATATTTCGCATTCAATGGACTACTAACCAGATATGGTCATAATTCATTCTTTTTCACGATCATATTTCATAATTCCCTAAATATACCCGTTCTGATCTTGTATAGAGGCTCATATTATCTGGGCTTCTTTGTGTTTTACTGTTGCAACACGGAATCACGGTATCTGTTCTCGATTAAATTATACAAGTCAAAAATACTTTTTGCAGTTTAACATTAGCGGCATCTTTTTTCCGTAGCTCACTGTACACGTATTTATTGGTCGATTCGTATGAAATTTGGAATTTATGAGTTTCAATATGTGCTGAATAGAATGCGCGTAAAATAACATACCTCTTATATGGAAAAATTTGGAGATAGATAGCTAATGTGCATGTTAATTAGCTTAATAATTAGCATGTTTCTTCACACCACATAATAGTTCCCTACAAAGGCTTTCCAACGGTACCTTACTTGTTTGCATGCGACAAACGGTTCGAAAGTTAAGGGGGTTCCTCCTTTTTTTTTATGTCTGTACCTAAGGTCCCATGTTTGAACATTTATAATCACCCAAAACTAAACAAAATCTGAAAACAAAATGTTTGTTAAATAGAAACATTTCAATTTTGCTATTGGGAATATTTTTTTATGGTCTGAAATAAAATTAATTTGGAATTCCTCAAAATCATTATTCTTATTCAAATCAATTGCGCATGCTGAAGGGACGTACTCCCAAACAACTACTAAAATAATAGGCCTGCCTGTGAAATTGGGCTTCATGTGAAACCAACTATACCAGAGGTGGGAAACTTTCCATGTTGGAAGGCCGCATTAAGTTTATTGTAATCTAACAAGGCTAAACCCCAGAAACTTTAATTACATATACTTCGAAATGTTCATTATTTTGTAAAAATCTTACTACGTACAAAGTAACCACAAAATTGTAAAAAAAAAATCAATTCTGAAGTTAACTGACCTTTTAATAATTTTGTTGTGATTGCCTATTTTTCTTTCTTTTGAAAAGCATTTGACTATTTGGTTGCAACATGGAGCACCGAAATTTTAACTGAACCTCTAAATAGGTATTAGTCATTTGTGACCTTAAGGGAATCTTGAATTGGGTTAGGTAGGAGGATTTCGATTCGCAGGAATAAGTGGTTGAAAAGTAAGAAAACCTTTTTCGGGCATGTTGCCGAAGGCGTGGGTATTGTTTTGCATTTTCCTCATTTCAAATGGATGTTTCTTAGCGCCAAACAAGAACTTTATAATGTCGTCTTTTGAGAGCTCAATCAATTCAATCTGTAGTTTTTTAAGAGCAATAGAAAGAAATCATCAGAGTAGCGGGTGTCAAAATAGCCCTTATGATTTACTAAAGCTTTAATTGTGGTTCTCAGTCGGGGAGCATTATTTCGTTGGATCTTCTTTTACGCTTTGATATTTTAAATACGGTCATTTTAAAATAAAAATAAGAATAATACAAGAAGAAAAATACAATATTAATAAAAAACATATATTTATTCTGCAAAATTTGTATTTACTCAAAAGGCCAAACGTAATGACCATGAACGCCGCAGGTTCCCCACCCCTGAACTATACGTACATCTTCAATTTTCCTCCAACTATTTGATGAAACAATTTCATTTTCTAATATCTTTCAAAGCATTTAATAGCTAAAAAATTTGCATTGAATTAAATAACTAATTTGATTGCTATGTAAAAGGAGTTTTCTTACAAAAATCACATTTGCCCTTTAAAACCAAAATTCCACTTTCATCAAAGGAATGATCAAAGAAACAGAACCACGGGAATTTATATCTATTGAACTCAAGTTAAGAAATGGATAACCATTGATAGATAATCTGTTCCTGACTAAGCTTTAATCTCGTTGCTTGTTGAAACATTTCTAATACAATAGTCCCACCCCTATCCGTGGTTTCACCTTCCGGGGTTTCAATTACCCGTGGCCATCAGCGGTCCGAAAACATTAAATGTAAGTTCCAGAAATAAACAATTCATGTTTTTTTATTGCGTCCCGTTCTGAATAGCATGATGAAATTGTACGCCTCCTCGAGCGGGTCGTAAATCCTCCTAGTTTTGTCCACGTATCCAAGCTGTATACGCTACCCGCCTGTTAATCTCTGGCAGACGTCTCGGACATCAGATCGACTGTCGTGGTTTCGCAGTGCCTGTATTCTAGTAACCTTTTTTTACTTAATAGTATCTGTAAAGCGCAAGAGTAGTGATGCTGGCAATTTGCACTTGCGAAAGAGAAGCCGTGTAGTGCTTCCTTTAAATGAAAACGTGAAAATGTTCAACTTAATGAGGAAACAAAAAATCGTTTATTGAGTTTGGTAACATCTACAGTAAGAATGAATCTTCAATCAGTGAAATTGTGAAGAAAGAAATAGAAATTCATGCTAGTTTCACATTCTTAAAAGGAGAATCGAAATAGCCAAATCTGCCCTGACAGGGATTAGAGTAATCTGGAAGGATCGCCACATCACAAAACCAACAAGCTGAGGCTAGTCAAGGCCCCCGTGTTTTCCATTGCGAATTATGGTTCTGAAACACGGACCTTTAATGCAGCATGTCGCAGAACATTTGAGGCGTTTAAAATGATCAGCTGTAAATGCATGCTGAGAATATCCTGGATTGTGCATAGGACTAATGGATCAGTCTTGAGAGAGTTCGGCGTAGACATGGACAAGCGACTTTTTCCGACAATCCAATGACATATACTAATCTCCTTCGGCCACATTATCCAGCGAGTCGATTTAGAAAAAAACTTTATATTCAGGGGAAAGTCGACGGCGAAAGAACGAGAAGACGTCCCCCAGACAGATTCATTGCTCAAATAAAAACTCTCACAAATCTATCAGTTGCAGAAATTATGACAACTATGGAGAATAGACAAGAATAGCGAAATTTGACTGCCGACAGGATGCGAATTGCGTCACGATGCAAGAACCGTTCACATTCACATAACTTTTACTATAGCGTATTGTTTTAATTTTTCTATTTTATTATTACATATTGTTGTTAATATTTTACTGTGTCTGGTATATAAATTAAACTTTCTCATAGGCATGCATGCATGTATAGGTAAAACGTAGTATATCTAGCCTTCGGTATTATCCTCGGTTTCAGGCATGCAGTGGGGATATTGGAACATAAACCTACGGATAATGGGGGACTACTGCAAGTATTTTTCGTGAAAAAGAAACACATTTTCTGTTCCCGGCTAAGCTTTACATTTCTACTGTTCCTGAATAAGCTTTAATTTCACGTAAAAGAATAAAATTCAAAACCTTATTATTTAAAAATTAAAATTTGATTAAATCTGATCTCACTTAGTAGATCCAAGCAGTTTTTGCTAAATTCCTTCAAAACTACAGGTTAGTGAAAATACTGTTTCATGTATACGTACATATTTCCAAAAATGTGAAAGCAAATTATGAAGATGTACAAGAAGAACTTTGATATTTTGCATACTGATATAATCTTTAAGGGAAAACATCATGGTGGCGCAGTGGTCTAAGGCGCTGGCCTCTGATCATTCGTCCGTAAGGGGTCCGGGTTCGAATCCCGGTCAGGCATGGATGTTGTGTTTGTCTTACGGCACTGGCTCTCTCCCTTCCCTGGAACCAGTGACCCTAAATTAGGGACGGGCGACTGCTTATAGCCCATTGAGTTGCTCACGGTGGTCGTTAAACCTCCAAAAAAAAAACAAAAAAAAAACATCATGCTCATTGCTTCACATCCTGAAAAAAATAAACATATGAATATGTTTCTGATGATCTTAAAAACGAGAAATTCCATTATATATATGTGCAACCAAAATTTAACCAGAGATGAAGTGAAATGTGAAGACTGCATACAGTCTATTATCAAATATTTAAGAAAAACTCAAAGTTATAACCTTGGGTGGACGCCGCGCAAACGAATGGTGAAGGGGCATTTAAAACACAACTGAAAACTATTGAAAACACTTTACTATCATTTATTAAGGAGGTCTTAATGGAATTTCAACTTCCTTTCCGTAAAAAACGGAGGGCTGTTCCAGCTACACAGAACATAATAGTATGTCAAAGTAGTCAAAGAATCAAAACTGAAAGTGATGTGTTTGGTATTTGAACAAAGTCGAAATATAAAATTTTATTGAAACATTTTACAAACCTAGCAGTTACCATTCAAACGTTAGTTTATGCATTTAACAAAGCATTATACAATTCTTATGGACAGGACTGTCACTCGATTGAATGGCTGGAACGAACATAGTAAAAAGTGCCTTGGGTTGCAGATTTACCGCTGATTTTACCAAACAAATATCTCTTCCTTCTGGACTCCGAGAAGTCCTTAGCTAGATTTTTGTCGCAAAAGCAACTTTTGATAATTGGTTGAAATTTCGCTAACTGTGGCTCCGTGTTCAAAGGTTTTTACGTACAGTTCAGATCCCACAATATAATTATTATTATTAAGCGAATTAAAATACAAAATGGTAAGAAAAACCTTTCAGGGTATAACGCGGAGCTAAATATGAAGTTAGAACTCCTTTCTACCCATTCATTCGATGTTTTTTTTAGAAGTTTTGCAATTGTATGGTGCTTTTGAATATATTTGTAATCAATAATTACATCTAAGCCCAGTGAGGTGTGTTGCTGAATGCATGTAAGCGCAGTGAGGTGTGTTGATGAATGCATCTAAGCGCAGTGAGGTGTGTTGCTGAATGCATCTAAGCGCAGTGAGGTGTGTTGCTGAATGCATCTAAGCGCGAAATGTTTATGATAAACGTCAGTGATAAAGTACGTTTGTCTGACTATCTCAGTCGTTGGATGTCTCTATCATCCATTTGACGCGAATTATATCATAAAATTTTCGCTATCTGTTCGATACGCAAAAAACCGGGGATATATACGTAGAGCTGAGAGCGTGTCAGCACAACAAAGTTCAAAAATTACATACATGGTTCATAGTAAGGCAACGGAAAAAAATGCAAGAACATTTAAGTTTGTAGATTAATCAAGTGGTGTGTGTTTCCCTTTGGATGTGTAATTGAGTACTGTCAGTGTGAGTAAATGGATGAGTGATTGAGAACTGATACACAAAAGGTTTGTGCATACAGATCTATTACAAAGAAAACGATACATAAAATACATTTATAAAATGCACTGTACAGCAATATATTACAATAAATGTGCGCAGAAAGATTAATTTTTTGCAACCGGTAGCAAACGTGTATAGAGTACTGGCTCACGCTGGAACATAGCTCTCCTGTTTGCATCATACCAGGGGTTCCGCATTTACGGATTTACAAATTCAAGATGTCTTCATGCAACTTAACCAGCGCCAATAACAAGAAATTAGTGTACACACCCACACCGAACAGCTAAAACGTTATGACAAGTGCGTCTCAATACAAAAACCAACTGAAAGTAGACGACACGACGGCTGATCTAAAGTCAACCACCGGTATAAATAACACCGACACTCTGCTCTGTTAGACAGTGTTGTCTGTGAGATGGGAAACTCAGCGACCGTCAGAAAGTTTGACAAAGGCAAAACTGTTATGGCCAGACGACTGGGTCTTAGTCTTTGCGTGTCGGAAAGATAGGTCCAAAGCTCACGGTGAGCCGTGGTTTGTGCCTTTGAAAAGTGGTCCGAGGAGGTTAAATCCACGAACCGAAGGGAATATGTGGGCTGATATAAGCATCGTTCCTAGAAATGAGAGAACGGTATCTTACACGTTTTGAGCCCCCATAAATGATACCGTGGCGGTACGCGCTAGTAGAAACGCCTTTCATTGTTTTGAAACATTTGCAAAATGACAGTTTCAATAAATTTTAGAATTTTTGGGTGTTATTACCTTGAATCCATATGATTAGGCTGGCATGTGGTAATACAAAAAGTAATTCTAAAAGATAAAACAGTAAAATAAGGGAATCAGAGTTTGAAATATTTGGTGTACTTACGTTTTACCAAAAAAGTCCGTAGTAACCCAGGCTCTTTATTTAATACATCAAACAAAACGTACGCTACAAAAATACGTAATTCTTTTGCGAACCAATGCTGCATGTACTACAATTACTAGTAAGAAATTTATATTAAAATGTCAGTAAATAAGAATTTCGAAATATGGTATAAAAGCATCGCGTTACATGTCCTCAGTCGCAAAACTCATGAAAATTAAAAACGTAATGATAATTTAAAGAACCAAAAAACAAAAAAGTCGATACACAGTGCAAAAACATCGTTATAAGAGCTCAGAACCTAATAATTATATGAAAGCTGAAAACGTAGTGAACAGATAAAAATGCAGGAAATTGAAACCCTAAAAGCTAAGGTGAAATTCTTTAAATAGCAATGTGAGATATTAAACGTGAAATACCTTAGAATGACCTTCTGAATACGACTTCCAATACGCTGAATTGTAAAGAGTGTTTATGCCTGATGCATTTCGACATATGAATTGGTAGTGAAATCTTCAGGAACAGAAAGTTTCAACTGTAATCCCAGCAGTTCACAGCACCCAACTCGCTTCTGCCTTTGCCTTGCCTAACTCCATGATCTATGCATTTCAGGTCACAGGTGTCAAGTGACTTGTCCTGTGCATGTACCTGTTAAAATGTTCTCGATGAAACATTATTTTTCACATTGCTGTGCGATGATATTCTCGGTCTTCCGCTACTTTGCCGTACAGTTTCTTCAGTAATCAGCTATTTCCAGGGAAAACAAATTTCCACACCGCAACAGACGTTACAACTTGCATATTTACATTTTTCAATTAAAAGTGACTCGGAATATCTAATTTTCTTTCAGTGAGATGCTTGCAAAGATGTTTAATATATTTGAAAATAGGAGTGCCATTGCTTTTCCCCCTGTATTGTATCAAGATGGTTTTATGTTAACTTTTATTCCCGTAGCTCCTCTCATGTCTCGCTAGGTATGGTAGAATAAGCATCACACTATAGTTCTTTGAACTTAAAATACTTTGCTAAGAAGGTCCTAGCAAACACAGGAAACAAGCGATTTCACATAAATTCACAAAGAATCAGTATAAAAAATTCTGACCTTAAGGAACAGAGAGTAAACGGAAAATTAGAAACAAGCAGAGAAAGATAAATACATTTCATTTCTGAAACATGAATGGGAATAGGCAATGCTTTTACAGAAAATCCAAAACCTATATCAACATATCTTATATGCGTTTGGTATTTCATTTAAGAAAATATAGTATCAATGACGGCACCTTATTCAATCTGTGATGCAAAACTGTAATTTCAATTCAATGCCTTTATTATTCGGGGAAGCAAAAAACAGAACAAAAAAAACTACAGAAATCTGTCGAATTGAATGAATGTTTTAATCAATCTGAAACCACATAGCAGGGTATGCAATTATCATCTGTAGCATGCTTGTTGTGTTAGAATATCAATTTCGAAAAGTCAAACAGGGTCTTGCATGTGATATTCCTTAAAAATGTAGTGCTTTTATATATTTTGTTCTACTGTCCCTGAGAAAATATCATGCTCCTGGATTTTTCATTTCCATTGCGCGTGGTATTTTGATGAAAAACTCAATTCTTAGGTATGTTCTGAATAACGAAGCATTAATTATTCCATGTTATATATGCAGTAGAAACGAATTGTTTCAAAACTTTCAGTGTATTATTTACAAAATTCAATAAATCCAGCTTTAACAATTAACTCACTTTTTATGTTGCCTGGAAGTCTAAACGTTTTAACACCTTTTAGCAGGTTTACATTTAAATCAACATCCATTATGTGCGCTTTTAAATTTGGTAGCTTATCATTCATTTACCTCTTCAATGGGGGAACCTGAGTGTTACTGTCAAAACGTCTCGCAACAAAATGAACAGATTTTTTTTTTTTTGATTGTAGGTTTTACGACCACCGTGAGCAACTCAATGGGCTATAAGCAGTCGCCCGTCCCTAATTTAGGGTCACTGGTTCCAGAGAAGGGAGAGAGCCAGTGCCGTAAGACAAACACAACATCCATGCCTGACCGGGATTCGAACCCGGACCCCTTACGGACGAATGATCAGTGGCCAACGCCTTAGACCACTGCGCCACCGGGGCGGCGAACAGAATTTGAAGAGATATTAATACCAAATAGCTCATGTACCAATGTTTAATACTAAGATAACGTAACTAAAGTCCGAGATGAGGGACCTTCGATTTGGTCCGAAATATATATTGCTCTATCTCCTATAGATTGATTTCTAAAAATATTTCCATTGAAATTAAAACAATTCCTACGTGCATTTAGGCAAGATGGGTGGACATCCTACAAGACTTGTTGATTGTTCTTTCTGTTACAAACCTTGCAAAATTCCAAAAGCTTTGTAGAGTGTTTCACTGTGAGACATGATATTTCCGAAAAACCGTATTCATGAATTTGATTTTACATAATAGTAACTGTATTGTGTATCTTACATTTGATATCAATGAATTTATCATATACGTAAGGCAGGGCGAGATAAATGAAAACTATATGGTAGGATAATATTCGAACCACGTTCCAAGTAATCGGGAACACTGCTCACTTTTCCCTGTAACGTGATTCTTCCTACACCTGAATTGTCCTTAACGATGACACATATCCACTCGCAAACTCAAAAACACAAGCCACGTTAACGCTTAGAAAACACAAGCCACGTATCATTTAGAACAGGGCAAACAGAAGTAAGTATTCGGGATTCACGGCTCACGCACTCAGCAAACAGCGATTACGTAACACTCAGCGCGGGAGAAAACGCCGGCGCAGCTGCAGCGCCACTTATCGCGAAACGTTTTTCCTGGCATTCCATTGGCACGATATCTGAAGCAGACGACGTGGGCCAAAGTCTGGAGTGTAGCCAAAAATAGTTCCAGGCTAATTAATATAACAACGATATTAGTGCATCATTATGTTGTGCTAGTAAAACTAATTACCATTATGGATTTGATAAAGATAGGAGAAATTTCATTTCACTTATTTTTCGATATGGGGTTACATTTGACCATAATACATTTCAAAATAAATTTAATAACATATAATATAAAGAAGAAAGCATATATAAAAGCTTTGTAATATATTTGTAAACATATATTATAAAGTTTTGTCCTGCATCCAATACGAATGATTGTTAAACTATTAAGAAAATTTCGATGGTTGTTATTTTATTAGGATTAGGAATGATGAGGAGTACTAAACCAATGAGAATAGTATTGTTGATAATGTTTGTGACAATTGGAGTTACGATATATACTGTATATACGCACAATTCATGAGAATATGGTTTGAATATTTATTGATATTGTTGATTTTGAGAGGAGTGATAGTAGTATTTACTTATATAGCTGGAGTTTAACTCCGAATGAGAAGTATGAAATTATATGGGTGGTGGTGACGATGATTCCGGTAGTACACGGAAGGATATTGGTTTTAGCTTCTCCCATAATAGTTAAAACGATCGATACGTTACACTATTCTTTAGGCAAATTAACTCAGCATTTATATGAGAATAAATACAGTATAAGAAACACAAAAAGGTCTAGGCTTCCCAGTAGGTATAGTAACACAGTGTTCACTGCAAAAAGCTATAAAACTTACAAAGCTTTTTTTATTTTTTAATGTCTAACAATCTGTTGTCATTGTTATAGGGTTCACATCATTGAATGCAGTTTCTAAGAAGTTGTAATTACTCATGCATTAAAAACAGCATGAATTTCGATGTAATTTTCCTGTTTGGCAGGGTATGTGGGAAATTCAGTGCAGTAACAAATGACTGAATTCCAGTATCCTCAACAGTGGAAAATAGATAAAAAATGTTTGGTGAATAGCTGCACTAAGCAGTTTTCATTTTCTTTCTTTGTATTTGTAGTCATTCTCGTCGGCACAATAAAAAATTCAAATGTGTGTTTTCAACTTTTCGTTTTGCAGGTCTGTCAATGCGGCTAGTTTCATATCCATTGATCTGAATATCACTTGCACCGTTATTAACATTATCTTTGTTGCAACATGCTTCTGTGATGTTTTCGTGTTTTCATGACGACCTACAACATACTTATCATCTCTGTTGTTTTCCTTTTGCATAGCTGTTGTATTCGCTTTAAGATCTAATGACGGTTTTTACCTCACAATGGGATATTTACTCTTTATATGCTTTCTCAAGTTTATAATCCAATATTTTGAAGAAAATATTTGTTTCAAATACAGTGCCCTAGATGGCGAAGAATCCGAAACCTTAAAATATTGCAATATATATGTATATGAAGATTTTCTATCCATTTCATTAACTACTGATGAACAGGACTGTCATTTTGGATATGAAATTCAAGAGTAAACTTCATTGCTTCCACCAACTGTACGACAAATTATGAATACACTCACAGAAAACATTGTAACCAATTCGCCGAACAAACGGAATAACAGCATTTCACGCCCACAGTGATCTACGAGTTTCTAGTGAGAGAATCGCAGTAACAGCGTGCCGTTCCTGCAGTACCACTGTATCCCTATCTTTCTTGATAAGTGAAACAATATTTGAAGTTTTGACTCCAATTCCAAAGTCATGACGTTTGCAGATGTTCTTCAAAACCGCTAATGGCTTAGGTTGAAAATAAATTAAACCAACATATCTCAAGTTGGAACCATTTCTCTGTAGAGTAGTGGTGTTTCGATCCATTAGGTTTCTGAGTAGCTTGTCAGCAATTGCGCCTTCATAACCATGCATGCAGACAATGTCCTTAATTTTATTAATTTCTTCACTGCTAAATTTGGCACTAGAAGAATGCGTTATGACTCGATTTACCAAAAATCTGATGGCAAAAAGTTTATAATTATTTGGATGGGACGATTGAAATGGTATGATTGAGGGATTCATTGTAGGCGTCTTGTACACAGAAAATTGAAGAGTATGATCCAGTGTAATTTCAACCAATAAGAGGTCAATGAATAGCAGAGAAAAGTCAACCTCAATTTCTAACGTAAAATACATTGAGGGATACTGATTTGAGATATATTAAGTTAACTGGGATAGCTGATCCAGAGAATGTTGCCAGAAAATCAAAATGTCATCTACGTACCTAATACATGCCAGTGGTCTGTTAACACAAGAAGAGAGAGTATTGTCCTCGAAATGTTGCAAAAACAATCGCCATTAACTGGGGACAAAGGAGAACCCATAGGTGCCCCACTCGCCTGTTTGTATATAACAATATTATATCTAAACTAGGTACGGTTTTGATGACTCTCAAGGCATTCAGGATGGCTCCAACGTATGTCGCACAGTCCCCAACGGTAAAAGTTTGAACTAAATAATAGAGTGAGCCTGATCCACTGGAATGCTAGGAAAAAGTGATGCAACATCCAGTGATGCCAGTATGAATGAAAACGCTTTGAGCTCAGGCCCTTTATTATTTCTAAATCTTGAATAGAACTAGTCACTGAAAATGCCGAACGATGTGTTGAAGGTTGTAGATATTTGGCCCTTGCCTGTTCCAATCCACAGATGGGATTAATCCTTCCTGATTCCTTTGGACGAACCGGCAGACCATCTATATGAGTCTTAATGGTACCAAACAAATTTAGTACCCTGCAGCCACTGGGAGGATGAAATTGGTCACCAAGAATGGATGATAGTACCGAGTGATTCCGCAAACGGCTGAGAATATAAACTGCAGACCTAGTTGGATCCTTGAGCACGATGGAGTACATAATCTGATCAAAAGCAGAAATAATTTTATCCTGACAGGCAGACTGATCTAGAATGACTATCTGATTAGTCTTGTCTCAAGGCAGTTCCGCAATGTGAATGTTCTTCCGTAATTATTTAAACTGACGTCGTTCTTCACGAAATATCAGATTAGAGTATGAAACAGGTAATGGGTTAAGAATGACACTCTTGATATCATATCGGGCTGCCTCGCTTTCATCGGCTGGTAGAAAACTAAGATATTTTCCACCTGGGGTATGAACTGGAGTTTATTAGGGCAAAGCTTGGGCAGGCAAATTTGAAATCTCGAGATAGGGCTGTCTCTTAAGTACTATTTCTTACACTATGACGTTACTCGGGTATCAACATATTTTTGCTGAAGACTTTTTATGTACCTTATGGTATTTCATGACAAAAATGGCATATAATTAACGTTTTTCTTAATTGTTTTAGCTTGACAAGCTGTGTACTTAAATTTAAACTATTCACCTTTAGTTAGGCACCTGTGATTGAAGATTCAGAAGCAAGGCAATTTCCAGTATCAATGCTGTTGCTACTATCGAACGGGGTGTTCCTAATCAAAATCACTTTAAATTTACTTACTACTTAAGGGCTGTCACTTTGGCACCTTATGAGGTGTTTACTGTTCTGTGTAAATACCATAACCCACGGGTGGTGCATATTTTTTCATGTGGGAGACAGATTTTCCTTGTCCTTTCGCAGCATGAACCTGGCACAGTTATGGGTGTTTAAGATGCAGGTACCAATATGTTTCTGTCCTTGATGGTTCTTCGTGTTAATGATATTTTCACGAGGTACCATATGACAGAAAACGTGTGAATGAGTATGTGTGTTTGCAACAATAATTGTCTCTTTAGACTGGGTGATGTTTTGAAAGGCTTGAACGAGTAGTACTCAGTAGATTGTTCTGGAAATTAATCTTTGTGAAACTTTTCCCTTCGGGAAAGAGGGTTAACGGGATTCCTTTTACCATTTTAAGGTCCACATTGTAGTAGGTCGGGGTGTGATGTGATACTTGGATTGCTGATTCGGGTAATACTAATCCTACAATTTTAGTAAATAGTCGAATGTAACTGGTGCTCGTACATTTCATGCAATATGAAGCCGAATACCTATTGCATTTAGCTCGTCAGATGACCACAGTGAGGAAGCAGGAGCATACAACACATGAGGAACCTGTGCACGCTTTGCGTTTGAAAGACAAGAAATGTAAATAGGATATATGATGTGAAATAATTTCAAATGCTTGGTGTTTCAAACTTTATGAATAGCTTTTTTATCAGCCTACATTTTTGTAATTAATTTTATGCTTATACATCGTATTTTGCGGCTTTAGCAAAAGGTACGATTAATAAAACATACATAAAGTTAGTGCTCAGACATACTACCTGATAACATTTCAGGGAACAAAACAGCATCGTTTTGTTTCAACTAAACAGCACAATGAATTCTTTGATAAATCCGAAGTTATTCGAAACATCTTCGTTCGGAGCAGCCTCGCGATGCAACCAAAACACTAGATTTATTCTCTTCGTTTAGAATAATTTGTTAACTGGGTAATATACTCTGACAACGCTACCGTTGGTTTTATGCCAAATAGCTCATGCAGTAAGAAAATATAAAATTTTAGACGTAAAATTTCTATGTGTACAAATGTTTACTCGTGTATATTTAACATAACGAAATTTTTCATGAGGGGCTCCTCTTTTCTTTGCATCTACTGCTCGGTATTTGCAGTCTTGTTTACTGAAATGACGTATTTACTGTCACAGTGTATTATATTTCAAGAGTATGCTTTCCAATGGATAGCTGATAACACAGCTTTGAAACCAACCACCAAATGTGAAATGAGTTAATTCCATTGAAGCACTGTAATATTTTTGTAGTTAAATTCTGAATTCATAAGCTCTCGTCACGGTGTGCGTCCAAAGATCAAAAATGTTTTTTAAAGAATGTGCTTTGAACACGGAAAATCACGAATACCGTAACGTTGAGCTACTTGCTTCAAGCATAGTAGAGCAGGTACCTACCGAGAGGAACGAAGGAAGTTACCATTCAGAACGGTCTTCCCAGGTATATGTTATGAAGGGCGTAGAACATTAAAATACGCAAAGTGTTAATAAACTTACTGAAGATTTTAATTAAAAAAGAAAGCACTGCAGTATTTTCTCTTTTAAAGACTAATTTCCTTCGTACCATATTCGACGCCGCTAACAAGGTACACAATAACCTACACTGTGAAGTGAGAATTCCTAATATGCTTGAAAGTAATTCTACGCAATTACGTTGGATGCATATACATGTATAACAAAGCGAATAAATGGGAATCCTCCGTCACCTTCCAAAACCCGTCGTAAGGATGAAGAATTAATACATCATTGGTACTCAGCAGCAGAAGACTGTTGTGATATTTATACCTTGGAATTTTTTTTCCAAGTGCTGCACCGAAAGCACCTTTCTATTCTTACATTCCTAATCCAATACTCATTCATTCTGTGCTGGAGTGTTTTACATTTTGAAGTTCTGCTTTTACATAACATTACCTATTATTTGATGTTCGCAACTGTTTGCTCTTGAATATATTCCAACTTTTTACATTGTTAGTAAAATTATACAAACAACCGGAAAAGAGATATTTGAATGATTACATACTTTCCTCTAACATAGGGGCAAGGAAGTAAAAACTCAGCAATATTTGAGTAGAAATGAGAGATCTTTGAACTCGATGATGTTTAATATAAAGTCTCACCCTCCCAGATATGAAATGTTTTCGCGGGTCCTGCAGAGCAATCTGATAGGAATGCTCAAAGTTGCGAAGTCACAGCGACCATCGGATTTAACAAACGTGGAATATTTTATTCGTAGCATGTCTCTTTTTCAGATTCAGAAGAAATTTTACGAAAGCTGTGCCGTCGCATAATATGCCGCCTTAAATTATCACCTTTTTCTGCAGGAACCTCTTTGTTTGAATAGGTTATTGGTATAAGTTCTAGAAAGATTTGTGATTAAAAACTCCGAAATTACGATGCAATTATATCTTGTATTAATGTCTGACTAAATATTTTATAGGCCTCGTGACACTGGGTGTGTTACTGTAAGCTGAAAAATAAGCCATCTCCAATCTTAGGCTAATTTAAGAAAGATTTCAATCAAACGTATTTGTGAATATGATTTTTTTATTGAAGGTTTAACGACCACCGTGAGCAACTCAATGGTCTATAAGCAGTCGCCCGTCGCTAAATTAATGTCACTGGCTCCAGGGAAGGGAGAGAGCCAGAGCCGTAAGACAAACACAACATCCATGCCTCACCGGGATTCGAACCTGGACCCCTTTCGGACGAATGATCAGAGGCCATCGCTTAGACCACTGCGCCACCGGGGCGGCCTTTGTGAATATGTACTGCTGACATAGAAAGTGCAACACCTGAGTGTATTTGTCAAAGAGTTTTGAAAATGTTTGGTTGCATGTCGACAGTTGAGTAATGAAAATGATTGAAGTTCCGAATAAATGACATGATAGATGAGGCAGATCAAAGTTCAAAACTTCTTGGAGCATCGAAGGATGGTCGACCTCACCTGAGCCCGTAAGCGCAGTACCGGGTGATCTCTCTAGTGGAAACACGTGTAAGGTGTAGGAATGACTGGGCAATGTCATTATGAATTGTACGATCAGGCGAAAAATTATACTAATAATTTCATTATTTATTAACGTACTGTTGATTAATCCTTGTAAAAACGCTACCGAAAGGTATCGGAAAGACTTTACTGTAGGATGATGGTGGCACTGTTGTTGGGTATTGGTATCGTGCTTCATGGATGTTTGACTTTCGTGCTTATGTCTTGCTTGATCTCCGCATTCGACGACAAGTTGCAACAGCCCCATACTCCAGAGAGCATACCATTCAACGAGGCGAACAGTCAGGTATGGCCACACCAGCACTGATGCTGACTGAGGTGCCAAAAATAGATCAGCCTAAACGCAGAATCCTCGACAGCTGTAGCTTTCACCAACTACTGCAATAACTGCTTCTCATCGCAACAAAGATAGCAGGTGTGCCTTACCAGTGATGCTTGATGAGACGAGTGGAATTTCGTCGTATTCATCAAGAAGACTAGCGATTGTATATGGGAAAATGATCGAAAAATTGACATTCCGGAGAAGAAATGAGCACATGGTTACACTAGCTGCCACACCGTGAACATCATATGACTCATCAGGCAAGTGCAATAGTTAGTCGACTTACCAGTTTCGACAGCTATTCACCGTACCTATGCAAATCTTGAGAAAGCAGACAGAGGAAGAAAAATATCTTTAATATAAAGTTGCAAAATTTAGAACCCATTGTTAAATTTAGGAAATTGTAACTTTTTATTAGAAAAATTAAAATTATAAATAATTTGTATTTTTGTTGGTTACATATCATCTCTGCCTTTAAATAGTCTATTTACTCCAGTCCAATAAGGAGTAAGAGAGATAAAATGAATGGAACTCCAATGCCAATGTAGATCCTTGAAACTGTTCCAGTCATTGATTGGTGAAGAAAATTCTGAAAGAATATTCTGCATATAATACCTAGAAGACAACCTTTCCGGGAAGTGGGACATTGGCTTCTGAGATCACCACGGGCGTACTTTGTATTCTGTCCAGTGTGTGCCATATTTTTTAAGAGAAGGTTCGAGAAGACTTGAATTGACAGGCAAACTCGTTAATATCTTAATGGGTAAACCAGTGTATATGAATTTGAACCCTGTAACCGAAAGTTGAATTGCGAAAATGATTTTGCTTCAAAAGGCATATTTATATATTTGCCATTTTTTTTACAGCATTTCATAGTTTGATTTAAACAGTTATTGGATACTTGGTATATTCTAAACAAAACGTTAATGCTACACATTATCAAGAAGACATATCAAAACATCGGTTATTCCCATGAGCATGTTGATAACCATTCCTTGTCTGAGAATCAAAAATTAAAAGTTTCACAAATAATCGCCATAAGATATACTTCGTTGTATCAAAGAATTGAACGATATTAAGGCTGACGGATATAAACATTACTTCAAGGTCTTTTAAACAGGACATGCAATAATATCGTGTGTTTAAAGACAAATTCAATATTAAATAATTAATGGTAACGTTATATTTTAATTTGACACTTGTAATGTGTATTTCATGTTCACAACATTCAGTTGCAGTTGTCGATGCTCATGTAACAGAAAAAACAGCAAACGTCCAGTGTACTTCCACTTATAATATTTGTACCACGCAGCTTTGTATTTATAAATAACACTAGATGTCATTACGCAGCTCATTATATATATTTTTTTAAATAACAGTGACATATTTACTTTTAAATTAAACGGAGACTGGAATTGAATGTAAACCAGAATGCCGATGTTCTCATTAGTAAACCGTAAAACAGAAGCTACACATTCTGAGTAGTTGAATTGAAACTGGTAACACTTACTTCAATTAAGAAAGGCATTTTTTCACGGAAGAGTTAAAGCCAGATTTGTTCATAGAATAGAATAGCAGAAATCCGATTTCCTTAGCAGCAGGCACATTGCGATAGCGGTTATTTCCAACTGTTTTTAATGTAAGAAAGCCATGAAAGCCATGGCGAAAATATGACTTCTCAAGCAAAATAATTTTCAGTTGAAGACTCCGTGAATCATGATTTTTTTATTACAGCATTGGTATATACTCCTAAAATTACTGTAGCGTTCACTGCGACATCTCTTCGGAAAAGCTGGGCTCTGTTAATCCTGATCTGTATGTTCAATGCTATTTTATAGTCGCATTTGTAACGAGTATAGAAAGAAATATCAACAACAACTGAACATTTTCGCTTACATTAGTACTGAAACTCTGTCAAAATGTAAGACGATTTAAGCAATATGTGACATTTTGATTTTTTTAACTAGAACCAATGCCAACAAGACAAAGAAATGGAAGCATATTTTCGATTTAAATAGGACACTAGAATTTTCAAGTTTAGATGTCGGCATTACTTCAGATAATTAGAATTTGGCGTGAGAACACAAATGTCTATAACACAGTAAAAATACCTCTGTATCGCCTGGCACACAATAATATATATAAATCAAGTTGAAAAAACTGATCTATGTGCAGCAAATATCTATTGCTTTGTAACGAAGATATGTAGATTAGAAAGGTAAGCCTAAAAAAGGCGTTAAGCAAAAACATAAATTTTGAAAAGAACGAAAATCAAATATTAACATCTTCTTTATTTATCTTTTTAAACATATTTTACTGAAACTCGAGCAGACAATATTTGAATGTCATTTGAGAAGTTCATCTCCCATAACAACAAATTGTATCTACATAAGTTATGTCTAAAAACATATATTTAAACTTAAGAATATGTAAGATGCTTACTGAAAAAGTTAGGTTCCATTCATTACTAAAAATATTGTATTCCTATCTACTGGCCAAAGAATTCAATCTTAAAATAAAAAATGTTTCAGTGTCAACTGAAAATTTATGTGGAGTAAGAGACGTCTACACCTTTCATCCAAATACATTAGCGCTTTTCCATGGAAGGTAATTCTTCCTACATTTTATTGAAATTTTTATACACAGGAAACACGTAAAATAAAGGCAGAACAAAACTGGTATCAAATTAATAAACAACAAAAAAGTAGCTAACTATCAAAAAATATTTTGTACATGAATTTCGAGAACAAGATTTTTTACAAAGAAAAAAAAAAAAAAGAAATATATTTCCAGGATAACATATCCTAACATATAGGCATACCCTTGTTGTCAGTCATAATGCAGAATACATGATAATTCGTTTTTTTATTATTTGATGTTTTGCAGGTGGCAACGAAATTGAATTATGTGAAATGCAATTAGATCTGTGCTATTTGCTACAATTGTGTAACGACGAACTACATATTTCAGTTGCGTAATATAATGTGAACAAATATTTTGAAAGAGAAATATATGTTGCGGTCTTTGCAGATAACGTTTCGACGCTAGGTCTAGTACGCATATTTTTTTCGTTGAAAGACCCGTGATTTTCATTTGCGACTTTTATCTTCTTAAATACGATCTCACCTCTGTTACGTAAGTGCAACAGTGTCAGGGTGAAAAGATTTATGAAAAGAGAAACACTTGTTATTTTATATTCGTTCTATGTGCAGGTACGCAGGTACTTCATTCTTTCGTACGTCTATAGATTGTATTTTGTGACACAAACAGTTCTTTTAGATTTAGAACAGTAAGTTCAAGAGATGATACCGTTTAATATGCCACCATGTTATGAGTTCGAAACCTTTATTTGTTTCACCAATGAAATCGTCACCAAGGGACGCAAAGTCTCCACGCTTTAACAGCAAAACGTGCTGAGAAGTTTTGTGTTCTGTTTAGAAATTCGCAAACCATCACAAACAGAGCTGAGTTCCGTAAATAATTCCTCATCCTAGACGTAGGGCAGCTTCTTCAAGAAAAGCTAAAAATTCAGTGTCCCAGGGCAAACTCCCCGTCAGTACCTTGTTCATGGCTAAAATTCTGTCTCAACTCAGACAATAGGTCATATGCCATTGAATGAGTAACAACTGTCCCCCAGGGAAGCCAAAAAGGCTTCAAAACATTATAAAGAATTTAAACAAGCAATCATTTGATCGTTTTGTTTGAGGGAATTAAAAAGAACAAAAAGTGTTTACATATTTTTCAATGGAACTCATACACACATAACATTTATATTTTTTTGTATAATATCTTTGTAAAACTACACTGATCAGCCATTCCATTATGACCACCTATACCACCCCTCTCTATAGAAATGAGCGAGCCCTGGAGACCAAACGGTGGCGCAGGCAAAGTTCAAAAAACAGTATATATACAACCCAAGGTTCGGCTTTTGGTTAGTAGAGTTTTAGTAGTCAGAATAGGAAAAACTGCCGATTTATGGGTGTCTGATAAAGGACAAAGTGTGATGGCACCGCGCCTCAGAACTAGGTTTTCGGAAACGGCGCAGCTGGTGGGTTACTCACGTGGACGACGAAAGGTCATCCAGCAGAGAAACCCACAAGCCACGCAAACGAACGAACCGTCGTCCACCGTGTGTCGTCCGCAGCTCATTGTGTCGTAGGGGAACGGAGATTGTCGCGCGTTGTCCACGGAGACCGCAGGACAATCACTGGCAATTACAATAGTGGTGATCAGGTCAATGTATCCCAGCACACAGTTGAACGGAGCCTTCTGCTCACTGGCCTGCGTAGACGATGATCCAGCCGGGTTCCCATACTCACTGTACGTCATCGCGAAAAACACATGAAATGGACCCAGAATGAAAGTCATTTGCTGAAGACAAAATTTCACACCGCGGCACATATTACCGGACACGCATTTCAAAATCTCTGTAGGAAAGCTGGTGAAGATATCTCCGGCAAACTCGAGGACACAGATAATTCAAAATGAAGTGTTTTATTATGCTGTTTTTCGTTTGATGAGCGTTTGCCCCGTATTTTTTGTTTTGTGTTTTGTACTTAAAATATTTTTTTATTATAATGCCAGTACGGGCACATAATTTTACACTAACGTGAGTCAGTGGAACGGTAAATTGAAACGTGGCAACTCTTCTAGGGACTGGAGAAGGTGCTCCATCGTGCAAAGACAAACGCTACAGTGCCTTTCGGGGAGAATGTGGCAAGCTAAATATAGCGACCCCCTATTTTTTTTTGTTCGTTTTCCACACACTCCATGCTTAACAAAATGTTTCAATAATAAATAAATAATAGCTTTCCATAGGGTCCTATTATCATAGATTATTAACTTAAAAATAACATCACATCGCAGATGTGGTTTTCAGAGAAAGTACGTTAAGAGTGTAAATCAGAAGATTAATGTGCAGCCATTTGCAGTACCACATTGCAATTCTTCTCCAACTACAAATCTTACTCATAACAAATTAATATACACTGACGGAAAAAAATCCCAACACCAAGAAGGGGTTGTGTTAGATAAACGACAGTTGGTAGGCGGTGAGAGTACATCTGTAAGATGACGTCTATGCAAATTTCGCGCTCGGCGCATACGTGTGGCGCTAGTAGCGACCCTCGGAACATGCAAAGCTGGTTTGCTGTAAATACGCGCTGTAACGTTCGTGAGCGTTAGTCATCGTTGAGATTCGACGTAGGGTGTTGATGTTAGTCAAGAATGCCTTTAACAAGACGAAAAAGCCATTATCAACAGCTCACGGAGTTTGAACGAGGTCGTGTAATAGGGCTACGAGAAGGTGGATTTTCTTTCCGCAATATTGCAGAACAACTTGGCAGGAATGTAGCCACTGTGCATGATTGTTGGCAGCGGTGGTCAAGGGAAGGTAATGCCTCAAGAAGACCGGGTTCCGGCAGGCCACGTGGCACTACTGAGAGGGAAGACCACTGTGTACGGCGTATGGCCGTGGCGCATCGTATCGTGTCTGCGGCAGCAATTCGAGCTGCAGTTGACACCACAGTGACACAACGAACTGTTACAAATCGGTTACTTGAAGGACAGCTCCGAGCCAGACGCCCTGTAGCGTGCATTCCACTTACTCCAAACCACCGCCGTTTGCAACGTGTCAAGCGAGAGATCATTGGAGGACGGAGTGGAGATCTGTTGTGTTTTTCTGATGAAAGTCGGTTCTGCCTGGGTGCCAGTGATGGCCGTGTATTGGTTAGAAGGAGGCCAGGTCAGCGCCTGCAACCAACCTGTCTGCGGCCGAGACACACTGGACCTACACCTTGGAGTTATGGTCTCTGGAGCAATTTCCTATGACAGCAGGAGCACTATCGTGGTTATCCCAAGCACCCTGACGGCACAGTTGTACGTCGGTCTGGTGATTCAACCTGCTGTGCTGCCATTCATGAACAGCATTCCAGGGGGTGTTTTCCAACAGGATAACGCTCGCCCGCATACCACTGTTGTAACCCAACATGCTCTACAGAGTGTCGACATGTTGCCGTGGCCTGCTAGATCACCAGATCTTTCAGCAATCGAGCACGTATGGGACATCATTGGACGACAACTCCAGCGTCACCCCCAACCAGCATTAACCGTTACTGTATCGACCGACCAAGTGCAACAGGCATGGAACTACATCCCACAAACTGACATTCAGCACTTGTACGACACAATGCACACGTTTGCGTGCTTGCATTCAACATTTTGGCGGTTACACCGGTTAATAATGTACCAGCATTTCACATTTAAAATGGCTCTTCTCGCGCTTACAATAAGCTGTGATCTTGAAACCTTAATCGATTAAATATGTTACCTATGCAAATGTATTGCCGCCATTTCATTCTTCTACAACTATTTTTTCGTGGTGTTAGGATTTTTTTTCCGTCAGTGTATTCCGAAATGTTTTAGATGACGATTTAAAGTTTTGAATTATTGTTTTTTACCTTACACATAATGAATGTTAAATTTTATGCTTGACTTCCAAAATCAAGGTACCTCATCAAATCCACTACAGAGTGAGTTACGTGAGAATCTCAGAAGTCCCCGTATTCCGGAAGCAAGAGGGACAAAGAGTTAATACTTCGAACACATGTAAAATTCTCTTTCAGCAATTCAGCAGAAGGAACGGCCTCAAAAGTCTTAAATCTGAATACACATTTATACCTAATAAAAGGTTATAGGTAAGATGATTCCTCTAGCGCAGTGTTTATCAAAGTGTGTTCCGCGGAACCCCAGGGTTCCACGACGGCCCTCCATAGGGTTCCGCAAGCAGTTCGTAAAACATCGCCGAAATTTTCAAGAAAATCTGTTAATTCCATATTTTTCCAGATGACAGCCTTAACCAACCAATTCTTCGCAACCAATAAAAAAACAGGAAAAAAGATGTGACAGAGAGCCATGAAAACCACGTAGGATAGAGCATCTCAAAGAAGTGGTGCAAAAATAATGAGGGAGGAGTCGATACAGTTTGGCGCCTGAAACGCTGATGAGTCCCGGAGAAGCAAAAATTTCCTGCGTAGTTTTGGCGTGTCAATGTTAGTCAGTGTGTGCTTGTTGAACTATGCTCTGTTCTCCGCTTAACGTTAGAAATGGATCGTTGGCGTAAACACGGTACATTAAAACGTTCAAGTTCTGAAATTTTTTAGTTGACTTTTCTATCAGTGCCTACTACTTCTCATATAGATCAGAGTGATAATGACCAAGAAACAAAAAAATTTGCTTCAGTTCAAGAAAATGATACACGTTCTGGAAGGTGTGATCAAGATAAAACTGCAAAATTTCCAAAGAGAAGAAAGTATGATGAGAGCTATATTGGTTTCGGATTTATGAATGCTTATGACAATCCGCAGTGTGTCGTATGCCGCAAAGTTTATCATAATAGTTCAATGGCCCCTGCCAAACTGCGACGACATTTGGAGACTACACATTGAGAGCTCAAAGAAAAGAATGTTGATTTTTTTGTGCGCAAGCGTGATGAACTTTTAAAACTGAAAAAAAAATATTTTTCACGCAGCACATACAGCGAATGAAAAAGCTACAAAGTCTTCCTTTTTAATAAACTATCAAATAGCACGAGCAGGTGAACCTCATACAATAGCAGATAATCTAATCAAGCCATGTGTTATTCACATGATTAAGGGCATACTTTGTGAAAAAACGGCCAAAGTAATATCGAAAATTCCACTATCAAATGATACAGTGTCTCGCCGACTGAAGGAAATAGCAGGCAGCGTAAAAGAGGAGCTATTTTTCGTATCAAGTCTTGCGCTTTTGCTTTGCAAATGGATGAGTCTACGTACGTGTCAGGTCTTGCGATATTGCTCGTTTTTGTAAATTATCCGTATGAAGCATCTCTACAAGAAGATATTCTTTTATGCAAGCCGCTAACAGCTCGTGCAACTGCAGCAGATATCTTCAATATTTTAAATTCCTTCTTTGGAGAAAATAATATTCCTTTGAAAAATTGCGTTGATATTTGTACACATGGGGCTAAAGCTATGGTGGGAAAAACATCTGGTATTGTGGCACGCATCAAAATGATTGCGAAGCACTGTACCAGTTGTCACTGTATGCTTCATAGGCAAGCTCTTGCCGCGAAAAATTTGCCTCTCCATCTAAAAAGCGACCTGGATGAAGTAGTTAAAATGATAAACTTCAGAAAAACTCGTCCTCTGAATAACAGATTGTTTAAAATCTTGTACGATTGTATGGGAAGTCTGCATTCGTCATTGTTTCTACACACGGAAGTGAGGTGGTTATCTCGAGGTAAAATATTGGAACGCTTTTTCGAATTTCGAGCTGAAAAGCATGCTTTTTTCATATATAACCACTTTTATTTGGAAGATCGATTAAATGATAGAGAGTAGTTATTTTGAGTAGCTTATCTATCTGATATTTTCTCAAAACTGAATGAACTCAGTCTTGTTGCACTTTAAGTAAAGAAAATTGATATATTCACTAACAAAGACAAAATTGTGGCATTTTTAAAAAACAGCTACAATTTTGGACCAGTTGTGTCTGCAGCACAAACTTGACTGCTTTTCAACCGTGAGAAACTTTCTGTCTGAGTTGGACTTAGAAATGGAAAACAAAAAATATGATGAAATCACCCAACAACTGGAAGCTCTCCACGATTCAATGAGTCACTATTTTCGTGATGAGCAGCACGATAAAATAAAAAGTCAATTATGGATTAAAAATCCATTTGTTATAAATAAGAAACCTCCTTGCTTTTCATCTGATGAATATGGAAAATGTATTGAACTGACTTCAGATTCTTCAGTGACATCTTTTTATAAAACAGTGCCAATGACAGAATTTTGGCGCAGTTTGAAAGGTGAATATCCATTATTATCGCAAAAAGCTGTGTCAGTACTCTTACCATTTGCTACAACCTATCTGTGTGAAACTGGCTTTTCTGTGTAAGCATCAACAAAAACTAAGCACCGGAATAAGCTGATTGCAGAGCCTCATATAAGATTAAAATTTTCTTCGATAGAACCGAATTTTAAAGAATTATGTGGCAATAAAAGAGCAAAGCCATTAATCACATTAATATTTTTCAATATATAATACTTACTTGCATCATTGGCATAATACATTTTCTTGGCTCTACATTACTTTTTGTATGTATTACCTTTTTATTGATTGCTTATTTTGTTCATTTTATTTTTATTTCAAATCAGCGATAAATAATAGGCATATAGGTATAAAAAAACTCTTAATTATTCTATACCTAATTTTACCTTCAGGTCAGAAGTAAATCCCAATAAATATAATATACTTACAATAAAACAATTATTTGACTATAATCTTGGTAAAATAATGTTCAGAAGAATTAAAAATGATTTATATCATGACTTAATATTATTAAATATTCGTACTCATACTTATAAAACCAGGAATCGATCAACACTCATTCCTAATTTCCCTCGGACATAAACAATTAAAATGAATATTAATTATTCGGGTCCAAAACTTTGGAACTCCTTGCCTTATGACATAAAATCTATTAACAATTTTGACCTATTTAAAAAAAAATTCAAGAATCTCCTTATTAACAAGTCTCTCAGTTAGTGCTAAGTTGACCTCATCTGGTCGGTGGATTGATTTCACGGCTTATGAATAGACCTTGCATCTATATACACTTATGTATTTATTTAATCTTTCAGTTATATTCAATGTGCCTTTGACTTGTCTTTTGTATTGTTATTTGTTGTTCGTGTCCTTTTTTTATAGTACTATGGGTAGGAGGGCAATGTCAGGCCTTACGGCCTTTTCCCTCCTCCTCCTGTTTGCTACATTTTTTCCAATTGATTATATTGTTTGTATTTTGTATTGTAATATGTGGCAACTGAAAAATGAATAAATGAAATGAAAAAATGAAATTTTTAAATGGTCTTTATAGAATAGTTCCATTGCAGGACATTGTAGGAAAAAGGGTTCCACAGGCTAAAAAGTTTGAGAACCACTGCTCTAGCGAAACTATTAAAATTCAAAATGTGTTTCTTAAGATAAAAAAATTTGCAGGCAAAAAACTGAAAACTCATAATTGCCTGCATCATGACATTGATGTCATATAATTGAGAAAGGCAAATCTACATTGACATCTCGACTAGGTTGTTTTGGACAATTCCTCAAGCTAATGACTCAACATTTAGTTGTTAAGGAGTATAAAATTATACTCGTACAATAAGGTTTATGAAAAATTTCAAGGCATACCTTCTCTGTAACCGAAAGCAAAACTCAAAATAGTACATAGCAGCTACAAGTCAGAATCAGGTGCCCCACATTAATATGGTTAGCATAGAGCATCACAATGAAAAACTTTTTTCTTCCACTTTTGTAAATGTTTTTCCGAATGTTACTGAGAATTACTCTTAAAACCATAAAGATCCATTTGTCATTTACGTTTTAAAACTTTTGCCAAAAAGTAGTATTAAAAAATATATTTAGTTCAGCACTTTTGGATTTAGATACCTGGCGCAGAAACAAGAACATGAAGTTTCAGCTATGCTTATAGCTCTTCGCCAGCGCGATTGAAATTACAAAATACACTCACGGGGAATAAAATTTGCCAGCCAAGAAGGAAGCATCGGATTGAACTGAAATTGTATAGACGTAATGATACAGATGAATGATACCATTTATGGCAAAACCAGAGATGCAGGAGAATTACAGAGGGATCTGTGGCACGCCGTCCGGTCATCTTCAATACCGCGTCGTACAGCACCGTGCGGCGATACATGCAGCAAACCGGTCCGGCATGGAAGCTAACAGACGCCTGATGGTGTCCTGCGCCAGACTGGTCCACACGTGTTGGACGGTGTGCTCCAAATACCAGATAGTACGGCACGGCGGCCGCTGGCGTTTCAAGGAGTCCCATACGTGCCCGATAGAGTGCATGCCCGGAGAGTGGACAGGCCATGAAAGTGTATGGACATTACGTAGGCAGTCCTGGGCAACCCGAGCAGTGTGCGGGCGGGCATTATTTTGCTGGTAGAGCACACCTGGAATCCCGTCCAAGAATGGAAACACATGGGGCCGTAGGATCTCATCCACATGCCGCTGGCCTGTCAATGATCCATGTACTACTACTAGAGCTGATCGGCTATCGTCGGCAGTGGCTCCGCAGGACATAATACCTGCAGTGGGGGAGGTGTGGAGCTTGATAGAAAGGTTGGGATTGTGCCGTTGACCTGGGAACCTTCACACCCGGACACAATGATAATCTGTCCCTAAGACAAAGCAGCACTACGCTGAACACACACGTCGCCAGTCTGTAGCGTTCCACGTCGCTCTGGACTGGTACGACTGCACAAGGAGCTCTTCAAACTATTATGCCTCTGTCTAGTATAGAGCACTTCAAAATACCGTGCCAAAGTAGAGTGCAGAGGGGCTAAGTATGGCCCTCTCCCGCTCTGAACTGCTGGAGTCGCAAATACTCTGAAGGTAAAATTGTTTCATGTAATTAATAAAGAGGAAAAAAAGTGCCTGCACTTTTCCGGGGTTGGTCAGCTGCGCTTAAGAAACGGCAAAAATAATCAAGTGCCCTCACAGCCTCTGCTGGTTCATGGGCTAACTGCCCACAAGAGACATCGCCTTCACACCATCATCCACCCCTACACAGGCTCCAAGAGCTCCTCTCGGGCAGATAGATTATGGCACTAAGGAATTTCCTCAAAGTCTTCTAAAGTTGAGCTTACAGAACCGAAAGTATATTCGGGTGTGAACGCTTAGGTGTAAGTAGGCATTTCTGCTCCCGGGACAAATCAACAATTATTGCGCCGATCGTCTCCGTAGCTTCTTTTTCTGTTTTGGGGTTTAATGACCTCCGTGATCAACTGTAAGGGCTATAAAGAGTCAGTCCTCCGCCCTTAAGTTAGGGACACTGACCCCTAACCATGCGACGAGATATGTCCGAATTCGAATCCCGGATGAGGCCTGCATAGTGTGTCTGTCTTATTGTACTAGCTCTTTCCTTAGGCGGATCAAATGGCCTTAAATTAGGGAGAGGTGACAGTTTATAGACCATTGAGTGAGATGCTCACGGTGAAAAAAAAAGAAAATCAGCAAAGAAAAAAAGAAAATCCAACTGTATGTTTAGCTTTTCTGAACAAGTTCGGACATTCGGTACCACATCAGACACAACAAATGCAGCTTATCATGGCTCGCATTTGAAGTATTTATAGAATAGCCCTAAGAGAATCTCCAACAATGTGAACGACATCGTTATCTTGCAATCTATGTAGAAGTGCCCCTTCATTTCTGAATATGATCAACTAACATTCCTGAACATTTTGAGAAAAAATGGCAAATTTTAAGTTGCTATGGCAACCATAACTGGCGAAACAAATTATAAGCAATTATATAAAGCAAATGAAAAGCACGGCACGAACAATTACACCAGAAAACTGGTGTAATATCTTCAATTCCAATTTTAATCAGATTTCTGGAAGTGGTTTTGTTCTCTCTGTTGGCCCGGTTAATTAGTTAGGCCACTTTTCGTACATATATACAAAAGAGATACTGGTAAATGTACTGTATATACATACACCGATGAGGCCTGATATTATAACCACCTATCTAACAAGCTGTAGAACCCCCGCTAGCTGGGACCTACGTAGACAGGCCTGCGGGCCAGTTTGTGACTGAGCTACGCGGACGTGTGCTCTCACTCTGATCTGCCTTTATCCCATGCGCGTCCTGCGGGGCAGGCACGTCACATCCCCTCCCGAAAGAGGGCCGGGGGCATGGCACACGAGTCAGCCGGTACCATGTATCGTTTTAGGCAGTCATCCGCTGAAGAACGTACGTTGGGGAAATCCCAATCAATTTGGTGTGTGGGACCTTAACATTACACACATTTATTTTTCGAAGAGCTGAAGAAGGGTTTCTCTTATTTTTCCCGTCTCGCGGTGTAGAAATAATATCACACCATTGCGAGAACTTTAACGGCCAGGTCATTCTTGAAGTCGGGCTCCAATATAAAGACGTAAATTTCTCCGTCATTTTTATCCACGCCGGGCATCGAACGCGGGTCCTTTCATTCCGGAATAACTCGCTCTCCCAACTGAACTACGCGGATGTATGCTCTCGTTTCTATTTGTCTTTATCTCATGTGTGTCCTGTGGGGTAGGCACGTGATATCATCTAGGTGCCATAGCCTCCGTTGGCAATTGGTGTATCCACGCTCGGCTGTCTACGTGACGCACCAGGAACCTTGATCCGTCAGACCGGAGTCATCGTTATACTTGATCGAGCCTCAATGCAGCTTTAGTGATGTCACAGTAGGGGTCCGACGTTCAGCTTCCATGGATCTTGCTTTCGTTCAGAGCGGACGATGTGTCGCGTTTAACGTGGTGTTCTTCATTTGTTTACATCATGTAGATTCATTTGCAAAAACTTAGCGAATCACTTTCTGTGCGATGAAAGTTGATATTGCAATATGAATAAAATGCGCTAATATTTAACTCACGAATTACTAAGAAAGTGGTCGCGAAAAGTGAACGAAATGCTAATGTTTAGATGAAAGTGACAAATTATTTGAGTTTTCACTTAGAATACTAACCGACGGGAACTTTGAAATTTTCCGCACAAAATGAATGAAATGTGCTGTTGTTGTATCTGCAAATTATTTAAAAATACTTAAGTCGTGGCATGAAATACGAATATTTAGACGAAATTCATGATTTATTTTTTTAAAGTTTTCGTACGAAGGGAAAGAAAACTTAATATTTCGACGAGCCTGACAAATTACTTCGGTCTTATGCAAAAACGAAATGCAATTACTTAATTACTTTTTTTAAGTTGTAGCATAAAGTAAAAGAAAAGTTAATATTTCAGTGAACCTACAATTGTCAAGGTTTCTTCACATTCAATCAGCAGTTAATGCAACAAATAATCCTTATATGAAAAATGTGTTGGCAAAAAATCTCATTGGTGAGATTTCTGCCCAGAGCAAGTTAACAGGTGAAGCGGTACTTTTTTTTTTCTTTTTGAGAATATTATGTGCAATTTTATTATTAAGGTTTGTTAGCAGCATGACAAAATTAACTGCTATAGTTTCTAAGAATAAATAAGTTATCATGCACAAGGTCAGATTATGCCAACATGAAGCTGGGCAGGGCATGCCCAGATTTTTTTTTTGGAGGGGAAAGGCGGGGTTGTTCCGATTTTTTTTATACAACTAAATGTGTTATGAGTGCATTTTTAAAATGTATGCAACATCTGTGTAAAAATATTCAAATAAATATTACTGAAAATTATTATTAATATTCTTATTACCTGCATTCTTATCACCATATAATGGTTGACCACTTATATTTTGCAATTTATCTATGCAAGAAACAAGTTGGGAAAAGTGATTGGAATCCTGATAAGACCGATTTGTGTGCGAGAAATCGATTTTCCAAAGCACTAATAAAACTAATATACATGTCTAAAAATGGTACATAAATTGAAATGCTCTAACATTATTCTGGGTTTCGTTACAGCGTTGGTTTTATTTTAATGTGATTCTTGGTATTTTAATCAAAACCCCTTGCTTTTCAGCATGCTTTAAAGTAATCTGAAATAAGTCATGGTTGCCTCGTCACCGCAGAAACTTTCGGTATACTCATGTATTGGTTTTTCATTGCAATGGAACATTCTGGTCCTTGGCTGCTTGCCCCTTCCTCGTCTTAATGGAGAAAACACGCTCAGTTGCTGTCATGAGATATAAAAACAATTTCAAATACTAACAAAAAATAGCCTTTTAAAATCGTGTGTTTAAATTATCGAAAGGTTCCAAATTTTGGGGTGCTTTAACACCCAACTTCTCCCGTCCTCCTTTGGGCACAACACTGAAGCTGTGGTATATGATGAATTTCGCTTTTTCGGAAAACATTTGTTGAGTTCCTAAAAGTTATTTTATTTACCCTTATTTTTAATGAAATATTAAAGGGTTATCTTATTTAGAATGCCATAAAAAATAATTTTCATAACATGATTACCCATTCAAAAAACTTCCTGTTCCTAAAAGTTATTTTACTATGACGGGACAACTGGCACAGTTCGTTTCCTATCTGTCGATCTCACCAACCTAATGTAATTTGCATTGTGTATTTTCTGGAAACTCAGTTTGTTGATACATATGCACTATATTTACAAAAGTTATCGGACATCCCTTCAAAAGCATATGAACGCATCCAGCGCGTTGTTAAAATGCGTGGTACAGCTGCAAACGGTATAAAAACAAGCCTGCATCTTACCGTGATCATATCGCACTGTGTGGTTGAGTGAAAATGTAGCGGCGGGATAGAACTGACTTTCAGAAAGAATAGTTGTTGGGTGTTATATTAGTTGTTTGACCATAAGGAAAACCGAGAGGCGTTTACACATACCCAAGTCAACCCCAGTTAACGGTTTTGGATGTATTGAATAAGTGAAAGACTCATGGCGTGCCTAAAGCAGCGAAATGTACTGGCAGACAAAAGAATATCAGTGGTAGAGGACGTCGAAGCCTCAGGAGAGTCGTTACAGCTAATTCGACAGAGTAGTGCACAAAACCTCAGTGTACAGGAAGTAAAAATGCTTGAATCTCGGTATGTGCCCGAATCATATGCAGAGAACTTCATTGTATGGGCTACCATGGTCGTGCAGCTGCTCATAAGCCTTTCATCTGCACTCGGAATGTTACTCGTCATTTAGCATGATGTAAAAAACATTTATCGTGGACCGTAGATCAATGGAAGCAGGTCCTATGGACTGATGAATCCAGATACACGATACATCAGTCTGATGCCCGTGTGTGGGTACGACGGCAGCCGGGGGAACGCTATTTACCACAGTGCACTGTTCCTACGGTCAAGTTTGGAGCTGGCAGTGTAGTCGTGTGGGGGTGTTTTTCGTGGTATGGTCACCGGCCTATTGGTTATCATGGACAAACCTGTTTACCTGCACGTCTATCTCGATATTCTGAACAATTATGCCCTACCAACTCTGTGGCAATACTGTGGAACCGAGCCTTGTTGGTACCAGCAGGATAATTCACCCAACCATTAAGCAAGGACTGTTATGGCGTGCTTTGACGATAATGTCTTATCGTGTGTGGACTGGAAAGCACAGAGCCCTGATCTTATTCCCATAAAGTACCTATGGGATGAATTAGGGCGCCGTATAAGAAGTTTGGGACCAAGGCCTACTACTAATCAACAGTTAGTGGCAGCATTATGTACTGAATGGAAGCTCATATATATCGCTGTGTTCCAAAATTTGTCGAAAGCATGTCTCGAAGAGTCGGTGCATGCATTAAGGCCAAAGGTGAACGGACACCGAGCTAATGTACAGACTGTATGTCAATAAATGGTATGTTGTGTTTCTCTTCTATGTTTCGGGTGACTGTTTTCAATGTAGTGTAGTATAGTACTTCTGACACTGTTTTTTTTTTTTTGTAATTTAGAAGAACTAACTAAAATCTGATTATTACGACTCAAAAATATTCCGATGATTCGGGTACATAAAACACAAGAAGGGGATAGCTCTTGCTGGTTAATTATGAAATGAAATATAAAAATACATCGTTTCAGGAATTTAATCACGTGCTATAGAACATCTTACACGGAACCAAACTTCTAATATTGATTTTTTTATTGGAGTGTTAACGACCACCGTGAGCAACCCTGTGGGCTACAAGCAGTCGCCCGTCCAAATTTAAGGACACCGGTATTCGAACCCGTACCCATCTAGGACGAATGATCAGAAGCCATCGCTTAGACCACTGGGCCACTGTTGAACTTAGGACGGAACGAATATTTTGAAGTTGATGACTACTTTTTGGATTAAGCTTTGCATTATCTTTCAAATGATTTTGCCAGATATAAATGATGTTATATGCTATGAAGCATCATAAGATATTTTGTATGCATTCTAAAAATGTAAACAGTGATATATTGATGAGTAATTGTGGTGCAGCCGAATCTGAAACCTGAGTGCAGTCATTATATACAATGTTAAAAATGGAATTCAATTAACTTCTAATATTAAAACATAGATATATCTACCAATGGTAAATTTCGCACGATAACTGCACAATTACTAGATGTATGCTGTCTAACGTACGATCAACACAAACCGCGTCTCCAACTGCAAATTAAAACACATTTATTTACAATTAAAAACACTATTTTAAAACACAAAGGCAAGTCCTTTCAGGGCTCCCTTGGCCTCATCATCAGGCCTACGTGGCACTTAGGCCTGATGATGGGGCCAAGGGAGCCCTGAAAGGACTTGCCTTTGTATTTTAAAATAGTAATTGTAAATAAATGTGTTTTAATTTGCAGTTGGAGACGCGGTTTGTGTTGATCGTACGTTAGACAGCATATATCTAGTAATTGTATAGATATACTTAGTTAATTCCATTTTAATTTTAGTAAGAATTCTGAAATTAATTTACTTAAATAAATAAATACATCGCTCTTAACCACGTTCTAGAAACACACAGCAACCGAAAAATTGTTTTTCAGCCGCCGCTGTGGAATTGAACCAACATAACTCTCGATATCTAGCCGAGTGTAAGATTGTAATAGAAAATATACAAGACTCAGCTGGCAAAATGAATCACAATCACTGTTCGAATTATCTGACGTCTGAGAATCATTGAAAGAAGAGTTTTCAGTAAACGTATACCTCGGCATGATGTTTGCATGCTCCGTTTTAGGAGAAGCACGCAGGCTACCGATAAGGGGATAAGAGGTGATAAGCAATCGATGCAATAAGTCCGTGTTGGTGTCGATTCTAGAAGTCTTTCTAGCAAACAGTTCACGGTATTTTTTGCTGTCTTTATTTCTTACCTGTTGGGCTTCCTCGGTAAACTGACCGATTGGCAGTATGGGTGTACCTATAAAATCTCTGACATGGATAAGTACTTTATGTACGCCTACGGGCATAGCATACCCCGGATACTCCTTCAAGTAGAAGTCCAAATTGTCGGGAGTGTATTCTCCAAATGTGTCTAAATCTACCGTAAACCCACAATTTAGGCACTCTAATATCACGCGAAATCACTTGATCAACTGTACATTGACATCAGTTATTTCCCCCGCACGGGGATAACTGGTTTTCCAGTTATTTGGGGAGCGGCGCCCCCACGGCCCGAGCTGACCTTGTAACTGGTCAACATCTGATGTCATGCCACCGCTTGTTTTTTTTTTTATTTTGGTGCTGATGGTGTTTGCAGGGACGGCTGTTCATCCAGCTGTTGGGGAGTCACGGCCCCACGATCCCGAGCTGGTCTTGTGTCTCGCTTTTTTGTTTTTATTTATTTTCTCCACTGGCTAGTTGCCCGTGTTGTATACTCTACCGAATCGCTACCACGTTATGCACTAACACCCCGGTCTTGTGGTTTTGTTACCCTCCACCACTAACTGTATTATATTAACCGCTCAGTTCGTAGGTTGCTGAGATTCCGTTTAGGTTCCCTTCCAGGATTTGTCTTCTTTGGATTTCTTTTTTTCCTTTTAGCTGGTTTGGGTGCTAGACCTACCTGCATGTTTGCCGCGTGCGGAGACCCGTGAGGCGGAAATGGGATGTCTGGCGGCTGAGGTCGCAGGGGACCGGATAAGTGCCTCCTGTGTACCAACACTCCTCTTCGACCCCGGCTTCGCTGTAAACGGGAGGCTAGAGACTAACCCACCTCTAGTCAGAAGTCTTGTACCAAGTTGTGTACACGGCTTTAGCGGCTTTTTTGTCGTATAGCACGGCAGGGTGAGCCCGGGGGCTGTGGGATCATGACAAAGGCGTTGGCATGACGGTACCCGGAGGCCGAAGTGTCCGCCGAGTGCGTGTGATCACAGCCAACGGACTATATCTGCAACGTATAAGCTCCAGAACTGTGTCCAGCGTCATTTTCTTGGCTTGCAGACCTTCAGATCTACCTTGTAGGGCTCGGTGGTGGGTGGAGTAGTCTGCAGACGAATCTTCCTCCTTTTTTCCATGGGTAAAAACAAGAACAAAAACTCCAAATTTAAGTCACCTGAGAAAATGATAGTTCACAACGACTCTCCTTCGTCTTCTCAACCTACCAAGTCTCATACCCTTAAATGGTCTTTAGACCTTGACCTGGACCAAGAATGTGGAACCTCTTCTTCGGCAGCTGTACCAGTCGCTCCGAAGCGTCGTCTCCCCTCGATTGCTGTGACTACGCATGCTACACACTTACTTGTAGAATCCATCGATCCGCATGAGAGACTGTCCACCAGATCTCCCTTTTTCATTTCTAAAGCTTTGGACGCTGCGGTTGGCCCCTTGAAGTCTGTGAGGAAGCTTCGCTCTGGGGACCTGCTTGTCCAAACTTGCAGTGTTTCTCAGAGTAACACTTTTCTGCACCTCACTAGTCTTCAAGGCATTCCTGTAAAAGTGACACCTCACCCGTTTCTTAACACCTCTCGGGGTGTTATTTCGGAGTTTGATCTCTTGCCATGCAGTGAGGACGAATTGGTGACTGAACTTGCAGATCAGGGTGTTATTGCTGCACGTCGTATGATGTTCCGGCGCGATGGTTCTTTGATTAAGTCAAAAAATGTCATCTTGACTTTTAACTCCCCGAAAGTTCCGACCGAAATCAAGGCTGGCTACTTGGTCTGTGGAGTTCGCCCGTACATTCCCAGTCCTCTGCGCTGTTTCAGGTGCCAGAGGTACGGGCATTCCCAACGTTTCTGTAAGAGTTCTGCTCGTTGCGCAAATTGTGGCTCCAGTGCACATGACGGGGAGGGTTGCACTTCTGCGGTCTGCTGTGTTAACTGCGGTGAGGCCCATGCAGCTTACTCCCGCAACTGTATAAAATGGAAGGACGAGATGGCGATCCAGCGCCTCAAGACCCTGGAAGGCCTCTCGTACCCTGCTGCCAAGGCCAAGTTGGGTATTCCCAACAACCGACAGCGTACTTTTGCCGCAGTAGTTCAGTCTCTGCCACAACCCGTGCAGCCCTTTGTTCCGCGCCCTGTAGCTCTCGCCGCACTTGCCAAGCGATCTACAGCTGAACAAGCGACACAGGTGGATTTCCCCGAGCTCCAGCATTTTCGAATAGCTGAGTCTGCGCCTTCTCTTTTGAAGACGACCGACTCTTCCAGTTCTCAGCAGAAAGCCTGCACGTGCGGAAGACCCGGCCCTCAATCCGCAAAGGTGTGCAGTGTCCATCCAACTGTCGCGGTCCACCTGACCAACATTGCAACTGTCTCGGACTCAGCGAGGTCCCCACCCTCAACCAACATTATAGAGGAACATCGGGGGAGGAGAGTGACAGTTCGTCCCCAGCCTCAACCAACATTGCAGAGGAACATGAGGGGGAGGATAGTGACAGTTCGTCCTCGCCCTCGGCCAGCATTGCATTGGAGTGTGTGGGGGAGGAGAGTGACAGTTCGGCCCCCTCCTGGTGACTCATCCTATATGTAGTTGTGTTCGATTTCGTGATGTGTTTTATCATTCTCATTCCTCAGTTTTACTTAATCGGCTTGTTTCTCACCATCGTACCATGTTTTTCATACTGTTTGTTTCATTGTTTTTTTGGCCCTTCCTTCGTACTCATGGTTCGGTTTTACTTGGTCAGCCGGATTTTGCGATTTATGCTCCGTTTTTTAATTTTGTCTGTTTGTCTTGTGTCTGGCGCTCTTTGGCCAACCATGGCCCTTGCGCCAATAAAATCTATTAACCAACCAACCATCAGTTATTTCAGCAGATAGTTCTGCATTTCTGAAAAACTTTCTTGCGGTATTACAGTCATTCGTGTTCCCCGTTTGCTATTTTGGCATATCTACGAGTAAACCAAGCTCCTGTCGAAATCCTGCTTGCACAAGCTTTTTTCGCTTCTCGAATATCTTCTTCTTGCCTGTACCGCGGACTTGCCACGATTGAATCACAAGTCTGTACGAAATATGCAGTGCACATTCAAAAAAGGAATCCAGGAATGGAGAGGAGACAATCCAAAAGATAACAAATTCCTATGAACATACTTATGTGAGAGAATACTGAGATTTTTCATCTCACGCGGTTTCGCTCCACACAAATAGCATGTTTGGCTTGATACACATGACAACACAGCATTGCATACTTTTCCATCGATCATGCAAAAGATCACCGTGGCCTTAACAAGAAGTTCCTTTTCATCTACCACAACTTTCATAGAAGAAAGGCTACCGATTGTTTCTCAATGTTCTCAACCTCCCTTTTAATAACGTTCACGGATTCCTTCGCAAAAATGAACTTAACGGGCCGACAATATCGTGTGGAAGAGGGTGCAGGATTTTCCGCTTTACGGCTTTACGATCCTTAGTTACATCATACATTTGTATGAGTTCCATAGAGATACTAAATAAACTGTCGTCGGCCCAATGCTCAGAGAAAATTTCTGTCGATACCTGCTTTGTTCGGCACCGTCGCAGACCCATTTAAAACAATCTTTAAGTTATTTTCCTCGCTCAACGTTCGAAGGACTTCTTCCTGGGCTTTGCATAACCGTGCTACAGTACGATTAATAATCGACTGCACTTGTATTTCGGCTGACGTTTCTGATATAGCTATATCGGTAAAGTAACACATTTGTTTAGCTTCTTTTACTCTATGGGGGATACAACTTATACTTACGCTCCACAGCTTGATCACGTACAATGATACACTGATTTGTCGAAAGATGGCATCAACCATGAGAGCGAGTGGTTGTTCCGAAGATAAAATTGCTACACTGTCCGCAGAAGATTTCCGAGGTTTCTCGAATTCAGTCGTAGGAGACGAAGAACACAGCTCTTTTACGATTGAAGATGAGTCGCGTTTTTCGACCTTTCGCAGTTTCAGTTCAGTTGCCTTTGACAGTTCTTCTTGACTTGATGACTCAATAAGGGTTTTGATTTTTAGGGTTTGAACTTTCGGAAAACAGTCTTTGAAAGACATGTGGTGCCTGCCACTTTTACAAGACTCGCTGTTTGAGCAAATAGGCAGAGCTTGACTTAGCGTGTCTGCAAACCTGATGTTATTTTGAAGCCACGATGTGTTGTCCGCGATAAATCTTTCCCGATGTCTTTGCGCTTTCAACCACCTACCTCTGTCGAACTTTATAAGCACAATTTCTAAGTGTTGCTTTTAGGCTTTTTAAGGCGTCATTTAGCAAATATAGCCTTCCCTAGTCGTCCCAGATATACCCCAATGTTGGGTCCGTACGTTGTTTTGGAGGATGTTGATACCATTTTTCAAAAATGGCAGGACGTGATATTTGAGAAGTCATTCTGACACAAATAACGACAGGGGGTAAATGCGCGAATTTGCGTAAGGTTTCTCCTTTCAGTTCAATAGTGTAGACGTCTGGCTTTAATCTGGTTCGATGAATAACGCAGAACAACACGGAATAATGTCTTAAAAGGTTCGTTATAATGTGACATCAACTATTTTGTCACACTCAACGTAAAAACGCTTTTTTAAAACACGATATTTTGTACTACTCTATAAATATACGTAATCGTTCACGCACGTAATCTTACCTTGAAACACTGTCGAAGAAGTTCCCACACCGCACAAACCGCCATGTATCGCCATTGCTGCACATTCATCCACTGAACTGGAAGCAATGGTGCGCTTCCGTTCGTCTTGCCGTCTGGCCAACGCCACTAGCGGTCGTTTAAGCGGCATGTGATAACTGTTCGGCGCAATTATGGGCTAAACTGCTGTTGAAGTCACTTAAAGGCCATGTTTAGCTATCGGAATTCAGTGTGCTTTTAATGATATCGGTGATCAGCAAAATGGAATTAAGTTCACCTAGATTGCTGAAATTTCACACTGTGCGCCGGTAATAACAACCTGGATGGCTATTTAACGGGACACCATTCACATATTTTTTTATTTGATGCCTCAGCAAGCGCGATGTGGCAACAACTGGCTTGGTGATACAAGCCAGATGTTGCTACATCGATTATTAAGTACATCGTCGCACCTAGAAGTAATGATACCAAGATGCAATTGGTTGTTCTGTATTGCCAAATGAACGGCCTTGTTAAAATCTAATTTGTAGACTCCTTTCAGGTGGTTTTTATTATGAACTTGTGGATATATATAGTCCTTAATCGTTAAGAACTTCAAAATTAATAGAAGGTTTTTCTGTGTCGTAATAAAAAGTACATCAGGTTTTTTTAAACAACGTTTAGTGATCTTAAACACACTTTTCTAAATCAGTGATATTACGCTTGGCGGAAGTTAAATATTAAATTAATCAATATCCATTTTGTACAAATATTTTTTCCGTTGGAGGATGGGATAGAGAGGTATTAACTATCGGAATTGCGTCCCAGGGAACACCTTACTAAGAGAGATATGCTTTAACCTGACGAAAATATTCGTCTTTCCACAATTTTTGAAATATCCCAAGTCATCCAGATCAAAACCATTATATCTGTGCAGATCATAATATACTGGAATATTTGTTGTCCTTCCAACTTCCAAGAGATTTTGTCTTTTCCAATTAGGGCTAATATAATTTGTCTTCTCCTGAGGCATTTGAGCATCACAGAATTGCTATTCTGTTTGTGCTTATGTTTTGTACCTTAGCACATTTTTTGTTCTACAAACTATAACTTGAGAGCTGGAATTGCTCGCCCAAAAGATCATATTTCACCAGCACTGTAAAATGTGTATTTGTGCCTGAGCATTCTGCCTAAAAATTGTTGTTAATTCACCACAGAATTATTTTGCTCCTGCGGTACCCGAGCTGAGCTTTTCAGCCTTAATTACTAACTCTCTCATACCAGGCCTCACTTTAAATCATTTTAACTATTCAGAAGAAAATTTAAATGTCTCGTCACGTGTTATTCTTCCAAAAATATATTGCCTTAGTTAAAATCAATGATCTTGATAATAGTGTTCCTTCAGCTATTTATTGTATGATTCAATTTAGTAGTGCATTTTGTAGTTGTTCATTTGTAGCATGTTTGAGTCATTTCTTTGTGAAGCGCAAGCACATGTATTGCACTTAAAATCAAATTTATCTACCTTGGGCTTGTTTTTAACTATGCCCCGTAGAGTTGGTTTGCTTATACCTAATTAGACTGCAGGTGATGAGTGACATTCACATTTTTATACTATTTTTTATTATATCTAATAAATGTTCTATTGTTAAAACAACCTTTTCTTTTCCCTTTCCACATTTTAATAATTCAAATACTTGATAAATTGTGTAACATAAGAGGAGCACAGGATCAAGCATTTGTAACGTTTATCAGACAAAAGACACCAGATTAAATTCGTAAGCACTTGACTGCACGCTATGATGTCAGATTGGGAAACCACAGGACTGATGACAAGTAAAGTCTTCTAGAAGAACAGTGAATATATATTTAATTATAAACAGTGTTATTTAAAGATTCAGAAATTAGTTCTAATTTGACTTTACGATAATTGAGTCAAATGCAATTCGTACGACTCCGAATTTGGAATCTTTGCGGCGTCTGTAACGTGTGTGAGCTGAAGCTCACGGAATGGAAATTCATGAGAACGACGAAAGAGCGTTAATCCCATTAACAGAAAATACTCATAATGGTTGTTTTGAGTTAAATAGTGCACATTTAAAAAAATAATTTAACCCAAGGTAATACTAAAACATGCATTAACAAAGAACAACATAAAGTGTGGCATATTTATCATTTTGAAACTTTAAAGCGATTCGCATTCGTGTTTCGGGATGGCTTCTCCAAAATCTTACAGTAGGGAATTTGAAAGACATTTTCTTCACAAAATCCTTCCATCCGTAAGGGAATGGAAACCATATCTCTCGAATTATTTGTTCGATCTGGAAAAAACTTTTTCATCAGAAACTGTCAACTGTGAAAATGGAGATCAGTCCCATTTTCACCAATTCACTTCTTTGCCGCTAAATGGCGCAGTCGCAGCTGCTATCGAATTCAAATGTAGTTTATTAAAAAGTTTTTCCTTCTAAACAACCGACGAAAAGATGTCAACTAGAAAACTTCACACACAGTTTACGCTTATAAGGATGTACATTTGTGCTGACAGAGGTAGTAAACTTATAAAAAATGTGCGTCAAAGAAGGCCTATATGCTGGAAACGAAGGCATGAATATTTCAAATTAGGTGCCATATCTCAAACTATCTCAGAAAGATGGTGTCGTAGACCGTCTGCAGATATGAAAGCAGTTGAGCCTTCACAAGTTCCACTACGTTCCTTCGGTTGCTCACGTTTTCTTTAAAGCGGGAATGCAAATGGATCCGGAAAGCACGTCACTCCAGAACACACAGTGTCGGACCCACATGATGCTGTATAATACATGTGTTAATCAATCTTTCTCCTCCGCGTCGTGATAGAGGGTCAATACTTCATTATCACGAATCAATAAACGAAATCGTGTCTCGTTGGAAAACACTGTGCTCTGCCATTCATCACCACACCATTTGCGTACTTGGTCGTATTGCAGTTGCTAACGTTTATGGTTTACGTTTAAGGGAAGAAAAGGCAACGAACGACGAGCAACGGGGCTTCCCTAGAGCAAATATAATCGGTCTAAGCTTGCAAACCACCCTCAATGTTATACAGAGTTTTTTTTATTGAGGGTTTAACGACCGCCGTGAGCATCTCAATGGAATATAAGCAGCCGTCCGTCCCTAATTTAGGGTCACTGACCCAAGGAAGGGAGAGAGCCAGTACCGTAAGACAAACACAACATCCATGCTTCACCGGGATTCGAAGTCGCACCCATCTTGGACAGATAAATGATCAGAAGCCTTTGCTTAGACCACTGCGCCAGCTGAGCAGCTACACAGACTTCAAGTGTTTTGCCAACCTTCAGGACGTAGCTGATCTTCCATCACTTCCATATTGTGGAGATGTTGATGCAATCGTGCGATATTCCAATACTAGGCTCTAGACCACTCAATTGGTAAGTCAGACCTTCCTCATCCCACTGACGCTATATTAGCATGACTGTTCTCGTGTACCGTAAAACACGAGGTAAGATGTTGCGAAAGGAAAGTCCACCTTTTTACAGTCCAACACATCGGCTTTGCTCAAAATTCATCAGAGGTACAATCTTGTCTCGTCTGCTGCGGCGGGACATACTCAGTGACTACAATTACCTTACTGCAATAATTTACGCGAAGCGACTGTAGCAAGTAGCCCCCTGGGTCCTGCCCTTATAACACCGTTGGTGCAACTGCGAGGTCGCAGCTGATACAAATAATTTGCAAATGCACTTTAGTTGCAATTATTCACACGAACACACGTGACCTCACGTGACCACTCGACGAGTTACAACCCAATGGCCCGTATTTTTTTCTGTTACATCTTCAACAAACAGCAGTGCAAAAAATTAAAACAAATAAAGCAATGAAGACTATTTCACTAAGCACTGCTCATCACTGATATCAATTTCATTCATGTCCAAATGTTGCTGTAAAATCGGCCTTTAAATACCACCAGGAGGTCCGTTGCCAGATTTAACAGACACGGACCTTCCATATAAAAATTCCCTCTTCCCACTGAACATCACACGTCAGAAGTTGACATCAACTGGTTAACTACTGGTACGAGGAGAACAGCCTTGCTTGAACACATCGCATCACCATAACACGCCTACACAAAGAACCTTAGGAAAAATCTATTTAATGTGCAATTTACCAGAAAATATGCAGCATGATAATTTTATTATGTTGTGCAAAAGAAATTAAAATTAAATGTTCAGCTTTAAATGCATAACTGTCATAGAAACACCGGTTTATCACAAAGACAACAATTGACATAGAGGCTTGAAAACGCTGAAAAATACGTTTTTAAAACAACCGCGTGATTCTTTTTAAGTTCGTAAGAGAGTATGGACGTGTTCCACACCATTCACAAAATAGCAATGATTATTTTGGGAATATAAGGTATCGAAAGCTCCCTATCTCATTTTGTGTTACATATCGGAAGAAATATAAGACATTAAAATCACAGACAAGATAATATGTTACTTCAAGACAAGATTTTATTTCAATCGAGAGTATTCTATGCCATCGACGGAATAACGAATTCAGTATTTGTTTAAGTATGTGGTACATTTTAAGACACTTCTAGCATTTAAAAAACTAGCAATTGCTGTTATACATCAATTAATTCGCATCAATAGTCGTCCTACAACTAGTAAGCTAAGCAAATTTTACCACATGTGGATACGGAATGAGAGATAGTAAAGTATCACAATTTCTTAGGTTGCATTAGCACGCCTTTGATGCCAAACATAAAATGTTAGATTTTTTTTCGTAAGTCGAAGTCAAATCCTCGAAGAAACCATCCTATACAGAAACATGCTTTCTGTGGTAGCTCAAGAAAGAAGCACCATGCTATTGAAGATATTGTTCAGTGAAGGAAAGATTTCTGTGTGAGGAGTCTCTTACTCTTGTTGTCTTGATGGAATGGAGGGGATAAAACTTAATACTTTATGTTCAATGACGCAATTCTAAACACAGGACAGTTATTTTTGAAACCTGAGGCAGTAATTTATCGATACGGTTATCTAGATCACGACTGTGGTCTGCATTTCTATATAATTTATATATGTAGCTCAATAGATTTAATAATTTGTGTTTTACTCTCATGTAAGTGGATAAAAATCAAAGGGTTCGGCACTCAGACTTTGCAAATAATGACAAACTGAGTTTTCTGTTGCTATTATTTATACACTCAGGATCATTGAAGTTTGAGCACCATGATGAAAGCATCGGACTGAACTGAAATGTTATGGATGGAATGATACAAATGAACGGTACACATGGTAACAAAAACAGAGCTGCAGGAAAATAACAGAGAGATATTTGGCACGAAGTCCGTCACCTTCAAAACAGAGTTGCATCGACTCGCGCGGCGATACACGCCGCAACACGGTCAGGCATGGAAGCGAAAAGACGCTTGATGTTATCCTCCGGCACACTGGCCTACTCGTGTTGGATGTTGTGATCCAGATCCTGACAGTGCGGCACGGCGGCAGTTAGCGTTTCAACTGGTCGCATACATGCTCGTTATGGGACATTTCCGAGAAGCGGGTATTGCATAGAAATGTATGGACATGATGTAGGCACTCACGGGCAATCCAAGACATGTGTGAGCGTGCATTATTCTGCTGGAATAGGGCACCTGGAATGTCGGCCAGGGAATGGGAGCACATGGGGCGGTAGGATCTCATTCATATACTGCAGGCCCGTCATTGACCCACGTACAACTACTAGAGTTGATCGGCTATCGTAGGCAATGGCTCCCCATACCATAATACGTGCATCGGGGGAGGTGTGACGCTCTATAGAGAGGTCGGGATAATGCCGTTGACTGAGGGACCGTCACACCCGGACACGATGATCTTCTGTCCCCAAAACAATGAGGCAATAATCGCTAAATACCACACGTCGCTAGTTTGTGGCGTTCCTCTTCGCTCTGGCCTGGTACCACTACAAACGGAGCCCGCGGTGTTCCGGTGTTAATGGCAGCACACGTAAGAGTCGCTGAGATCGCAGATTCTCAACCGCGAGGTGTCAGGAAATGGTTCATGGGCACACAGGAGCCTGTATAGTTGACCGGGTTCCCGGGGAATCCGTTCGTGCCTGACGTACGATCCGTCGATCATCTCTACCAGCGGTCATCCTCGTTCGCCCTGAGTGGCCCGCCGTGTTGCAGTGCCGTCACCTTGCCACTGATGCCAACACAGTCGGACGGTATGGTCAGAACGTCCACGTGGCGGGCTATATGACGCGCCGACCACCCTGCTGTTTTCAGCCCGATGCTCAGGCCTCTCTCCAAGTCTGTAAATTGCGTAAATCTTCTTCTCTGTCATCTACCCGTCATTCTTGTCACTCTGTGCTCTTGCTTGCGTCGGCCGATGCTCTTCGCTTTCATTGAGCATCCACTTTACGCCAGTTTATAAAGCTGCCGGCTCGTGCTTGCAGCACCACAACAGGGTGTCCGATCATGCGCACTTGCACCAAACGTGGATCATTTGCATACCAGCACGCACTCTATCATTTGCAAAGTTTCGCGGTTGTAGCATGTTTTCTTCTAAGTGCGCAAATTTCATTGTACGTGAGTGTAATTCCAGTATGCATAACATAATGTGTCGTAACATAATGAACTGATCACTTTTCGGAGAACCAGGTATATCCCATTTCTGCCAGCCCAAATTTCTAGTAATATTTACTTGCTCAGCTTTAAATGTTAGAAGCACCTGATGTATATTTTCAAATTTTATGCATTTTTATAAAATAAAAGTTTTTTCTTTAAAGAGATAGTTTTATCAACTTTAAGTTCTGTTTATTTGTTCAGGGAGTCTTTATTAATTTTATTTTATATTCCTTAAGTGTGCACAATCAATATACGTTGTGACCCTTATGCTATGTCATTGATCCTTTTAAAACCTAATCGCTATATTAGAAGATTCTTTCTTCTCTGTAAGATGAGGATATGACAATAGAAAACTTTTTCAACGCTGGATCTGTGGCAACGTTTTTCCGGTACTCATTTAGTTGTACTAGCAAATAATATTTAGCATAGACCTCAAAGGGTTCATGCACTATGATCATGAGTATTAATGTGTCAATGACAGGAAGAATTGCGCATGAGCATTAAACTACTGCTAGTGTTACACAGTGCGATTACGTACCAATCATGAACATGTAAGTTCTTTGTAAGTAGAATAAATTGATAGCTTCTTTTTTCTTCCGAAGCTTTACATGCAGAGCAGCACGTTAACAACTTTCTACGTACATTCTTTTGTTCAGAGTCAGGCCCCTGTTTGATGGAATTATAACCGTTGAAAACTAAATAAAATCCATTTATAACCGTTGAAAACTAAATACAATTTTGATTGTTTTCATACTTTTCATTTTGAACAAACCTTAGAGATATATCGCATTGGAAACGTATGCAAAAATGTATTTAATTTTGAGTTAACGTTCCAATCTTTTGCAATACATCTGAATAAATTCTAAAGAATTATTTTTTTATTTGCTTTCTTTAAGCGCATTCCTTGATGCACAGTATTCGCTGTGAAACGGTTTTTTGAAATTTAAAAACATATTTTAGTGCTTTCTATTAAATCCAAAGTAAAAGAAAAAAAAATAATATTTAACATTGTATTTTCCTCTATATTTCAGACGTATGGAAACACGTTTCTTCCGGCATTCTCTTGTTGTTTGTTTAGTATTATTATAACGCTCCTATTAGTGATTAAAAAATGCGAATTCAAAATTTTTAAGCAAAATATTAATGAGAAAGCATTGTTCAAATTGAAATTTCCAACTATAGACTAATTAAAATAATATTTAATTGGTGTGTAGTTTATAATTTTAAAAATATTTATTTAAAAAAAATACGTTTGTAAAGTTAGTGTGGTTGTGTAATTTCTTATTTAAAGTACGGAACATTAGTTCCCATTTTGTGAAGGAGACTAAAGTAGAGTTAGAGAACTATCAATAGTTTTTGAAAGTCAAAAATAACTATCGATAGTGTGTTGGCAATGTTTCTCGGGATAATTTTATTTCTGGGATCTAAAATTAGTTCTGACAATTTTTCTTACTTTTTCACATTGTCAGAAAGCTAAGCTTCGATAAACTTTGAAGCTAAACTTTTTTTTTCTTTTTTTTTGGTTTGTGTGTTGTTGTTTTTTTTAATTGGAGGTTTAACGACTACCGTAAGCACTCCATTTGGGCTATAAGCACTCGCCCGTCCAAGGAAAGGCCACTTGTTCCAGGGAAGGGAGAGAGGCAGTGCTGTAAGACAAACACAACAATAACATCTATTCCTCACGGGAGTCGAATCCGGATTGATCTCGAACGAATGGCCAGAAGACAGCGCTTAGACCATTTCGCCAGTAAGGCGGGAATTGAACAAAAGTCACGAAACGAATGTTTTGTCTGAAGAACGAGCTAATTCGTGGCTCCTTAATTCTCATTTTCTGTTTGTATTGTATAATTTCTTTATGTTTCTGTTCACAAAATTTAAAAAAGAAAATTCAGAAGTTTCTTTGCAAAAATTACTTTGTTTATTATGTTTAGCAACATCGTGGTAATAATTCGTGAGAAATTGAATTAATAAAGTTGTGAGTGTTTTTTTTATTAGGATCATTTAAAACGACATGCGGCTGGATGTAGTCGTTTTAAATTATTCCTAGTATTTGACGTATTGCCCGACGTTTTGTATTTTTTTCCGCAAAGTCTTGATTCTGCGTAGACTTTATCCTTACCAAAAAAAAAGTAATGTTGCACCAAAGATATATTACGTTTTACCCATTATTTCTGATTACTTACTTTCAACAAAAATCTGTTTCACCACCTGACGCCCATTAAACTTCCAGTACAAACAACAAGAACAGCGCTTTTGACTTGGTCATTATCTGACTGAAACGTTGACTTTGGCTTTGCGCTTGCTTGACTTAACGAGATGAACAACAGAGTGCAAAAACCGCATACGCTCACCATTTACTCTTTTGTTTATAGTTAACTATATTGTCACATTGCCATCGTGTATCAATATGGCTGGGCTCAATGTTTCCGACACCAGTATATATGAGGTGAAAATGAGCGTTTCAGTCATCAAAGACGTCGGTGGAAGCTGAATATTTTACACCATTGTGATTTTCACTCACAGCATTGAAAAACGTAAAACTATCGACAGTTACGGAAAACTATCGTTGCACTATCGATGTACTGAGTTGGACAAAACTATCGATTCTATCTATAGTGCCATTGACAGTACCTCTACCTCTAGACTAAAGTCATCATTACATAAGCCTCTTCCTCGGGGCAATTCGGATGTAATCAGGACAATCCAGTCGGTAAGAACAAACAGCTGCTCAGTGCTCTCTAAATAATTTTATGTGAAACAAAAGTGGCTTTTTCTGCTGGAACTGGATACTGGTCGAGTTCTAAGTAATTTTTATGATTAGAAATAAAACTATCTTTGCCATGTGCTCAGCTGCTTGCAATCAAGAGAAATCATAGATGTGTTCATGGAATCGTGATAATCAGAAAAGTTTGGTTATGCGGTAAAATGTAAAAGCGAAGCATTTTTGAATTTGCCTACATGACAAATAAATATTTTCCGTATGAACGCAACTAATTTTACGTGATTGAACTTGAACCCTTTAACCGCCTGAAGCGAATTAACTCAGGGTTAGCCAAATGGGCTGAATCAGCACGAAATGCATTTGCTGTCTGAGAAGTGGACCACACGCGGATGGAACAATTGAGCCTGCGCATCAGAAGCAGTTGCTTTTCACCTTCGCTTTGTTATTCAAAGTGGTGATTTAGGGGTATGAGTGACACTAACCCGTTCTGATTTACTATCCTCTAAAAGGGCTATGGCGACCAACTAAGATAGAGCCAAGAGTATATTTGAGTCACTTGCTTCTGTCCAGTGGCATAATGTCCTTGTCAAAATGATTAGATCAACATCATCATGCCTTGAGTGGTATACGTGCTAGATTCTGACTATTGGTCCGGTTCCGAAAACCGGCGAGGCAAGAATGTTGTGTTAATCTCCCGGCACTGGCTCTCTCCCCTTCCTGGAACCAGTGGTTCTAAATTAGGGACGGATGACTTCCTAAACCACACCGAGTTTATCACGGTGGTTGTTAAAGCTTCGAGACAACAACGAAAAACGTCGGTCGCTTAAAGAGTTAAGGCGAGAATTTTCCAAACTAAAACACAATGCTGCTAAATAGTAAGTACAGCTTTTGTGGACTGTTCCTTCAGGGAAGTAATATTTTTTACCTTAAGCTAAACGTATCGGTGATGTCATTAATAAATACAAATTGATAGTAACAATTCAGATAATCTCGTTAAAAGGAAATTTAAATTACTGAAATACAGGAAATCTCTTGCTGTGTTTTTAGTTAAAGTGGATATCCCACGCAAAGCCATCACTTAACATTAAAACCTTCAAAGACAGGGATCCCGATAAGTCTAAATCCCTAAAAAAGCAGTAAACCTCAAACCAAGTTAATACTTAATATGAAATCCGTGAGAGACAGGAAACCACAGTTCAATCTAATACTGCAATCTTTAGAGCCAAATAATCAGTTGATATAAAACCCCTGGAAGACAGAAAACTCAGTTATGTGTAATCAGTATTAAATTTGTGGAGAACATGAAGTACCGAACCTAGATATCAAGTACCACTACTCCCTGAAAAACATAAAGCACGAAAATCCCAGTGCGTGATTTCGTTGCACAAAACAGAAAAATAAGCAGTCGTCTCCACCTTCGCACCAAAACCCTGTCTAACTATGTAGAACACTAGTACGGTGGCTCTGCCAATGTCATGCTGAACGGACACCAAGGTCACATGCTTAGGTACTTCAACTTTGGCATCGCGTCCGATAAAGCCAAATTCCCTCCTCATCCAGTTGGCAAATTTATCCCTATAGCAACCTAGATTCCTCCGGAAAGCTAGAAAGTCCCAATAAAACTAACCCTGAAGAAATGCACCACAAGCGTTAAACACACAAATGGGAAAATATAGATAACTGACACAATCTGATTACCACGAAACATCCAAGTTTGACCTTGGCGTTCCAGAAATTTTCACTGGGACCCAGCAGGAATCACCAACGTAAATTTTTGTAGCACCCAGGGCAAACACATAAAAATGAAGACCTCTCAGGGGATCTTACATAGTTCGTATGATCTACGTATATTTGGAAATGTCAAGATGGGTCATAAGTTCACATCGTTAAAAGAAACCAGGAGCTGAAATTTATAAAGAAACAACCGCCTCTGACTTTTGCCTTGTTACACCACGCGCGGGTGGGACAATTTAAGCAATAAAAAGTTCATCGGTAAATTATTTAGCAAATTACGTTCAAAGGAAATAGTCATCAAGAGTAGTATAAGTGATGTCCCAAATAAATAAAAGTAACGTGTGAGTTTTACAAATTTACATTGGTCTCAGGGAGCGAGATATGGGCGTGAACGGTGGATCATTGTGCAGCAAAGAACTTTGGGAAGTGGTCAGTCTGTATGAAATAGTCCTATGCCAAACCTGAGAGAAATAAAATAATGAGGAAAAGATAATATCTCTCTCACGTATGATCATTTCGTTGGCTCAGCATAATTTTAACATGGGTGTACCGATATTCAAAGCCCAATGCCAAGAGAGGTGGCACAAGTTTATTATTATTGTCAATAAAGAGAAGATTTGCTACAGGTGTGAAGTGAGAAGCACCATTCATGGACAGGGACATGAGGCAAAATATTGCAGACGGAATCAAGAGAATGTGGTAGAAAATGCACCAGATACACACTACACGGCTAGTGCCAAATTCGAAACCATGTTTACTCTCGTGCGTGGAGAACACTTGCGCATTCATTGATTTCCGAATGAAACCTCAGGCAGGAATTAAACACAACTGATAGACCAACCCCATTAGCAAGTTGAACGGGAGGCGAATTTGTTTGCTTTTAGATGATGTCATAATAAATAAACATCAAGGAAGAGATGCACGCCGAGGGTCAGGAAATTAGAGAAGCCCCTCATCCCGTGCCTGTATCAATTCCTGTGACAAAAATTGGAGCAATAGAGGACATCAGCAGAAAGCAAAGAAATAGATGGACACCTTTCAGCAGTAATACATCAAACCTCAGAAGAACAATGCTTTAAGAATGGTCCGTCTTGGGCTGAAATATTCTGGAATACAGGAAGTGACGCAAGTGAGTGCACTTTGCAATGGAGGAAGACTAATTCGAAAAAACCTTAACAGATACCCACTGAAGGCATCTCAAATCTAACAAATCAAAATTATAATAAAATAAATTTTTATTTTATTATAATTTTATTAATAAAATTATATAGAAGAAATATATAAATAACACTTCACATGGCATGCATTTATTACATTATATTGGGAAACGATATGATTACCCCACAGAGCACAGGTCTGTAATTCGAACTTTCCCAAAAGAAACGAGGCATTTTTCGATGAAGATCTATTATTTTTAAACAACTTTCTGCCTTGACCCAGCTACTTCCCTGATAACGCCGAACTAATTTCAAATTCCATTCTCCCATCTCTCACGTGATCTTCTTAATAGTCTGTTCCTGTTCTGTGAACTTCAGTAAGCATCTTAGTTGGACAACTGTGGTCGGTTGTTCCAGAAATGTTGAATATCGTGTATTTTGCAACATTCACGATATGATTAAAACCGTCATTTTCCAAATTAATGAGTTCCGCCTTTTATTCTTTGTAGAAAAGATACTCCTTTTGTTCATATGGATTCCAATTGTATTGGAAAATCTTCGGTTATTCCTTCCAGCAGTTTTGCTATCTATTATGTCTAGTATTAAGAAGCAAAAGGGAATTTTATATTCAAAGCACGAAATTTCGGTTTCGTCATTCGTAGTTTCTTCGTTACATAACAGGAGCTTTATAGCTCCTAAAACAGAAATCACATCCAAGTGATGCAGTCTATTATAGCAAGAAATCTTCTAATGTCATTAGCGTAATGTATACGTATTGTACTGCAAATTCATCAACAGAAACCTGACCAAAAGCTACTAAAGAAATATAAATTCCGATTTTTTACTCAAAAGTATATGTGAGGAAGAGGCATTCATATTATCAATATTTTAATTCTATTTTGTAAGTCTGGAGGATTGACGAAGAAAATAACCAACGGCAATAAGCAATCGTTCACCCCTAATGTAGTGCGAATTTCGGTCGTTCACCCCTGATTTAGTGCGAATTTCGGTCGTCCATCCCTAATTTTTAAGGAAAAGAGGGAGCCAGTGCCGTAAGACAAACACTCCATACATGGTACACATGGAAGTCAAGTACGAAATCATTTCTGTCAAATGGTTAAAAATCTGCATCTTGTACCATTCACAACCTTGGCTGCAAATAAATGTTTTTGTGAATAAGTAATTTCACACATATGATGCATAACGAAGTGCGAATGCTGTTGGACTGTATGTATTAACAAAAAAATGTGTTTAAAAGTAAATATAATGTGTTGAATGAAAAGTAGTGGAAACGGGGAGATGATAAGCGCAGACAGTTGTAGCGTACTCTGATGATAACACAATCAAATATAGGAAAGCATTTTGAGTGCTGAATGTTACTTCAGTGTTTGTGTGGAACGAAAGTGGTAGCTCATTGAGCTTGTAAAGTTTAGCTTTTGTGTGAAGGCGTTAAAAACCTTTTTACAAAGCCAGACCAAAACAGTTCAATAAAAATTGGGTTTGTACGCAGTCGCAACGCAGAGGAATGTTGCTTAGGTCTGAAAAATGCGTGCGAGGAAGAAGCACTAACCTGTAGCACAATTGCACGATGGTTGAATGCTTTTCTCAGTGGTCGAGAACATACAAAATGAACGGCCGGGACGCCGGCACATCCTACAGTAGAAGATGCGCCTCGTGCAATCTTTATTTGATTGTGATAGACAATAGACCACGCACTAATTTACAATTGAAATTAGAATCAATTATTTTACAGTGCGTCACATTCTGCACGGTGCCCTTGGTATGCGAAAAATCGCAACAAAATGAGCCCCTCATCCCCTCACAGAAGTACAAACGTTGCTCCGAAATGCCAGCTTCATGTAAACTGATATGATAGTGAGGCTAATTAATGCTTCGTCGAACCATTCCCATCGACGAAACTTGGCGTATGAGCCGTTACTCAAACGGCAATCAAAGGATTGGGGGCATCACGGATACACACTTCTGATAAATTTATGGCTGGAAATTGTTGAAGTGAAAGTGATGCTGATTGTTGCTTGTGATATTTGTCGTGTAATCCTTCGTCATGCTGTTATCAAGAAACAAAACCTGAATGCCGAGTGATATCGACGTTTTCAGCAAAAACAACCGCTTCCCCAAAAACAAACGAAGTTGCAACATTTCATTAAAGATAATCCACCCATTGTTCATTCACCACAATGACCGTTGTCATGTTGCCGAAACAGTGCAGGAAATTTATACTCGATGACGATAGAAAACATTGGATTAACCATATTCCCCAGACATGAGTCCAGGTAACTTTGATCTGTTTCCCAAATTGAAGGCCCTCATATGAGGACAAGGTTTTCGTGGTATGCTAGAGGTACTCATTACTGTAGACCAAACTATTGCAGCGGTAAATAGAAAATAATCTGCTGACGACGCAGACTGTCTCCTGCAGGTATGGGCCAAAGTGATTCATATGGCCGGTGATTACATTAAGGACCAGTGAATTGAATTCATGTTGAAACAACGCGTAATATGTGTTAGATACCTGTTGTCCCTACTTTTCGCTCAGCTCTTGTAGATGCTTTTTCCTTCTGATCGTGCCATATATCTTCTACAACTTCTGCAGCCAACCACTTGAACACAAGAATCCACCTACATTTCGAGGCGGAGATCCAGATGAATAGTAATTATGTGACATACTGTGTTCTTGAATAAAAAACAATACTATATGTAAACATCAGTGATAAAAGTAAGTTTGTATGTGCAACCCGTGAAAATACTGGTGCTGAAGTAAGCGCCAGAATTCTCACGCGTGTGGATGTTGAAATATCATTATATGTATTAGGTAAGCCAGCCGTCTTTACATTTAACGCTTTCTATAACATTCTTTTTTGTTTGTTTGGGAAATAAACGGCCACCGTAAACATCACCACAGGCTATAGGTATTAGGCCGTTTCTAACTTAGTAACTTAGAGCCAATTATTCCGGAATATGGCGGGAGCAAGTGCCGTATGGAGAATGCAACATCCATGCGTTACTGGGATTCGACGCAAACCCATTTCCAACAAATAATTAGAGGATCGTATCATTTTAACAACTGCGCTACCTTGTCAGCTTGCAACAAGTAGAACGGGCGATGTACTTGTGAAGACAAAGGAATATGTTTGGGTGATCGATTGGTTAAAGGTAAATTTATTAAAAATTGCACTGACGTAACCCGATACAAAATGAAAGGGATTGCATACAGCACAAATAGATAAATTATTAGTAGGAGCATTGCAGTTCCTTTCATTAAGAGCTTTAAATTTAAATTGAAAACTCCCATTAATAGGAAAATGTCTTTCAACCAGTAATGTATGTTCCTAACTTTGGTATCACAGCGTTAAAATGATTTTTTAATTCAGCATAATCCCGAACTAGTTTATTTGCCTATTTACAGTGGATATAGATAGGTAGTATGTAGTAAACATGGCACGGTGATATACGCAAACACAGGAGATACGGAAGTGTGGTAATTATGAAAAATCCAATTTCTTTGTTTTTTTGGTTTAACATGCGCAATTTATTACGAAGTAAATCTTAAAACATGTAGTGTACTCTGGGCAAATAAAACCTATATTTTAACCACATGTTTTATACTGATAAATCCAGTGGAATACTATCTTAAATGGTAGGAAAATATTCCATTAAAATGACGGCACTCATTGTCTAAAATATCTTTGCAGTGCAGCCATACATTTTTTACACGTACTCCCTTGATTTGTATTTATTCTTCTCCCATATGCACATCAACAAAACAAAAGCAAAGGGAGCATAAAGGTGTTTTTATTTTTCTATTTAAAAAAAATAGAAAAATAAAAACAAATTGTTTTCCCATTTTTCGGCAAGCATAACCAGTTCCTAATAGGGAGCTTTAGGAAACTTCAAACAGCTAATAAGTACACCAATAATAACTAAGGAGAAAACAAAGTAAATAATCCATGAGACTGGCGTATGACAAAATGTTTAATCATGCCAAACTTTCCTTTCCATGAGGAGTTTTTATCAAGGCGAAACTTACCCTAGAATAACGATCCGTTTGGAGTTTAAAATCAGGAAATAGCACGCGAATTGAACTTATATGTAACGCATTACAAACAAGTGAATTGTCAAGCTTTGCATAAGTCCAATATTCACGTTAGGCATCATGCAAGTTATTAAGTGATATTTCATATTAGTCTAAAACTCAGAAGCTGTCGAAAATGGAGGTCCACGGGGACGGCAGTTCATACGATACCGTATCATTTGAGACATCGCTTCTTGTGATAATTTCAAGAAGACGAAAGCTTGGCATGATTAAATATTTTGATATACATCATTCTCACGGATTACATGATCTTGTTGTCTCCTTAGTTATAGCAAGTTCCTGTCAGTTCCTCGTGCTTCGAAGTCAAAATATGTGATTACTTCTGCTATGTTAACCGCATTTAGTTTAGGGTAACAGATATTGACATTCGCTGTGCTGCAGTTATGAAGTGACACACGTTCAATATATTTAAAAATTTTTTTCATAAACGTTTTTTCTCATTTGAATATATAATGAAATAAAATGTTCACATTCTTCAATTAGACGAAATCCTGTTTGCAAAAAATATCATCTGATATTCTGAAAGGGTTTTCCCGTTACACGAGGCATTCAAGATAAAGTAACGTCACTGCAGGACACTCACAAATGAATTGGTAAATAAAAGTGAAATAAAGAATGTTAAAAAAACATTTATTCCTGTTCTAACGACTAAAACATTTATGCATTTTTTTGTAAAGATTTCAAAAAACCTTTTCAGGCGAAACCGACTTCTTCGAACAGGTTATTCCAAAATAGCTTTAAAAGTGTTACAGTATATTTTTTGAATAATGGTATATTTATATATATATTTGGTTCTATAAGTATATGTATTATCATCAGTTGCCCTTTGGATCCCGTGCAGGAAGGTCGCACATCGTGTGAGCTCCTGCGAGTGAACTTCAGTGCAAGCTTTTCGTCGTCGTCGGCCCTTCGTCTTGTTCTGCGATTAGATAGTTTCTGGGTTACCAGTCTATCCGAATCAGTTCGGTTAGGGGATCTTCTAGTTGTTAAGCTTTTTTCAAAGCTCAATTAAAATTTTCTCGAATCCACTTCTCTTCGTTTCAGCTTCCAGCCCATCGTAAAAATTAAGAGAATTTCAAGTTCAGATGTTGTAGAGCAAAAGCCTGGCGCGAAGAAAAGTGATGTCGTTTCCCGTTCCTCATCTACTTTCACGGGAAATCCAGAGTCGACTGAAAAGCCAGATTCAAGAAGATCTTGAAGAATTAAGAACCTTCCGCCGGAACTATGTAATAGTATCCAAAAAAGAACAAGAAGATTGGTAAGTGAAAAAATTCCTTATTCTGTGCCTCAGAAAAATCTAGGCACGTCATCTGACAAAAAAGTTGTCGATGACTCTTCTTGTATGTCTGTGCCAATTCCAGACATAATATCTGAGAAATTATCAGATATGAAAAAAACACCGGTGGGATGCCCGGGCGATGGGATTTCTGAAAAAATTACAAATATCATTAAAACACCGAAGAGATGCTCGGGCGATGGGATATCTGAAAAAATTACAAATATCATTAAAACACCGGAGAGATGCCCGGGCAATGGGATATTTGTAAAACGTTCAGATATTATTAAAACACCGGAGAGATGCCCGGGCGATGGGATATTTTTAAAATTTTCAGAGATCATTAAAACACCGGTGGGATGCCCGGGCGATGGAATATCTGAGAAAACACCAGATATGATTTATGAAAAGTCCGAGAGATGTCCGGACAACCTTACCCAAGAGGAAGGTTTTATGGAAAATAGACCTGAGACGGCTTCGGCGTCAGGCTTTTGCAATGAATTTGGTGTGAATCCACGTCAGTTTGTAAAAAAAAACGGCCCTTTTTGGAGCCGAGTACATTTTTCAAAAAGGAATTTGTCAATCCTGCTCAGCAGTTGAAGGAAATTATGTTTCTACCGACACAAACACGAAATCACACAAGTAAATAAAGATTTTACACAGAAAACATTGAAGCTCTAGAAAGTTTCAAAAAGTTTCAGAAAAGTGAAAAAAAAACTGTGCAAAAACAAAACAAAAAAGGTGTTGAGAAAAAAGAACAACCTCAGTCATCATACGAGCATAAGTTAAGCTCAAAAATAAAGGGTGCAGTTAATGACACAGAATTAATGAAAAATGATACAAATAAATACCTGCGTAATATTAATTTATTACACAGAGGAAAAAAAAGTTGTCCTTAAAAGCAATTTACAGAACTCTGTGCTAAAAGAAAGAATTGAAAAACATCGCAAAAATTTCCAAAACACAAATGTGACAGAGAAATTGATTGCTGATGTTGACAAATATCTAGGCGAGATGGGAAAAAACCGGCCCTTTTAAGGGAATTTCTGTTTCTGAGGAAGAAAAAAATAGGCCCTTTTAAGAGCATTTCTGTTTCTGAGGAAGGAAAAAAATGGCCCTTTTAAGAGCATTTCTGTTTCTGAGGAAGGAAAAAAATGGCCCTTTTAAGAGCATTTCTGTTTCTGAGGAAGGAAAAAAAACGGCCCTTTTAAGAGCATTTCTGTTTCTGAGGAAGGAAAAAAAACCGGCCGTTTTAAGAGCATGGTACAGAACTCTGTGCTAAAAGAAAAAAATAAAAAACATCGCAAAAAAAATTCCAAAACACAAAAGTGATAGAGAAATTGATTGTTGATGTTGATAAATATTTAGATGAAAATTCTACGCAAAAGCAAAAAAAACTGGTTACTCCAACCGTGGAAAAACCAAAATATTTCGCTGGCAGGCTTAGCAAAGAAATTAAAGAGGCAGAAAAAATTAACTGTAGTGAAGATGGTCAATTGCAGTATGCTAATAACATTGCATTTTATAACACACAAAATGAACTGCCTCTTCTATATGATAATGTGGAGTATAACCACACTGAAATAGCAAGCCAACAAGTTAAAAACATAGAAAGCAGTGAAAGCACGGTAGAAAGCAAAATTGACCTATTAATTAAAAAAATTAAAGAAAAGTCCACGAGTGAGAAACTTCCGGAAAAAAAGATAAATGGAGAAACAGATAAAAAACAAAAAAATGGTGAATGGACCATCAATAAAATAGCAGAATTAGCTGCCAAACTGGTCAAAAACAAGGAAGCAATCAATTGTAATACTGACCACGTGTTCGAAAGTAACAGCAATATAAATAAAATTGACACAGTAAAAAATGATGAAAAAAAACCCGAGGATGAAATTTTTTCCTACTGAAACAAATGGACTTAACATATTAATTTGGAATGCGCAAGGCATCAAAAGGCAGCATAGAGAATTCTTAGCCTACCTAAAATACAAAAAAATTGATGTTGCGCTAATTAATGAATCCTGGCTAATGGACAGAATTAAATTCAAAATTCCCAACTACAAGGTTTACAGAAAAGACAAAACCTCCCAAAGCGGGGGAATTTTGATTGCAGTGAAAGATAAACTAGAGCGAAGTGAAGCAACATGCAACACAGAGGATGGCATGGAAGCGCACTCGGTTATTATTAAAACAAAAAATAACCCGATTAAATTTACAGGGCTATACAATCATCCCAAACACACTATTACCAGGGAAGCTCTAGATAATCTTTTCGAGGAAGATATTCCTACGGTCATAGCGGGAGGTTTTAATAGTAAACACCGCTATTGGTACTGCCCTAGAGCTAACAAAAGTGGAAACAATATCTTCAGATATCTCTTAAACAAAAACATTGAATTGGGGGCGCCATCTGAACCCACAAGAACGGCGCTCAGAGGACTAGCAACATACTAGATTTTGCCCTCCTGAAGAATAATAAATATTACTTAGAAATTTACACTGCGGCGGCGCTCTCCTCTGACCACAATCCAGTTCACCTCCAGCTTTATACTGATAAAACTGTGACGGTAGCACCCAAAATGGTCACTAATTTCAAGCAATTTGAAGAGAAAATTAAACTAGTGCCACCCCCAGTAATTGGAGACTGTAATAGCAAAGAAGAAATTGACAGAGCTATTAAACTCTTTAACCTCGCCATTACAAAAATTATGGAAGAATGTCAAACTCCTGCTAAAGAGAAAAAAAAAATCCGTACTATTTACCCAAAGAAATTTTGGAACTTATTAAAGAAAAAAATAGGTACAGAAGCAAGTGGCAAATAACAAGAAATAAAACGTTCTATGACCTTTATTGCTGCATAAATAGACAAATTAAAAGAGAAATCAGAAAATTCGAGAATGGGTCATGGGGTCAAGTATTAGAGGAAGCTCATATTGACTACTCAAAAAATTCGGATAAAAAAAATAAAATGACTCTATGGAATCTTACGTCGTACTTGCAAAATAAAAATGTCAAATTACTCCCACCCCTTCAAGAAGAAGATGGGACGGTAGTTAAAACTGACGAAGAAAAAGCAGAAATTTTTGCAAACTAACTAGAAAAACAGTTTAAAATAAATGATATCCCTGACACTGATGTAGCCATTAAAATGAAAAAGGCCCTGGATACTTATTTTAAACATGCGGAGGATGTAGAAAATTCTAGAGTCATCACCCAAAGTGCACAACTCTATGAAGAATTTACTAGTAAAAAAAACCTGTGTTAACATCCCCAATTAAAAGTAAACAGAAAGGCTCTTTAAAAAAAAATAGAAGCACAAGGCATAGAAAACAGCAGCCAAAAGTAGTAAATGCTACGGCCTCTCTTACGTCCGATAGACAAGTTAAAGGTACTACGACCTCTCACGGGTCCGGAACGCCTGAAACTGAAAGGATAAGAAAAAAAAGAGACCTTTTAGGAGCCATAAAAATTTTTAAAAAAATGACGAATAGCAGGCAGCTACCAAATTGCAACAGCTGATAACGAGTAACAGCTACAGGAGCAGAATTCACTCGGTAACATTTAAAACGGAGCTGTGAAATCACGAAGAGTATGATGGGTAACAATGACAGATTGAGGAATGTTTATTGGACGAGCACTGTTACTCAAGGTTTTCAGTAGCAGGCACTACCTGTGACTTTTCGATAACCGTGATCAAATCACAGGTAGTGAAATGACGCTCATCTCAAGTGTTTTCTGAAGTTTTTATTTTAAAGCTACGTAAATTTGGCTGAACAGAGAAACGGATGTGCAGCAACATCCACTGTATATTAGAGATACCTACAAATAGGGTGTAGGTTCTCCTCTAGAGCAAAACATATCCGGAATAGACCGAGGTATCGATTTCACCAGAAGCTGGAGGACTTCCGGAGATAATAAGATAAATGATTTTTGAAGCATTGTTTGCAACGCCGCCTGCGAAGACGAACGAGGATCCATGGATTCGATGTTCCGTTACACGACATCCCAAAGAGCTATCACGGGGTTTAAATCTTTGGAAAGTGGAGGCCGCTGAATGGTTTGGCTCGGTGCAAATGTCCATTGCCCTGCTGAAACAGACCATCGACCTCAACATGCGTGACGGTAATAAAAGTGTGTAGGTATTCAGTCAGCACGTGATAATAGCGCGCGGTGTTTAGAGAAACAGACATACTAAGGGACATAATGTATCCAATACGAAGTTTACACAATCCATCCGAGATCCATCATCCTTTAACAGGGGCAGATCAGGCACAACGGAGTTGTGTCTTCACCATACCCTCAGCTTACCGTTAGCTCAGTACATTTAAAAACGGGATACATCTACCCACACGACGCTGCGCTTTTCTGCAGACTTCCAGTTTTTATACTCCCAGCAAAGGGCGAGGCGTAATTTCAGAAAACGGGAAGTTTAGTGTGTCCCAGAAAAAGAGCTTCTGTTCCCGTAGCCCAGGATATGCAGCATGCGCCGTACTGTTTGCTACCTGACGTTGCTTGGGCCACCGATACTTAACCTGGATGTTATTTGCATCTCCGTTGCGAAACTGTCGGTCTGTACTTGCCTGGATAGTTTAGTTGGACACCCTTCATCAGGCATGTTGTAGGCCACCGCGTACTTGCCGGGCGCTGGTACGTCCGGCGATGGTATATTTGCGTTTCACTCTTGCTACGGTTGCACACGGGAACACAAGGGATCTTACCACTTGGGAGATAGAATGATTGACAAGTCTTGGGCAGACAATTCAACCACGATCAAAGTTACCACGTGTTCGTCGATTGCGGTACACTTTTGAGAAGCCTGCCATTTCTCTGCGTATTTAAACTCCGCGTTCGATTTGGGTTTGTTACCCTCTGCTCTGGAAATATACATGTCAACAGCTCATCATCTCTGCCTCTTATGTTTTGTTTACTTATTGTATTTTGTCAAAGTTCATGTAATGCAGTTGCATAATGAACCTTTTTATGTTTTCACCGGAAAACATAGAAAGCTTCAATATAGAAGAATTAGAGTTCTGAGAAAAAAGAAATTTAGTTCTTAGCAAGAATCGGAATTCTGAGAAAAAATAAATTTAATCATTTTAAATCAAAGTAGAGGATACATCTAACGTGCAGGAACTGCAGAAAATCAATTACCCGAAGAGACGCTGCAGTACAAGGAAGACAGTAATGATATGCAGTCAGTTGGATAAAAAAAGGTGAAATATTTAAAACTTTTTCAAAGGAACTATTATTTCGTAAACAAATACTCACGAGAGAAGGGATTTGTGCTACATTTTATTTAGGGAAGGAATTTTTCAATATAATATATGCTTGTAACACAATACACCAGTTTTACTTCACAAATAAGTTAAGAAAAATAGGTGCCCATCGCTTTGTTGAAAGGAGGTATGCATCTGGGTTTAAATGGGTAAAAGTGTGGATAGAGATTTTCGTCAGCACGATTTTCAAAGCAAAGTTTTTTGTAGTTATTCAAGTTGTCGGTACACACCAACTCTACATTGCTTCAGCGTCAAAATATTTCGGATTAATTAATGTAACACCACGAGTGTGGGTAGATATTTTCGTCAGCACGATTTTCTAAGCAAAGTTATTTTTAGTTGTTCAAGTTGTCGGTACACACCAGCTTGGCATTGCTTCAGCGTCAAAATATTTTGGATTGATTAATTTACTCTACAAAAGCATTTTAATACAAGGGCGCAGATATTTATTTACATGTTTGGCGCATAGTCATGTTCGAACGTTTCGGATTAATGATGTTCGAAGAGTTTGGAACGATACTTTTGTAAGTTTTTAAAGCCTTGCTGAGCTCCTTTTGTTACCCCAGCTCTTGAAAATAGTGAAGTACTTTCATGTGGATATTCTTCTCTTCCCAAATTGTTTCCGCAGTAAATTCTGAACGAATCAGATCAGAGCTTATGCGATAATACTTTATAAAAACAACAGTCCTGTACAAGAATTTTAGGATACAAAAATGTTTATACGAGGGTAGTAACTACAAAATATCATCGCAAAAGCGCTAATCTGACTAGTCGAGATATATTTCGGAAATAACAAGTGAAAAATTGAATGTCCCCACGAAAGTATTTTACTATTCTTGAGATATTTATACTCTTGCTCCTAACAAATTGCACAATCTATGATTATGTAAATTTCCAAAATTAAAAAAAAGTAAACCGTAATGTATTAATTATTTTCACTTTCTTAAACCTAATAAGAAGTGCAAAATCTTTCTACTGTTGGATTAGTACTTCGTAGGGTCTCATTAGGCCCAACCGAGCTAAAACTATCTTTATGGAATCTCCATGCTTTCTATGTTGGTTTGATGCACGATGTCCGTTTTTAAATAAAATTTTCTTTAGTAAATTCCTCATGTGAGCTTGGTTTCTGAGAATATTTTCGTCATACGTCCTTCTGAAAAAACTACTGTTGTACCGTTTTATGCAAGTCTTTAAAATTTTAAGCAGACTACATGGGTCATTTTGAGATTAACTTGTCTGACATTTCCGTTCCGGCTCAAAACAACGTGTCCTCCTCAGTTTTTCATTCTGATCATCCTTAAGGTCAGTCTGGTTACTCGAACGTTTATTTTTATTTTAAGAAAGGAAATATACACTGCTGGACAATTGCTAAGGACAAATCATAAACGGCTATATAGCGCATAAAAAAGTAAGTGTGGTTGGATGCCAAGTTAAATAAAATAATGTGAGAATGCCAGGACATTACAAGAAAGACAATTTATTGTGCTCTGAAATCCAGAAGGCTTTGGAACGTGTTCAAGGAATAAACGGGCCATTTTGTGCAGAATACGTAAACGTGAAAAAAATGCAATTACCGTCCGCAGGCGTTTCGGCGTAAGATGTCAATACGGGATATGGCCACCATGGAGGACGATGCAAGATTCCACACGTCGTTTCATGCTTTGCACAACATTATAAAGCAGCTGTTGGGGTAATTTATCCTATTCCTCTGTCAGTGCACGGATGAGGGTGTCCTTGTTTATTGGAGGGAATTGGCGAATAGCAAGACTCCTCCCCAAAGCATCCCACACATTTTCAATGGGATTCAGATCTGGAGAACGTGCTGGCCACACGAGGCGTTGAATATCCTCGCTCTCAAGACACTCCTGGACATCGACTGTTCGATGACATGTTGCGTTGTCGTCCATGAAAATGAATCTATCACCGACAGCACCACGGAACATGCGAACATGAGGTAGCAGAATATCATTAATGTATCGTTGGCCAGTCATAGTCCCAGCTGGAAACACATAGAGGGACATACGGCCATTGATCATGATGCCAGCCCATACCATGACAATACATGTCGGATATCGGTCCCTTTCCTGTATGTTTGCTGGACAATATGCAGTACCACTATCACGCCAGATCAGTTGTCGTCGACAATCAGACGATAGACTGTATCTACTCTCATCTGAGAAGAGGACAGCAGACCATTCGTTATCAGTCCAATTGCGATGTTGATGGCACCATTGCAAACGGGCGGTACGGTGACGTCTGGACAATGGGATGCACACAACGGGACGGCGGGCGTGTAGTCCTTCTTCATGCAAACGTCTGGCGACAGTTTTTCGGGAGATCCGCTTGCCAGTAGCAGCCATAAACTGATTTGCTACTTCACTAGCTGTGCTGCGCCGGTGTCTTTTTGTTGATAGCACTATGTACCGATCTTCTGCAGGTGTCGTACTGCAAACACGACCTCCCCCGTGACGTTTTCTACACTCTCCATTTGTTTGAAATGATTTCCAAAGCCTTAAAACAACACTGTGGCTGACGTCGAACTCCCTGGCAACATCTGTTATTTTTCGCCCATCTTCAATCTTGCCAATAATACGGCCACGCGTAAAATCATCTAGGTGATGTCGGGAAGACATAGTGAAAATTGCAAGTTCGTCAATTGATTATTTCCCTTTCAACTTTGCGTTTGAACAAGAACGGTCAATACGCGTCAAATCCTTTATATCTCTTATCAGCGCTATGACGTCACGAACAAGTTCGGCAATCCAAAATTTGCATACGCACAACACGTCTTACTGTATCCGCACTTATGCTAATTTCCACATTTTCCTGCCTTCCATTTTATGGTTGCTATCGTTGCTATTGTCATCCGTCCTTAGCAATTGTCCGGCAGTGTAGAAAGGTGAACATACAATGCTGGCCACCCAAAACCCAAAATGCAAAACTAAGAAGGACACGAGATAGCAAAGTCAGATTTACTGGACACATAACAACAGATACAAAGCTGAAACGATTAAGTTTACAGGCCCGTGCGACTTGCGGAACACGCAGACATCAATAGTTGGTGTGGCCCTCATGGCTGGCAATAACGACCGCTACTCGCCGCGGCATCGAACGAAAGAGGCTTTGGATGTGGGCTTGGGGAATGTCGGCACAGGCTGCTTCCCCACGTTGCCACAGTTCAACAGGCGTAGCAGCGGGTGGTGCTTGCCGGGCCACTTGGTTGCCGATCAGCGACCAGACATGTTCGATGGGCGACATATCGGGAGAACAGGCGGGCCACGGCCGCAGTAACACCTGGTGAGCCGTGAATAGTTGTTGCACGGTGCGTGCCACGTGCGGGCACGCATTGTCCTGTTAAAGCGTGGCCACTGGCAGGTCCTGCATGTAAGGGAGGACTACAGGCTGCAAGAGGTTTGCGGGTGTCATATCCAATTGAGTCCCAAACCATAACGCCAGGCGACGGACCGGTATGGCGATTCATAACTCAGTTGTCATACACTCTCTCACCGCGGTGCCGCCACACGCGGATCCGACGATCGTGGTGTTGCAGGCAGAAGCGGAATTCGTCGGAGAAGACAATGTCGTGCCATTCCGTAGTCCAGGTTCGACGTTCAATGGCACACTGCCGCCGCAATCGCCGGTGGTGTAACGTCAATGGTAATCGGAGGAATGGGTGCCGTGCGACAAATACCCGCTCCTTCAGACGACGTTGAACGGTACGTGCTGACATATGTTGCTGCGAAACATACCCTAATTCCTGCGCTAACGTTCGTGATGTGGTGGTGCGCGCCGTCAATTTCCGCCGCACAGCATGCCGTTCCTCTCGTTCGGTGGTGTGCCGCGGCAATCGCTCACGTCGGTCCTTCCAGCAACCACCGAATCCATACTCGCCTCACTGAGGCTAGATGTCGTCCTACATGGGTGCCGATGTCTCGGTACGATGAACCGCTGTCGCGATAAGCTACTATTCGTCCTCTGTTGAACTCCGAAACGTGCTGGAATGACTGCCGTATTCTGCGACGAGACATCAGGAAGCCTCCCACACACAGGTCCGTCAGCACAACACACTTCCACTACTTACACCCCGCCTTCTGGGCACCCTTTTTGTAGTGCTTCTCGGTGGCGTGCCGGGCGCATGTGATTTGCATATGCCCTGCAATGCTAATCGTTTGCATGCCCTCTCACTGGCGAGGCATGCTGCGAATTTCAGGCCAATCGGATGCTTCCTTCTTGATGTTGCATTTCGGGTGGCTAGCAGTGTATATGGAATTCGTGGAGATAATGTAAATGGAAGATGTCATCGCTCTGTCCACGTTATTTTGTAAACAACGCATAGCAACTGAAGATTTCTGTTCCGACACTGCTGGGATCGAATCCCAAATCTCTCAGAAACTAGTCGAGTGCGTTCATATTTATGCTACGGTGCCAAAAATTCTCAGCACCATGAGTGGTTTATCAGTCAGCATCAAACTAAAAATATCCGTATTGATGATCTCAGCAACTGAGATGTCGTCATCTGGGGGCATTTAACACAACATCTATTTAATTGAAGCTGAAAAATCCAAAGGGCAAATAGAAATGGTGACTAATATCAAATACGTGGAGATAATATAAATGGAAGGTGTCATCGCTCTGTCCATGTTATTTTATAAACAACGAATTGCAACTGAAAAATTTTGTTCCCACACCGCTGAGATAGAATCCCAGATCTATTGATAAGTCGTCGAGTGCTTTCGCATTTACGCTAAGGTGCCAACAATTCCTAGCGCCATGCCTATTTTATCAGTCAGCATGTGACTACAAAAATACGTTTTGATGGTATCAGCAACTGAGATGTCGAATACAGGTGGAACACAAAGGTGTATGCATCCATTATAAATTGTAATCGTGTGATAACACACATACACACTTTGACTTTCATCATAAATGCTTGCCATCAATAATATATTTGATAAAGTAACAACATTAAAAAAATGTTTTTTATTTTTTTTGGCTGCTTGGTAAAACTTTTAAATAAAGTGGCTACTAGCTAACTTTTGTATGAAATTTTAATTTCCTGCTAAAGGTTGTTTAAATTGCACACTGGAAATTCAGTATTCTAAAATATTTCGTGACTTAAACCACGGCTAATGATACGAGGGCATAAAACATTTTTTGTGGGCTATACTACATTATGTAGAAAAAAGGGATTTGACACATCATTAAAGCGCAATATGATTACTCACAGAACAATCGCTGGTAAAATGGCGAGCAAGAGAGGTTATCCGAGTCTGAAAATGGCGTTATAATAAACTTCTCAATTGGATGTATGAGCCTAAAAAGCATTGCAGTAGTCAAGCAGGTCGGTAAATCGTATGTGGTCTTTGTCGTCGACAAGCGTGAGAAGAACAGACATTGCAAGAGTTCACGTCGGCACGGAAGACCCACGAAACTACAACCCAGGGACCGGTGAGTGCTGCAAAGGGATATCCATAAAACCTGGTCCTCACCAATTAACGTCATAGCACATATGTTCCAGATAGACTCTGGTGTTACGATCTCCACTAAGACACTTCTAATAGAGGCTCTTGCACTCCAATATCATGGCCAAGCAGCTGCCCACAAAACTCATATCACAAAGTCCAGTAAAGCCACGCTCCTAAGATTTTGTCAACAGAAACATTGGACATTGGAGCAATAACGACAAGTGTTGCAAATCCCGCTTCACATTATTCAGATCAGGTGGAGGTTTCTGGGTTTGGCTGTTACCCTGAGAATGTATCTTTCGGGAGTGTACAGGCCGACTGTGAAGACGGATGCTGTGGATTTATGGCATGGGACTGTTTCCACTGGTACGATGTGGTTCCACCTGTTGTTATTAACGGCAACATGAACTTTGTACTGTATAGATATATCTTGGATAATTCATTGCTTCCGACATTGTGGCTGTTCTACGGACACGACGGTTGTTTCTTTCAGGACGACAATGCCAATTATCATGTTTCCAGAGCTACATTGCAGTGTTATCAGGAAACTCCAGTCACGCGGATGGACTGGCCTGCTCAGAGCCCGACGCTCAATCTCACTGCACACTTGTGGGATGAATTTGAACGCCGGGTGAGGACCTTCTTACCGATAGAGTTGAACGATGTTCTTAAGGCGGAATGAAGGAATATCCTGCTGTCCGAACTCCATGGACTTGTGGGCAGTTTAACTCGACGGGTGGATGCTATAATCTCCGCAAAAGAAGGACCTACGCGCTAATGATTAAAATTCAATACTGGCTTTTGATTTACTTACGGTTCCAATCACTTTTGCCCATATACTGTATCTGTCCGATTCGGACAATGTGCTTTAAGTGTACCTTTGTCAATATAAATTATATGTGCTGCAAATAATTTAAACTGGATTCTTAAGCCTTTTATTTCAGCTAAAAATTAGAAAGGAACCGCAGTGTTGTTTTTTTATTTCTAATATCATTTCAATCTGTGAAGGCACTTGGTATCTGGAAAAATAAACTTTAAAAATTATTTACCTTGAAAATTCGAACAAAAAATAGGTTATATGAATTGAAGATATGTTATGATACATCGAATTAGAATGGCATAGTATTAGTTTACGGCAGGCTATGTCGAAATCTGATAGAAGTTACGAAATAATAAAACTTCCTTCACTTATATCTTTTGGATCTGCAGGCACAGCAGCAAACACTCGTTTGGTAAGAAATCAGATAATTATCATGTGTACATTAGACACAGCGCCGTAATTAGTACATGGCCTAATTGTCCTCTGCCAAAAGCGAAATAAACAAAGGATTAAGTTTGTTCAATAAATGCCAATTAATATCTGAAAATTTGAATCTTAAGAAATCAGACAGCACAAAATTTCGATATTCTAAAACATTGCAGGCGCATAACATGACCTTTATGAAGGATTTCAGAAATAAGTATTCCAAAATATTTTTTACATTTTTAAGACTCAAATTATTCTGTATTTTCATCAGATAACAAAATAAAATGAAACAATTTGTGTTCAAAGGATATAGCTGCATGTTTCCATTCATGTCAGTAAACAAGATAGTTAAAAATTCTAGCATTATTTTAAACAAAATGCTAAGTACCGTCGTGTTACAATGCACTGCATTTAACTAAGTGTAGTAGATTTCAATACACAATTTGATATCACGTATGACAGAAGTAGACCGAAATTGATATAAGTTCAAATTTTGAAGATTGCCACCTTTAAATTACAGATAATGAGGCATTGGAGCAATGAAAGATGCAATGAACAAAAATATTTTATAATAGAAAAACTTATTTTCCTAAACATTTTATTTATCTTTAATCAATTGCACTCCCCGCCAACCTTCGGCAAAGAGCGTTGACATTCACAAAAACGTGAGTTACTTAAAAAAACCCATTAATTTTCAGAAAAAATATAAAACTGAATTACTGCAATTATATCAATACTATTCTGCATTACATAAAAACGTGACTCATGGCAAATGTAATTTTGGGTAAATATAACTGCAGTCAAAATAAAAGGTTAGTAAGATGAGAATTATTTTCAGCTTTTAGAAAAACAAAGTTGTCTTTATGGTAATTTAATAATGCGACAGAAAACAGTTACGGAAACATTTCTTTTTCAGAAGACAAACGTGAAGTAGAAATATTTCAAATTCCTCTAAAGAATTCACGAGTCTTTTTATTTAGAAAACTAAATGAATAAAATCCAACAGTGGCACAGCGTCACTTCAGATAATTTAATTTAGCATTCGGCAAGGTTTAATTGAAAATTAATCAGTGTTGTATATAATTGTACAGATTTCTTATATTAGTGTCACTGGTGTCCAAAAGCAAAGATTGAAATATGATAAAAGTCAAATCTGAAAACTTCAGTTATTGAAGTAAATGCAACTGTAAAGTTTTGTGATATTCCTTACACAAACAATTGAAACGATCGGGATATAATATAAAACCTAGCTTGAAATATCGGAGGACATACACCCCTGCCTTCCTAATAACGTATATTGTGCAAATTCAGAAATATAAACCACCTTATAAGAGAGGCCTTGTTTACCAGCAGAAGAAACTCGAATTATAGAGTAAACCAAAATCATCATGGTATATAAACGGGGCCATCTGGCACCACTAAGAGCAAACAAAAAGCATTTTTGTTACGAAACAGCGCTTTTTTTTCAATTGCGATATTTAAACGTATAAAGCGACTGCTTTCGCGGGAAAGTTTCAATAACTATGTGAATTTTTCAGCTAACGTGAACAAATATGTAAGTTCTTATATTAACTATTGTAATAAGTATAAGAAAATTTTCACATGAGGTCCTTGATTTTCGCATAAATATGTACATTTTTCCGAGGTATGTTTTCATGTTATTCAGAAATTTAACATGGGAAAATCTAACTCATGAATTAATAAATGTGAATACCATGTGTATTGTCTTGGAAAAATTATATAAATTTTAGACTGCACATAATGACCAACATTCTTACGATTAACCAATTATATTACTTCAATATTGGAAAAATTATGTTCAGACATATTAAGAATAATTTACACGCCGAAATCATACAAATTATACCCCAGATACACACACATGACACACGCACTAAATCACATATTCGGCATATTCATCCGAAAACGGAGACCATGAAGCAAAGTATAAATTACATTGGCCCACAATACTGGAACTGTTTACCAACGGAACTGACTTCTTTAAATAATTTTAACATTAAAAAAAATAAAAATAAATAAAAAACCTTATAATGAATAGCAGCTACCCAAATTAATGGTTACGGTGGATGGAAACTATGACTAATGCTATGACTTGTATATCGTGATGTAAATTGTTTCTTCACTGGTATTATGTATTATGTTTATTATCTTCTCATACATCACTATCTTTTTTTTTTCTGTTACTACGAAACGTTTGTTTGTCACTACAGCTACTGACCTCAGTGTAAAACTAGCTTACGGAGATGGGACCCTGACAGGCCTGGCTGGCCTTTTTTTTTATTATTATTAGAGATTTAACGACGTCCCTAATTTAAAGTCACTGGTTCCAGGGAAGGAAGAGAGCCAGCGCCGTATGACAAACACAACATCCATGCCCCACCGGGATTCGAACATGGACTCGTTTCGGACGAATGAACCCAGGCCATCGCTTAGACACTGCGCCACCGGGGCGGCCTGACCTTTTCCCCCTGCTTCCTTGCTGTACATTGTTTCGATTGATATTTATGTAACATTAGTTCTAAGCTCAGCAAAACAAATGAATTTCATTGAATAATGTCTGTCGCACAAGGTTTAGAAATTTCTTCGGTAACAGAAAGAACGCATAATTTTCGATAACGTTCGATGGTACTCGAATAATCTTCCGCAGTACCTTTTTCTTTATAATGATTCAACTAATTGGATCGCGATGAGAAGTAAATTCGGAATCTAAGTACAAAAGCTTCAGCTGCATGGGAATCTTTTAAACTGCATAGGGAACCCTTAAATACATAGGAAACAATTAAACAACAAAATCAATATTTTGTCAATAAAATGCATACTTTTTTCAATAAATGAATGTATCAAAACAAATTTTCCTGACAACACAGGGATGATAAAAATTTCACCATCATTTTTTTCCCTTCCCCAGAAATCTCTCTATTTCCTCCCAAAATTGTAGAGTAACCACACGTAAATACACATAAAACATGACTAAAGAACTTAGGATCATGCCTCCGCTAGAAACAACATCTCTTACTACTATTCTTCTTAAAACTACCCACTTGATTACAAACCCTCAATAAATGAATGTATCAAAACAAATCTTCCTAACACCACAGGGATGATAAAAATTCCGCCATCAATTTGTACATATACCGGAAGATTTGTTTTGATACATTCATTTATTGAGGGTTTGTAATAAGGGTTTGTAATAAAGTGGGTAGTTTTTTAGATATTTTCAAAAATGTAGGTGAAAAAACTTTATGCAAAACCGGGTAGACTCAATTAACTGCCGAAACAGGGTATTCCAAAGGGTGAGCCCACAAACTTAAGGCCCATTGCTAACAGAAGCACTAACTTCCGACGCAGAGTATTCCAAAGGTTGAGCCTAGAAACTTAAGGCCCAGTTGCTTAAAGAAACATTAACATGCGGAACAGAGTATTCCAAAGGGTGAACCTACAAACTGAAGGCCGTTACTAAAAGAACATTAACTTCCGAAACAGGGTATTCGAAAGGGTGTTCGAACTTTACGCCCGTTGTTGAAAGACATATAAACTTCCGATACATGCTATTCCGAAGGGTGAGCCTAAAAACTTACGGCCCGTTGCTGAAATAAACATTAACTTTCGAAACACGACAATCCAAAGTGTGCGCCTAGAAACTTAAAGCCCGTTGGTAAAATAAACATTAACTTCCGCTACAGGGTATTCCAAAGGGTGACCCTAGAAACTTAAGGCCCGTTGCTGAAAGAAACATTAACTGCCGAAACAGGGTATTCCAAAGGGTCAGTCTACAAACTTAAGGCCCGTTGCTAAAGAAACGTTAGATTTGAAACAAAGATCAGACTCAGCTTTACTGCTCAAGATTGGGTGAAGAGGAGCCGTCGTCTTGCTTATTAACTGTAGCAAATATAAATAGTGTATTTCTACGGTGTTTTGTGCAAAAGACATTTCCATATGTTAAATAATGTTGTGAAATTTTGAAAACCTCCAAAAGAGACCAAAAAGGGGTGTGGTGACTTGAAAATGCAGATTACCAGAATTTGTTATGTATTGTGACACACACAGATGCACGAATACCTTGTTTGCTGCCTTTAGCCTGTATTCATTTTTTTTATTTGTGTCATTTTTATTATATTTTCGTTATAAACACTAGGTTTATGAACACTGTACGATTCCATAGTTTCAATATAAACTGCTGAAAATAATTTGTAAAGCATGTGACTTATGCAACATTACGCATACCGGTTTTCTTACATGTTACAGAAATGTGGAACACGCATGTTGAGTGTGACATTGACAGTGGAATCATGCATATCCTCACGGAAATTAGCGTCTGCGAAGTCAGAATGCATAAATCACATATTTATTTATTTAGTTTGTATTTTAATGACCACCATGAGCAAATCACTGGGCTATAAGCAGCCGTCCGTCCATAATATAAGGACACTGGCTGTGGTGAAGGGAGAGAGCTAGGACCCTTAGACAAACACAACATCTATGCAATACGGTGTTCGAATCCGGACACATCTGGAACGAATGATCAGAATCCGTTGCTTAGAATTCTGCGCCACGGGTGATGGCCAGCTGAGAAATTAAATTATCGCAATCTGAACAAATATCAGATCTGCAAAAATTGCAGCATTTGAATGCTCTTGCAATGCATCTACACTACTTTCGAATCCAAAAACCGATGTAGATGTCGAATCCCCCTGCGGTATCAGATATATATCGCAGAGTTTGTAGAATTTTTTTAAGACGCACTGGGCAAATTCACGAGTTACATATTTTATGAGAAAATATTATCATTGTCGTAAAAGTCCGAGCACCAAGAAGGCGGCGTCGGATTGAAATGAGATTTTACTCGTGAGATGGTACATACAAAGGACAGAATTGATTATAATATCCCCCGCAGGACGATTTCCCGCAGACATACGGTACACATTCCGGTGAACATTAATACCGCGTCAGACCACCTCATTCTCGGTTACATGCGGTGATACGGTTCGGTTTGGAGTCAAAGAAATGTCGTATGTTATCCTGGGATAGATTGTCCCACATATCTTGCAACAGACGTTCTAAATCACGAACACTGGGACATGGAGAAAGCTGGCGTCCCATCTGGTCTCACTCGTGCTTGATGGGCGAGAGATCATGCGATCTGGTAGACCAGGAAACATCGAAACATGACTTTGTCAGCCCTGGGAAACCTCAGCCGTGTTCAAACGGTTGTTATCTTGTTGGAAAATGGCTCCGGGCTCCCTCCCGGAACGATAGGCTGCCGCCGGATCTCTTGTTCGTAGCGCTGGGCTCTCAATGTTCCACATTGATATCACAGCGCTGCGAGGGAAGTCCAGCTGTCATACGCGATTGCTTCCAGACCGTAATGCCTGAGGTTCGGCATGTGTGCTGATGGACATTGAGGTAGGGATTGTAGCGTTCACTTGCGGTCCTCCACACTCTGACTAGTTGTCCTCTCCCATACAGAAGCGGGATTCGTCGATGATACTATGTGCCGCCAGTCTGCAGCATTCTACCTTGCTCGCTACTGACACCACTGCAATCGACGACGACGGTGGTCAGGTGTTCTTGGCAGTAAACGTTAGGTACTTCGAAAGGGCAGATTATCCTGTATCAGGCACCTGGAAATGTTTCTGGCGGACACAGGTGTCCCTTGTATGGCAGCCACATGTCTTTGGATATTAAACAATGACGTCCTTGCATCTGTGTGTACCGCTCTCAATATCCCACGGTCCTCTCTCCTGTTGGTGTGTTTGGGTCGTCTAGAGCCAGTCCGCCATGTTTGTTTGCCTTCCCGTGTCCATTGCTCCCAACACGATCGACCGGCCAAAATGGGGGCGGATTCGGATTGTCGGCCAACTTTCTTCTCTCATCCCAGTGATACGACATCGTTAAAACTCCGTCAGTCGCCCGTAAGCACATCTACGGCCGCTTCTCGGCATATCTATCGCACAGGGATCTTACCTGACTTCGGCACGAACGTGGAGTGTCAGGCGTGGAGCCTTATAGTCCCCAAAAATTGCGATTGCAGCACCAGTTTTTGACGCGTGGTGATGCGTAATTGCAGGAAACTTTGATCATTAGCATATATGCCGTCCGTGTAGTTTTTCGTCGGGTTTCACGTTAATCGCACGGTTTTTTCTTGGTGCGGGGATATTTATGACAATGAGTGCATTATGTTGTGGACAACGAACTGAAAAAATGAATTTCTCAATTACACTCCTAAAAATAATATCTTGTGTACATGCTAGGATTTCTACAGAATATATCTTCCACAATTTTCGTGACTACGTGACAGTTGCAGCGAAAAATAATTTATTTGTTTGTTTGGGGTTTAACCTAATCATGAACAATTACAATTCACTTGGCAATAAACATATCGTCGTTCTCAAATATAAGGCTACACTTTCCAGTAAGGACATACAACTAGGGCAGTAGCGAAGCCAACGTCCTTGCTTTACCTAAATTTCAACCCGGACCCATCTGGAGGGAAAGGTCAGAAGCCATCGCTTGGGCCACTGCGTCACCGAGGCTTCTAAGTTTAATGCAGGAGAAACGATTTGGAATTTCAACTTTTTTCTGATTTTGTTTATAAAATTATCACATGGCTTAAGCAAATATACGTGATGACTTCCAAAAAGGCAATGTCTGCTTTAGTTTATTTCGTTTCACTTTATCACGAGTTAGCTCCTATCGTGATTTCCCTCCTAGTTTTAACCCGAGAATTCTAAGGCATTTGTTTTCTTTGTCGGAACGGTTTGAGTCTCTTACCTCTGATCAGTTGCCACAGTTCGAATCCGTAAGGAATATGAATTACCCGCTTGTCCAAAGGTGACGACTCTGTCCCTCATGGAAAAACCGGCCCAACTAAGAACGATATAGAGCTTACAATCTTTGTGACGTACTACAGAGATGAAGCTAAAGTTAAGACGCGAAATATGCAGCATTAAATTCCTTCAGTGTAGTTTAGTAGGTAAGAACAACTGCCTGCGAGGCGAGAAGGCATTGTTTCTAATCCCGTGGCCGAAATATTTGTGGATTTCACAACTTCAGAGGTGTTAAGGTTGGCAATTGAAAAAACTCATGCTCGAAAAAATAAGCATTTCTACTTCTGTTTGTACGTTCCCATTTGGTATGCACTGTAACATGATGCTGGTAATATCTGTAAATATTCGCTGCAGAAATCCCTTATTCCAAACGAATAATAGGAAACCCTACACGGTCGAGTATCATTATTGTGACGACAAGCTAATATTCAGAGTAACCGGCGTGTGCAGCGCGGACAGCAGATAGACGGTCTGGGAATGACTCAGTTAGGGGCCGGAATGTCTTCACAGGTATTTCGAGCCATGCTGTCGGTAGTGTACCTGACAGCTGCTGCCGTGTACGCGGTGGAGGATTCTTAGAGCGAACAAAACGATCGAGGTTGTCACCCAGATGCGCAATTGAGTTGAAGTCTGGGGAATTAGGTAACCAAGGAAATAGTTTGAAGTCTTCATTACGCTTTTCCATCCACTATCGGACATTTCTAGCTGTGTGACACATCGCATTATCGTGCTGGAAGATCCCATTCGTCCAAGGGAAATCAGTCAGCATGTATGGGTATACGTTGTTTCCAAGGAGGGATTCATAACGAATTCGGTCCATAGTGCTTTCCATAGGTATGAGTGGCCCCAGAGAATGTCGCGAAAACATTCCCCATACCATAACGTTGTCGTCACCAGCTTGTGTTCTTCAAGAAATGGTTGAAAAGTGTTTGTTTTCTGATGTTTCTCGCCTTAACTTTTTCATCAATGTCACCCTTGTTTGATAGCTGTTATCCAAGGTAAATGCAGATATCGAATACGTCGAGATTTCCCCCGTCAAACTTAAAGGCATAATTCCATGTAAAAGCATTGTACAACAGTTATCTCTTCTGAAATTTAATTTTTACTCCCAGTTCTTCACTCTTGCCTGCAAGTCCGTGGATTATAAAATGCAACTCTGAAGAAGTAGTTTCAAAACTATGTCATCAGCAAAAGAAAGATGAGTTACAAATCTCCATTAGTTTTTATCCTATTTTTTCCAGTTCAATAACTGAAAGACATTTTACAATATGGCAAGAGTTTGAGAGGTACAGTGTCACCTGGTCTCCCTCCTTTCCAATGTTTCTTGGTACTGTATCCCAAAATATCCTTAAACTTTGCATTTGTATTTTATAGATAATAATGATACTATGTATACATTTTCATTAACTGAACCTGCACTTCATTTGTTTGTATAACAAATGCAGCAAATTCAGCTGAAGGTATGTTTGAGTTTTATTCCCATTAGTCATCACTTTTATGCAATTTCGTTTTCAATTATTCATTTTTATTTCGTAAACCTAGGGGTGGAAGTTGTTTATGAAAAGTGACCCCAAATATTTGATGGTGAAACTTGATAATATATCGATATCATTCGAAAATGCACCTCGCCTTAGTCTTAGAAATTTCTTCGGAAACAAAAAGAACGTATGACTTATGATGAAGCTTGATGTAGTTCGCCTACCCTTCCGTCAAATCTTGTTGTGTATAATGAATGATCAAACGAAACGGATCATGATTATAAATAAATTATTGCAAAAGTTTTTACTACGTAGGAAATTCTTAAGCTAAAAATAATCATTATTTTTTCAATGAAATTAATACGTTGATTAATGTATATTCACAAAAATGTAGATGACAATTTGTTTTGCCTAAACGTTTAGAACAATTAGTTTCCAAATAAGGGTATTTGAAACGGTGTTCCTAGAAACTTACGGCGCGTTGTTAACAGACACCTTATATTTGAAACAAAAAAACGGACTCACCTATGATGCGCAAAATTGAGTGAACTAGACATCATCTGGTGTTCCTTATTAACTACAGCAAAATAAAGGGTGTATTCCAGGGTGTTTTCCGGAAAAGCTACTACTGAGTATATATACAGCAGAGCTTTGACTATGTGTATTTCTAGTGAATGGGTTTAAGGATCATATAAATGTTAAACAAATGACGTACAAAAGATATTTCCATATGTTAAATACTATTGCAAAGTTTTGAATGCCTACAAAAATGGGGAAAATAATGGCGGCTGACTCTTAAACTCAGATTACCACAATTTAATATTTGCGGCATGCACACACACTCATGTATGAATACTTTTTTTGCTACCTTCATCCTGTGTTAACTTATTATTTTTTTATTACAATTCCATACCAGCTCTAGTTCACCAATTCGGTGTGATTTCATAATTTTAACAAACAATTCTCAAAATAATTACGGTGGAATGAGATTTTTGCGACATTATGCCAGCCAGTTGTGTCATGTGTTTTTAAAATATAAAAAACGCGATTCGTATGTAATGTAGCAATTGTAATCATGCATATCCTTATAGAAATTAGCGTCTGTACGTTAAAATGCATAAATTACAGACTAGGATATGAACGTCGGTTTTCCTGGTGCCCCCTTATTACGTCGCGCTCAACGTGGCATTCCATTTCTTGAGATCTTCTGTTCGAATTCTGTTTCAAGAGCATGATTCAACGGAATCTAAGGAGTGCAGATTTATTAGGCTGCTCAAGATAAGTTAGCCTCAGCAGGTGTTAGAATCAGCTATGAAGTGTCATGAAATGTCATATTCCGACTGTGGACTAGATTCCTAGGTACAGCCCATTGGAACAGGGGACAAAAAGGTTTTATGCGCCAGAGAATGCTTCTCTTGTTAACAGGACGGAGGTTGTCAACGCCAACTATTCGTAATCTCCTTCACCGTGATGGACTTTATGCACGTAGACCAAAGACGATACGTGTTCTGTTAACCGCACCACACCGTGCGACCCTTACAGAATGAACTGAGGGGCACAATGTTTGGAGACACGTCGACAAGAGTCAAGCGCTCTTCTCTGACGAGTCGAGGTTAAGCAGGGAGTCTGACAATCGACGATTTTTTATCTATTGGGAACCCGACCCACAATGTAATCCATTGTTTTTGCAGGAAACATCATTTTACTGAGGAGAAGGATTGATACTCTGGAAGTCATACGTATGCTAGAACGTACGGAATTATGCGTCATCCGAGAAGGTAGTCTGACAGCCCAGAGGCATAGAGATGAAATTCTGAGATTTATTGTCATGCCGAATGTTGCAGACCTCAGAGATTCATTTCTTTTTATTGCCGGTAACGTTTAAAATCATACAACTGGGCTAGCTAGCGGATGGCATACTTTAAAGTAGGGAATCGAGCGTATAATGTGGCCAGCATGCTCCCCTGAACTAAATCAATTTGACATTCCTGGGACACAAATGGCAGACGCTTTACAGCTCTCTAACTGACAAGAAGGCAGCTCTTACTCGAATGACTATATTTTCTTCTCCTCTTTACCTATTTTGCTCACAGCACGTAGACGACCACTATGTCTAATTATATTGCCCAATCCTTCTTCCAATGCTTCACGCTGCTTTCAGCATCGCCGAATGCAACTGCTCTTTTCTGGTCATCATTTCATCGCATATAGCTGGCTGTTCCATGCAAAGGATCCACCTCGACACTTCTCACCTATTTGTGCCTTCTTATTTTTTTGGCAAAGCATATTGTGTATGTTTTCTATCAACACTAAAGTACAACTACAACGCCTCCTTCTGTTCTGGATGCTGGAGAGACTCTCCAGTCTCACTTCAAAGCTCGCATCACTGAACATCTGCGCTTGAATTTTTCTCTGCTACCTCATCAAATAAATTAGACTTACTCCGCTCCACTTGGGCTAAGGACTCTTGGTGGTTCTCTGTCTCTGGCTCAACTCTTCACCTCACTTTGTAATTTGCCTGCACTTCTTCAGTGTACACCTTTTATATTCATGCATGGACTGAAACTGCTCCTCATGTAACTGTCCTGACAACCATACTGTGGAGATTTTATTGACTCTCTTTTTTACTCAATCTTTGCTAATTACCACCATTTTGGTTCGTCATCATTATAAATATCAATGCCATTTCAATGTATATATCATCTTTTCACAAATTTTCTGTTTATTTCTCTTGACGCGAAGTGTGCGTCTGTCCTGTATTGTTCCTTCAAATGAATAAAGACTTGCTTGATCTCTCATGGAGAAGTAGCGAAAACACCCGAAAAATTGTTCGATAACCTCATGAGTTCCACGTCACAAATGTTTGCAATGGTCGTATTTACCTTACTGAAAATCAGCTACCACCTTCAGAAGATATATTTTGCTGTAGAAAAGATATGTGTCTTGCTTTTAGCATATAACATCATGCGTATGAAGTGATAGATTGCATATAAATTTCCTAATGTCCTCTTTGTTACCCATATAACTTTATATTCTACTGCATCTTACATGAAAATAATATTTGATTTTTTTTTCATTCGATCCTCTCAGATTTTCAGAAAATATTTTTGTGTTTCCGGAACCAGAATTAAAAAAGTGAGAAACCTTGCAACGTGGGTCATACGTTGTCAAGCAGGAAAATAGATATACAACTAACGAAATATTTTTTTCATCATTATTATCGTTTCTTTACTTTAAGTTAGTTTTCTCCGTATCTGAAGAAAACAAGTTTTCCAAAACTTACGGGATATGATTAGGTATTAAATGGAGGTTTCAGCCACGGAGGGAGAAATGATGCCTGACTGATCGGGTTTGAAAACCTCACTTTTCTTCTTCTGGATTTTCCTATGAGGGATAGGCAGTTCTGGAATAAAAGATATCCCCACAATTTTTCAAATCGGAGTATGTTTTTTTTAATATTTTTACCCCTTGCAATCCGTTACCTTCAGAACTAACACAATGAATGAAAGTTATACACAGTAAGACAGAGATTTAGTACGTTACAGTGAACGAAGTTATTAGGAAAAATTTATCATTCTTGTTGAAGCGATTAAAGTTTCCAAGAAAGTTAAGTACGAAAACAAATTTGCTGCGCAGTATACAGAGTTTCAGCTAATGTTATGATATCCCGCATCATATTCTGCGTGATCTACGACGATATATGCATCAGGGTATGAAATATAAACATCAGGATTTCTAGTTGATTTCTTGGAGCGATAACAATATCATCTGGGTAAAAATTATGTTATTCAAAGAAAAACACTTCTGGTTTTGCAATTTCAATACGCAGTTAATGAAGAACTGCGTATTGAAATTGCGAGAAATGCAATTTCAATACGCAGTTCTTCATTTTACTTTGTCGTATTTTAAGCTGCTTTCATATATGTTTCGTGAACTGCTGCGATTTCAATATGCAGTTCTGCATTTTACAATTTGTTTCAGGTTTAGGAATTTTAAAGTGAGTGCAAATAACAAACAAATAATTAGGTTGAAAACCCCTAGTTGACTTTATGTATAAGTACTTATAGATTAATTTATAAACAATTAAGCCTTACAGGTTTTCAAATTAGATTTAATACACGTTTTAATTTTTAATACTTTTTTAACTTAACCTTTGAATTTTAGCGCCGAGTCTGAGATATTTTTCTAGTTCTTAGATAAAAACTCTAATACGTTTTCGAAAATACTAGTGCAAATTATGTGACATGAGGTCAAAGTGTTGGTGTTGTCCTTATTGTGTGTGGAAGGATCTTTTTATAACTTCTTTCTTCTTTATGCAATTAACCCACTTCGGAGCTGTAGTTTATCTACAGGTTTCAAGAACATCAGTGCTTGTCGGTACCTTCAAGACGGATTCTGGATACCAGTTGGGTTTTGTAGAACACTCTGTAAGAGTGTAGATGTAGTGTGGGGCGCTAAAGAGTGTGTGGGAAATCATTTCGCCAGTGAAATCATCCTAGGCGGACTAGAAACAGGCCAAAGTCAGGCGAACGCAGCCAGATGTCCGAACGTAAGTCGTTCTGTGCCCAAAGGCTGTGGAACAGCTTCCAAAGAACAGAATCATGTACCCGTAGGTACAGCCAGGCGGTCTAGGATAACAACTTCCTCACATGATCGATATGTGCGGCAATCTGCGCGTCGGAATAGGAGTACTACGCCGATCTATCTTCGATCTGTGCTTGCTGCAGCTACAGGAAGGACGATATCAGCTTCTACGCAACGCAGAAATCTTAATGAAGGAGGGTTCTACGCTAGATGGTCCTTAACTAGTGTGCCTTTAAATTTCCGCAGCAGGGCAGAAAGTCTGAATTCGAAGCTGATTGATGAATATGAATTGGAGTCGAAATCGATGGAGATCTGTACTATTCACGGATGAGTCGAGCTATGTTTCGAAGGGTAATTCTCTACGTATTTTCATCTAGAGAGAGCCAGGGACTTCATATCATTCCTCTCATATACCTGAGAGGCACACATTTGATGGAGGTAGTGTGCTTTTATGGTGAGGCGTCTTTTTAAGCTGAGATACCTAACTCTACGTTCTGCCAGGTAACAATTTGAACGCTCGGATGTACAGAAATGATATCCTGTACTTCTTTGTTCGGCCATATGTAAGTGCAGTTGGCTAAACATTCGCATCGCAACCCGACAGCGATCGCCCACATAGAGCGCTACTGGCATAGTAAGACCTCCAAGAAGAGACTATTGTCTGTACGGAGTAGCCAGCCTCCTCTCTTAACCTTACTCCAATCGAGCAGGAGTGGAACGCTCTAGGTAGTAGTGTTATTGCCCTCAATCCCACACCTCGAATCCTGAAGAGGCTTCAAACTGCTTTGCTAAAACAATGGGCATTGGTAACTACGAATCTCATGGACACCATTATTAACAGCATGGAGCATCGCTGTCGGATCTGTATTGCTGTTCGGGGTGATCACACTCTATATTGACACACTTTCTAGATTAATTTTTCGAATACTGCTTAACATTTTTATTTTTACAGAAAAGTACAAATGCAAATGCTTTTAATAAACTGTTCTTGCGATTTTCTGCAACATGTGAATAGTACAATGAAGATTTTCACTAACTTGTATTCAGATTGGGTGCATATTTTTTTTAATTATATAAATTTCAAGACCTGTTTCTTAATTGCTGGAAACCAATACGATCTCCACTCAATAATATGAATTTCAAATACATGAAATCGGATCAATAGCAAAAAAAAAAAAAAAAAAAAATATGAAAGTTAAGTTGAAGATCCATGCATGTATTACCTTATGATATTTTAACCACTCCTGGAAATCAAAATAACGCCTCATCCTTTCTTCGTCTTTTCGTTTGCGAGTAAATTTTCGAATAATACCATATGTTCTGAATTATATTTTTATAAAGTGCACTCATTTAGATTTCACATTATTCGTATTTTTTACTCTTATACTACGTTCATATTCGACACGAAATCTTTGTATTGGACACATAATTTGTGTTTATGTAATCATATACACAAAATTGTTCAGGCAACTGAAAAAAAAGTGCGGAACAACGTTTACTAAAATATGGGAAAAATATATTTTTTATATAATTTATTAATGCCGAATGATCGTTTTAAAAGACATCCGTTTCAATTGAATTTCAAGCTTCGGAATTGGCTCCTATGAAATAAAAGTACATATTTAATTACCTGCTTTAAATCCGTAGAGTATCAGGAAACTGAGTCATTGCTGAAATAACTGAAATGTTAAAATATCTTCATCTTTACTACCCCATGGAATCTATGAACACCATATATTGCACGTTCATGAGCTAGATGGATTTTCCAAGTGCGATATTCACTAGGTCTTAGTTCTGTGCATTTAGGGGACCAATCTCTGTTAGGCGGTACAACAACTGCGACGCGAAGTGAAATTTAACATTTTTCTACTTAAACAATTCTTGTGCGAGGATCTTCTAACCATATCTTTTTTTTTGCAAGATTCCCTTCCTTTTCTCTCTTTCATTTTTTGAAATGTGGATCTGTCATTATTGACGATTAGAGCACACATCGTCAGACTAAATGTGCGCAAGAACACGCAAACATCCCAAATTATGAAACTGCCAAAAATCTTCTGCAGTATTTAAAATAAAGAGGTCGATTAATTGATTTTCAGAAATCGATTGTAGGCCATATTCAATATGATTTTTGTACCTCAGTGTTTCAACAATCGAAATGTACAGGCCGTTTATTTATTTATTTTTCATTTGTGATGAAGGTAAAGTGCTTCTTCCGTGAAAGAAGAACAACCAAAGCATCTATAATACTGAAAATAAAAAAAAATGTGTTAAATGATAGAATACAGGAAGTAAATAGAAATTTGTATCTCCATTAGTAAACGCTATTCATCGTGGAAAAAATTCTGGTAACTTCAAATGGAACTTTCATCAGAGAAACCTAAAATCATGATTAACAAATGTGATAAATTATTAATATTTCTTTGGTTTTCGTCACAGTGAATACAAATTGTTTTGTGTCATATGAAGTAAGTAAATTATTAAGAGTTAATGTGAGTGTTTGTGGTGTGTGTGCGGGCGCGCGCGCTCATCAATTTGTTTCCATTAAGGAGCTGTTAAGCTGCATTTATTCGGAACGGGATATGTAACGTTTAATGGGTGACCACGAAGGAGGAAAAGATGGCCTGAATAACTTATTATTGAAAAGAAGAAATTTTGCCTTTCCTGCTGTCAGTCCTGTAAATTTCTCCATTTCCATGCTATGTCTGCATTCCAGAAAAAAGAATATTGATGGACCGATTCGGACTTCCTTGACTCGATCTAATATTTGCAGAGGTAAGTTATCTGCAGACGAACGAACAGGCAGATAGATAAAGTGATGCTGCAGGTACATAAGTTTTCCGCAATTCTTAATACGTGTATTTCTGTAATTTGTACTGTAAAAATCCATAAGCTTTATTGCAAATTTCTAAAATTTTTACTGTCCTTATCCTCCCTCTATTTAAAAAATCCATTATCACACTCCAGTGCAGGTAAAGACAGTTTTAGTACAAATTACGAATAGCACTGATTTAACTCACAAGCTCATATTTCATGTATGAGACACGCTACTGTTTCGAATCGCTTCTATAATTCACCATGTCTACCTTCAAAAGCAATTCATATTTTGGCGACGCATTTGCTTTGAAACGTTAAAGTTATCTGGTAAAGAGCTTTGCTTTTGAAAACAAAACCACTGCTTTATATTTAGTGATTATCCTAATATGGTGATGGAAGCCACTTGTGGAACTGGGAATGAAATAGCTTTTAATCAGACCACTGCCAGGTAAATTTTCTGTTTGTGGGTGTGAATTATGTGGACATTCAAACATAGATTTATTAAAGCTTACAGCTATCTAGCATCTGCTACGGTGTTTTCTGAAAAACATGTAACTTAAGATTTATTGTGACACTGTGATGAACTGTATCCCGAAAAAAGTCACCATGTTAAAAATAACTCCACCATAACTGCTACCAGAATTCCACCTGTAATGGGAATACGTTTCGAGTAAATCATTCCATATTTTGACTCATCGGTGTAGAAACATAATAAATAATAACGCAGGTCTCGAACATTTTCTATTGTTTTCAGATTTGACGCCTGCTCGGTATTTATTTCGTTAAGCTGATTTCAAATGCGATGGCAATAATTTGACAATCGTGAAGTTTTTCTACATAATGAAATCTTTAATCTTCGTGTTTTGAAAACGAAGAAATTTCTGCAAAAATTATTTCTGAACAATTGCATACAAAATATAATTACCAATAGTGTTGCCAGGGATTTGTACCTCAAATCAATAGACTAGAGCTCAAAAAATCAGTAGAAATCAATAGATCAGTATTTTTGCTTGAAATATGGACCACCCCGCAAATGTAATGTATTATTGGATGTAATCTCTGTATTAAGAAACACTTAAAACTACCGATCTATCAAATATTTAAAATGCTCTACAAATTACCATTAAACAGCGGAATCAAAATTCAAACCAGTACTATCCTGAGCTGCTTTTTAAAAAGATATTGCTGATGATCAGCTTTCTAAAGCAATGCTGATCATTAAAACTATTATTGGTGTAAGTAATCACTACATTTGCACTTTAATGCAGACACAGCTTTATCTGTCCCACTTGTCTTCCTAAAAACAAAGAGTTGTATACTTACTTTTCTCACTCAACGATACCCACAGTTCCCAAACTACATGAAATAAGTGCTATAATACTCAGAAAAGTATTTATTACGTATATCGTTCTCTAGACGTGTTCCTGATATTCTGTGTTTTAAGAAAAACTACGGAAACTATTTTTTATGACAGACTTATTACTGTATATAGAATAAAATAATATTTAATAACAACCAGTATGAATTTTAAAAATCAATAGGTGGCACGATTGAATACTTTTAGTATTGGTCAGCTTTTTCTCTTCAGACCAGTTTTAAGGTGAGTCCCATTCATTCGATCAGTGTATATGTTGAATAGTGAAAGAATGCAAACATTCTTAGACAGCGTGTCTCTAAATGTGTAGATGGTCTTAAAGCGGAGAAAAACAGTAGATTACGAAACTTTCTCAGTAAGCAGATTTCAAACTACTGACGGTAGATTACGAAACTTTCTCAGTAGGCAGATATACCAAACAATCATTGCTCCGAACTGGGTCAAAAAACGAACAGTAGGAAAAAAAGGGAAATGACACCTTCCCCATGCAATTGGAAATTGCTCTAAACGTTCTGATAAAAAAATTACTGCAATAGCAATATACTCACTACACTTAAAGTATACTAGTTAAACAGTTCCATTTGTTTGCATTACACATGGATTTTATTTTTAAATGAAAACACTCTTGCCCTTACTGATTTGTAATAAAATAAAGCAGTCTTAATAACACTACTATATTTACTATTATTTCAGCCATCAGTACTCGATATGCATTAAATCTCCTATACTTTAAAACCTAACTAAATTTACCACCAAAAATCTGAATTGAAATGCAGAAAAACGTATTACATTAAAGGCTAAACATTTCTTAAAACTCTCATAATATGTCTGGCACAAACAGCACCCTAAGGTTCGAAGACCACTCCAGTTATTGGACATTTTCAAAATTTAGAGACTAATTTCAAATTCAGCCATTTATAATAAGTGTGCTTGTTATAAATGGCTGACTTTGAAATAAGTAGTTCACAATATAAAGCCCAGTTTTAAAAATCTCCAATGGAAGATTGGTGCACTTCTCGTACCAGACGCACAGTTTTTCCAAACTATCTTCGTTCAAATTGAGTCTCCGCCAGGATTGTGAAATCTTTCAACATTTGATTCTCGCCATTCTTTTTATTTTCCAGATGATGTCACGGCAGTCTCCTCTGCATTTTTTTGGTCAAGAATTATCACATTCTTTTCTAGATAAATTTAATAATTTGTTTTTGAAATTAACATTAGATATACAATACGTTTCCCGAAGAAACAGGGAACATGATTACAATTTCCGATGCGCCTGACGAAGCGAATCCGGATCACGGCGACATACCCAAACTATCACTTCTGAAAAACTCTCAGCTCATATATAAGTAAATCCTCATTAAAGGCGTCCAAATTTGCTAAGTCGTTCAGATATTCCAGTTCAACTTAAAAAAAAACACATTGATATTGATATTTATTATTCTAATAATGTAGTGTAAATTTAGGATCATGTATCTTTCAATATAAGGGATGCTGGTACGCATCATTTCAAATGCATTTCGAATATGAAAGATAACATCTACGTTTTGCAAAAGAACGTCCACTGCTTATTTCTCCGTTAGGCGAAGCATATACTGTCTGTATGTTTTATCACTAATATGCTTTAACGTACGTATTTTCAGTTTTCCGAAATTTGTTACAAGATTTCATTTTTTTGTTACTTTCGTTATTTAAAATGGCATTACATTATCATTTTCTGAACACCAAAATCATTGCATAGGAAAAAATATCGCCAAAATGTATTTATAAACATTTACCTGTGTAAATCTGATTTGTTGGTAGATATATGTGTATTTCAAAATATTTATTTGCTATCTTCGTTCGTGTATAGAAACATTAATAAAATTAACTGTATTATTTTTATTGTAATCCTGAATTTCTAATTGCTGTTTTACTTATTCGGTGTATTGAAAGAAAATTTTGCGACGTGTATTCCAACCCTCAATTAGATGAGTGCTAGATGATTTGTCATGTTATTTAGCGTCTGTTATTTCTTCTCAGTTACAGGCCAATGGTTCTGTTATAGTTTCTGCCGGTACTGTAGGACAAATAAAGCCTGTACTGAACACTAGGTTCAATTTACACGACATGCAATTTTTGAACAGCTAGCCAACTGAAAGTATCTGCAATTACGTTTACTGTCGAATTTTGTTCGTTATGGAAATGATAAAGTCCACGGGTGCAACGTGTGTCGCAGAGACAAAATCACGAGTCAAGTAATTTACTCACTTACTTGCACTTGTTTGAATATACTGGAAGGATAACTTTAACATAGATCGTTAAAGTTGAGAAGTTACATATCAACCTTGGTTTGGATTTCTTAGGCTAGTATATAAAAACTATTTAAAATTTTATGAAATAAATTTATAAATTTTATACTAGTATAATAGCAATAAGCAGTCGCTGTGTTTATCAAAATCGGCGCCAGAAGCAGTACTCAAAGTTTGGCCAAACTTTTGGAAACACCCTGTGTAAGGAAACGCAGCTAGAACTCTAATTTCACTCATTTAGACAAACATGTGTTTTAAGAGTTTATAATTCCGATAATGCATAACGCCTACAGAACACGCATAGAGATGCTGCTGAGTGTATGTCATTAAGTAATTTCTTAGGAGTGACGATATTAAATTATTGAACCTGAAGTCCATATCTTATTAAAGTATATTACTGGAATAAAATTGCGAGTAAATTTGTGATCGCAGATTTGAGTGATACGCAGATGCATCCGTTAGAGGGTTTTCTACGCTGCAGGGTGCATAAGGTTAAATCCAGAGCACAGACATTAACATATAAATATATAATTTCATTTCGAAACAGTGGAAAGGAAAACCTTATCATTCATACAGTTACTATAATTTGCTTATGTTTGGAATTCATTGATAGTTAAGATCTCATAATGCTGTTAGCAGAAATCTACATTAGAAAAAATCAAAATCTTTGTGTTTGGGAATGAAAGAAAATGTGCAAATGTTTCGAAGTATTCCTTTGGTAATGTTCAGATGCAGCACAATACTTGTTAATTAATTATGTGTTTGTGACACACGAGTCGATAATATTGTACTGGAGGTTCAATATATACCAAAATCCGTGGGTAGGAACTGAAATATTACATTTCGTAGCAAATGCCATGAAATGACTCAGACGTGGTGTCTGCGATTCGAAAGTCATCTGATGAAATCTGGAACAGAATTACGCAGCGCAGGGAATTATAGGAACGCAACTTTATTCCATAATAACTAACAGTTAGAATATGCATAATTTTTTTAGAATATTTTATTGGAACAATGTTGGTTTAAGATATCATTAATTAAATGGGTACACAGTAAACAAATCTCTCTCAATTGATATTTGTTAAACAGAAATACCTTTAAAATACTGTAAATAACGTGAGTTAGACCAGCAAAGCAGTAACAAATGGACATTAATGGTTTCGTTAGGCTTTCGTTTAGAATACGTCGTTTTGTCAGATAATTACCTTCCTTTCACATCTACAAAAACCATTCTATATTAACTGAGAGTAAAATCACGCAAAATGAATGAACATAATTACAGAAAAAAATACGTTATTCTTTTTAAAGTATGTTCCTTCGAATGATATACAACGGTCCCATCGTTCAGTCCACTTTTCAAAGCATGTAACGAAGGCATTTTGTAGAAGCTACTTCAGCGACCCCTGTACATTTGAATAACGTCAACATTTGTTTTGAATGTTGCGCCACGGAACTTCTTCTTCATTGTTGGAAACAACCATAGAAGAGAAGTTCAAACAACGTAGTTAGAATTCTAGCCAGTCTATGGCGTGATTTTAATATTGCATTTCCTAAGAAACTGTTGAACATAAGCAGCCACAAATGGGCGGGCGTTATCATGGTGTAGGGTCCACTTGCCTACCATTTCCGGTCGCTTAATGGATATGTGTCCTCGTAGACGCTTCCAGACTGAAATGTAATACTCAGGATTGACAGTAATTTACGGAGGAACGGCATGCTGGTAGACTACACCTTTATGAATAAAGAAAATTTCCAGTTTACCGGACGTTTTTAGTATTTTACGACGAAAGTGCATTTGAAGTTTAATTTTTTAAGTCAGGGCAGTAGTAATATCACAGCATATGGGGACCTTATAATGCAGACAGTTTTTACTTTCAAAAAAAAAACCTGAGGCAATGACAACCATTTGTTCTTAGTTCTAAAATTTGCGGAAGGCTGCATACATCGCTTTAGGCAAGACAAGCGTCTCGGCATAACCTGGTCCCCGAGAAACACTCACGTGCACCACAGTGCTCGTTGGGTTAGAAAAAGGTATTTCTGCCTGTAATTCTACTCGCAGCTTAACACTAAACAAATACACTGAAGTGCCAAAAAAACTGGTACACCAGTCTACTACTTGGTAGGTCTCCCACGGGAGCGCAGGACTGCAGAAATACGACTGGGCATGGACTCCACCAGCTTCTGGAAATGTGCTGTAGGCAATGCACACCATACGTCCTGCAGAGCGTTCCACAATTCGGGTGTATTACGAGGTCTCGAATTCCTGCATTCGATAGCGAGTTGCATGGCATCCCCAATGTGTTCTATCACGCTGAGATCTGTGGACTTGGGTGGGAATGGCAACACCCTAGACTCAGATGAATGATCCTTTAATTATAATGTGGCGTCCCGACACTTGTGTGGAGGTGCATTGTTCTGTTGGAACAGGCCCAACCCATCAGCATGAATGCAGGACATGAACGGGTGTACCTCGTCAGAAAGGATGCGCACATAACGCTGGGGCGGTCACAGATGTTTGTAGATGTACCAGGGGTCCCAGTGAAGTCCAGATAATCACACCCTATACACCATTACGGACCCACCACCAGCCGGTAAAGTTCCCTGTTGACAGGCGGGAGATGTGACTTCATGGGGTTTGTGCCACACACGAATCCTTCCATCTGCCTGATACAGTTGGAAACCCGATTCGTTAGACCAGGCTAATTGTTTCCAGTCATCAACTGTTTAGTGGCGGTGTTGCCGTGCCTAAGCGAGGCGCATAGCTCTGTGTCGTGTACCCATCAAAGGGAGTCGAGTTTGGCGTCGGCTCCCAAAGCCCTTATCGTGCAGGGTACGTTGCACAGTCCGGACGCTGATGCTTGTTGAGGCTACAGCATTGAATTCCGATGATACCTCCTGCGAGAGTGTTGCACGACTATCGCGTGAAACGATTTTTGACAGCCGATGATGGTCACGTTCACCCAATGTCTTTCTACGGCCACACTGGCATCGTAGGTTGGAGGTTTTGCCGGAATTCTTGTAGTCACGGAACACTCTTGCAATATTCGTCCGCGAAAATCAGAACTTCGTTTCTACCTCCAAAATACTGTGGCCTATCTCACGAGGTCCAATTATAACACCGCGTTGAAAATCGCTTAAAACGTTATTATTTGTCATTTTCATGCCAAAAACAGCTCTGACAGCAGGCAAGGATGTCTATCGCTTTATATACGCATTGGTGGACGCAACCGAGTACGCGCATAGGTGACGTTTCTATGTATTTTGCATAAGCTCGTCTGTACCAATTTTTCTGGCACTTTACTGTACATATATAGCACCTTAAGATTTTAAACGGAGAGTAACGTAGCCACTTCTCTCCGCTAAAGGAAAAGGTAAATACCACCCGTAAGCTAAGTGTGCTCCGTAGTTAAAAACGTAGTTGTTCTTGAAGCAAAATAACTGGACGAATGGGTCAGTATTTTCATGCTGACAAAACGTGTCCCATAAAAATACCCAACACCGACCTCATTAAATACTTGTTCACATCGAGCTAATAAAAAAGTTCCAACACCCCCTATATATTAGTCAGTAAAAACCCACGTCATATAAGAGTTAAAAGTTAGAAACCCACCTATGCCAGAGTTACCCATTCCTCCAGTTATTTTGCTTTTAGAACATCTACTTTTTTTAACTACAGAGCACACTTGGCTTACGGGTGTTATTTACCTTTTACTTTAGCTGAGAGAAGTGGGTAAGTTATTCTCCGTTTAAAATCTTAAAGTGCTATATATATATTTGTTTAGTGTTAAGCTGCGAGTCTAATTACATGCAGAAATAACGTTTTTCTAACACAACCAGCACCGTGGTGCACGTGAGTGTTTCCCTTCTAAGACTTAATTGAAGCTTGCTGGCTAATCTGGGTGGGAAGGAGGGATTTTAAAAAGCTCGATGTGGACCAGTCGTCCAATCTATCTTTTTTTGAGCTCTGAGTTCCTTTGGCTTTACTTGTTTTTTCAGGAGAGCTAAAGTACACCACCTCCAAAACTTTTGTCTTTCTCAAAACTTTTGACTTTTCCCTTGTTTTCGGTGTGTAGGTCTGTTACAGACCGTGATTACGCTGTCAAATTTATTTGCGTACATATAAATTGCAGTGAAAATCCCAACTTAAACGATTTAATCAATTATAGGCTTTTAAAATTGGAACGGATATATAATTATATGCATTAGAAATTTTCATTATGCACGCTTCAACAGCTACGTGGTTTTTTTTTGTTGTTTTTTTTTGGAGGAGGAAAGTTTCATTATTATAAATAATTTAAATATTTAGGTGCCTGATCCTCTGAGCATCAAGGTAGTCAGCATCTACGAGAGACTCTGCAATATTAGTTTTATTATTTTTATAATAATTTTTTTAATATACTGATTATACTTTAGTGAATAGTCTGATGTAAAAAAATATCCTGCTAATCTTAAAAAAAAATCCAAAATTTGTGAAGAGTTTTTTTCTAAACTTTCACTTTTTTACAATTTTTCAATAGGTTCTTGAATCTCACAGCACCAGCGTAGTCAGCATTTATGAACAGATTTCTACGTACAGTACTATACCCATTTTAGAATCCAGCTTTTTTTTCCAAAACGACTTTGCTGAACGCCGAGATGTAAGGGTCACCGCGCGCACAGGACAAAATGCAGAACAGAACAACAGACTCGCGTGCCAGCAGTGCAGGGATCGAGTCACGTGACTTCCGTTTGCTCCTAGGGAACCAGGTTACCCCGAGACACTTGTGGTGTTAAGCACATTTTGTTCAGTGCAATGTATATATACCGGTAAAAGGCCTAGAAAAAGTTTTTTAAAGGAACAGTTAACCTGTTTGAAAAGGAAGGCTATTGCAACTTCCTCTATATAAATAATTTTACAGATATTAAAATGAGCGTATATTACAACAACGTGCTCATTTGTCTAAACTGAAATTCTATCACTAGAACATAGAACGTAAAAATGCATTAAAATATATCAATTACTTTACATTTGCTCAGTGCCATTTTACATATGAAATTACAAAAAATTTCAGAACACTTTGCTCAAATATGCAATTTAAATCCAAGTGTAAGGATTTGAAGGGATAGTCAAAAATTTTCCATATTATCCAACTTCGTCATAACCGGACTCCATAAGAAAGGGTATTTTTGACATATTGCATCATCTCTGTTTAAACCAAGCAAACGTTATACTATTTATCAATTCATCGGAAGTATAATTATGCTGTTTGTTTTAAAACTATAATTCGCAAATAATTGGGTGTGAGCAAAAGTTCTGACGTCACAGACGACTCTGCTATGCCGAATTTTCTTGCGACAAAGCGTGCAGCAGTAGAGCATATAGATGCACTAGGTTCGTCCGAGTAAGTCATTCGTAACGGAAATCATGGACGGTGTAACATGGCATACGATAATGAGCACATTAGACATTGTTTACTGTACGCGTTTGATAAAGGCAGACGCGGCGTGCCGCAACATCTGTCGAGTGTATGGGGAGGATGCAGTTGGTGATACTACATGTACCTGTAGGTTTCGGAAATTCCGGGACGTAGACCGAAGCTGTAAAGATCAGCCACGTCCTGGACGTTCATCCTTGGTTTATGACGACGATGTGAACTAATCCATATAAAATGAAACACATCCAACCTTTCAGGAATTAGCAGAAACGTTGTCGATACACAGAACAACACTCGAAAGACGGATGCATGTGCTTGGGTTCATCACCAATTTCGATAACTGGTTTCCGCACCAGCTTTCTGCAAAGCAACGAGACGACAGAATTGGTACCTGTGTTTCTATGCTGTCTGGTCAGAAAAATGAACCGTTTTTGGGACGAATTGTAACGGGTGATGAGAAATGGGTACAGTAGCATAATGTAAATCGTTGACGGACTATGTGCCAAGGTGCACAGCCTAATGCATCGACCTCGAAAGGAGGACTGCATCCCAAAATTTGTTTTTTTGAGTGTTTGGTGGGATGTCCAGAGAATAATCCACTGCGAGGTGTTGGCACTCCAAAAATGAACTAGAAATCCTGATGTTTTTATGGCATATCCTGGTGCATATGTCGGAGTAGATCACGCAGAATCTGATGCGTGGGATAATGTAATTTAAACTTCTACATACTAGACGATAACCGTAATTTTGTATCTCATTTTCATGGAATCTTCCCACGCTTCGACTAGAATATAATAGTTTTTACAAATAAATTCCTTCAATGCAACGTATTGCATTTCTTTCTTAAAATGTGTATACCTTTCATTCGCTGTGTTAGCTTTGATGGTTATAGAGGGCATGCGGGAAATATTTAAACTTTCGGAACTCCAGACTGGTAAACTGTGTAGTAGAAGTTTATTTGAGAGCTTTCTACTCCTTACAGGAAAATGCAGAAAAAGAAAATGCGACTTTTCAGATTCTAGGCGTCAGGTTTCGCTTTCCCTTCCGTGGTTAAAACATCCATTTAATGTATACTCAAACTCCATAAGTTATCGAAAACTGGTTTTCTTAATAAAAAAAACATTTTCGATAGCTTATGTAAAGTCAAGAAACAATCATATTGATAAAAAAAAAGGTTAGTAAGATTAATCTATATTTCCATGCTTAATAAACTATGAACCCACCTTGCAAGGTCTCTCAGTTTCTTTTTAATCCAGTTTCCGGAGACACAAATATAGGTCCTGAAAAGCTGAGCGGACTGACCTAAAAATTATCAAATATTGTTTTTATGTAAGATACAATAAAATATATAGTAATATCGGGTAAGAAAGAACATATTATCGAACAGAAATATTCGTTCTTTCAATGCTCTTAAATCATCGCTCTTAACATGGAAAGAGCGATGAATTCTGTTGGATGTTCCTGATCCACGTCGAGTGCTTGAATTAACATTATCGAATTTGTATGCAATCTATCACTTAATACACATGACGCTATATGCTAAAATGTAACACGCGTATTTGTACGACACCAAACTATATCTTTTTGAAGATGGTACCTGACTTTTAGTAGGTTAATTACGACCATTGGAACCCTGTGTGACATGGAACTGATGAGGTTATTGAAGAAATTTTGGGAAGCATTTTCGCCAATCCTCCACGAGACCTGTCTTCTCTTCACGAAGAGAGCAGTAATGCGTCTGCCAAGTGCGTCTGCGTCATGTTCAATTGCATTTAAGTCAGAAGAGCATGATGGCCACACTGTACGCTCAATTTCCTGCCCTTCTTGTCACTAGCAAAGCTGTATGATGTTTAGCGTTACCGTTCATAAAAAGAAACGAATAAACTGACGTCTTCAGCATTCGGCAAGCTAATAGATCTCAAAATTTCGTTTCTACGTCTCTGGACTTTCAGACTGCAATATCGGATGACTCATGTTTCCCTGTGTCCTCCCATACTTACAGTACACCTTCCATAGTGTCAATTCTTGTCCTCCGTAAATTGAGTTTTCCTGCAAAAACGCGAAGTTACATCCTGTGAGGGTTTCCATTCAGATAAGAACTCGTTGCTTGACAGACTCCCTACTGAATCTTGACTTGGCAGAGAACTTAATTCTACTCACGCGCCTCCAACCGCGTTATTAAGTAGCACATTTTCGACTGACTGCACGGTGCGCTGCTGTTAAAAGGACACATACCACTGGTCTACGAGCACATAAATGCTATAATGGTGAAGACAATTACGGATAGTCTGAGTTGACAACCTAAGTTCTGTTAACAATAGGAGCATTCATTTTCGAAGAGTAGCATTTCTCGCCTGTTCCAACGGACTCTATTTTGCAGTTTTGTCCGCTGCCATGAGAGGACACTTCGCGCCACCTGAATGGATCCTGCCACCAGCGGCTGTGTCTGACTTACTTTTAGCTAGCCGATAACTCGTCACGCCTTTGATTAAAGTTAAAATATCCTGTTGAAACAAATTTCTGACTGAGGATTTCAAGAAAAGAAGTGCTACTATGAACGCGACAGAAAAATGGGGCACCTGGAAAACATGCGTTCTTATTCTAATCTGGGATTTATGCATTTTGACGTCACAGACGCTAATGTGCATAAGGATATGATTGCCCACATTACACTCGACTTGCCTTTTCTACGTTTCCGAACATATGACTCAACTGGCTGTCATGATTCCGAAAAATTCCCATTTCCCCGTGATTATTTTGAGTAAAGAATGTGGTAACTGTGCAATCGCACCGAATTCATTAACCTAGAGTTTGGAATGAAATTATAGTAAAACATATAGAAATTGAAAAAATGAACACAGGCTTAAGAACGAGAACAAATTATTCAAGTATATCTGTGTTTCGTACATAAAATTTTTTGGTAATGTGTGTTTACGAGTTACTCCAGCCTTCTTTTTTTCTGTAGGCTCTAACAATTTTAATATATTATATAGCGTTTGTTAGTGTCTTTTGTACTTTTTTTATATGCATACGGTTCTTAAGGCCATTCACGAGAAATTTGCATAACGTCGGCTCCACTGTATTAGGAGCTTTTCTTGAAAACGCTCTGGAATACACCCTTTAAATTTGCTGCATTTAATAAAGAGTTGGACATTGCTATTTCACTCACTTTTGCGACCTGTAGCTGTCCATCATTCTCCGTTTCATAGGTAAGGTATCTGTAATGAATGTGCCTTAGGCTGTCGGGCACACACTTTAAAATACGCTTTTTCGGAAACTAATTGTGCCTTCGAATTTGTGAATAAATATTGTTATACACTTTTTTGGAGTATATATTAATAAACTTATGCTTTTTGTTATGAAATTCTTGATTTTCCGCTTATGAGTTTTCTATGTAGTGAAACTTTGCAACTGCGTCCCTACTTTATATCTTATCTTCATCCGAATATTTTGAATCATTATATACAACAAGTTTTCACGGAAGGCTATTAAAACGTTATCAAACTTTATCATATCATGCGTTCTTTTTGCGACCACAGAAAGTTCTGAAAATAATGCGAGGTACGTTACGGAATTATTTCCAAATTTTTCCAAGTTTCACAAATGGACATTTTTGTTCACAAGTTCTGAACTTTTACAACCGCTAACTTTACAAAATAAAATGTTCAACTATTATAATGAAATTTCTAAAAGTGGAAAGTGCTGGTAAAGTGTTTGAATGTGATACGGTGAATTTGCTTCATTTGATGAACTATTAAATGGAGTACAGATTCAGTTCAAAATTACAAACAGAAAAAAGTTGGTTTTACGCGCAAATGCTTACATTTATGACCTTTTTTGTGAATATCAATGTTTTATATTAAAAAAAAGATTATTCCTGTTTTCAACATAATTTTTACGCATTTTCGGCCTACAATTTTCAGAACGCGGTGAATCCGAAAAGCTTCAAGATGCGTTTAACTCATACCTGTCTCATATAAAGTCCAGATTGTATAATCAAAATGCAGCACGAAGGTCGATTCACTTTGACAGAACAGAGAAACCTGAATCCAGAGCTATTCTTCCTAGCATCTAAGAGACATATAATATTTTTGAAATTTGAGAGAAATTAGAACAATTTTTTTGCACAACCTGCATGAGGATTGTCTTCTCTTCACAAAAAGAGCTCTACTGCATCTGTCAAGTGCGTCGCAGGCATTTTCAACGGGGTTTAAATCAGGGGATCATGCTCGTAACTACACTGCTGGCCACCCAAAATGCAACACCAAGAAGGAAGCATCCGATTTGCCTGCAATTCGCAAAACACGTCGACCGCGAGAGGACACGCAAACGATTAGCATTGCAGGGCATATGCAAATCATGTGCGACCGGCACGCCACCGAGGAGCACTATAAGAAGGGTGCACAGATGGTGGGGTGTAAGTAGTGGAAGTGTGTTGTGCTAACGGACATGTGCGTGGGAAGCTTTCTGATGCCTCGTCGCAGAATACGGCAGTCATTCCAGCACGTGTCGGAGTTCGACAGAAGACGAATAGTGGTTTATCGCGACAGCGGTTTATCCTACTAAGATATCGGCGCCCGTGTGGGACGACATCCAGCCACAGTGAGGTGAGAATGGATTCGGTGGTTGCAGGAGGGACGGACGGACCGACGTGTGCGATTGCCTCTGGTTCGATTCACACCACCGAACCAGAGGACCGGAATGTTGTGCACCGGGCAAGGCTGGCTCGGAATGTCCCATCATGAACGCTAGCGCAGGAATTATGGTGTCTTGCGCAACAACCTGTGTCAGCACGTACCGTACAACGTCGTCTGCAGGAGCGGGGATTTGTCGCACTGCGCCCATTGCTCCGATTACCATTGACGTTACACCACCGTTGAGTGCGGCGGCAGTGGGCCGTTGAACGCCGCACCTGGACTACGGAATGGCACGACATTGTCTTCTCCGACGAATCCCGCTTATGCCTGCAACACCACGATGGTCGGATCCGCGTGTGGCAGCACCAATATGCTTCGCCATACCGGTCCGTCGCCTGGCGTTATGGTTTGGGGCGCAATTGGAGATGAAACCCGCACACCTCTGGTACGCATCGCCGGTACACTCAACAGCCACCGGTACATCTCCGACGTTTTGTAGCCTGTAGTCCTCCCTTACCTACAGGACCTGCTAGCAGCCACGTTTTAACGGGACAATGCGCGCCCGCACGTGGCACACATCGTGCAACAATTCTTTACGGCCCACCAGTTGTCACTGCTGCCGTGGCCCGCCTCTTCTCCTGATATGTCGCCCACCGAACACGTCTGGTCGCTGATCGGCAACCGAGGGCCCGGCAAGCACCACCTGCGGCTACGCCTGATGAACTGTGGCAAAGTGTGGAAGCAGCCTGGACCGACAAACCCCAAGCTCACATCAAAGCCTCTTTCGTTCGATACCGCGGCGTGTAACGGCCGTTATTGCCAGCCATGTGAGCCAAACCAACTATTGATATCTGCGTGTTCCGGAAGTCGCACGGGCCTGTAATCTCAATCGTTTCATCTTTGTATCTGTTGTTATGTGTCCAGTAAATCTGGCTTTGCTATCTCTTGTCCTTCGTGGTGTTGTATTTTGGGTGGCAATCAGTGTATATACGCTCGATTCCTTACCCTTGAAGCAGATCGTCCTGGCGGTAATGGCAGTGTTTTAAGTTAAGACCTGGCTTGAGACTCGTCTTCCGAAGAGGGTTCCGGATTCGAATCCAGTGAGACACCGATGTTGCGTTTAAAAAAAACGAACCACTGATGGCTGTAGCATTCGGCATGAAAATAGGCTACATAATCTCGTCTATATCTCTGAGAAGGCAGATTGCCATTTCGGATTGTGCAAAGGTAAGCTCGTACGTCCGTTGATACGCCCGCGTCATGTTCAATTGGTTTTAACTCAGTAGAGCGTGATGGCCACACTGTTCGCTCAATCCCCTACATTTCTTGTTCACTTGCAAAGCTGTATGATGTCGATCGTTACCGTTCATAAAAAGAAACATGTCACTGGCGTCGGCAGCATTGGTCTACGTGCAAAAGGACCGTCATGGTGAAGACCATCACGGATAGTCTGAGTTGACAACCTACGTTCTGTTAACATTAGAAGCATTCACTCACGAACAGTAGCATTACTCCCTTGTGACTGTATTTTGCAATCTTGTCCGCTGTCAGGAGATGACCCTTCGCGACACCTCAATGGATCCTGCGAAGAGCGGCTATGTCTGACTTACTTTTAGCGAGCCGATAACTCGTCACGTATTTGATTCCACCAAATTATCCTTTTGAAACAAAGTTCTGACCGAAGGTTTTAAGACAAGACGTGTCACGATAAACGCGACAGAATAGGTGGCACCGGAAAAAACACGCGTCCTTATCTGAATCTGGAATTTATACATTCTGTCTTCACAGACGCTAATTTGCATAAGGATATGCATGATTCCACTGTCAACATTACACTCGACTTTCCTTTTCCACGTTTCCGAAACATGACTCAACTGGATGTCATGATACCTCAAAATTCCCATTCGCCCGTCATTATTTGGAGTAGGGAATGTTGAAACTATGTAATCGTACTGCATCCTTTAACCTAGAGTTTTGAATGGAATTGTAATAAAAATTATACAACATAAAACATTGAACACCGGCTGAAGGTAGCAAACAAATTATTCGTGTATATCTGTGTGTCGTACATAATAAATTGTGGTAATCTTTATTTACGTGTTACACCACAGTTTTTTTCTTCTTCTGGAGGCACTAAAAATATTACAATAGTATATAGCGTTTGGAAGTGTCTTTTGTACCGTTGTTTTTATATTTATAAGGTTCTTAAAGCCATCCACCGGAAATTTGCATAACGTGGGTTCCAGGGTGTTAGTAGCTTTTCTTGAAAACACCCGGGAATACAACCTTTAAATTTGCTGCAGTTAATAAAGAATTGGAAATTGCCATTTCACTCACTTTTGCGTATTGTTGCTGTGAAATTGTCTCAGCTTCATTGGTAAGGCACCTGTAATCACTGTTTTTCCAGCTATCAGGAACACACTTTAAAATACGCTCTTTCGGAAGCTAGTTGTGTCTTCGAGTTTGTGATTAAATTTTGATATACATTTTTTGGGATATATATTAATAAACTTATGCTTTTTGTTATTAAATTATTGATTTTCCGCTTAAGAGTTTTCTATGTAGTGAAACTTTGCTACTGTGTCCCCACTTTCTTTCTTATCTTCATCCAAATATTTTGAATCATTACAAACCACAAGTTTTCACGGAAGGTTATTAAAACGTCATCGAACACTATCATATCATGCGTTCTTTATGCGACCACAGAAAGTTCTGTAAATAATGCTAGTATGTTATAGAATTATTTTCAAATTTTTCCAAGTTTCACAAATGTACATTTTTGTTCACAAGTTCTAAACATTTATCACAGCTGATTTTACAAAATAAAAAATTTAATTACTATAATGAAATTTCTGAAAGTTGAAAGTACTCGTAATGTGTTTGAATCTGATACGCTGAATTTCCTTCATTTAATGAACTATCAAATGGAGTACAGGTTCAGTTCAAAATTACAAAGAGAAAAAATGTCGGTTTTACGCACACGTTCTTACATTTATGACCTTTCTTGTGAATATCAATATTATATATAAACGACAAAGATGATTCCTGTTTTTCAACATTATTTTTATACATTTTTGGCCGAACATTTCAGAACGCAGTGAATCCCAAAAGATTCAAGATGCGTTTATCTCATATAAAGTCTGGATTGCATAATGAAAATGCAGCACGTAGGTTAATTCAATTTCATAGAACAGAGAAGCCTGAATCAGCTTTTCTTCCTAGCATCTAAGAGGCATAAATTGAAGTGACAGAAAAACTGGTACAGACGAGCTTATGCAAAATACATAGCAACGTCACCTATGCGCGCACTCGTTTGTTTCCGCCAGCGCGTATATAAAGCGGTAGTCTTCCTTGTCAGCTGACAGAGCTGTTTTCGGCATGAGAATGACAAGTAATAACGATTTAAGCTATTTTCAACGCGGTGTCATAGTTGGAGCTCGTGAAATGGGCCATAGTATTTCGGAGGTAGAAACAAAATTCGGATTTTCACGGACGACCATTGCAAGGGTGTACCGTGACTACAAGAATTCCGGCAAAACCTCCAACCTACGATACCAGTGTGGCCGTAAAAAGACATTGAGTGACAAGAATCGTTTCACGCGACAGGCGTGCAACACTCTCCCAGGTATTATAGGAATTCAATGCTGTAGCCTCAACAAGCATCACCGTCCGGACTGTGCAACGTACCCTGCACGATATAAGCTTTGGGAGCCGACGACCAACTCGAGTCCCCTTGATGGGTGCACGACACAGAGCTATGCGCCTCGCTTGGGCACGGCAACACCGCCCCTGGAAACTTGAAGACTGCAAACAATTAGCCTGGTAGGACGAGTCGTGTTTCCAAATGTATCGGGCAGATGGAAGGATTCGTGTGTGGTGCAAACCCCATAAAGCCATGGTTCCCGCCTGTCAACAGGGAACTGTACCGGCGTGTGGGCGGTCCGTAATGGTATGGGATGTCTTTGGAGTTCACTGGAACCCATGGTACGTCTACAAACGTCTGTGACCGGCCAACGCTATGTGCGAATCCTTTCTGACGAGGTACACCCGTTCATGTCCTGCATTCATGCTGATGGGTTGGGCCTGTTTCAACAGGACAATGCACCTCCACACAACTGTCGGGACGCCACATTATAATTAGAGGATCATTCATCTGAGTCTAGGGTGTTGCCATTCCTACCTAAGTCCAGAGGTCTGAACGTGATAGAACACATTTGGGATGCCATGAAACGCGCTATCGAACACAGGAATCCGAGACCTCGTAATACACCCAAATTGTTGAACGCTCTGCAAGAAATATGGTCTGCATTGACTACAGCATAGATGCAGAAGCTAGTGGAGTCCATGCCCAGTCGCATTTATGAAGTCCTGCGCTCCCCTGGGGGACCTACCAAGCATTAGACTGGTGTATCAGTTTTTCTGGCACTTCAGTGTATAATATTTTTTTAAATCTGAGAGAAATTAGAATTATACTGTGCACATCCTGCATGAGGATTTCTCTTCTTTACGTGCGAGCTGTACTGCCTCCGTCAAGTGCATTGTAGGCATTTTCAGCGGGATTTCAGACAAGGGATCATGCTCGTAACTACATACGCTCGAGTCCGCACAATTGAAAGAGATCTTCCTGGGGTGAGCGCAATGATTTGAGATTTGGCATAAGACTATTATTCGAATGAGGGTTCCGGATTCGAATCCAGGTGAGACAGGGATGTTTTGTTTATCTTTCGGCACTAGCTTTCTCTCATTACTGGAAGCAGTAACCCTAAATTGGTAACTGGAGACAGCTTATAGCCGATTGAGTTGTTCACGGTGGTCGTTAAACCTTCAATCAAAAAAAATGTGGTCCACCACCCGAGCTCAAGACATACAGCGTGATCGACCATGAAAACAAACGAATCACTGACGGCTGTAGCATTCGGCATGAAAATAGGTCACAGAATCTCGTCTCCATATCTCTGTTAATAAATCAGATTGCCGTCCTCCGGTACTTATGACTACTCATAGCGACAGTTCTTGTCGTCTGCGAAGTTGTTTCTTGTAAAAAAAACAGAGTTACTTCGTGTGCTAGGTTTTTTTAGATAAGACATCGTCGATTGCTAATCTTCCTACGGAATCTGGACTCGTCAGGGAACTTTTCTTTATTCGTCGTGACTTCAATCACTGTATTCCTCAGCCCATTTTCTACGAGCCGTTGCTGTAATGCTCTTAAATGGATATATACCTTTGGCCTACGTGTTTATAAAGACAATCATCGTGATGGCGATCGCGGATAGTGTGGGTTTACAATTTACGTCCTGTTTATAAGAAAAGCGTTTGCTCGGGCACACTCGCGTTTTCCTTCCTGTTCCAACAGGATGTATAATGGAATATTGTCCACTATCAGGAGACGACAATTTGTAACACTGCAATGGCTTCAGCCACTGAGCCTGACTTGCTCTCAGCCAGGCAATACCTCTGTACGCGTTTGATTCCGATAAATTATGCTGTTAAAACAGAGTTGGAACCGAAGACTTCAAGAAACGAAATGCCCCGATGAACGTGACAGAATAAGAAGACCCCAGGAAAACGTTTGTTTGCATCTGAATCTAAGATTCATGCATTCTGGCGCCACTGAGGCCAATTTACATAAATACATGAATTATGGTCTTGATTACTTCACACACAATTAGCGTTTTCCAGGTTTGCGTAACGTATCACAAAACTGGCTTGCGTAATGTTGCAAGAGCCACATGCATCCTAATTTTTTGAACAGTATGTAGTGAAAATATGAAATAGCATCGAAATCATTAACCTAGTGTTTATAATGTAATTATGATAAAAATGATGCATAATAAAAAAATTGAACCGAGGCCGAAAGTAGCAAACAAAGTATTCATGTATGTGTCTGCATGTTGTACATTATAAAGTGTGGTAATCTGTATTTATGAATAACCTCGACCCATCTTTTTCTCTTGTTCGGTGGCATTCAAAATTTTACAATAGAATTTAACATTTAAAAATAACTTTTGTACGTCTGTTTTCTTACATGTATAGGTTTCTAAATGCGATATCCTACAAACACGCAGAACCAAGCCGCCGTTGTACGTACACTTAATAGAAGCTTTTCTTGAAAACACCGTAGAAATACACCCATCTGCTTTGATGCAGTTGATAAGCAACAGAAGATGTCTAGTTCACTAACTTTTGAGCATTAAAGTTGGATGAAATTCTTTATTCCAAACGTAAGGAATTTATTAGGAATGTTCCTTAAGCTTTTCGGGACACTCTTACAGATACCCTCTTTCGGAAGCTGAGTCCACCAATTTTTCCTTAAAAAACTGGTATCTACATTTTGTGAATACATATCAACAAACATATGTATTTATTGTGAAAATATTGATTTTTATTATTTTAAGCATTTGTTTTGTGCACTAATGCTTATAAGAATAGCAAGACCGGAAAAAAATTACGTCTTTCAGATGAAATGTCTACCTTATTTTCCTCATGTTACAGGAGACAGCTGATCACACTTCTGGATATATATAAGATTCCTTCGCCTCAAACTTCAACACCGTGTGAAACCACCTCGAGCAAAAATGAAAGTTTGTACAAGGCGTATTATTGAATGGAAGACGATTTTGACATCGTCCAACGGAATGTCATGACAGACGCCATCTAGGCGAAACCAGAGTTCATTTGTGATGACAGGCAGAGGTGGATGGAGGGTCAGTCCCTTAGCTACCATGTCACAGACATGTTCGATCAGTGACATGTCCGACTAAGGTGAACGCTAGGGAAGGAAAGCAATCTGCCGTGCATGGAAGAGGTCCTGGAAATTTCGGGACATATCTGAACAAGCATTGTCCTGCTGGAATACAGCCCTGGGACAGCTCAGTGGGAAGGGTACCACCTCTGCCACTCAAGAATTATTGATGTATCGCGGGTTCTTCAGGGTTCCCACAATTCATAACAGAGGCGATCGCGAATTGAACCCAATATCGCCCCAAACAGTGAGGCTTGGTGTTGGGCCCTTATTGCAAAATATCCAATGCAAGGTGCCGTTAACCACGAGGTCTTCGAACACGTATGCGACAATCGTGGTACATCAAGTGCAAACGCGAGATGTTAGAAAACACGACTTGCTGCCAATCAGTATCTTTTATGTTTGTGTTCAGGACACCATTACAGCCTGAGGTGCCTGTGATTAAGGGTCAAAGGAATGCGCAGAAATGGGCTGATGGCGAGCAGCACTCTGTTAAGCAGACGACGTCGACCTGTGCTGGAGGACATGACATGTAAAAGCGCACCAGTAGTAATATAATACCCGTAGATATCGCAGTGCGATTGGGTACTGTCGTGTTGTAGAAGTGACTATCATTCTGTGCAGTTGTGCGATTTTGTGGTCCTTTCCGTAATTTTTCTTCGCTGATGCCCCCTTTGCATCACTGTACTGATGTTTCATCCCACACGAATGGCAGTGAAGTTTCACCGTAGAAATGTCCAACTTCTCACATCCCAACAATCCTTCTCCGCTCAAAGTCCTTCTGGTGTTCCTAGTGGTACCTTCTTCAATGTGTGAGAAACAATGAGGCTCAAGAAACAACCTTCAACTCAGTGTCAGCGCTTCACTGATATCAACATTTCTTTTGAGCCAGTTCTTTATACCCAAGATTGGACAGTTCAGAGGGCTTTGCTTCGAAACCGAATTGCGCATTTTAACTGACAATTGAATCATTTGCATGTCCTAACCGTGTTGTGCATATTGTGAAACTTTCAAGCTAACACGAGTAGTCCTTCGTGGTGCTACAATTTTCGTAAGCAATAGTGTAGTTAAAGATTTGTTCCTAATCTTCCACTACATTTCGTATCCTTATCTAATTTGTTGGATGAATATAACAACAAAGTTCGAGAGTCATCGAACGTAATCATGTACCATGCGTTTTTACTACGATAAAAGGAACTTCTAAAACTGTTGTAAATAATTATCGAATTATTTTGTATTATAATAATTTCAAATGATTATCGAATTATTTTGAAATTTTATCAGGTTTCACAATTTGATCTTTGCGTTAAATATCCATAAACCTTTTTCACCGCTAAATTCATGCAATAAAAGTTTATGATAATTTAATGTTTCGGGATTTCTACTTTTGGTTGGCACGATTCTGTAAATACTCTCAGCGGAATTTACTTCATTTGATAAAGAAGCAAATAAAGTACAGATTCGGATATAAATGAAAAGCATAAAAAATGGGACTGTTTCATTTCACGTCAAATACTTAGAATCATTTTAAATTTAATCATTTGCACGTCCTCACCTTCTGTACATATCGTCAAAATTTCAAGCTAATAGGAGTAGTCCTTTATGATGTAATTTTCGCAAACAGTAGGTTAGTTTAAAGAATTGTTCTTCAACTTCTACTTCCTTTCGCATACTTATCCAATTGTTTGAATTATTTAAAACAACAATAACTAATTGAAGGTTGTTCAAGAGTCATCGAACTTGTTCATGTATCATGCGCATTTTCTAAAACAGAACTAAATTCTAAAATATATGCGGAGTACATTGCTGAATTATTTCGAAATTTTATCAGGTTTCACAATATGAGCCTTGTGTTCAATATTTATAAACCTTTCTCACCTGTTAATTCATATAATAAAAGATTATAATCGATATGATGTTTCAACAATTTTTTGGTTCAGATAATATAATTTTGTAAACACTATCAGCTGAATTTGATACGTGTAGTACATTTATATCTACCTCATATCAAGTACATATCATATAATCTAAATGCAGCGCCAAAATCGATTCCCTTTCACAGCACTGAAAATCCTGAATCAGAACTTTCCTTCCTTTCAGCTCAGAGGTACAATGTATTATTAAAAGTATTCGGACGTCACAATGCTTTTGAACAAATGGCTTTATTATCGCAATTAATAGCTAGTCGCTCCGCCTTTTGCTTTTATGAGAGTGGAAACACGTCTAGGAATATTATGAACCGATTTCGGGAAGATCTCGACATGAATTGTTTGCCATTCCTCCTGCTAAGCTGCTGGCAAGGTAATGAGTGCAGACAGTTGTTGGGGTCGATTTCGTATCTGTGTTTGCAGTTCATCGTATTAATATCAGAACAATCAGAAGGCCAATATAACATTTCTATCTCATTTCAAGAAGCCATTCCTTCACACTAGGTGCAGTGTGGCAAAACGCTGGATTATGCTGTAAAAGACAACGGTCATTTTCATACTACTGTCACATTGTTGGTAGCGCAACTTATCTAGAAAGTCGAGGCACACATCTGAGTTCATGGTTTGCGATATAAAACCCAACGGGCAGAGTCTAATGCTCGAAAAACAATTCCATTCCATGATGGAACATCCTCCGAACTTAACAGTTGGAAGATCACAGTTAAACGGAAACCATTCACCGAGCAGTTGCCAAATCCGAACACGCCCATAAGGCTGGAAACCGATAAACGTGGCTCTCCCCTCCAAAAAAGAAAACAGTTTCCTAGTCGCCCACAGTCCAGGAACTACGCGAGAAGTACCACACTAAAATGCGCTTCTCATTCATGGTTGTGGCGTGTGGCTTGTGTGTTCCACTCCTCTACCATAATGACTAACACTGTTCAACTCTCAACGGAGAGTTATGCTACTAACAGCCATTACAAGCATTTTCTACGTGAGCAGCGATGGAAACGGAAGATGAAGTACAGGATTCCTTAACATTCCTTGACATGGCTCTTTTGTCACCTTTATTCAGTTTCTGTGGCCTTTCTAACCGTTTTTTCCTGTCCGGCTTCCATCTCTTCACGACTTCACTTACAGCCGATTTTGATATGTTTAGATTAAATGTAAAGCTCCATATGGAAACGTTACTCAAATGACATTATATGAGCGGCCCAAGCTTGAACTCGGATAATTCATTCCTGCAATGAATATACGCTTCAAAGTTGGTGAAAACAGGTAAGAACATCTCAGCATTATATACGTACTTCCCCACACACAGCGCGCATTCCTCGGCAACTGTTCTTTGCACTTATTCAAATATTTGGTAGCGCCCGAAAACTTTTGTTAATAAAGTTAATACTGCGTGCTTTAAATTTGAAAACAATAATTTTAAGATGTCAGAGAACGACATTTTTGTGTACACAATTTTAGAAATTATAAATATTGTAAACTTTCAAAATTTTAGGTTGCATTTTTTTTCATTTTTCTATTTGATTTTCCCAGTCAATATTTTGCGAAAGTAACAAAAAGAAACACACAATATATACGTAGATGTAGATTTTGTGGTAATTATCGAAGAATGAAAACATGTTAGTTTTGGGTATGGAGTACATACATAGAGAACGTTTCTTCCCGTAAGACCCAAGAAAGCGTCGTTCCAAAACATCTGGAGGACAATTTTTTTATTTTAACTCATTATGTTTACTTAAAATAACGTAAGTAGGATCATATATTTAATGCTAAAAATTAATGTAATGCAATAACAATACGATTAAAAGATTTCAAGTAACGTAATAGTCGGAACATATGAGGAGGAAATATGGCAGGTGTCACTTGAATGGGAAATACATGACTGACCAGTTTGCTTTGGAGCACCTTATAATACTGAAATGTTACTACGTATAACAAGAATACGTTGCTTTCCAGTGAAGATGCTAATGTGCCATGGTGTTCCCAAGTGTAAGGTCAAGTAAATAGCGAAAAACTGTAAAAGTTAATATGTTATAGTGACGAAGACATAAGGAAGTGGTAGAAGAGGTTTCAAATAATTGACGGAGTGGATGTTTGCTGAATAAGAGAAAACCTAACATTTCATGGAAGCGAAATATTTGAGTGACCATGTACTGACGGAACTATTTGAAAGAACGAGGAAATACGAAATCCTACTATACGCGGCTCTCATTAATTGTGAACGGACATTTCATTCCGTAAAAATATCAGCACTTATAAGCCTTTAACATCCTGTGGTAATGATGATGTATACATTAAAAAATTACTAACAACATCTAAGAAATGCAAATGCAAAGTGTTGGCTGTTTGAGGATATAGTACCAATAAAAATTAACAAGTTAGTAAAATCATGCAATGCATTGATTATAATACGCTTTCCAACATACCAGAAATAATTATTCAAGTTATTACTCAAGCTATGAGGACAATGGCTGTGGAATAAATATCGCTCCTGTGCCTTGACCTTTTATCCCATTTCGATAATATTCAACATAACTGATTCAATATACCTACAAAATAACGTGATAACGTTTTGTCGCAATAGAAGCATTTGTACGTAAGTTATGATGCATAAGAGCTATGGAATAGATCCAGCTCCTATGTCCTAACCTTTGACCCCATTTCACCCATTTTCTATGGGATTCGTCCCCAGGCAAGCCCCTACAACATACTAACATTTCATCCAAATCAAAGCATTTTTCCGTACGTTATGACGCATAATGGCGATGGAAGTGATTTCGCACCTATGTCCTGACCTTTGACCCCATTTCGCCCAGTTTTAATAGGGTTTGTCCAAGGGTGGTCCCCTACCACATACTAAAATTTCATCGAACTCGAACCATTTTTACGTGAGTTATCGTGCCGACAGACGGACGGACGGACGGACGGAAAAAGCTGGAGCATAAACGCTTCTTCAACCTACTATTGGAAAGCGTAAAAAATACGCGGGACAAGGTGACACTATACCTCTTGAGCTCTTTAGTTTCAAATTGCCAACTGCTTTTCAATCATTTAAAAAGGAAAAGAAAGGTTTAAAGAGTAATATAGAATATTTAACTCATCTTCGTTTTGCTCATGACATAGTAATATTTGCAACTACTCCTGCAGAGCTGCAGAGTAGGATCCACGAACTTCCTCACATGAGTAAGGTGGGAATAAAAATAAAGTTTCAGCCGGCCTAACTTATGTGCGATTCTCTTACAAGGAATGTAGATTTTGATATTGATGGGGAAAATATCGAGGTAACCGATGCCTGCATTTACCTTAGACAACAGATAGCAAGCAAGGGTCGCATTGGTGAAGAAATTAATGGGCGTATAAAAATTCGCTGGAAAGCCTTTGGAAGAAGCACTACAGTTTTGAGGAGATATATGTGTAATTACATCTTAAAATAAAAGTATTTAATCAATGCATCCTTCCAGTCCCTACATACGGAGCAGAACCATGGATCTTAGTTAAGGAACATATCATCATATTATATATTGACCAGGGATTTGACTCATGAAAATTTAACTAAAACGGCCATTCAACGTGTGCAGACAACTGAAAGAAGCTTGGAGCGATGCATGCTTGGTGCAACCAATAAAGATAAGAAGAGGAATTCTTGGATCAGGAAAATGGCGAGAGTGAAAAACATGATCAGAGTAAAATCGCTGAAAGCGAAATGGGTTGAACGGAATATCGAAAGAAAACGGAAGTTTTAGACTAGATATCAATGGACAGGTGAAGTTTTGGGAGAAAAACATGTGAAGCACAGTGGGTGAATTTTTAAATCATGCCGGAGTGACATGGATAAGGCTTACTATTAAGGGCAACTGGTTTTAGCTCTTTGGCCACATATGGCCCTTGCACCATAACAATCTACCAACCAACCAACCAACCAACTGTGTATATCGAATGGGAACGTTGAAACTGGATAAACAGAAGTACTTGGAAATTGTTTGTATTTTTTTCGAGGAGTGGGTGTTTCTAATTGCCAACATTAATAGCCCAGAAATTGTGAAATTCACAAATTTGTCGGTGATGGAATTCGAACCAGGCCTTCTCGCAACGGAGCCAGTTGTTCTTACCCTACTAAATCACACTGAAGCTATTTACAACTGCAGGTTTGTCCTCTTCAACAAGTGCTTTACCTATGTATTGTGTTGATGCACAAGTTCATGCCGCTTTACTTCACGAGTTTTTCCCAGGTCGGTAGTGAAGGTGCAGATAGCCAGTTATGTATCAAAATGTAGCCAGTGATATCGTGTATCTAAATCATATTGAGTTGTGTGATTGTGGCTGATGGGTTTTTAGTTTTCAGGTCTGGAATTATGGAATGTCAAGTAGGAAGGAATGAACATTTGCGCCATCTGCTTCTCTACGAGCTTAACAAGGGCTCCACAGCAGCCAAGGCTACTTGACAATTTGTGTTCTGTTCGGCTGTTCGGGAGGATGCTATTGTTCTGAGGACAGCCTGAAAATGGTTTGAGTGATTCGTAGGTTGCGAATTTGACCTCAACAACTCTCCACTCTAAGGACGTTCGTCTCATCGTGATGAAGATCGTTCGAACCAACTCATCCACTTGGATTGGCGTCAAACCACACATGAACTAGCCACTGAGATGGACTGTGATCAGGCCACAGTACAACGTATGGAAAAGTTTCAGAAAATGGGATCTTCGGTGCCTCACACTTTCACCTTGGACAACAATAATCAGCATGTTGCAATATGTGGTTCCTTTCTTCCCATTATCGCGAAGGTATATACCTGTCACATATTGTTACTACAGATGAAAAGTGGTGCCTGTATGTGAAATTCAGGCATCGGAGGGACTGTTTCAGCCGAAGCAAGAAGCCCACACCACGACCAAAACATGACCTTCATCCTGCTAAAATCATGTTGTGTGTCTGGTGGGATATGAAAGGCATTGTTCTCTGAGAAATGCTGTCGAGGAATCGGACCGTCAATGCCGCACCCTATTGTGAGAAACGCCGCTGTATGGAGAAAACAATTATGCAGAAACCGCTATAGGGGCCCAATGGTTTCCTTCTCCAACATGACAACGCACGCTCTCACAGTGCAAACATGACCAAAATGGCCATTCAGGACATGAAAGTGGAGATTCTTTCACATCCGGCGTATACCCCAGATGTCACTTAGTCAGATTATCACTCGTTCCGGTCTCTGTCGAATGCACTCCGTGGCAGAACGTTCAACATAGATGTTGATCTCCAGATTTTATTTGATGATTTCTTCGCAGCAAAACCTGAACATATTTTTAAGAATGGCACAGCAGACCTATTCAGACTATGAGACACCATCGTAAACAATGGAGGGTTTACATAGTTGATTGATTCCGTTTTCCCTCCTGATGTAATACATTCGTGTAGTGCGGTGAAAAGAAGCCGCATGAACTTATAAATCCACCCAGTAGTACGTCACGAAGGTTAAAAGCAGTCGCCCGTCCCTAGTTTGGGCTAGTGTTTAAATGGCAGAGACAAAGAACGTCAAAATTCGACAAACAAGTCAATCGTAATCTTTACGGATTCAAACTAGGCAACTGATCAGAAGTAAGAGCCTGAAACCAATCCGCCACCGGAGACGAAGGCTTTAGAATCGTATAATGCGTTTGTAGAAAGAAAATCATGATACGAGTCAAAAGAGTTATACAACGTAACGAAAGATTTCATGCAGACACTGTCCTTTTGGTAATAATCACCCATATTAGAATAAGTTAAGCTATAATTTTTTAAACAAATAAAGAAAAAGATAATTTTGAAGGTGTTGCACCTTTATTAAGCTAAAGAATGCCGGTGACACAGTGGCACAAGCGTTGGCTTTTGAATATTCTTGCGAGATAGGTCCCGGTTCGAATTCAGGCAAAGTCACTGGTTCCACGAAAGGCAAAGAGCCTGTGACTACGGCATAGACTCTCTGCCTTTTGTGGAACCAGTGACCTTAAATGTGGAATTGGCGATATGTTTATTGTCCATTGAGATGTCTTGATTACGTTAAATCTCCCCCAAAAAAACAGAAAAAAAGCTTTTTCCGGAGCAAGAATGTCTTAATCACGGAGAATAAGGATGATACATTTTTATCAAATTTCAGGAAGTACTAAAGAACGTCATTTTCAGCAGTGTGATTGAGCAAATTAGTTCTTTTAGTTTGTTGTTCAACGTATATGATCAAATGATCATATGTAGATGATTTTAGGAAGGGAGTGTCTGACCCCACGTCTTAAACAACCCTTAGAAATAGGAAGCTAGGAGATTTGGGCTAAAGTGCCCGATAGGAAAGTGACACGGAAGCAAAGTAGAAATGGGGAGGAAGGCGCCCTTATTTATTACCGGGGGCCAGTACCCATGGTCCGACGGTTTTACGTGCCCATTCGACACACGGCGGATATTTAGGGGATCGAGCACCGGGGATCGAACCTGAGGTCCTTTCCCCGGCTGTCACGAACGTTACACATGAGGCCACACGCGGCCCTGTTCACCGTATAATATTCCGTCATGAAACTTGAAACCAATGAATTTTCGAACTGCTTCTTAAATGTGTGATACTGAATGGGATTCGAAACCTCCATCCTTTCATGGATTCAAAAGAATTGTCACTGCTTCGCAGAAGAGAACATATGCCACAATTTGCCCAGATCTTATATTTGTTCAGACTGCGAAGCTATAATTCCTTAGCTGGCCACCAGTGTAACGAAGTACTGTAAGCAATGGTTCCTGATCTTTCTTCTAAGATGTGTTCGGGTTCAAACCCCGGTGAGGCATGGATGATGTGTTTTATCTCAGGGCGCTGTCTTTCTCTCCTCCCTGCAACCAGGGGCCCTAAATTAGGGAAGAGCTACTGCTTACAGCCCACTGAGTTGTTTGTTCACTGTGGTTCGTTGGACCTACAATCAAAACAAAAAGTAATTCTTAGCTGCAGTAACGTGGAATTTAATTGCCCTTCATGGTGTAAAGACAATACGTTCGTGTGGAAATCCTAAGCGATGGCCTCTGATCATTCATACGGAAGGGGTCTGGGTTCGAATCCCAGTGAGGCATGGATGTTGTGTATGTCTTATGGCTCTCTCCCTTCCCTGGAACCAGAGACCCTAAATTAGGGCTGGATAACTGCTTATAGCTCATTGAGTTGCTTATGGTTGTCGTTAAACCATCAATAAAAAGAAAAGGGAAAGTGAAATAAATATCAGTCCAATGAATGAAATTAGAGGTTATGTATACAGTTGTCTGCACATAGCGACGCATTCTTCAGATTATAGTGAACCAAAGGATGTTTTCCGCGGGAATGAAGAAAAAGAGACCTCCGTCATTTTCTTTTTAACATTTTCAAGAGAAATGCTTTTTCTGAGGGCAAAACTTCGCGGCAGCATACATGTATTAAGTGTGCTATTTATGTTCAACATTAAAGAATTTAAGTAGTTTTACTTTTTGAGGGGCCACAATTCTTAATGGTTACTTATTTATTTGCTTACTTACGCTCTGTATTTTTGTAATAATCCGAAAAAGCCATTAGACGCTCTTATACGGTAACTACTGGTTTTGTGTGTATGATCGTGATGGATTTTTACTTCTTTTAAAGAACAAAATTTGCATAATACAATTCATTTTGATGTGTTTTGTAGTTATTTTTACTGGTGTAAAACCAGGGCAATCATTTTAATTACAAAGTGCACATTTATGTAACACCCAATAGAGTGTGAAAATTTTAGTTTCAAAAAAAATATCAGTAGCTGACAAAGAATTTGATTCATTAAAACGCCCTTGAAACATGTTTAATAACACAGAATTTTAAAATTTTAATAAATTTTAAAGTTTTTAGGCTGACGTGCTGCCCTCCCAAATATTTGACTTGTACGATAAAAAAACATAAGTAAAATACAGTGAAATAATTCTACTGACGTGCTGCCAGGCACAACGGCTTTGTTCCTTAGGAAGTTGACAGTTTGCCGCCCCGGTGGCGTAGTGGTCTAAGCGATGGCCTCTGATCATTCGTCCGTAAGGGGTCGGGGTTCGAATCCCGGTGGGGCATGGATGTTGTGTTTGTCTTTCGGCACTGGCTCTCTCCCTTCCCTGGAACCAGTGACCCTAAATTAGGGACGGGCGACTGCTTATAGCACATTGAGTTGCTCACGGGGGTCGTTAAACCTCCAATAAAAAAATAATAAGTTTACAGTTTGTGCATTAAATAGCAGTTTCACTTTGAATGGAAGCATAACAAATCAGAGAGAAAGTATGAAACCCATTGTAGAATAGTTTACTCGTCTGGCAGGGGATAGGATCATGTGCAGAGAAAACAGGAAAAACTTTGCTTGGGTTTGTTTTCTTATAAGAAAGTTTATTCATATCCTAACTAAAAAAATAACTTTCTGCCCATAGTTTCGGGTAGATATGCATCGAATGCAATTTTTCAGTTCATCTGAAAATCCAGTCTTAAATCATAGGTTGTGTTAATTCAGATCTTCCCTTGTGAGCCGTGCAATATCCGTTAAGTAGTTTGACTGATGAGAGTGTTTCATCTTGGGTATGGAAAGCGCATGAAAAAGAGTGCTTATCTTCAAAGAGAAGTAGAACAAATCAATCTACTGGTTTTATGCGGCTTATTGAAAGGACTAAATATGGTCCTCAAATCATACTGGGAGTCTCGGTATAAGTGTAGAGCAATGTGCAAATTAATGGCTGGATGATGCGAAGCGTACGACTTTTAAGAAATCAGATAGATATAATACGAACATAAAATTGTAGTAATACAGTGATCTTTCATCTTATGCACACAGTCCTTCTTCTAACCTGATACTATAATGCCTAACTGAAAGGGAGTTGCAAATTTAAAGCATTATGAATCTCAAGAAAATGATTTAGTTTTCAATAAACGGTATTGCAAGTAAAACCTGAAATTCGAAAACAGAGTGTTCACTTAATTATTCCAAAAATAGAAATCATATATAAAATCCCAACTTGATAATGACACTAGATAAATCCGTCTAAGAGCAGTGCGTTGTTGTTTTTTGGATCTTTCCGAGAAATACTGACACTTGTTATGTTTTAAGAGACAATTCCCTGGGCTACCTCCACCAAGTACCTAGAGCCCCAACTAGATTGTCGACTTTCGTGAGTGGGCAACATTAGCTACCACACAAATAAAGCTAAACAATGCCTTGAGCAGCTAACTCCACTACTCCACAGGAGAAGCTTCCTTACAGCACGGCACAAAGTACTGCTGTACAAGACGGTCGTCAGCCGGTGCTTACCTACGCCTCCTCCATCTGGATTGGTGTTAGTTGGAATAAGCAGAGAGTGTATAGCCGAGTACTTTGAATGATCACTGGGGCTCCCTCCTTGGACTCCACTTTAGAAGCTGAGGGACAGACTTGGAATCGAGAAGGTACATGAGTTTTCCACCAGACTCACCAAGAAGTTCGTCAAGAAAGCGGAAACCCACCCTAAGGGGCTTGTTATTTGCGCGGTTGATTACAATCCCAGCGAATTCCTTAGGTTTCCCAGAACTAAGGCGGTGATATTTGATCCTCTTGACGGAGAGAGTAAGTATGCAAACACTGGTGTATGTTACACAGACCACCACGCCCTTCTTTTTCAGATTGGCATCGAGACGTCGAAAATGGATTTTGCTCGGGCATTTAGATTCGGTCTCGTTGAATCGCAGTGACCCCCTGGTCTGTCGGTGGCCGGGTGGTGTTGTGGTGTTCTGTGATGTTGTGCAGTGCTTCTTTCCCTTGACCCCCTTTCCCCCGAACGGGTGTCACATATCACCCTCTCCTTTCACTATATTTTTCTTTTATCTTTCCTATTGATTTCACTTACTCAGATTTTCTAGCTTCCTATTTCTAAGGGCAGTTGTAGACCTGGCGTCAGACACTCCCTTCCCAAAACTTCTTCAAATATCATATCGTATCATACAAGTCAACTGCACCAGACCGAAAGGATTGAATCTCTTATAACCACTTACGTCCGTTAGTGGATGCAAGTTGAGAAAAATGTAATCTGTCCAACCGGAGCGACAATTGTGAGGCGTCACCAACATTTCACGGTCAAGCGTAGTACAGGAAATCTCGCAGTGAAAGAGCTTACTTCTTTTGCTATCCTATTACGCCGATTCGGTTGCTCGTACCTCACTTTCCTTGAAGATGAGTGTGTGATTTAAACACAACAGCGTTTATTTTATTAAGCGTTCTTTGAGAATTTCGCAAGCAAAATTAGGAGAATTTGCGAATGAAAAGCCACCGGTTGTTGAGAAACACTTATGTGTATAATATTTTTTTCGTGCTGAACAATATTAAGGGAAATATATTAAAGAGAATGTCCTTTGAATTCCTCTCAATTTCTAGAGTTAGCTACCACTTTTTTATTTACAAATAGAGATATATGAAATTATGAAGGCCGAACAGTTGTAATCATGTTTTCAAAAGTAGATATGTTAAAATCAGTGGCTACGTTTACTGGTAGCCTCTTGCACTAGTGTCTGGCGACAGCGATATCCATACATCTCATTGGCAGCAATAAAACCGGTACCCACCAATTGGCGACCGGCACTTGGTGTTTACAGCGGAACGCTAGAAGAGCTCCGCGAGCAATCTACCGTTTTCGATCTGGCAACGCTCAGTAAATATTAAGTTAAGTTGTCCATATTACATTTCAATAGTATTAAAATTCCATGAAGTTGTCTTTGAATTGGTCTGTTGTATTTAATAATGCCTCAATAGAATTTGTGTAGTCTCGTTAACGATGTCGTGCGAGATAGAAAAACATGCATATCATGGTGTGAAAGATATGGTTCGCTACCCACCCTTGAAATAATAAGGAATCACGAATGGCAATAAATCGCTGCTTTTCTTTTTAAATTGTCTTTTGCTATATATTTCTCAGTACGAATTAAATTACTTACTGTAAATATGAAAATAAATTTTTTATCAGTTTCCCAAAGTATATAGCGGTTAGATAGTTTTTTTTTTTTCTTTTAGGTCTTTTTCAACATCTCAGTTATGGTTTTCATTTAGTACACGAAATATTTTTTATTATGAAACCAACGTTACAATATTAGTGAATTTCCCTCTACGGGGAAATTCACTAATATTGAATTTTCCCGTAGAGGGAAAATCAACATTCTGTTCTTATTTTTTGATGAATAAAAAAATAAGAACAGAATGCAAAGACAACCACCCATAATGTTTGCATTCGAATGTAAACAACAACAGATGCGTTGCCAGATCGAAAGCAGTCGATTGCTCGCTGAGCTGTTCTAGCGTTCCGCTGTCTTAGCTGTGAAAAATGAGGAATGCGCCCGTTTGTGAAAGAATAGCCATTTTTATATTTGGATGGATACTACAAACAGGTTAAGTTGTTCGATCTGTGCCGACAGCCGCCAATGAAGAAACTAATGTTAACTAAGATGTAAACAACTTGCGTCACGACTTCGACGACGTATACGAACTACAAGTGCCGTTTCAGTGCCGGTCGCCAATTGGTGGGTACGGTTTTATTGCTGTCAATGAGATGTATGGATATCGCTGTAGCCAGACGCTAGTGCCTCTTACAACAGAAGAATCTCATTGATCTGTTGACATTTATATCGAGTAATTCGAGCGTTTTGCTTTGGGATAGATTTAAGCGGCGGGCGTTCCAGTTTAGTTATAAGAAATGAATTCGGACTCTGTTTTCGAAGCCCGACTCAGACCCATGAGGTCTGCGTACTGAGGGGCCCGAGCCCGACTTTTCCAAGTTCTGATACTTTTCTCCCTTTTATCCGATTTTTACATGTAACCGGAAGTAGCATGGAATGTCCTGCTCAACATTTATGTGTCTCATTAGGAAAGATATGGCCTTGAAATAAAAATTTCAATTTGCAGTTTTACACGAAAAGTTGCTGTAGCTGATATTTTTTTATCTATGAAAAGGAAACTCTCAACATTTTTTGTGCATGGAGAGGAGATGGTCTTCACGCATGTGTTGGGCGTTACACGAAAGTCTGCTCGATCATGAAGAAAATTTATATTTCAAAATGCATTCGCGTTTCTCACACTGAACATAAACCAACTTTGCTTTGGTCGGGAAATCAATAATTTGGAAGAAATGTTTCCACGCGGTACATTTTCCCAATCACCAAACATTTTCATATAATTTTAGGATACGGATCATTCATATTGTAGTACGCAAATGGATAAAATGAGTAACTCAGCTTAAGAGATGAATGTTGAGTGGAGGCGACAGTAACAGTCATTAGAAAAGCTTTCTATAATTTTTTGTTTCCTTGCCACCTTCTACACGAAATTTGGTTTAACGAGGCCTTATGAAGTGCTGCGAGCGAACTTCCATCCTCAGAGCTGAGATCCTAAAGCCAGTTTCACACAGGCTGAACAAATCCGTCGAAACAGTAAATCTCCTGACTGTCCTAACGCTGGATTTCAAACTCACTATTACCTCTTGGGAACTTACTTTGATTCGTACTTTAACTCCCAACATACCCCAGAGCTATTCTTCACAACATAGTCAAAGTGCATATCTTTGTCCATCCTCTACGTCCTAATTAATAACAGATTCTTTCCTCTTCTATGCATCACGTTTCAATGACAAATTTATGACACTAGCGGCTTTTCCTTTTCCCCTCCCCATCTGTTTTATTGCGGATAGCGCTTTTGAGAATTGAGGTCATCTTCTTTGATGTGTTCAAGGGCAATTTAGGCTGGTCACTGAAGTGACGTCCTAATGCGGCAATGCCAAAGTGGATTTCGCTAATCTCTATTTCCCCTGCCTCAACCTCCTATTTTCTTAGGCTAATTACTCTCTTAAAAAGCGGTTAAATTATTACACAATGACACACAGTTGACTTCAAATTCAATCATGATTCACGAATGCACTGCAGGAAAAGCAAAACAGATTTCTCTTCATAACACTCAGTAGAAAAAACCGAAAAAAAAGACTCAGTATTTTAATATAAAAAAGAAGCCCGCGCAAGATGTAACTAATATGCTATTCGTAGCTCGTCCGAGCCCGAGATGTAACTAATACGGTATCCGTAGCTCATCCAAATCCGAGATGAAGCTGATGATGCTATTCATAGAGCGCCCGAGCCCGTCGTTTCAGTGGATTTGTAAGCGTAATTAAAAAAATATGTATAGAGGGTAAATAAAAAGTATCGGTGTATTTGTACGCATAATAAAAAAAATATCTATACAGGGTGATAGAAAAGTCTGTGTATGTGTACGTGTAATACAAAAATATGTATACAGGGTGATCAAAAATTTTGTGTATTTACGCGTAATACAAAAAAAGTACGTATACAATGTGATTGAAAAGTCTGTGTATATGAACGCCTAATACAAAAAAATACAAATCTGTACAGGGCGATCAAAAAGTCTATGCATATGTACGAGTAATAAAAAACAATTTGTAAACAGGGTGATCCAAAAGCCTGTGTGTATATGTATGCAGAAAAAATATATCTACAGCGTGATCAAAAAATATTTGTGTATATGTACGTGTAATACAAAAAATATATGTAGACAGAATGATCAAAACGTCTGTGTGTATTTACACGTAATACAAAAAAAGTATGTATAATGGGTGATTGAAAAGACTGTGTACATGAACGCATAATACAAAAAAAATACAAATCTATACAGGTGATCGAAAAGTATATGTGTATATGTAAGAGTAATACAAAAAAAATATGCATACAGGGTGATCGAAAAGTCTCTGTGTATATGTACGTATAATACAAAAAAGACTCCCCCCCCAAAAAAAAATAAATAAACTGGTGACCATGACCAGGATAATCGATGTACGGATACTCGGCGCTGTACTGTAAATATAAACAGGTAGTTAGGAAAGGAACATGAATACTAACAGTTGCCTTCAAATTTTGCGGTTTACTTTTCCTGTCTTTTCCTCAGATGATGAAAAGAACTAAAATAGGGCTTTTATGCAATGAGCACCTTATGTGCTATTGAGAGCAATTGAAATTTTTAAATCATGGGAAACAAGTGAACAAAGTATACAAATCAATTCGTGCAGATACAGTCTCGGAGAAAGTCTTTTAGTTAAAAAAAGGTTCAGAGAAAAGATTTAAGAATATACATTTCAGTACAGCAACTTAAAATGAGACAAGAACAAGTAGTTTAAATATTAGCCTTGCGAAAAGCGTTTGCTTACTGCTACGCGAAAAACTGTTAAAAAAAGAACAGGAAATATTACATTAATATACATATTTTTGTGCAACTTACTGAAAACTGCAATTAAATCTAGTTTAAATATGGCTCATTTGAAGAAATTAAGCATAAGAACATTTTCAAGATATCAACCTGCAATTTTGCAATACAAAACAATATGTAAAACAGAAAAGATGCAGTAGTGTATTAATTTCAAAATAAATTGCGGAAAATTATCTTTTGTGGACGTGCATGTACTATCTGGAGAAAGTCACAAATTAATTAAGAGGGATCATATAAAACTTCTCTTTGTAATATATTTTTTTCAAAATAAATTGCACAAAATTATCTTATCTCTTGTGAACGTGTAGATGTAGTCTCTAGAAAAGGTCACACCTTGGTGTGCCAAGGAATCATACAACGCGTCACACTGATATCTGTGTAGCCGAACAGGTTATTTTCTTCGTATCACACTCAAAAGAAACTTTTGTTGAGGGATTGTACATCTCAGTGCAAATTTCTGGCGCGGTGGGGACTATTGTTTTCTAGTATACACATCTACGTGTTACTTTCCTAAGCATTTCACAGCTGAAAAATAGAAAAGGCTAGTAAAATTCTTGGTGAATTTCTTTATCCGTGCATTTCAAAAATCAGTCTAAATTGTTTAAAAGAATTGACATGACATGACGTAAGTGATATTGGCAGAACATTTTCAAATTGGAGTTTTTGGTTTTCGAGAGTAAATCAAACCTTCAACCAGACATGAACACGTAGAATTCGCATCTCATGAGTTTTCGGTACCTACCGATGTATTGTATATTTTTACTTATTTTTCAAAAAATGTTTTCAACTTTATATAATCGAAAGATTTAGAATCAATTTTTACACTCGCTTTCTAATCAAAGTGTAAACGTTTTAAATTCGAATTGAAAAAAAAACAAAAAAACTCAAATTCCTGATATTTATTGCTTTACACCTTTGGGTCCCTAGGCCGGCAGTAATTTTTGAAGAAAAAAAGTATAATTAAAACAGTGTTAGTGACACTCTGTCTTGCATGGCATTAGGTATGAGGTATTGCGGAAGAAACAAGTTCCCAGCTAAAAAACTTGACAGAAAAATACACTTATTTCTGTTGTCTTTTGATAAACATATTTTACCCTACAAGTGCTTTGGGTAAATGGAAACACCGTTCTAGCCTGCCGCTGAGCAAAGCACATCCAGTTTTTTTGTGAAGACTTGTTAAGGGCATTCCTTATCACAACATTGTAAGCATATTAAAGTTTGGCAAATTACACTTCTGCAGGATATTTTCTTACATGTAATTTGTATAAAAAAGCAATTTTAATCTGTTGACGTTTTCATGCCAGGATCGTTTGTTATCGCAGAGTATGGAAAGTTTTTCTTCCTTCCTGTCAACCAAAACGGAACATATATGAACACCTAAAAATATACAGAGCAAGAAAGGTCACCCATATTCTTTATATAAAAGCATTTGAATTTACATAAATGACTTTTATTAAGCTGAAAAGCACAAGAGGGTTCGCCTTTACTCTGCTGTTAGTTTCCCCTTACATCACTCGAGAATAGATGACGCAACGTTTGGTTTGAAATTGGAAGACATTTTTTTTGGATTTTGTGGCGTTTTGGTCTTGTAATAAATAAAAACAACACTAAAAACTTTTTATAACATTCAATTCCTCAAATACAAAATGATATTTATGGATACAAAAGTTCAAATTTCTGATAATTTGACTTCGTTTTCGTTATTTTGTTTCCGTCATGAACCTGAAATCACATCGTTCTTTTAAAAAGAAAATTCTATTTTGATCACACGTCTCCGAATACAGGAAAATGTGCTATAGAATATTTTTCACTTTATATGGAAATCGAGAAATCCGTTTATTTTTCTTGTGAAGCAGAAGTCATATCACATTTTTGGTACACAACAAAGGAAATTGCTGTCTTTTGCGGTTTTTACATTGTTGATTTTGCTAGTTTTCTACCAGCTACAATGGGTGTAAAAAGAATATGTTGTGTTAGAAGGACTATGAATATTCAAAAAATATATATTGTTTCTTAACAACAATAGGCTGAAAATGGTTAAAGACGAAATAATTACATTCAATCACAACCCTAATTTCGAGATTCCATAAATTTATTTTGATCTATTATAACTGCAAAAGGTGGTTTGCCTTGTGATCTAACGATTTACCTAAAAATTAATATGCTCATTCACTTTCAATAATACCCTTCTGAAGAATATAATAAGCATATTGCAGCTCAGTTCCAATATACACTGCTGGTCACCCAAAATGCAACACCAAGAAGGAAGCATCCCGTTCGCCTGAAATTCACAGCATGCGTCGTCCGCGAGAGGATATGCAAACGATTAGCATTGCAGGGCATATGCAAATCATATGCGCCCGGCACGCCACTGAAAAGCACTACAAGAAGGGTGCACAGAAGACGGGGTGCAAGTAGTGGAAGTGTGTTGTGCTGCCGGACCTGTGCGTGGGAAGCTTCCTGATGTCTCGTCGTAGAATACGGCAGTCATTCCAGAACGTTTCGGAGTTCACCAGAGGAAGAATAGTGGCTTATCGTGACAGCGGTTTATCGCGCCGAGATATTAGCGCCCGTGTGAAACGACATCCAGCCACAGTGAGGCGAGTATGGATTCGGTGGGTGCAGGAGGGACGGACGGACCGACGTGAGTGATTGCCACAGCCGCTTGGACACCGCCAAACGAGAGGAACAGCATGTTGTGCGGTGGGCATTGACGGCTTGCACCGCCACATCACGCGCTAGCGCAGAAATTAGGGTCGGTTGCGCAACAAACTGTGTCAGCAGGTACCGTTCGACGTCGTCTGCAGGAGCTGGGACTTGTCGCACGGCGCCCATTGCTCCGATTACCATTGACGTTACACCACCGGCGAGTGCGACGGCATTGGGCCGTTGAACGCCGCACCTGGACTACGGAATGCCAGGAAATTGTCTTCTCCGACGAATCCCGCTTCTGCCTGCAACACCACGACGGTCGGATCCGCATGTGGCTGCACCGCGGCGAGAGACTGTATGACGCCTGCAATATGCATTGCCCTACCGGTCCGTTGCCTGGCGTTATGGTTTGGGGTGCAATTGGATATGACTCCCGCACACCTCTGGTACGCTTCGCCGTTTCACTCCACAGCCACCGCTACATCTCCGAAGTTTTGCAACCTGTAGTCCTCCCTTACCTGCAGGACCTGCCAGCGGCCACGTTTCAACAGCACAATGCGCGCCCGCACGTGGCACGCATCGCGCAACAGTTCTTCACGGCCCACCAGGTGTCACTGCTGCCGTGGCCCGCCAGTCGCCCATCGAACACGTCTAGTCGCTGATCGGCAACCAAGTGGCCCGGCAAGCACCAACCGCGGCTACGCCTGATGAACTGTGGCAACGTGTGGAAGCAGCCTGGATCGACATACCTGAAGCCCACATCCAAAGCCTCTTTCGTTCGATGTCGCGGCGTGTAGAGGCTGTTATTGCCAGCCATGGAAGCCACACGAACTATTGATGTCTGCGTGTTCCGCAAGTCACACGGGCCTGTAAGATCCATCGTTTTATCTTTGTATCTGTTGCTATGTGTCCAGTAAATCTGGCTTTGCTTTCTTGTGTCCTTCTTGGTGGTGCATTTTGGGTGGCCAGCAGTGTATTAGCGAGCAATTTCTGATTTTTCATGAACTCTTCAGTAAGTAAGTAGATGTACCAATAGTAGATATCCCAATCAAGTTTATATACATATGCTGTAAAATACCGCACAAATTGATATGTTACTTACGTTTAACACATTATTTTAAAGATCTTCCATAAATTGGAACATGTTGGAAGTATTTGGATTTTCCCATATTCGCTGTCAATAATAACTGATAGTTGAACGTACTTGCGCCGGCATAAGTTTCGTTCGCTTTTTTTAATCCTTTTCTTTTCATTACCGAAAAATATTTGTGTTAAATGTTTCCGAGCAATATGCCCTGTGCACAAATTCAGGAAATCTGGGAAAACGTTGGCCAAGAATCTGCTTTAAATATTTCTTGTTAAACTAGTCCTACTCCTGCTGCCTCCGCTATAAATATAATGAACCCTACATCTATCCCATAAATACTCTGGCCTTGCCCTACCAGTTCTTTTATTTAGCGCACGTATGATGTTTTCCTATTATTTCCTATTGGCGAACTATTACAATCTATTCTGTGTCCCGAAACTCAGACATTCTTCTGGGGCTACAGATTCTCATCATATTTGTTTTACTATTCCCTGTTAAATTTTAAGCATTTCGGATCAGAAAAAATATTGGGAACTTCTCTCTTCATGTACAAGAAGTAGCCTACATTGTTTAAAATGTACAATTACCGTACGTCATATTGACAGTACATTTTGTAATTGTAATTTGCGATTTAAAACGGTTAGTTAAACTTCTAAACGCTTTGAGCAAGCAGAAAACGGTTCCTGTTCATTCAATACCAAAGCAGATGTTGTATAATATTATTCATCTTTTAACAACTTTGAAATTTTTAAAACCGCAATATTTACCACCACTTTCGAAACCAAAGTTCCAGCCAAAGTAATCTAAATTTAAAATGAAAGAAATAAAAAGGACTGAAACGTTTAATTTTGTGACATTCATTATGACAATCTATGGGTCGCCAGCGTTTCAGTAAGTTCTCTGTAAAATAAGATTCATAAATAAAATAGTTGCAGGAAGGGAGATAGTTTTTTCCTTCAAACAACACTTACTAACAGAACAAATTTGTTCCCAAGAAAAGGGGAGTGAGCTTTGTGACGTGCCTGCCTCGCAGGACGCACAAGAGATAAAAGCAGATAGTGAAAGCACATGCCAGTGTAATACAGTGGACAGCACCGGGAGTTCCGGCGCTGAGATTTGCGGGCTCGAATCTAGCCCCTGCCATAAAAAAGATGGAGAAACTTACTTCGTTAATCAGTGTTTGAAAATATCTCGGAACTGCTTTCATTGCATAATAATGAAATTTAGAAGAAGAGAATCCGATTTTTGGATTATCATATAAATTCATAATTAAGAAAACATTTATAGTTTTTTTTCTATTCATGGTATAGTAATAAACATCACAGTATTTCAATATTGGAAATATTACTTGTGTGTTAAATTAACAGCGAAAGCTTTGCTGAATTTCAAAGTTGTCAATGTATGCTATATTTAGAGTAATACATTAAATTTAAAGCTGTGATGTAATTCAACCAAGATAAAAATTATAACGTTTTTTTTAAAGTGAAATGATAACTTGAGATTCCTTTTCGTTGAGAGAGAATAGTGTTAATGAGTTGCCGCGTTTGCCCTGTTGAGGCGGGGATCAACTTCCCCCACCCTCAATTCTTTGGGTTTCTTTATACATTTATGTGTTTTTCACATTAGTTTTCTAACCCGATTTGGAGCTGCTTTTATTGTAGGTTTCCTTCAGTGGAGTGCCTGACGTCCTTTCAGACGGACTGTGCTAATTATGCTCTTGCTGTTGGAATGGGTGAAAATGAACTAGATTGTGTGTTGTGTGTGGTTTGAAAGATAATAAAAGGATAAAGATAGTTGCCGTGTGAATGAAAATAACAGAGTGAGGCCTTAAAAGCTGTTCCTATCTTGTTGAATGGAGGAGAGGGTTTTACAGAGTTCCTGGGTATTAATCACTGTCACCTCTCGCCTTCGGGAGAGAGGGATACAAGGAAATCAGAGATACCCAACGTGGTACACTCTGTAGTGTGTTTCATGGAGTGCTTTGATCTTTGAAGAAGAGGGAAAAGGAAACAGACCAGTACGGCTGTCTCTGTATATAGGATAGGGAAGTATAAATTCACATACATCATATACACTGAGTGTCCACTTTATAATGACCACCCCTCTGTACTTCCTTGGGCCACCTTTTGCCATATTAATACTTCATCGATTTTTCGTGGCATGGACTGCACGAGATGTTGATAAGTGGTTTGTGGAATCTGAGGCCATGCTTGATGAATAGCACTTTCCAGGATTGTGAGATTTCAGTGTTGTGGATCCAGCTGTCTGACGGCTCGTTGAACTTCATCCCAAAAATTCTCAATTGGGTTGGGATCTGGAGATTGTGGGGGCCACCTAAGCAAAGTAAACTAAACAGCATATTCCTGAAACCAATCCTGTAAAATAAGAGCATTGTGGCAGGACGCATTATATTTTTGAAAGTAGCCATCGCCATTGGGATAAACCATCCACATGACAGGATGCACTTGGTCCGCAACGATGTTTAGATATGATGTCCCAGTCAGACGTTGATCAACACGAATTAAAGGACCCAAAGCATGCCAGGAAAACATTCCCCAAACCATAACGTTCCCTTCACCAGCTTGAATGGTTGTCGCAATGCATTTGAGGTCCATTCTTTTGTGCTGTTTCCGCTAAATTCTCACTCGGCCATCGGCATGGTGCAACTAAGGACGTGATTCATCGGACCACATAACTTGTTTATAATAATCGACTGTCCAATCCATGTGCTCCTGCGCGAACTGGAGACGTTTTCTCTTGCTAACTGCAGGCAGCGAAGGTGTTCGAACAGGCCATCGGCTGCCATATCCCATCCGATGTAGTGTACGACGAACAGTGTGCGCAGAGATCATTTCAGGGATCCTTGATTAAGATGGTCTGTAATTTACTGCACTATTGCCTATCTGTTGTCTGTTACCCTTCTGGACACTCTCTGTTCCGCCCGAGCAGTCACTAGTCGATGACGACCACACGTTGCACGTAGAGACCCAGTTTTTTGGCTGACAGTCCAGTCTTTAAACACTTTAACAACAGCTGCCCTGGAACATTTCACGAATGCGGAGGTTTCGGTGATACTCGCTCCATGGCTTCGAGCTCCTACAATCATCAATAGGTTGAAAGTCCGTCAAATCGCATTTTTACCCATCTCGTCACCCAAAAATCACTTCTACTACTGTCGCAAGCACTAAGCTTTTGCTTTTTATACTAGCTTTGCCATTTGGCGACAACAGCGTGTAGCCATAGCTCAATTGCTTAAAACTGTCAGGTGGTTATAATAAAGTGGCAGCTCAGTGCATATCACTAAGCTGTTCTCTGAAATACAGAGGTTAGCTCCACAAAGAAGTAAAAACTACCAGATAAATTTTTAACTTATCATTTACTAACTGTTGCCGTATCAAAATTCTGCATTTACAGCAATCTTAACACACGATTCTGGCTTCCTGACATTTAACACGACGTACACAAGACCTTCTGTACTTCATATTCATAATCTTTTTTTCATGCAAACACTCCTGGATCTGATCCTCCCATGACTTCCTCGATATCTGTTCTTGTAAAACTTCGATTTGAAAAGTTTTTTTCTTGAGTGGATACAGCTATCAATGGAAAATCTTTTGCATATAATGTCCATTTTTGGAAAAGAATATTTTGGCCACCAGCGGGCGTAAGGATGCGTTTTTTTCTTCTGATGTATTTCGCATAAAACCTGAGCTCCTAAAATATCGATTGAAAAAATTATTTCGTAAACCCATGCCACTCACGTCGATAAACCTTTCCGGAATATTTTCTGAGGGAGCAGCCATATATCATGGTCAGCCAGAGGGAGCAGCCATATATCTCATTTTTGTCAATATCTCTGCTTCTAATGGTCCAAAATGAAAAATTATTCCTTTATTGTACAGTTTGCGGTGTTAAATGTCTTTGATATAATTTCAAAATTTTCAAGTAATTCGTAGTTTCCCGTGTGACATGTTTTTCATAGACACTGATTGAAAAAAACGCAACACCAAGAAGAGGTTGTGTTAGATAAACGACAGTTGGTAGGCGGTGAGAGTACGTCTGTAAGATGACGTCTATGCAAATTTTGAGCTGGGCGCATACGTGTGGCGCTAGTAGCGCCCCTCGGAACATGCAACGCAGGTTTGCTGTAAATACGCGCTGTAACGTTCGTGAGCGTTAGTTATCGTTGAGATTCGACGTAGTGTGTTGATGTTAGTCAAGAATGCCTTTAAGAAGACGAATAAGCCATTATCAACAGCTCACAGAGTTTGAACGAGGTCGTGTAATAGGGCTACGAGAAGGTGGATTATCTTTCCGCAATATTGCAGAACGACTTGGTAGGAATGTAGCCACTGTGCATGATTGTTGGCAGCGGTGGTCAAGGGAAAGTACTGCCTCAAGAAGACCGGGTTCCGGCCGGCCACGTAGCACTACTAAGAGGGAAGACCGCCGTGTACGGCGTTAGGCAGTGGCGCATCGTACCACGCCTGCGGCAGCATTAGAGCTGCAGTTGCCACCACAGTGACACAACGAACTATTACAAATCGGTTACTTGAAAGACAGCTCCGAGCCAGACACCCTGTAGCGTGCATTCCACTTACTCCAAACCACTGCCGTTTGCGACGTCAGTGGTGTCAAGCTAGAGCTCATTGGAGGACAGAGTGGAGATATGTTGTGTTTTCTGATGAAAGCCGGTTCTGCCTGGGTGCCAGTGATGGCCTTGTGTTAGTTAGAAGGAGGCCGGGTGAGCGCCTGCAACCAACCTGTCTGCTGCCGAGACACACTGGACCTACACCTGGAGTTATGGTCTGGGGAGCAATTTCCTATGACAGCAGGAGCACTCTCGTGGTTATCCCACGCACCCTGATGGCACAGTTGTACGTAGGTCTGGTGATTCAACCTGTTGTGCTGCCATTCATGAACTGCATTCAAGGGGGTGTTTGTCAACAGGATAACGCTCGCCCGCATACCGCTGTTGTAACCCAACATGCTCTACAGAGTGTCGACATGTTGCCGTGGCCTGCTAGATCACCAGATCTTTCACCAATCGACCACGTATGGGACATCATTGGACGACAACTCCAGCGTCACCCCAACCAGCATTAACCGTCCCTGTGTCGATCGACCAAGTGCAACAGGCATGGAACTCCATTCCACAAACCGACATCCAGCACCTGTACGACACAATGCATGAACGTTTGTGTGCTTGCATTCAACATTCTGGCGGTTACACCGGTTATTAATGTACCAGCATTTCACATTTAAAATAGCTGTTCTCACGCTTACATTAAGCTGTGATCTTGAATCTTGAAACCTTAATCGATTAAATATGTTACCTATACAAATGTATTGCCGTCATTTCATTCCTCTACAACTATTTTTTCGTGGTGTTGGGATTTGTTTTTCCGTCAGTGTAGTTTCAAAAGTTTTAAGTAATTCATAGACTTTTCGATAAGAGGCGTAAAGATAAATTGCGTTTCCACCGATATTTCTGTTTCTAAAACTCCGATTTGAAAAATTCTTTCTGCGACAGGCACAGCTCCTCATGGGAAACCCTTTGATATATTTCTAATTTTGGTAGAAAATGGTTCGGCCACGCAGGCGTAAGTTGTAATTTCGGCTTCTGATGTATTTTCAGCAAAATCTGAGCTTCTAAAACCTCGAATGAAAAAGAATCGTTTGTACACCGATTTAACTCACGTGGACAAACCTGTTAGGGACATTTTATTCTGAAAATAATGATTGTTTCTACACCAGGGGCGTTAAAGAATATCTTATTCTTGTCAATATCTCTACTTCTAGGAGTCAGATTTGAAAAATTCCTTCTTCGTTGCATAGTGTTTCCGATGCAAAATGGTTTTCATATAAATTCAAAATTTTAAGAAAATCATAGACTTTCCGCTAGGGGGCGCTATGGTAAATTGCGTTTTCTGCGTTATTTCTGATTCTAATATACCGATTTGGAGCTGCTTTTATTGTAGGTTTCCTTCAGTGGAGTGCCTGATGTCTTTTCAGACGGACTGTGCTAATTATGCTCTTGGTGTTTGAATGGGTGAAAATGAACTAGATTCTGTGTTGTGTGTGGTTTGAAAGATAATAAAAGGATAAAGATAGTTGCCGTGTGAATGGAAATTACAGAGTAAGGCCTTCAAAGCTGTTCCTATCTTGTTGAATGGAGGAGAGGGTTTTACAGAGTTCCTGGGTATTAATCACTGCCACCTCTCGCCTTCGGGAGAGAGGGATACAAGGAAATCAGAGATCCCCAACGTGGTACACTCTGTAGTGTGTTTCATTTAGTGCTTTGATCTTTGAAGAAGAGGGAAAAGGAAACAGACCAGTACGGCTGTCTCTGTATATAGGATAGGGAAGTATAAATTCACATACATCATTTACACTGAGTGTCCACTTTATAATGACCACCCCCTCTGTACTTCCTTGGGCCACCTTTTGCCATTAATGCTGCGTCGTTTTTCGTGGCATGGACTGCACGAGATGTTGGTAAGTGGTTTGTGGAATCTGAGGCCATGCTTGATGAATAGCACTTTCCAGGATTGTGAGATTTCAGTGTTGTGGATCCAGCTGTCTGATGGCTTGTTGAACTTCATCCCAAAAATTTTCAATGGGGTTGAGATCTGGAGATTGTGGGGGCAACCTAAGCAAAGTAAACTAAACAGCATATTCCTGAAACCAATCCTGTAAAATAAAAGAACTATGGCAGGACGCATTATATTTTTAAAAGTAGCCATCGCCATTGGGATAAACCATCCACATGACAGGATGCACTTGGTCCGCAACGATGATTAGATATGATGTGCCAGTCGGACGTTGATCAACACGAATTAAAGGGCCCAAAGCATGCCAGGAAAACATTCCCCAAACCATAACGTTCCCTTCACCAGCTTGAAGGGTTGTCGCAATGCATTTGAGGTCCATTCTTTTGTGCTGTTTCCGCTAAATTCTCACTCGGCCATCGGCATGGTGCAACTGAGGACGTGATTCATCCGACCACATAACTTGTTTCCAATTATCGACTGTCCAATCCATGTGCTCCTGTGCGAACTGGAGACGTTTTCTCTTGCTAACTGCAGACAGCAAAGGTGTTCGAACAGGCCTTCGGCTGCCATATCCCATCCGATGTAGTGTACGACGAACAGTGTGCGCAGAGATCATTTCATGGATCCTTGATTAAGATGGTCTGTAATTTACTGCACTATTGCCTATCTGTTGTCTGTTACCAGTCTGGACACTCTCTGTTCCGCCCGAACAGTCATTAGTCGATGACGACCACACGTTGCACGTAGAGACCCAGTTTTTTCGCTGACAATCCAGTCTTTAAACACTTTAACAACAGCTGCTCTGGAACATTTCACGAATGCGGCGGTTTCGGTGATACTCGCTCCATGGCTTCGAGCTCCTACAATCATCACCAGGTTGAAAGTCTGTCAAATCGCATTTTTACCCATCTCGTCACCCAAAAATCACTTCTACTACTGTCGCAAGCACTAAGCTTTCGCTTTTTATACTAGCTTTGCCATTTGGCGACAACAGCGTGCAGCCATAGCTCAATTGCTTAAAACTGTCAGGTGGTTATAATAAAGTGGCCACTCAGTGTATATAACTATGCTGTTCTCTGAAATCCAGAGGTTAGCTCCACAAAGAAGTAAAAACTACCAGATAAATTTTTAACTTATTATTTACTAACTGTTGCCGTATCAAAATTCTGCATTTACAGCAATCTTGACACACGATTCTGGCTTCCTGACATTTAACACGACGTACACAAGACCTTCTGTACTTCATATTCATAATCTTTTTTTCATGCAAACACTCCTGGATCTGATCCTCCCATGACTTCCTTGGCTTTCCTTTGCCTTTCCTTCCTGCTACTTGGGCGAAACAAAATTGATTGGTAAGCATCTCAACATTCATTCTTTGTCCAAACCACCGAAGCATATCTCTCTCCAGCTTTCTAACAACATTTTAGAATTCACTCGCCTACTAATTTTACCATCCAGGTTTTTCTCTCTGTCAAACATTCTTCCTAAATAGACAAACTCATGCACTTGGTCAATAACTGTGCATTTAGTCTTACATCACTTTGAATACTAACAGTTCCTCGCTCAAAAACCATAACTTTGGTTTTTCCCTTATTTATTCTGAATTTGAATTTCATGCAAAATTCGTACATCCGGGGAACGAACTCGGCAACTCACCTTTGCTTTCTGAAAAGAGTATTGTGTAATCAGCGTAAACAATCCGCACACACGGATATTACCAAGACATAAACCAGTATTGTCAATCTTGGTATCACGCATGCATGCCTCCATAAATACATTAAGCATTCATTGTGAAATTACACAAACTTGTCTGATTCCTGCACCATTAAAAAAATATTTTGATAACACCATTTACTAGCACACAAGCTCTACTACCAGCACACATGGCTGCTACACTGTTAAGTAGATTCCCAGTAACACCGTATTTATTCAATCCCTTCCACAAAATTGCATTTACTAAGTCGTAAACTTTCTCTAAATCTATGAAGGCAGCAAACACTTTCTTACCAACAGCCAAATACTATTCAATCATAATGCGTAATACAAAACTTTGGTTAGTGCAGCATTTACCAGACATAAAACCACTCTGATCATCCCACACTTTCTCTGATGTAAGACCCCGTACTTTTTCAATAACGACGTTACCAAACATTTTCCTGGCACACTAAGTAGGCTTATATCACGATAGTTCTTGCAGTCAGTCTCATCACTTTTTCCTTTATACAAGGGAACAATGATAGCAACCTTCCAATCCCGAGGGACCATTCTTAACCCCCAGCAGAACTGGCAAATTTCAATTAACCAGTCAATTACAGATTCACCACCATATTTCAACATCTCATCAGGTATGCAATCAACTCCAGGAACCTTAGAAATCTGAAGAGATATTAAAACTTTTCTCACCTCTTGTCTTGAGATCCCTCCTGAAATTGTAAATTAAGATACATAAAAAATGTAGGTTTGTTTCACTGGTGAAGAACATTGCATTTGAAATTCATTCTTAGGAACAAAAGTACGTTTGGATGCTTATCAGAAAGTCATTACAAATGCTTGTCAATATCCCTACGTAACAGGTGCAGCACGAGAAGGTAATTATTGCCAAAAAATTACACCTGCGAAAAAATGTGCAGCACATTCACAAAAGAACGGCTTCAATGGTGCTACGGTAAATTGGACATCTCGAACGGCCCTTTAATGCTCGAATTAAAAATAAAATTCCTGTCATACATAAAATTTATCCTGAAACTACAGTTCAATTGTAAATACAAATGTCTTTTAGCGAACTGACATCCGACATTTGCTTGGCTCCTGTATGCATTAGTGGGAGGTGATAGATCCTCAGAGCATTGCACCTTTGAATTAACAAGAACGTACTGAACGCCCAACAAAATGTGCCTCTCGTGGTAAACATGATTTTCTGTAAATATCTGAATAAATTCCGCATTTTGTCTTTCATATTTTGTACCCATGACAAGAACATTTCCTACCGTCAGATGCTCGCTAAACAAATCGAAGAGAAAGCCCCATGTTTTTCTTCGTCTTAAATAATTAAAGCAATTGGATACCGTTTCCTGTCTTCCTTCTTGCCGGGCTTCATGTGCTAAATGAATGGCGGGTAAAATATCTACCACAAGTGGTTTATTATTTTGCATGCTAATGATGATGTGCTTGATTAGCATTTTCCGGTTGTGACACTTGAACCTGTGAATCATAACGTCCTTTGTAATGGATTCGTTCTGGAGAATAAGTCATTCGACAACCGCACTCAAAGCAAAAATTAAAATAAGAAATTTATTAAATTAAACAAGAAAAAAAAACGACTTAAGTTTACTTTAAGGATCGAAAATTCCACCTCAAATGTCCAAGACTTCACAAGCCGCAAAATAAAGTATCTTTGCTATTTGAACACACTGGGCAACAAAAATTTTGTCGCGCGGATTTCGATGGGTGTTCTAAATATAATTTATTATGTTGGATATAAATACGACATTCGACGATTTTTCCTTTAATGCTTAGTTTATTGGTGACATTATTATTTTCTTCATCTTTCGTAATCCCAATGTGAGTCAACTAACCAGGTGCTTCAGCTTAAAGAATATGAATATATGTCTGATACAACATACCAAGTCATCTCTTCCGTGAATGAACCACGTCTACTGTCACAAAATGATCTGAAGGACTTTGCTAGTTATTTGGATTTATCTAAGCAGTCTGGACTTTAGGTTCAAGAATGAAGAGATGGATCCACTGCAGCGAGAAACTAACGTCTTCTTTTTTGCAGTGTCCCATAAGGAATTTGATAGACACAACTCCCATGAAGGTGGACTTGTGTTTCGTGTCAAAGCAGTTATTTGGGCTCTTGGAAATGAACACAGCTTAGACGAGTGGCGCTTGTTCATTGAATCCTCAAAAGTGAGCCTTAAATCCAGAAATAAATTCCCTTTGAAGCTATTGCACATGCTTCAAACATGAGTCACACGCCATCACGTTAATTTTAGGAAAAGGTTCAGTAACACAAAAAAAAAAAAATAAGTGGAATGTTTACGTCGTTTCACTTTCCCTAGGTTTGCATCTAACACCAAATGCACCATTGTTGTTTTGGTGAGTGACATTACGGACAACTTACTCACCAACCAGTTGTTCAAGCATTACTTGGAGCCAAGAAGAGATTTTAGATGTAACTATTATATTCACAGAATCTGCAATTTCAAGTGTATGTATATATATATATCTTTTTACGGAAAGACTACTGAAAATATTTTATGAACAGGGTATAATTAACAAATGTATTTCCGAATAATCAGACATATTTATAAGGAAAAATCACAATGCCCATTTAAAATTCAATAAAATATTGAATGCAACTGAAATCAATTTTCACATTTCGTTTTTGCTATTAAACAAATAATTATAATTATGCTCACCAGAGTTCTGAAATGAACTGGAGTAAAAATATTAAAATACTCGTGCGGAATTTAATACAATAACTCTATTACATTTCACACACAATAAAGCCTTAGAACAAACAACACTAACATACTTATTACTTATTGAAAAAAGAAGCCCTGTTTATACTTTCAAGAAATCTCCTTATTAGGCGAATTATGAACTGAGTTTGCGAAAGCCATGTTAATTCAAAAGAGATGACATGGAATTTTTTGCTTTTAAAATATTTGATACCTTCACGAGAACAGCACGTAACGCAATAGGGGAGTTTTTTAATATTTTAGATAAACTAGTAGGAATATTTCTGGTCTGCACTGATATAGAAAAAAAAATATTCATTTTATTGTTGGAACAGAGAGCATGCTCTTAATAACAATGAAATGCTTCTTTTTATTCGATCACACTTAATTTAACGACAAGGCAGTACCAATAAACTGCATATGCCCGAGTGCGTTTCAACAGTATATATTCATGAGAACCCGACGTATGATTTGCAATTTTCCTACTGCCACCTTCAAAATTGAATTAAAACGATATGAAATGATACATTTGGGACTTATTATAAATATGACAGGAACACCGAGAACCTAGAACGCTTTCATCTTTTATGAATACGAATCAGCTCTCGTGTTGATAACAATGTTTAAATTTATAAAGTTGACGTTAGCTTCTCATTGAAAGTAAAAAATAGAGGAATGTACGCAAATGTTCATTTCTGAGAAGCACAGCATAAAGAAAAAAACAGTGACATCGAATTCCTTGGTGTAATGTTAATTTATTCACCGAAACGTTTGTTCCCCATGACCGGAAAACAAATATTTTGGTGAAAAATATATTCATATATTCACATAATATCACATATTATGTGATGAATTCATTTTAGTACCAGCGATGTGGTTAATCTATAAAAGAAGATCAGCTGTGCAAATCACACAGCATTTTTGGTCCAATAAGGCAATTTTCTTTGCCTTGCTTAGGGCATTTAGGCAAGCCTTTCTGGGATAACCAGGTATATCTCGGTATTCTTGCTCATGAAATTGTTCCATATATAATTCAGGTTTACGGCATTTCATTCAGCTGATGTTCTTCAACACATAGTTAATGATCCGGAATTCATAAAGTATCTTATCAAGTATGCCAATACCGTTACCTCCTAGAACTCATCCTGAGTGAAACTTACCTTCGAAAGCGTTATGAAGAAACGTTTGTATATATTGGGTCCATGTGAGGAAATGAAATAACCTGGGTTAGCATTTATCAAACTACCGATTCCAGTCGTAGAAAAGCGGGAAATGTTAAATGAAAACCAGTGTGTTGAAAAATGACAAAACCCATTCCAAACTTTTTTAGCGAGCATACAAAGTCATTTCCACCGCGAATAATGGCACAGTCGCATGATTTAATGAATCTATGAACTGGCTTTGTCCGAATGAATTTCATTACGACAATGTGTTATTCATGTTTACGGATGCAGCTGCATACATGAAGAAGCCGATGACAGTCTTCGTGAGCTTTTATAAAAATGCTGCTACGATCGCGAGGCGTTTATTCTTTGCACAGGTTGTGTGGGAATATCCGAACACTTTATCCAAATTTGGACCAGTTAGTATCGGATGGGGTAAAAGCTTTTAATAAATCATCAACATCAATCGATCTTATCAAGAAGAAGGACATTACTTTTCTGTGCCGATTACATTTCCAGTCACACAATGGGGTACCTGCTTCACGGCTGTAGTACACTATGCAGATTAATTTGGAGGCTTTAGATCTCTTGCGAATGAAATGGATCAAGCCAATGTTTCTTCAATTAATATTGTTCAGCATTTAATGAATGATACTAGTTTAAAAAGAGTTTTAGTATTCATACCTACTGATTTAAGTTTTTTTGTCATTCGATAAAGAAATTAGGTAAAATCAACTATAAAGCTACTGCCTGAAGAAGTTAAAGAAGTCTTGGATATTAAAAGGAAATTTAACACACTTTCGGGTTCAAAAAGAAACGTTCTTAAATAGATACTCAATGTGTATTAAGAAAATACATTGAATTCAAAACTATGTCTAGGGTTCCTCAAGTTTTAAAAGACCAACCTGTACACAATATTGACTATTTAAATGTTAGTGACATCCCATTTTGAAAATATGGGAGGCTGACTTTCGTAAAATGCAGCGATCCTTTTCCAGAGATCAGCGATCGTTTCACCACTAAATAGACTCCACGTCGAGTATCCCCGCGGCGTTTATTTAGATTTGCAATCACGTCTTTTACGATGTAAACCGTGGATTGTTAATTTTGAGATGAGTTATATTCTCAGCTTTATCACCATCCACTGAGGGAGTGGGGATGGAGGCATGGCTTAGGATATAACAAGGGAGTTGAAAATATAATTGCATTTTTCGTAGCTGCACACTTGCTCAAATAATATCATCCATTCCAATCAAACAAAAAATACCTGTTCTTATTTGCTGCCACCAATCATCCGTTTCAGAGATATTCGGATGCCGAGTGTGAAAGGAATGCGAAAAATTGTTCTTTTTTTAATCTGTGTTTTACTTTTCACGTTAGAATTAGTTTAATACGTGTCCATTTCTAGAGCTTATAGATCTGTATTGAATTATGCAAGAAATTAATCATTTTCTTTTCACTACATAAATGTTGTACTTCTTTTACACACGGAATTGTATTTTTTTAATCTCCGTATTACATTTCGAGTTGGAATAAGTGTTCGTTGCTGAGATTAAGTTCTCAAAACCTCGGAATATTTAGCATTCCATCTGTATTAATTTGCGTTCCACGAGTAATTTATGAAGATAGTACCGTTATCTCTGAGAAACTTAACTTAAAATTCCGTCGACACTTGTGATTTATACTATAGAGCTCCACGTCAAATGGTGGAAGTTATCTTTCCACGTGACCAGCACCTTCCATTGAGGTTACGTATTGCAGGGCTCCTTGCCAACTATGAGACACTACTTGAAGTCTCTCTCACTCTCTCTACATTTCCTGCTGAAAGTTCGGGATGTAGGGCAATGCTTCTAACTGGAATGATCCAATTTTATAAGTAATTTTCCATTTGTTCATGTTCAACTTAAAATAATTTTTTTAAGGGTTTCCATTTGTTATGTTGCACACGTTTCCTAGGTACTACGGTTCTCGGAGGAAATAAGTAACAAACGTGAAATGATTGGGTGTGTTCATATACATATTTACGTTAGTATATAAAGAAGTTTGCTTTTTTTATTGACCTTCCCCTTTTGCTGCTTCCTGATAGTTGTTCTTCGGATGTGACAACAGATAATGCATGTAAGGCAACTTTAAAGTTCACCTTCTCAATGGAAAACCGTATACTTCTAAAAACTCTGATTCTTTTCCGAAAATTTCTACTGTCAAATGAATTTTTTCAAAATTCTCTTACAATTAGTAAATGTCCTACTAACTTTCTGCAACCTTATCTCGCTGCTATTTTCCCCCAAGAGACTGCGAGTTACATCTAGAAAGGCACTGATTTCAACACAAAGCATTTTCATATCTTGTTGTGATAAAAACGTTTTTATTTGACATTTTTATAAGCGGCATATTAGTGGCTGATAAAACATATATTAACATATTTACCAAAATATTTGTCTATTCTGTGTTGGTGTTCAGAATCTTAAAAAAACTTGAATAAATCTAGAGCAATTGGTCTTTATAATCATTAGGTATATCGGTTTACATTTAAATATTTTTCTCTTCTTCTATGTAACGAAGTACTTTCATAGAAGGTATACCGTTGAGCTCGGGACTCTGCATTTCTGTACACATTTAGTCAAATCTTTTTCTGGAAATTCTGAAAAAGTTGAAACTCATTTCTGGACAGTCTGCCGAGAAGTAGAATTTTTTAAATAGGATTCCATCAGGAGAAGTAGGAAATAAAATATCGTAGATTTGAGGTACACAATTGTACCTTTTCAAAAGGAGGAAGTAAGCATACTGGTGGTTTGGAGAATGAAGAACTAAACATGAAATACATTTTTCGGTAGCATTAAGAAGGTATAGATGTGTTTTAAAACATATATTGATAGATTTGAACATGGATTCACTGTTGTTTGTAGAAGCATTATGCATTGACAAAGCACCAAACAACTGGAATTTTACTTCATACCTTCGCCCTTTGAAATACAATATGGATTTTTAATCCGGATTAACATACATCCGTGTGCTTGTAAGAGAGACAGGGAGATAATATTTTAACAATCCCTTTTTTCTTAATTTTTTAAAATTTAAATTATTTTAGATCTAATTTCATCGAAGTGGCAATAAATTTGTTTAGTAATCTCTGTGACATTTGAAAGAGTATTAAGTGTCAATATGATTTTTTTTAAATTCCAAAATACAGATATTAACACTATTTTTCTTTCCGTACATGTTTGGTGATTCACCTTCGGCTAAAATATTTTTGCGAAAGCTTGAAGATACAGGTACAGGAGAATACGAAACATATACAAATACCAAAAAAATCAAAATGTTTGAAAGTGGTGCTCTTGTGAAGAACATTAGGAAACGTTTGTTAATTAATGTTTTTCTTTATTACGGTTCAGAACCTCTAAATAGAAAAGGTAGGAATATCTAATCCGATGGGCCTTAATTTTAGAAAGCAGTCGTAAAACGCACCAGAAAGCATCGAATTTACCCTTCATTGGAAGTAGAGGTGATGTTTAGGTGTACAAGCTCCGGTACTGTGAGCGTTAAAACAGAGCTCGTGAGGAAAAAAAAGGCCGAACTTTCCCTTAGTTCAAATACGAAACCGTATGACTAAAATTCCATAATGTCTAGTAGTTCCGGCGAAAAGGTTATCATAAGACATCAAAAGGTTCCTTAGGTAGGTTTAATATCAATTCTAAGAAGATGAGCATGTCATGACAGCTGTAAATGCTAAAAGAGCGAATGATATAGCACTAAGATTAGGAAAGTTGCAGGGAGCGTTTACTTTACAATAAAAGGAAAAAGAATGAAAGGGCAAAGACCAAGAATTAATGGCTGGAGTGTTAAGATTGGTGCCTTTTTAATCCTTCAATAACCCAACAAAATATTACTCCAGAATCCTAGTTGCGTCACTTGTGTTATGCATGATATCATGACATAAATAATTTTTTAACAAGTTATTTAATATTTTTATCATTGTCATGCGAAATCATCCCGCAATTCAAATATCATTCGTAGCATGATTGTTTTGTTATAATATAAATTCGGAAATAATTGTCCAAACGTTGAAGTAAATCGCCCAAATCTACATGAGAAAATGGGAATACAATGTTCAGCATTTTTACGATGCGTTGCAGTTTTAAGATTTCCTTTGTGGCTGATGTCAATTTTATTAAAAAAAATAAAATTTTGACTACATTTTCTTTAAACAAGTGTTATGAAATAAAATTTTACTTTACCTGATTTGAGTTGAGTAAAACAAAAATTCACATTGTTTAAATTTCACTTTATTACTGACAAAAAAATAAAAATAAATATATTTATGAGAAAATTAGACTTCATACATGTTTTTTTAAGAAAGGATAATGCTTATGTTAAAGGTTTGTCCATCCGTCCGTCAGTAGACATCATATCTCTGCAACTATTAGTCCGATTTGAAAACTATTTTTTTTTAATTGGAAAGCTGGAAATATGTGAACGACGGTCCTTCATTATTCGATTGTAGGAGCTCGAAGCCATGGAGCGAGTATCACCGAAATGATAATGTCGAATTCAAAATACATTTTATCCCATACATCAGATTGAAAAAAATATTTTATCTTTCTATTCCATTTATATCAAAGAATATTTTAGGTATAGTTACTTTTTTTTTTTGATTGGAGGTAACGACCACCGTGAGCAACTCAATGGGCTATAAGCAGTCGCCCGTCCCCAATTTAGGGTCACTGGTTCTAGGGAAGGGAGTGAGCCAGTGCCGTAAGACAAACACAACATCCATGCCAGACCGGGATTCGAACCCGGACCCCTTACGGACGAATGATCAGAGGCCAGCGCCTTAGACCACTGGGCCACCGGGGCGGCTAGTTACTTTTTCAAGTTACGCATAGACTTTCCGCTTGGGGCGTAAAAGTAAATTACGCTTTCCTCGATATCTGTTCTTGTAAAACTCCGATTTGAAAACTTTTTTTCTTGAGTGGATACAGCTATCAATGGAAAATCTTTTGCATATAATGTCCATTTTCCGAAAATAATATTTTGGCCACCAGCGGGCGTAAGGGTGCGTTTTTTTCTTCTGATGTATTTCGCATAAAACCTGAGCTCCTAAAATATCGATTGAAAAAATTATTTCCTAAACCCATGCCACTCACGTCGATAAACCTTTCATGAATATTTTCTGAGGGAGCAGCCATATATCGTGGTCAGCCAGAGGGAGCAGCCATATATATTATTTTTGTCAATATCTCTGCTTCTAATGGTCCAAAATGAAAAATTATTCCTTTATTGTATAGTTTGCGGTGTCACATGTCTTTGATATAATTTCAAAATTTTCAAGTAATCCATAGTTTCCCGTGTGACATGTTTTTCATATACACTGACGGAAAAAAATCCCAACAGCAAGAAGGGGTTGTGTTAGATAAACGACAGTTGGTAGGCGGTGAGAGTACATCTGAAAGATGACGTCTATGCAAAACTTGCGCTGGGCGCATACGTGTGGCGCTAGTAGTACCCCTCGGAACATGCAACGCAGATTTGCTGTAAATACGCGCTGTAACGTTCGTGAGCGTTAGTTATCGTTGAGATTCGACGTAGTGTGTTGATGTTAGTCAAGAATGCCTTTAAGAAGACGAATAAGCCATTATCAACAGCTCACGGAGTTTGAACGAGGTCGTGTAGTAGGGCTGCGAAAAGGTGGATTATCTTTCCGCAATATTGCAGAACGACTTGGTAGGAATGTAGCCACTGTGCATGATTGTTGGCAGCGGTGGTCAAGGGAAAGTACTGCCTCAAGAAGACCGGGTTCCGGCCGGCCACATAGCACTACTGAGAGGGAAGACCGCCGTGTACGGCGTATGGCAGTGGCGCATCGTACCACGCCTGCGGCAGCATTCGAGCTGCAGTTGCCACCACAGTGACACAACGAACTGTTACAAATCGGTTACTTGAAGGACAGCTCTGAGCCAGACGCACTGTAGCGTGCATTCCACTTACTCTAAACCACTGCCGTTTGCGACGTCAGTGGTGTCCAGCTAGAGCTTATTGGAGGACAGAGTGGAGATCTTTTGTGTTTTCTGATGAAAGCCGGTCCTGCCTGGGTGCCAGTGATGAACGTGTGTTAGTTAGAAGGAGGCCGGTTGAGCGCCTGCAACCAACCTGTCTGTGGCCGAGACACACTGGACATACACCTGGAGTTATGGTCTGGGGAGCAATTTCCTATTTCAATTTCATACTCTCGTGGTTATTCCAGGCACCCTGACGGCACAGTTGTACGTCGGTCTGGTGATTCAACCTGTTGTGCTGCCATTCATGAACAGCATTCCAGGGGGTGTTTTCCAACAGGATAACGCTCGCCCGCATACCGGTGTTGTAACCCAACATGCTCTACAGAGTGTCGACATATTACCGTGGCCTGCTAGACCACCAGATCTTTCACCAATCGACCACGTATGGGACATCATTGAACGACAACTCCAGCGTCACCCCCAACCAGCATTAAACGTCCCTATATTGACCGATCAAGTGCAACAGGCATGGAACTCCATCCCACAAACTGACATCCAGCACCTGTACGACACAATGCATGAACGTTTGCGTGCTTGCATTCAACATTCTGGCGGTTACACCGGTTATTAATGTACCAGCATTTCACATTTAAAATGGCTGTTCTCGCGCTTACATTAAGCTGTGATCTTGAATCTTGAAAATTTAATCGATTAAATATGTTACCTATACAAATGTATTGCCGTCATTTCATTCCTCTACAACTATTTTTTCGTGGTGTTGGGATTCTTTTTTTCCGTCAGTGTAGTTTCAAAAGTTTCAAGTAATTCATAGACTTTTCGATAAGAGGCGTAAAGATAAATTGCGTTTCCACCGATATTTCTATTTCTAAAACTCCGATTTGAAAAATTCTTTCTGCGCCAGGCACAGCTCCTCATGAGAAACCCTTTGCATATATTTCTAATTTTGGTAAAAAATGGTTCGGCCACGGAGGCGTAAGTTTTAATTTCAGCTTCTGATGTATTTTCAGCAAAATCTGAGCTTCTAAAATATCGAATGAAAAAAATCGTTTGTACACCGATTTTACTCACGTGGACAAACCTGTTAGGGACATTTTCTTCTGAAAATAATGCGTGGTTTCTACGCCAGGGGCGTTAAAGAATATCTTATTCTTCTTTGAATAAAGCTCATGTTGAGAAATGGCTTCCTAGTTTAATTGAATTAATAATCTATAGCAACTTATGGGAATTTACTAGGAAATTTTTTTCATTAATAGCAAATGTTCGGAGAAAACCTTATTCTTGTTAATATCTCTACTTCTAGGAGTCAGATTTGAAAAATTCCTTCTTCGTTGCATAGTGTTTCCGATGCAAAATGGTTTTCATATAAATTCAAAATTTTAAGAAAATCATAGACTTTCCGCTAGGGGGCGCTGTGGTAAATTGCGTTTTCTGCGTTATTTCTGATTCTAATATACCGATTTCAAAAATTAATCATGTATCAATACAGCTCCTGACGGAAAATGTGTTTCTAATATTTTGTATAGAATGGTTTCACTATTAGTGTGCATAAATTTTTATTTGTGCTTCTGCTGTATTTGCAGCAAAAACTGAGCTCGGGAAAACTCGACTACATGTTTTTTTTTTTTTTTTTTTTTTGGACTGATACCGCTCACATCGAAAAGCCTTTTGATAATACTTTCTTCCTAAAAGATTGCATGGTTTCCCAGCTAGGGGGCGTAGAAGCATATCCTATATTTGTGCATATCTCTGCTTTGAAAGGTCCGATTTGAAAAATTCTTACTTTGTTGGAGAGGGTTTCCGCTGCAAAATGTTTCTCATGTAAATTCATATTTTCCCTAACACACAAGTCTGCAACTAGAGTGTGTAAGATCACGACTCCATTTACAGAGGTAACTGCCGGATTAAAAACTCTATTGAAAAACTTGCTCTCTTCCGTCAGATATTATTGTTTTCCATACCGGTTCCATTATCTTTGAATAGCTTTGAAAATTTTAATTTACGTCAGAACGGTTTCAAAAGACGTGCTCATTGTAATAGAAAATTCGGTGTCATTTTTTTTAACATGGTATATTCAACATAAAAAAACACTTTTTATTAGGTTTCTGTGTTTTTGACATCTTAGCAGCATTACGTTGTAAAAGAGGGGTCAAAAAATGACTTACTGAAATTTCATATTAGTGTAGTACAACTGGAATGTCATTTCTGTATAATTTCTTGTTAATGTAGAACAACTGGTATATCTGTTCAATAAATCATTAATCCTAGACCACACAGCTGAAATTCGAGTTTAGTGAACACGCATTATTTTTGAAAAACGTTTTAGCTGCATCATAAACTTAGGTTTTGTAAATACCTCTTTTCAATGGAAACACGCACCACTACTGCTTGGGTTTGGGGAAATGGTAGTTTTTCTGATATTCATAATAAGGTGTGAAGGAAAGAAAAAGGCTGCACATGTATTTATTAAATCATAAAATTCCAAAGAATTTTAAATCCAACTAGAAATATCAGAAGTGCTCTACGTCTAACTTCGAAAGGTAAAAGAACAGTAAATGGGTGGTACATCAGTATATCCACGGGTAGAGCCGCTTTAATGGCAGGCCAACAAAGTGTTTTTGCTGCCCGTATTCGCACAGTTACAGCCGACATACATTGTCAAAACTGCATTATACGTAGTCAAATTTCGGCGGCAAAAAACATGACTACTGAATTGCATGAAAGATTGAACAGTGCTGTAAAAGTAGTTATTTGATCATATCCCGACGGCTAAATTTCGTCTACTTTAAGAAAATATGTGAGGAGATGGGATCTGCACATACACAATTACTGTTATTCAGAGCTGGTGGTCACGAGAACGAGTTTTAACCCGCGTGGTTGAATTGACGAAAGAATTAATGTTTTCTCTCAAAACTGAAATCTGAAGTGGTCACATTTTAAAAATGAAGACTTTCTTTGCCAATTAAATTACTTGTGGACATTTTCAGTAAATTAAATGAACTCAACTTCCAGTTCCAGTTTTTTGGCTCCAGTAGTTTTCAGAGGCACAGCAAAATGAAGTAATTATTTTGAAACAAAGCTTTGGTTTGGTTAAATAGTATTAGTGATGGAGTTATTGCAATCTTTCCAACTCTTTAGGAATTTGCTGAACAAATTGGAGTCGTTGTTAATGATACCGAGGTGGGATTCTTTACGTACGGCTGAGAGAAGGATTCTTGAAAGTCTTTCTACAGATAGAGAATATAGACAATTCAGTTAAAAGTCCCTTTAATACTATTGCATGTATTTCATCTGACCTTTCCAAAAAAAAAAAAGACATAATTTAAATGTCTGTTGTTAGCACTCTAAACGCAACACTAATGAATCTGCCAGTTTCCGAATTTTGGACAGCAGTTCGAAAAGAGTTAGTGGAGTTAAGAGGACTTGTTATTTTAAAGCTTCTCCCATTTTTATCGACTTACTGAACAAATATTCTCTGCACTAACATCAGTCAGAACTAAGCAGGAATTGTCTTGATCCAGAGCCGGGCTTCATCCTTGCACCCCCTATTCGTCAACGAATTAAATTTCTAGCTTTGAAAAAACAAACAGAATTTACTCATTTAATGAATATTTCGTAATAAGATCAAATTGCCGGATAGCACTGGTTAAAAAATAACAATTTTGTTGTTTACTGAAAAACCATTTGCCGCGGTTGAGAAAGGTGAATGCTACTTCGTTCCAAGAAGAAATTTTCTGACACGCTATTGAAATGAGAAAAAGTAGTAAATATATTTGGTGAGTTAATGTGCATATAAATCACACACCATCAGACATAAGATGGCGTTCAATAAGTTCTAAGCTTGACTTTGAAAGTACTGTTTGGCGGATGACGCAAGTATTGCAAAGTACTGAATACTTTTTTACGTAACAGCCACGGCTCTCTCTCTCTCTCTCTCTTTCGTTACTGTGACACCACTTGAGACAGTGGCACAATGCATTGAACTATAAGGTGAAAATTGATGATTGACAGATAAAAGTGCGGAAACGAATTGTAATTCAATTTTAATAGAACGAAAGTGAAATGCTTTCCAGCTTTCATGTATGGATGGTACGTGTATACGTCGATGAAGAACCTTCATAAGCCACAGAAAACTGACGGGATTCTCTCTTTATATGGGGAGAGAGAATAATTCCAAAGATGATCTTTGAGATGGAAACTCAGTTTAGGTAACCAGAGATAAAGTGTTCCGGGAAGTGCAGGACGCGTTGATGTGAAACCTGGGATTCTGTGTCGTGCAGGTTGCTGAGGAACTTAAGTTAAACACTGAGAGTTTTGGGACAATTTTACGTCATAATTTAGGCATGTCAAAGGTCTTTGCCAGATGGGTTTCTCGAATATTGACGCTTGAGACGAAGAATGATCGTGTTCACTTGCTGCAACAAAAAATTCTTTCAATTTTTTGCAGTCACCGATGATGAGATATTTTAATATTACAATTTGGTGAATTCGATTTTCAGGAAATGTTATTGGATTTTTGATCTTACATAAATTTACTTTCATTTTTTTATTCAAAACATAAAATTCATATATGAAATAAATGATTTTTTTAAATGTTATTCTTGATGAGGTATAAATCTTCCAAAGCGCTTATTTAAGTGCATGGTTGTTCAGAAGAAAGGTGTTAAACACTTTTTTGATGTCCTTAGGTGCAGCTGTTATAATTGTTTCGAGAATACAAAATTCTTGCTATTGGTTTTAGAGTTCTGATTTTTTTAATAATGATTGGTCAGGTTTGAGCAGTACCATGTTTTAATGATGGTAACCACGACAAAAAATTTATTGCATGCAAATTAGCAAAGAGAATTTTAGTGAAACATTTTATTTCTATTTGTGGAGCTGTGGCAACCACAATTTCACTATAACAACATGGAGGATATGTGATTTAGGTTAAAGTAGAAAATTTGCATAAATGTAATTTCAAAGCATAACCACGGATGTTAGAACGTGAAAATATCGTTTACACAATGATATGCGGTTACAGTTTGCTTTTTTAGAATTACTGTCTGGCAATTTGTTTTTTGCCGGCTGGTCTGTTGCTGTGAAGTATATTTTGCGTATTGTAAACAGCGTACTTATGGTTTCTTTATAATACTTAACAAAGTCGATGTATTATAAAAAAAATCGGTTGCTTTACACATTTTCAAAACAAGTATGCTTCATAAATTTCAGGGCTACACTTGTATTAAGTTCAAAATTTCAAGCCTACACTTACATAAAGTTTCAAAAAGGCATCTGAAATAATGCAAAAATGGTGCACATTCTCAGAATACAAGAGTAAATAAATATTAGAATCAAGATTATGAGGTTGCATCTCATTGAGGGGGCACACTCTCATGTTGACGCAGATCATCGACGGTGAGTATCATTAATTCATGTAGATGACAAGCTACCACATGCTAGTAGTGCGCAACGGTTAAGTACCTCCCTACGCAAAGTAAGGAACTTAATGTGTCCCATTTTTCAGAGTTTTAGTTTGCATATTCACTAAAAAAATACATTTGTCCATCGGTGCATAACAGATCAAGCATATTCTTATTCTCCACATAACCGAAGTCACGAGCTTTCTTGAAAAGTTTCTCTTAAATTGGCTTTGTCTTCCTAAAACCTTAAGCAATTGACTCTCATCCTAAACATTTGCAATCGAGAAAACCTTTTTATTCCTTTTTACAAAAGTAAATGCAGCGTGATTTAATATCTAGTTACAAAGACCCTACAGTTTGCTTTCCAGGAGTTCACAGTTATAGTGCAGGAAGTAGCTTCGGTAAATGTGCAGAATAGCGTCCTAAATTATTTCGTCCGAAAAATGTTATTATCTGGAAAAAGTGCGACGTAAAGATTTAGAGTATGGAAAATAATGGCAAATGGTGCAGAAATTTCACATTTTAAATATGTCTTAAAGATTTTATTCGTAATATTTACATGTAAGGGCGATGCTCTGAAGAGACGCTGCGGTAGGCCTAACGCAACGCTACCGTGACAATGCTTTGCGCCGTTAAAAGGAAGGTTCGTTGCTGTACGGAAATGACGGACGGTAGAGTACAAAATAAAGCGGTTGCGTTGTTGGCAGGAGAGCGATAAATGTTGTTGTGATATGGTACCAAAAAGAGGTACAGATTATTATCCACCCTTTATTTAGTTGTATCCTGTGCGTTGTTACCAGGAAAACCCCTTTTTGATTTGTAAAACATACGTATCCGTAAGATAGAAACTGACCTGCAAAAAAAGTAATAACAGGAGAACCAAATGTAGTGGCACTGCAAATCAGCTACGAATGGAAGCTGTTCAAAGCAGAACCGAAAGTTATACTTCCCCAGTTTCCTGTACAACATAGAAAGACATATTTGTACTTTCTATTTGGAATCATGGGTGAAAGAAAGAAACATTTGATGAAGAATCCGAGGCTGTCTTATGCACGATTGAATAGTTAAGAACTTGCATTTAAAAAATGATATTTATTTACAAGTTAAAAATAAAATCAGCTACACTGGCAAGCACTTTCGAGGCTACTTTATTCTCATCATTGGGCCCAATTGCGCGAAAGGATGGTTACAGGGATTTATATACAATCATGGAGTAACAAACGGTGTTGCCAAACTGAAAATGGCATGTTACAAATAATTATATGTAAATTAAACTCACGTATCTGGAGATCCAACAGGTGAAACATTTAGCTGGTTCAAGAGCAGAATCCAAGGGCGAGGTACACCTGGAGGCAAACCGTGTAATACGCAAACTCTCACCAAGCAACAAAGAATGTTTATCAGGTGCAAAGGCAATCAGTGTGGTACTACTCCAGTCTGGGTAATTTTGAACTTGCGCCAATCTGCGGGCTAAGGCAGAACAGGTGGAGCCAACACGAACTGCATATTTGTGCCTGCCACCCGTACATGCACTGAACGTAGGGTAGAGTCTATATAGGAGGTGTTTTCAGAATCCGGTGAATAAGAAACGAGTGGGATGTTATAAACGCCGGACCTATGTAGTGGGTGAATCTTGTCACGGTCCTTGCGCAGCAAATTGAATAACTTGAAGGTGCGTATTCCAAAAGAAATATGGAACCTAGCGAAGGCATTCCCAATGATGTTGCCAATGGTTGGGTTGTAATCAATCGTTCCCACATATCGTACAGTTTGCGACTCTGGTTGCAATGCTGTGAATTTAAGACGATTCACCTTTCTGTCCAGGCGCGATATCAACAATGCAGAAGACGAATTTGTAACAATCGCTGACAGATCGGGAATTCCACATGATTGCTTTCTATGAGATATACTCTTATTGCCGAATTTTTTTCCAAAAAAAAAAAAAAAAAGAAAATCATATCCACTTCTAAATACAACTTATATCCACAGCTAACACAAACTACTGTTGTCTCAGACAAACTAGGTAAGTTATCGGTGTCGGTAATTTTCGCTCTCCTGCCGGCTAAGTGTACAGGCTCATTCTTAAATCTTAAACGAAACTTAGGCTTTGTTTCAGTAGTACCGCTGTTCTTCGTGTGTGGGGGGAGAGGGTGACGGAAGCTTCCATTATTTCCCCTCCCTCCCTCGCGCAAGTTGTATCAGAAACCCAACCCCACCCGGGGCTGTGCAATAAATATTCTGTTGTCACTCCCTCCTCATAAAGCACGGCTTTTTTACCCATCAGTCTACGTCCTCCTGTTTCAGGGCAGTTTACGCATTTTGTCACTAAACACCGGAGACTAGTTTCATCCGAGGCAAGCATCCTGTTGTTAACTGTTAACAACATCTGGAGCAAAACTAGGTATGGCTTCAATTTCTCAATTTCTGGATGTAGAGCATAATATAATTGAAGAAGCGCTTCCTCCTGGCCTTGGCATTCATTCCGTAATAATAATACAACTTCTGGTGAGTTTTGGCAGTAAAATGAAAAACACGCGACGACAGTCTTTTCTTTTCTAGAGTAGAACATTCTCCATTCCAAACTTTTTTTTTCTTTAAATCTAGGTGCCCGGTCGGGCAACTAGATTTCATTTTTACTTGCCCAGGCCAATATTGTATATGCCTCGGGCATCTCTGGCATGGTATTTTTCAAGCCCTGCTGGTATATGTATCATTGGCATGCCAGCGGGATGTGGATGAGATCCTACCACCCCACGTGCTCCCATTCCTGGCGGGGATTCCAGGTGCGATATACCAGCAGGTTATTGCCCGCCCACACACGGCTTGGGTTGCCCATGACTGCATACGTCATGTCCAGACACTTCGATGGCCTGCCCGCCCCCCGGACGCGCTCAATGCTCAACTGGTCCTACACATGCTCAATGTCCCCTATCGAGCATTTGTGAGACCAGTTGAAACGCCAGCTGCCACCGTGCCGCACTATCCGGGAGTTGGAGCACACCGTCCAACACGTGTGAACCAGTCTGCAGGAGAACAACAGGCGAAGGTGGCACGAGGAGGCGTGATACGCTATTGAAGACGAACGGACTGCGTGCGTGCCACAGATACCTCTGTAATTGTCCTGCAGCTCTGTTTTTGCCCTTTGTATTCTTCATCTGTATCATTACGTCCATAAAGTTTCAGTTCAATCCAATGTTTTCTTCTATGTGCGCAAATTTCATTGTCCGTGAGTGTAGTTGCAAGGGTATTGTATTCCTGAGATTTTCGTATTTTTTTCTTTTTTAGTATATAATTGGGCATAAAAATTTTAATATTTGTTAATTGACCTTGATAAACAAATTCATTGAGTTATCAAGTGTGCAGCTCAGATTGCAATGTTTATACATTAGCTAATGTTTTATGTGCTGTATTTCCTAGATGTAAGCGTTTAGATATAAAACAAATGAATATATATATATACACTGACGGAAAAAAATCCCAACACCACGAAAAAATAGTTGTAGAGGAATGAAATGGCGGCAATACCTTTGTATAGGTAACATATTTAATCGATTAAGGTTTCAAGATCACAGCTTAATGCAAGCGCGAGAAGAGCCATTTTAAATGTGAAATGCTGGTACATTAATAACGGGTGTAACCGCCAGAATGTTAAATGCAAGCACGCAAACGTTCATGCATTCTGTCGTAGAAGTGTTGGATGTCAGTTTGTGGGATGGAGTTCCATGCCTGTTGCACTTGGTCGGCCAATACAGGGACGGTTAATGCTGGTTGGGGGTGACGCTGGAGTTGTCGTCCAATATGCTCGATTGGTGAAAGATCTGGTGATCTAGCAGGCCATGGCAACATGTCGACACTCTGTAGAGCATGTTGGGTTGCAACAGCGGTATGCGGGTGAGCGTTTTCCTGTTGGAAAACTGTTCAAGAATGGCAGCACAACAGGTTGAATCACCAGACCGACGTACAACTGTGCCGTCAAGGTGCGTGGGATAACCACGACAGTGCTCCTGCTGTCATAGGAAATTGCTCCCCAGACCATAACTCCAGGTGTAGGTCCAGTGTGTCTCGGTCGCAGACAGGTTGGTTGCAGGCGCTCACCTGGCCTCCTTCTAACCAACACACGGCCATCACTGGCACCCAGGCAGAACCGGCTTTCATCAGAAAACACAACAGATCTCCACTCCGTCCTCCAATGAGCTCTAGCTTGACACCACTGACGTCGCAAACGGCAGTGGTTTGGAGTAAGTGGAATGCACGCTACAGGGCGTCTGGCTCGGAGCTGTCCTTCAAGTAACCGATTTGTAACAGTTCGTTGTGTCGCTGTGGTGGCAACTGCAGCTCGAATTGCTGCCGCAGACGCAGTACGATGCACCACGGCCATACGCCCTACACGGCGGTCTTCCCTCTCAGTAGTGCCACGTGGACGGCCGGAACCCGGTCTTTTTGAGGCAGTACCTTCCCTTGACCATCGCTGCCAACAATCATGCACAGTGGCTACATTCCTGCCAAGTCGTTCTGCAATATTGCGGAAAGAAGATCCACCTTCTCGTAGCCCTATTACACGACCTCGTTCAAACTCCGTGAGCTGTTAATAATGGCTTCTTCGTCTTCTTAAAGGCATTCTTGACTAACATCAACACACTACCTCGAATCTCAACGATAACTAACGCTCACGAACGTTACAGTGCGTATTTACAGCAAACCTGCTTTGCATGTTCCGAGGAGCACTACTAGCGGCACACATATGTGCCGAGCGAGAAATTTGCATAGACGTCATCTTACAGATGTACTCCCACCGCCTACCAACTGTCGTTTATCTAACGCAACCTCTGCTTGGTATTGGGATTTTTTTCCGTCCGTGTATATAGATGTGTGTTTCCTAAACTTGATACTTCCGTGTATAGGTGCCTTCTCAACATCAAATCCTGAGAATGGAATCAAAATTGAGAGATAAAATTACCCATACAGTCCAAAAGTTATTTTGTTAATGAATGACTTTACTGACTTTCAGTGGACACAACAATAGTGTTACATGAGCACTAAAACAAATATTTGAACTATGTACCACAATTTCTTTACCACTTATTTAATCAAGACATTATTTGTAAAGATGGTATATTTCACATTTAATAGCTAGTTTGCTTAGTTACTGATATGCAATTTTTGTACTATATCGCATAACTTCTTTAAAAGGGAAACTATTTTGAATTTGTGGTTTACAACTTTACTGTGGGAATAAAATCATAACTTTGCCAGCAATAAAAAGAAATTATCTTTGGTGAGATCTTGGGCCTTTCAGCATTGTAACCAATCAATATAAAAGTAATTTTGATGCATAATCCTTTGAACAAGCTGTACTGATGACAGGTTGAAATTCTGGAATTCTACTGTACCTCATGGTTATAATGGTTAGGATGGTAATCACAAACTTTATGATTTGGTGATGCCAATTCAAAAGCATTTCACAGTAAAGAGCCATTTTATCATTTTATTTATTTTTTAATAAAGTAGCCCTTTTATTGCTCCTTATGAATGACAATATATAAATAAGAAAACACAGCTAAAAATGTTTTGTGAAGAGGGAAACCATTGGGACAATTTTTTTTAATATCTTCTTTAACTTTATGTGGCAGTAAAATATGTATCAGGCTCTTACGGCCATGCCTCTGTGGCTTTCTTGAAAAGCTCTTTATCTTTGAAACATTCTGAAAGGTAAGTTGGGACAAGGTCAGGAGAACAGAAAGGATGAAGTCTTAATTACCATAAAGCAGCCTTTATTACGTTGTAGAGGGCCAACAATTGATTCCCTATCATTCCTCTGTTATTTTGTGAAGAAGGAAACCATATTCAGGCTGCCAAATGGTAATGCAATACTAAAAAGATCTGTCTGTTATCTTGTGTTATTGCATCATGCTGTGACTGTGGTCTATGTAGCAAGTTAGGTATTTCTAACATTTCAGATGTAATCAATGTTCATCCTTTGGCAGCTCAATATTTGTTTGTGCTTTCCCTCCATGTTGTAGTCTGAAAATCTGTGCATCAGCTGCTTTTTCAACCTTTGTGTTTTTCCACACCTTGCCACCATGACTGCAGTTCTCAGAGAACACATTTTCATTGTTTTTATATCACACATACTCTACTTATAAGCCCACTTTCACTGAACCATGTGCAGAACTGACTGATGAAGATGAGTTTGCCAGCACACAAAACAAGCAAGCTTATAAATAGCATGTGTTTAATATAAGCAAAATAAAACAAGTGTGTATTCATTGTTTTTCGTTATCATTAAAGTTTTTTTGTGAGCAAACTGTTTACTTCACCTGTATCATGGTTCACAAGTGTTTGTATTAAAATAACACATTATATAAAGCGAGTTTTACTATTCATTCAGCTGAAGATGCGTTCTTCCCTTATTATGTGGAACAAGGTCACAGGATTATTAACCTAGCTATCAGATATGCCTTAATCGCGTGTTTTTTACGGTTCAATACATAATATCACGTAAGAAAACTTAGAAATTATGTCAACCTGGAGTGAGATGTAATATTTTCGATCTGATATTACATACTGAACAGTAAAAAACACACGATTCAGGCATATCTGAGTGCTAGGTTAATAATCTTAAAACTAAGATTTACGGTTTGACTGTGTTTCTTCTGTAAATAACAGTAAAAAACTGAAAGAATTACGGTTCGTAATTTTTCCTTCACAGTTCTTTTCTGTAAATAGTACGGTACAAAACTAAAAATTACAGTTCGTCTTCAGTTGTTTCAATAATACGGTACAAAACAAAACTGTAAAAATAACGCTTCCTTCCCATAAAAAATACGGTACAAAACTGTAAAAAATTACAGTTCCTGACAGTGCCTTCACAGTTGTTGCCGTGAATAATACGGTACAAAACTTTAAAAATAACAGTATCTGACTGTTCCGTCACAGTTGTACGTAAATAATACGATACAAAACTGTAAAAATAACGGTTCCTGACGTTCCTTCACAGTTGTTTTCCATAAATAATACGGTACAAAACTGTCAAAATAACTGTTCCTACGGGTTCCTTCAGTTGTTTTCCGTAAATAATACGGTACAAAACTGTAAAAATAACGGTTCCTGACGTTCCTTCACAGTTGCTTTCCGTAATTTATACGGTACAAACAGTTTTTTTACGGTCATAGGCGGGCAACCTTGTTAACGGTCCAAAACCGTAAAATTAACGGTCATAGGAGGGCAACCTTGTTAACGGTCCAAAACCGTAAAATTAACGGTCAATTTTTTTAGAGTGTACAAGGATTGCAGGACTCAATAAATGCAAGCTCATTATTAATGAAAATCGCATTTCAGTTACTATACTATAATATAATATTCAAAATAACGGGAATTCCATGTTACGATTGATAAAAATACATATAATTTTAGTGAGTCCGTTAATGAAATTATATGACTTCTAAGGTATGGTCCAAAAATTGCAATCAGGAGCAATGCCACTAGAATTTTACATGGTGAAATTTTTCTAACTAAATCACTTGTGAAGGGAATAAAGAATTTGTCATTTAATGTTCGGGTTGTATCAAGTGCAGAATGTTTCCCGTCTAAAAAATTAAGAAAAAAAGTAACTTTTGTGAAAAACGTTGCACCATCTGCTTCATAGCTCTACAGAAAAATATATCTCAAAATTTCAGATTTGGCCAATACTCATTTACCTCTTACAAGTATGATTATGATTCAATGGAGAATATTTTTTTCATTTTGCCTTATTAAATAACACAATCGTATTTGTCCACTAGAATGAAGTCATTTGCAGGAATTTTGATTACCAAATACTACGTTTTGCTTGTCCTATTTTAAATACATTAAAACTTAATGGAATCACTGACGTGACTTAATTATGCTTTTGTGTGTGCCAGGTGTAAATCTTTTATTAAATTTGGTTAAACACAATTGGGTCATTTGTACTACGTTTTGCTTGTCCTATTTTAAATACATTAAAACTTAATGGAATCACTGACGTGACTTAATTATGCTTTTGTGTGTGCCAGGTGTAAATCTTTTATTGAATTTAGTTAAACACAATTGGGTCATTTGTAAAGTGAATTACTGCTAATAGTCTTAAACTACTAAAAAGATATAAAATATAATCAGCATGGGGTTACATTTGCGCTGGAGGAATGATCGCCAAACGAGAAAAATGTGCTTTGAGCATAGAAGAATCATTCCGTACTTATTCCTTTTTATGTCTTTGTTCAAGGATTTAATGCATATCTTTAACATTTCAGTGAACTATAAGCAGTTGTCTGTCCTTGATTTGAAGTCACTTGTTCGCGAAGTGGAGGGACCCTTTGTCTAAAGATAATACAATGTCTACGTCTCACCAGGCATTGCAAATCAGAAAGATTTGGGACGATTGGATTGAATCAAACAATTGGAACCACTGTGAAAAACGGACGCGTCCTATTTGATTTAACCTGACTTGTGATTATCTAATCCTACTCCAAAGCGTCGCAAACACAACTTAGATTAACCACACAGACTATGTACACAGTTGAGTCACATTGTTTTGACCACCTCCTACTTTTGACGTCAACAGCGCGTAGCCAATTAAAGAATACACGTGTCATGAGCTGGCTTGGAAGGTTCCTAAGGTGTGATGCAGGCATTCTGAAAACATATCACTCGTTACTGTCAATGATAAAAGGAGCGATTTATCAGATTTGCAAAAAGGCATGATCATTGGCTTTCGGGTCAAGGGTGACAGTATTTCTGAAACATTGGATTTTGTGAACTGTTCGCGTGCTGCTGTTGTTGAAATGTATCGTGATTGGAGAAATGGAACAATTACGAATGAGCGATGTGGAAACTGAGGAGCACCACCTACCATTGATGTGAGAGGTAAACGTGGGCTTTAAAGGTGCGTGAGTCCCCGTCCTTACGCCACAATGGAGCAACCGACTGGCCGAATGAACCAGGGGCTATCGGAAGTGTGTTTGAAACGAGAGTTCAGCAAACACTGCTGCGTATGGGGCTCCGAGGCAGATGGATGGTCACTGCACTTTCCTAACGAAGGTCCATAGGCCGAGAAGATTTACATTTGCACGGCAGTAATGGAGTTGGACCTCCGCTGATTGGTAAAGAATTGCCTTCTCCGATGAGTCACATTTTCTGCTTTATCTAACGGATGGACGTTGGCATATAAGCCGAGAAACATCGAAGAACAAACACTATTCAACCATTGCTACAAGGACACAAGTTGGTGGAGGCAGCATTATGATCTATGGAATGATTTCGTGACATTCCATGGGTCCACTGATACCTATGGAAAACTCTATGGGCCGAATTCGCTATGAATTCATTCTTGCAGACTACTCACGCCCATAATGCTGATTGTCTTCCCTGGGGCGGATGAGATCTTACAGCACGACCGTGCGACGTGTTACACAGCTAGAAATGTGAAAGAGTGGTTGGAAGAGCACGATGAAGACTTCAAAGTACTTCCCGGCGCCCTATGTTTTTAGACTTAAACCCAATTGAGCATCTGTGGGACCACTTCCATCATGTTGTTCGCTCTATGGGTCTTCCAACACGCACGCTCCAGCATCTATGAAATACACTGCCTTCATCATGGCTGCACGTATCTATGAACATATTTGTGCAACTTATTGCGTCACTCCCAGCACGTCTAGCTGCTGCCCGCGCTACAGACGGCAGTAACACTGGATATTTGCTGGTGGTCACAATAATGTGACTCGACCGTTTATGTACAATCCTTATGAAATAAAAGAAATACGGCTCCTCTTTAATGAACGTATTTTAGTAACACTTTTTATTTTGAAGCGGAGAAATAATGTTTAATTTCCCAGAAAGGAACCGAATTTCGGCTTGTATGTCTGCTTACATTGACTTAAAGGCACAGGAATAAGCTCCTATGGATTATTTTTCAACCAACTGCATCAAAATTCTATCATTCTGCTGCCAATAAAATTCACAAAAAATTATATCCACTACTCTGCTATTTTGTGTAATGGAAAACAGATGATGTTTTAGATATCAATGTTTTACACGTTGCCATATTAAACATAGTGAATGTTCACTACGAATGTCGTTTTGTAAGTCTGTCTTCCTATTTCATGACATACTGTTTTTCCGAATTGATTTATAAAGTTTTATTATTTCCAGAATTTAAATTTTGTCACAGGAAGTTTTACATTTTGCAGTTTAATATTTGCAAAATTATTTATGTTAGAAAAGCAAGTTATTTGAAATTTTATCTGAATCCAAAAAGAAAAAATTGTGAAGAGCGCCTTTAAGAGGCCCATAAGTAACTAATTGTGTGGACTATGCTTTATTATTCTCATTCGACGTGTACGGTGAGCTTTGCTGTTATATTCACTGCTGAACATGCACTGTGTGGACGAAATTGATTGGACACTAAACAAATAGAACATCACTGCATTTACATCAGTAGCCGGTAGAACTATGTGCACTGATTACATTTGCTATCTCTCGAGGCAAACTGCACACAAATCCATGGAGTATGATGGGTAGTTTTCCCCCATTCCGCCTTGAATACATCGACTGCTCTGTCAGTGAAGAAGGTAGTATGCGTTTAGACATTAACTATCGTTTAGGTTTATCCCATAGGTGTCCCATGGGAGTGAGGTCAAGGCTCTGAGCAGGCCAGTCCATCCGTCAGACCTGATTTTCCTCATGCCATTCTATTGCAGCCATGGAAACATGACGAGTGGCATCGTCGTATTCATAGAACTGACACAACGGTTGAAGCATTGAGTTATCCACGATTTTTTTTGTACGGCATAGAGTCCCTGCTGCCATGAATAACAACTAGTTGACCCACACTGTACTAGCTGAAACAGCAACATAGTATAATTCCACCTCATCGGTGCTTCATAGTCAGTACTGTACACTCAGGAAGAAGACGTTGCCCAGGTAACCACTAAAGCCCCACACGTCCATCCGTTAGGAATAACGGGAAGCTGGATTTATCCTGTCCTCTTTCTTCCAAACTTTTTTGTACTGTTGGTACCATCGTATCCGAATGGGAATATTGGTCTTTGTGATGAGAGGTTTATGTGCGGCTCGTAGTCCAAAATACTCTAGTGCACGGGCGACCTATTGAAGTTTCTTGCTGGTGAACATAATATCTGTGGCCATCTGGAACAAATGTGTTGTAGCATACATTCTTCTGGACCTCGTTTTTGGTGATCTGCCTCTGAAGCACCCTCAGGTCCCCGGGCTGCAGTTTCGTCGGTGATTTCCTGTAATATCCTGTCTTTTTCCACTTGTTGATCACAAAATCCACAGTCGATTTAACGACCTGCCTGACATTAGGAGTGCTTCTACCTCGAACCGATTAGATCCATGCCTGACATCAGCAGTGCTTCTACCTCGATCCATTTAGATTTTGATCATACCTCGAACCGATTAGCCAATTATAATGATTTTTAAGCCACTGAGAGCTATCTCCTGCTGACCATTTATCAGCGATCGAAGCGAACGTATTGCCTTTGCCACGTTGATAACTTATAATTCACACGTCTGTTCTGGGAGTACACTATTGCGCATGCGTGGTGGAGTCCAATCACTTTTCTTCAAAAATTTCACTTCCGCTTTTGTCAGTTGTTTTACCAATTACACATATCCATGTGAGAATATACTCTATTGTTGCAGTCTGGCTTATTTTTCACCGTTTATTTCGACTTTATTCCATTTGTGCAGAGGGAAACTTTTCCTGGCAGCAGTGGTGGCGCTGTGTTCTAAGCGATTGTTTATGACCATTCGTCCGTGATGGGTCCAGATTCGATTCCCGGTAAGGCATGGATGCTGTGTTTGTCCTATGGCAATGGTTTTATATCTTCCCTGGAGTTAGTGGGCCTAAAGTAAGGACGGGCTTAATTTAGGGCCACTAAATTAAGGACTTATAGCCCGTTGAGTTGCTCACAGTGGTCGTTAAAACCCGAATAAAAAAGATCAAGTTGGTATGCTCTACAACACGGAGTTAATCATCGCATGTCTAAATCCTGCATGAAGAGAGCCAAAGAAGAGTTGACCAATCCACCAATCATTTTCTCTCAGGGTCTCTGAACTCATAGCTAGATCTATGAGGTATGAAACACGCACAGAATATAGTTTGAACAAACGGAAGATGCCTCTTTACAGTATGAGAAAAGCTCAATTTTCTTTATTTGTTGGTGAAATCTTTTTTGTTTTCATTTAAGAGGAATACTGTCCTTCATACATGAATTTTCGGTTGCCGTCTCGCTGAAAATTCACATTACTGAAAAGAATGCCTCTTATGTTTCATACCCTTTTATATGTTTCACCATTTCCTGCAACCTGACTGCTGAAATTTCGCAAACACAACAGTTGACTTTTTCAATACCATGATTACTTTTGTGCATCGCGAATTCGTTTCTGACTTCATCTTGTAAGGAAAACAGGTAAACATGCCGCGACTATGATCTGGGTAGCAGTTATACCAGATTCAATAATCGTTAAGTGTTGTGAGTTAATCATTCACGATGAATTGTCTCTCGTTGTAACGAAACGTTTACGAATGATTCAACATTAATGCCCCATATGAGGCTTACCAGTTTTCTGTTCTTTATAACAATAATAATTTATATGAAGAACTACTAATTTTTTAATTTTGTCACAAAATATATTTCGGCAGCTTATCACCTTCTACAGCAGGTGTAGCTCTGTGGAAGGTTTTGTGATAAACAGTAGTAATAGTACAAAACATCACCCCCTTCCCCTTCTGTCCATCTTGGTCTCTCTCTACATATTGAACGCCTTTATGCACTAAACATTTGGCATTGATTGGCAGAATTTTCAATACTGAAAAGGAATTTTATTATAGAACAAATCCGATTCTGTGTCCCTCTTCCTACAGCGAAAAGCAAAAATAGTTTAATACAGATAAGCAACACTGTGAATAAATGTTACTTGTGGAAAAAGAAAAGTAAAAATGCTTTTAAAATAAAGCAATAAATACCGACGAAATAAAAAAGTTAACTGAAAGGGATTCACTAAGCCTAATTAAACATTATATTAAAGACAGGGGGCTTCGAAAAGCTAAAATCTTCTTTTAGAGAGCAGTGCAATCACGTTGAGAGATTTCGTAAAACTAGAAGTTTCGACCCGCAAACATAACTCTCTATTCTAAAAAAGTAACTGCCGCTACCGCCGCCGCTGTTTCAGTTTTTTAGTTCGTAGCCCTAGAAAAGCGCGAAATTTTCATTGTTTATAGAGAATTGTTTGGAGAACACCTGAAATAAACCGTTTTTCGATTCTGGCGATACTTCAAGCGCTATTGTATTTCAAATGTAAGGTAATCAAAAAAGTGCCATCAGTTCGCATTCCGGACACAGTAACAGCAACAGAACCACGAAACGTTTTAGGCTTGTAGGGCCATGGCGGAATTTTTGTACCTCGCTTCCTTTTTTATTTTAACTTTCGCTTTAGTTTACGAGAAATTTAATTTTAAATTTCACAAAATTCTCTATTTAAAAACGGATATATGGCAAACTATAAATCATAACCCATTGCAATTTTTGCAGCTTTAACACACAACTGTCATCCCACTTTTACCAAAAAAACGTTTAAAAAAAGTGAATTTCTGATTTCCAATCATTTGTTAAAGACGCAAAGAAAGAAACGACCTGCTTACTCTGCCTTCAAGCAAAAGTTTCAGCGTTCATCATACAGGAAAGTTTTGGACCCACGGGCTGCGGTCATGGTGACGCAGCTATTTTTAGCACTCTCTTCTCTTTGGGTGAAAGGACAAGCTATGCTAATGACACAATGCTTAATGACGTTGTGATGCTTTTAAAGTTCGGCGTCTTCCGCCGGCATACGTGAATACCCACTTAAATATAGGCTTTCGCCTCGTATATAAAATGCGAGTGTGTTCCTCCGCGAATTGTTCGCCCACTTCTAAATGACTTACAGATCTGATAATTGGCATGCTGATAGGTCTTGAGGTCCGTATACCTAGAAAAGTAAGAATACTAAAACAAAAATAAATCAAAATTGTGGCTTTGGAACATTTTTGGCTTGAATGTTTCGCGAATTATTTGACCACTTCTAAATGACCTAGAGATCTGCAAATTGGCATGCTGGGAGGTCTTAAATTCCGGATACCTGCAGATGCAAGAAAGGAACAACAAAACAGCGCTTTGAAACATTGTCTGCTTCAATTTTTGTACCACTTCTACACCTAGAAAAACGTCTAAAGACCAATCGGTTCAAAAGGGTGGCTTAGCTTTACTGTTTCACAATGCTGATAGGTTTAAAAATAATTTTGTCAGAACCACTGAAATGAGTTTAAAATTTAAAATTTCGATTTAAAATTACGGGGCGCCAAAGCTTGCTCCGTTGTACCTATAACGGTATACATTTACGCCACGACGTTGTCCTAAATCGTAAAAGATTTACGGTTTTTAAATTAATTTTCTTTCCCTGAATTACTGTTCCCTTACTTTAATTTCACGTTCAAAAATGATTTTATAGATTCACCGTTCGGAGAACGGGCATGATGGCCAGTATGTGTAAAAAAATATATACGTACAATACCGAGCTCTTCACCGTCTACCGAAAGGTCTACTTAAGGCTCCGAACTATAGGGTACATAAAATGCGGAATAAACAATACGAAATTCATTGGCATGCTTACAGCTTTTGAAAAAATTCAGCGCGTGCCATCGCATATTAGGTACCTTCCGTGCACATGGATCAAAATTTTACATAATACTGAAATATCAAACTATACATAATTTATTGAAGATGCGCTATACTTATGTCACTTTCATTGACGGCATTAGAACTCCTCAGGATTTCGATAGTCCTTTAGACGTAAACGATGCTTGCAGATCGTCGAGCTGACGGTAGTACACATCGATGGTGAGAGTTGTGTTGTCAGGTAGCAGCTCAGAAAACACGATACCGCTTATATCCCACGAAACATATGGCAGGACCTTGCATGAATGTAAGACGGCGCCACTGGTCGACATGGGCTTCTGTTTTCCATTGAACCACTGTTTTCAACCACTGAAATTGTCGTACAGGACCCTTTTCTCGTCGTTTGTTACAAAGCGGTACAAAAACGGTTCAACTTGGTCACGTGCAAGCAAGAAAACGCATGCAATCACTCAGTTTGCTTACTCCTCAACTGTGAGTTAATGGGATACTAAAACTTCTCTCTTGTGCACCTTCCCTAGTAGAAGTACATGATAATGCTAGTGTAGGTAGTGCACAGCATTTCGGCCAACTCCAGAGTGGTGACACGTTGGGCGGTTTCCTCTATGGTTTTCAGCATGTCCATATCCACTGTTGCGGGTCATCCGACGTTGGGATTGTCTGACAGGTCACATTTCTCAATCGAAATCGTTCGAACCAAGGACAGCATTGACGTTGTGATATGTCACTGGGATTCACACTGGTAATGTTGCTTACAATACTTGAGATGACATATTTGCATGCCTGCAAAAATGGTAAACAGTGTTGCCAGTGAGTTAGCATAATGTTAGAAATATACCTTCTGGTTGAGATGGAACAGAAGGTGTACTCAACGTCGCAAGTTGCCGAAGAAAAAGACTGCGCTGCAAAATCGCTTTGATAGGGATCCTTGTTAGTTTTTACTAAATATCTACGCAAATTCCCGAGATTGTCCTCAAACAGTACTTTGTAAAACCTTTTTTTTTTTTTTTAAATTATCGCTGATAACAGTTTCCCAACCTTCGAACAAGGCTCAAGAATTCGAACTGATGAATTTGGATATTGACTCGCACGTCCCCACACGGTCAGGATTAATTACAATATCCCTCCATCGGCCAGCACTGACGCTCAAATATCAGAAAACCCAGCTTCGCGTCATTACCGCATTATTACTTGTCGTCATCACAAATATATCGACCTTACGCGTTAAATAAAACACTCATTACTTTGAGGTAATGAAAGTGTTATTGAACATACAAGTATAAGCTCCGCTTAATGCTTCGAAACAAGGAACACGAGCTTTCTTATTTCGTTACAGTTGATATCCGCCTTTTGACTAATGCCCAAGATATTGATATACATTATGTTACGGCTCTTTATTGAATACTTTATCCCAGATTAAAATCGTTTCATTCCTTGGTATTTAGCAGAAAATTAGTTTCAAGAAAATGCATAAGTAATTTTTGAGCATATTACTAAAGGGATTTTATTTTAATGAAGAATTCTGAAGCTAATTCTGCAATCAGAAAGAGCAGTTTAATATCAGTAAAAATAGATATATATAAATTTACCTCATTTGTTTTTGTTAACATTTGTTTGAAGTTACTAAATTTTTTATAACTGCCTTTAACTAGACTCAAGTGAAATTCATTCCATCTCATTTTGAAAAAGAGGCAGAAACCTTTTTTGGGGGTTACTTTAATGAAGAAAATATTCTCGTCTTCGCATTAATAATGAAAAATATCTGCCCCAATATTAATGGTCAAAATGTTCTGCACAACATTTTCAGAAATGATTAGAAATAAATGTCCAAGGCTTGAAGTAAGATTAATTTCTTGAGTACTTGTTTCAGACCCATTGTCACCTACGTAAGCGCTCTATCGATTACTTGTGTAAACCCACACACCCAAAAATAATCTTCATTGCAAAATACCATTTTGAATATGATGGCTGAGATAAAAAAAAATATATAATTCAAAAATTAGAAATATCTAAATGAACTCCATAGTTTATCCAATTCATGAATTAGATAAAACGTGTGATGAAGCTGAAATCCCACTAATATTCCCGTAGAGAATACATTTTTTTCTGATAGAGAAGTTATACAGCAGTACAAAGTAAACAAAATTATTTATTGGTATAACTTTCTTCTGAAAACAATTAGGAAAAAATTCCACAATTTTCAAATGAAGAACAATTTGAAACTAGAAAATTTACTTACACTTGGATATTTTTTGTGAAAAAAGTAAAAGAAATTGTAACATAATTTTCAGTTCTAGTTCCCACTCGTAAAAATGTTATCCTGTTTCTTTTTCTTGTATTTTACTTATTTTGTCTTTTGTCTTTGTATCACATCATATCTCTATACTTTCCTCACTTCAAATATTGTAAGCTACCAGCACCGCATTGTATTTAACGTGAAGGCGTTTCTCACGTTTGGTGGCGAGAAAGTCACCAAGTTTTGACTACAATGTGTTCCGAACTCATAATCTGAGTAGAGGAAACAGGGGTTAAAAACTCTGTTCTTTCGCAAAATGCTGATTTGTCATTTGTTGGATTTTATGCATGCTAATTTTTATTACTCTTTATTTACTCTTTATTTACCAGTTCTGTAAGAGGAGCACACATCCATGTGTCATTAGGGTTCAAGCCCGGGACCCATCTCGGCCGAACGTTCAGTAGTCAACTTTTAGACCTCTGAGCCACCGGGGCGGGAAACGAAATTTCTGTTCTCAAAGTATCCCGCATAATTTAAATTAAAACAAAGGTGCTTGCTTTTGTAAACTTCCCCACTATGCCATTAAATCTGTAAAAGCCGGTCTTGTGGCAGTGTTCTAATCGATGACTTCTGATTATTCTTGCTTCGTAGGCCCAGTCCAGAGTCGTCGACGAGGCACTGGTTTGTCTGCTTGATCGTGCTGGCCGTTTAGTGTTGTAAATACTTGCCCTAAACTGGGGATGAGCGGCTGCTTACAACCTAAATAATAACACAAGGAAGTTTAATCCGACTATACATAAGATAGTATAACTACCTTATATTAGAAATCGGAATTTATTGCAGTGGTTAAAAAATTCTGCCTCCAAGCTTTCGCACATCACCATATGGCGTTTCAAGGAAGGTTGGCAGCAAACCGCAACCTGACTAATAGCAGGCTTCAACAATTTGGATTCCGTGACTTAAATTGGCAATAAATATTAATGCTTTTGACTCATTTAAAATAAGAGTCAACGAGCATAAGAGGGACACAAAGAACGGCACGTTAACCACGACCATATCTAGAGAAATCTACTTGAAGTCCGCTGGTACTGTGTGGAATGACATAAAGAAATTACATTCCTACTCTACCTCCAAATATATTTCCCTTCGAGATACTTTGGATATTATTAGTAGCACTGAGTCGCGCAATGGTAGCGTCTCGCTAGATTTAACACGAATTTTGAACCAATTGTTCAAATAGTGAATGCCTTTATTTTCCTCCCTAAATTCCGTGTGCTAAATGAACATGATGTCACGTGTCTTTGAATGAATAATTAGTTTTGCTTCTCTTTGTTTAATGTCAAGTCAAATTACTGCATTCAACTTGTTAAAGCGTTCTATTATATCAAGTTTGCATTTGCTCTCTACATTCCTTGAGAAAGCCATCTGGTTGATGTGCGACATCTAGGAGTCTTTGACTTTTATTTCACGTCAATAATAAATTTGGATTACCAGTACAGTGATAATATCTTATGTTTACAAACCTTTCAGCTGCTGACGGTTTTAATAAAGATGTTCAACTAATCAAATTTCTGATACGTATTTCTGAACGCCTTAGCCTTTACTCTCTATTAGCACACGTATCTCCATATTAAACTTTTTTTATGTGTAATTCTTCAAATTCTAACATTTCCAAGGGAAAATAACATGACCGCTAATCGAATAAAAAAATTAAAGAACACCACAACGATCGAGCTGTTGGAAATGAAAACAATCTTCGAACATATGGAGTTTCACAGTTGTACTATTTTTATTACTATTTGCAAAGCTTTAAAAAAAACTGAAGCACAGGGAAAGCATTTTTCTCTGGTAATTGAGGAACTCCTTGATCCATCCAAACAATTTTACCAAACACGGATGTTCTTATTAAGCCATAGGATACACTGATCAACAGTCATAACGTGTTCTTTGTCCAAACAGTGCAATCTTACTAACTTTGTAGAGCTAATCACGAATACAACAATAAAATTTGAATCTTAGTTAGCTTTACTTTCCATAAAACGATAATTAACAATCAAAATGTAAAATGACCAGAAATTAGGAATATATTTTTGATTGGAATGGCAGCACAAGGATGTAAGAGTGTGTGGCTATAAAAGAGTGTATGACACTAAAGAGTATATGGCTTTATTTGCAATCTGTACCTGTGAATATGAAAAATGAAGCAAACCTTAAACCCAAATGAATGATGAATGGACGCATTTTGAAAAATTCAGCGGAACTATATTTTATTTCTAAATTTCGTACGTGCCTTCCTTGTTACAGCACAAAGTAAAATGTAGATTGTTTTTATTGAATGTAATAACCTGGTAATAACTAATTAAGTATTAGTAAATTATATACAAATTGCATTAAGTGGTATTTCATTGCTGTGCCAGAGCTTCTTATAAATATGAGTGTGCACCATTAAAATAGAACTCATCAAGCTTTGAGGACTTTATTACACTTTGGAAGTGAATATATGTGAGTTAAATCTTTCAGATTAATCGAATTGTCCTGATTACCGATTTATGATGCTAGCTATAGTGTATCGAACGCTTTGTCTATTTTACAGTCGTGAGTAACATACATTAATAGGGTATGTAACGCGTAGCTTATAGTCTTTACTTTTTTAAACGTGAGGTTTCTGATTTCAAACTTTTTAATAAGTATTGTATATAGAATAAGTTATACAAATAATCAACTGCAGATTATATGTATATTCATATCTGCTGCTTTTTGATCTGAAGAACAAGAATTGCGCTGATAAACAGATTTGAATAGGAGGTGTAACATGTAGAGTTTCATGATTTTGACAAGCTGTTAGAACAAACAAAAGGAAGAAGGGTAATAAAATGGCAAATCATGTCGGGTTGTGCGAATGTCGAAATCATGACGAAATACAATGTCATGCATATGGCAATACACGTTTAATCAAACAATCATAAGCGAATTTACGACTAGGTCCACCTAGAATGCCTGGCTGTTGTGTCAGTGATAATTCCTAAAATTTATCATCAGGAGAAATTACGTTTACTCTTTCCGGACGTGGTATTGCGTTAAGAATTTTCCGGAGCGTGATAGCATCAGGTGAAATGAATTTTAGTGTTTTTAAAAGAGCAAAGAACTATTTTGAGAATTATCTGCAGCATGGCAAGTCTTATTATTGCAAAGGCCGAACTTGTAAAAACTTAAATTTGAAGATGCCATTAAAGACTTTGCTGCCGAGAATGTACGTTAACTGGACACTCGGAAAAAATTAGCATCCATTTTTTTTTGTAATTTGGATAATTGTAATTCAAGGTTAATTTTAAAACTTTTATTGCGTTAGACTTTCTAGCTAGTTCTTTGTTTGCAATTAAAGTTATTGTGAATTGTAGCAGATTCATTAGTATTTTATTTAAGTGCAGGAAAACTGATAAAACCTTTTTCTTTCCCACGCTATTTCCACTATACGAAAAATATCCATTCGCAATTTAAAAAAAAATATCCCACTCAGGAAACAGCACGGTTATGGTTCTATGATAAAACGTTTGCATATTTAGTCTATTTATGTATGCGTCCCAAATTTGGGGACACTAAATACATATTGTTCCCAAATTTGTGACACTGTTGTTCCCAAATTTGTGATACTCTTGTTCCCAAATTAGGAAACACAATCCAATATGCCTCAAATCAGTGTTTCTGTGTCTGGTCACACTAGATGTGGCGTGACTCGCGAGACTATGGTTGATGCCCTTGCACACTAGTGTGTCCTAACAGGCAAGTGAAAAAACTGATTGCTGCTTAATTGGGCACCAGGCGCTGACCAATTCGATGTTCCTTTGTAACGGTCTCTTGCCTGTCACGTCACGTTGATCACCAAAACATTGCTACGGCAGCACTATACGGCAATTTCTATAGATTTAATCTCTGTCTCGTTTTTAGTTGGACAACTTTAAATACGAAATATTTTCAAGAACTTCGGGTTAGAATCCCCTGCTTGTAAAGTGTTTGTAAAAAGAAAAATGGAAAACAGAGGTGTAGAAATACATGTACATTTCAAATCATGGAATGAGCCACATTTATGCTAGCTCTTTATATGTAAGTAATAAACACAACCAAAAAACGATCACCTGTATCCGCAGTAAGTAGTATCACAATAATGTCAAATAGTATCAAATGGGCAGCACGTCAGGACAATCAATATTCATTGGACTGGATAATGTTATTAAAGAAGTATATAGCTAAGTGAAAAACTACTATATTGTCGTGTCTCCTGTTATATTCTCAGTAGTGTGCCTCATGTCGTGGTAGTGACACGACTGAGGATATGACTCATCACGAAGTTAGCAATCAGTGGTTTAAATCCTAAAATACCCGATCTGAACCCTAAACAGATGCATTGGCAAATACCATGTGTGGATACATTTTCAGTTAGTGGACCTTCTCAAACCACCAATTCGTATCTAATAGCGCTGCGGCTCTATCTAATAGAGCCGGCAGCGCTGTTAGATACGAATTAGGGAGATCACTTGATTTTCACGAACCGATAACGCCGCATGTATTCGCTCTATTTGAAAAGTAACGCTCATCGGAAAAGAAGTCCTGATGAACGATTTTCAAAGAACATCCAGCAGCAAGAACATTTCAAATTCTCATATTTTTTCATTATTTTGTATTAAATTAAATATCAATTTATTACTGATGATAATTGTATTCTTTCCTTTTAATTAAAGTGCATACTAGTTAACATTTCATTGTCCTATTAAAATTACCTGTCAAATATTTTAGTTGTATCAATACAAACACGCTATAGTCAGGTAACTATTTAGTACTGCGGAACATTTTTTCAAAATCGTGTTTGAACTCAGCCTCAACACGTTAAAAAAGGTAGTAATGGATATTTTCAGTCAAACCAAAAAATAAGATCAGTTTTAAGTTACGTAACAACACTTGCATGATTTCCTAGCGTATCAGGAGTAATTTAAGTATAACTCCTCCTAACTGAAGTTACGACATCCAGTGTTCTAAAGGACCTTAAATCAACAAAAGTATTGACTTTAATAAAAATCTCTAGTATGTCTGAAGTGAGCTAATATATGGAAGCCCTACAGATCTCTGTCGAGCATGACTCCATTCGTTACGGAATTGCCTTAAACGAAATACTGAAGTTGCCTGTCCCTTGAAAAGTTCTTTAGTAATGTAAATTATCTACATAAACCGAAATACATGTACATTGTAACCGGAAGTTTTATTTTCTCGTGAGTGTGAAGCTGTTTATCAAACAGATAAATGAACTAGATGCGATATGTATTAGGAATGAACTGTTTGCAAGCTGAATCTTAAAAGAAGTCTTTCAAAAAATATGATGATTACGTTCAAAGTAATATTTCCGGATGGGCTATTATGGGCGACTCGTCAAATGTGTCAAATAAGGCGTGGCCTCCTCAGAAATATTTTGCCCATGAAGAAAGTTTATACATATGTCAGATATTAAACGTCTTTAATAATACGTGCTGAATGAAACTCTGATATTCACAATGAGAATTCTGAAGTTTAGTCCTAATACAGACAACTTCGAAATCAACTGGGCAAGGCAGCGAAGTCTTGGCGCGTACAACACTGGCCGAGAAAGCAATTTTCTTAGCTGACATCCGTCGATTTCTGAACAACTATGTGGCCCATTGGCAAATTTCATTCCTTTATACACTCAGGGGCAACGAAATGTGCACACCAAGAGGGAAGTCTTGGATTGAACTGAAATGTTATGGACCTAATGATACAGATGAATGATACACATGATGGCAAAAGCAGAGCTAGAGGGCAATTACAGAGGGATCTGTGGCACGCAGTCCGGGCATCTCTAGTAGCGCATCTAACCGCCTCGTGCGGCGAAACATGCTGCAATACGGTCCGGCGTTGAGGCGAAGAGACTTCTGATGTTGTCCTGAGGCAGACTCGTCCACACGTGTTGGATTGTCTGCTTTGAATCCCGGAGAGTGCGGAATGGCGGCTTCAGGCGTTTTAACTGTTCCCACGCATGCTCGATAGGGGACATGTCGGTGGAGTGGTCAGACCGTGGATGTGTCTAAACATGACGTACACAGTCATAGGCAACCAAAACCGTGTAAGGGAGAGCATTATCCTGCTGGTATATAGCGCACCTGAAATCCCGGCCAGGAATATGAGCACATTGGGCCGTAAGATCTCATCCACATACCTCTGACCGATCAATGATCAACGTACCACTACTAGAGCTCATAGGTTATCGTAGGCAATGGCGCTAGAGACCAATATGCCTGCAGAACTGGATGTGTGGCGCTCCATAGAAAGGTTGGGATTGTGCCGTTGATCTGTGGACCTCCACACCCGGACACGATGATCATCAGTCCACAAAACGAAGCGGCACTCATTGCTAAACACCACACGTCACCAGTCCTAGATGTTTCACGTCGCTCTGGCCTGGCACCACTGCACACGGAGCCATCGATGTTTCAGTGTTAATGACAGGACACGTAAGGGGCGTTGGGATCGCAGATTCTCTTCCGCGAAACGTCGGGAAGTGTTTTGTGGCCATACAGGAGTCGCTATATCTGCCTGTATAGTGGACCGGTTCCCGGAGGCATCCGTTCCGGCCTAGCGTACGATCCGTCGATATCTGTACCTGTGGTCCGCCTGACCCATCCGGAGTGTCTCCACCGTGTGGCAGCGCCTGCACGAGTCCACTGCTCCCAACACATTCGGACGGCATGGTCAGAAGGACCCACGTGGCAAGCTATACGGCGCACCAATCACCCTGCCGTTTTCAGCCCGATGATCAGGACTCTCCCAAAGTCCGTAAGTTGCGTAAATGTACATCTCTGGCATCTTTCAGGCGTCCTTATCACTCTGTACTCTTGTTTGCGTCGGCCGGGGCTTTTCGCATTCATGGGTTATCGACTACAAGCAGGTTTATAAAGCTGCCGGTTGCTGCTCGCAGCTCCACCACCGGGTGTGCGGTCATGCGCACTCGTACCAAACGTTGATCAATTGATTACCATCATGCACTCTAGCTATTTGCAAAATTTCGCGGTTGTAACATGTTTTATTCTAGGTGCGCACATTTCATTGTCCTTGAGTGTAGATAAACGTTACCTTCTTTAGAGCATACGTTGTTTATTATTTCTAAGGATCGGTTGCGTCATCTTTTACCGTATATCCATGGTATTGGTTTGGGTTGGTCTCCTGCAACTGTGCCTTGCAATACATACATTAACCGTTAACTTTCTTACACTTTCATTTTTATTGGTCCCATGATTCTTAGCCCAAAGTGTATGAAACAATTAATTGCGCAGTGCAAAGTAATAGGTATTATGCAAATTAATGAAATGATCCCTAATACCTTAACAAGTCTGATGTTACGTGTTCTGAGCTTCTCTTTAGGTGCTGTTATTACATTATAAAAACTTAATTTCACGAGCAGCTTCTTTTTCACTGCTGTATTACTTGCTGTTAGGGTAATACAATTTAATTTTTTCTTGTTGTTAGCGCAGTGCTTATTCCGACAAAGTACTTCAGATAGCACTTGCTCTAATCTTTAAATCAAGTGCTATTAGATTACCGTAACACGTTCAGTTAGGTAGATAACCCTTGGTCTCGTCTCATTTGCATACTCTTACATCTTGCTTTTCCCATTTGGGCTGTCACTTGTTTTGTTTTTTGTTGCACAACTCTTCAGAACAAGTTGCTTTACTCTGCAGCATGCATTATTTTAATGGTACACGCTGCCTTTAGGAACAGAGCGTTCTACGTCTTGTGCTATGGTTAAAACAGAAAAATGGATCCAAAACCGATTTTGTTTCCTAGTTTGCTGTTAAAAACGCAGTATGCAGATGGGACCCTTACAGGTCAAAGAGTCGACGGTCTTCAGCGAAGAAAGCAGTGGTGCATCTCAGCGATCGATAATACATAATATATTTCAGCCATCGATCATAGGGCGGTCGGCTTACGAAGTTGGTCAGACCACTACCCCAGAAGCCAGCGTTATAATCGGGGAGCTGCGTACATGGAGGAAACACTTTTCTTTTTAAATGTTAACGTTCGAATCTAAAAAAAGATATTATTTTTGTTAAATGGGAAATTTTGGAAACTCTATATTTCCCATTATGTATCATAGGCATATCAAAAACGTGAAGTACTGAATACCAAACGTGAGAAACTATAATATCAAACAGGACAAAAGATACTGAATGAGTAGTTAATAGATCATGAGAAAAACGGTGTATTATACAGCTGTTCATTAAAGATTTTATAGAAATACTTAAAAAGACGCAGTGAATTGTATGCTTTGCATTCTTATGTCCAAAGTTAGAGGACATACACAAGAAATACGAAAAACAAGACAAAAATCTTCCAACTTTAGACAACACGCTTTATATACAATGAAATGTTTTGTTTAAATTTCAGCTTCGAGATAATGTCACTAAAGTGAGTCTCCGTTTTAAAAAAAATGTGGTGAAGTTCCGAACATCAAGTTAAGTCCTGTGATGAAATGAACATGTTTTCCGGTTATCATTATTTAAGATGCAAAACTTTGAAATTAAAAGACGTCATAGACAGCAACTTCAGAATTCCGTTTTTTATTCATATACTAAAAGGGGAATAAATGTTACCAATTGCACTTTGGTTTTCCACTGTCCATCAACAAAAAATGTTAACTGCTCCTAAAAAAATAACGAGTAATCCATCATTTCAAGGCAAAGAATGATAACAAATTTGAATGGGAACGCGACGAGAAGGAACAGAAAAAAGTACAAATGGTGTCAAAAGTAATATTGTTTTGTAAATTTTCAGGTCGTTCCTTGGATTTCAAGAAGGCTGTAGAAAAGAAAAACTAAAATACATCAGTTAAAATCTTTAAGTCCTAGAATACTTAAACACATTGTAGCAACCGGTTACTCAGCACATGGTTGACAGTATTACTACACATTCACTGTTACAAGATTTGTCTTTGCCTAACCAAATATAACAAATATCTAACTGACAACCATTGAAATTGACAGTTTTCTCTACGGATACAAATAAACAGATGCAATCCGATTAAATCCCTCACCAATTGTGCTAGCGCACACTATCCCTTGAAAGGTATTTTATCATTGTCACTTGAGAGATATCTCACACTGAAGAAAAAAAGATGTGTTATGAACCATCCTTAAAGAAGAGCAGTATGGAAAGAGATATGTGCTGTGATATAAAGATGTTCCGAGCGAAGTAGTACACTATGTTAATATATTTAACTGTGTCACTTCATTAGTGCTTGCTAATTAAATACATTATACTTTAAAAGAGTTAGTTTCATTAGAAATATTGATTCCTTTTGTTTAATTGAAGCTACTGAATATTTGGTGCCTCTGAAGTTTTTTATTTTCACATGATGTAAGGGAACAATGACACTTCTTTTTACATTTGTCCATAGTTGAGAACGACAAGGTATATTTCTGAAATGTTTTTTTTCCACATTTTTTATAAATAACATTGACTTGCTGATATTCATTTAGACTCATTATAACACAAATTGCAGACATCATTCATATGTTCAAAAACCATTTGGACGATTTTAGTTTAGTATTACAAAAATATTTTTTAAATAATATAAATTTAAAAAAAAATTTCCTAATACGGTCGGAAATTCTGTCAATCGCCCTTTAGTGGGCATCAAATGTGTGTCAGTCAAATATTAATACGTCAATGACAAAATTTGTCGGGCACATATATTCCTTGATTAATAAAACTTACTAAGGAATAAAGTAAACAAATTTTTATCCTTGGTGGAATTCAAATTTACCAACAAAATGTAGTAAAATCTAACTAAATTTTAGACAACATACGCATGCTAAAAGGCTACATGGAAGGTTACAGTTTAATATTATAAAAACTGATTATAGAAAATGTAAAATTTATGTTTCAGTTAACCTAGGTATCTGCTCCTTTATCACAGTCAGTCTCCCTTCCGAGGGCATCAAACCTGAGCCAGCAGAATACTCATGCGTCATTGAAAAATGTATGGAATGAAAAACCTCCCTCATTGGATTGAAAAACCTTGCTAAGGACCAAAATAAGCATTTATCACCAAAATTTAGTGACATCGAACAATGTCCCAAGTGTTTCGCTAATCAACAAACAAAGTTAACGGATTTTCCTCCGTCGTTCGTTATTTTAGCACAATATCAATAAAATTATATTTCTGGTTAAAGTATTCTGTCGCATGGGTAACCCAGATATGTAAAAATAAAACTATATATATACACCGATGAGCCATTACGTTATGACCACCAACCTTATAAGCTGTAGAACCCATTTTAGCCCGCAAAGCAGAGTCCACTCCGAGAGGTATCGAATCAATGAGGTAACGATACATATCCTGGGTATCTGGTTCTATAATGGCAACAGCAAGTCCTCCTCTTCCTGTACATTTCGAGGTGGTGATGACTTCGCACGAACCCGCCTTTCCAAGTCGATCCTCAAATCGAATGGATTCATGTCAGGTGAGTTCGGAGGCCAGGGCAATAACAGGAAGTCACCAGTATGTTCCTCGAAATCCTTAAAGATTCTGACAGTGTGGCATGTCGCGTTATCCTGTTGGTAATAGCCATCACCAGCAGGGAACACAGTTGCCAAGAATGGGTGAACGTAGTCCGCAACGATATTCGTATACCTGACAGATTTCAAAGATTATGCTATCGGAATAATGGGGCATATGGTGTCCCAGGTAAACATCGCACATAGCGCAACCCCGCCGCCGTCATGTTTCCACCCAACAGTGCATCCAGATGCCATAGCCTCCATTGGTAATAGGCGTCTCCGCACTGAGCCGTCTATGTCATGTACAGGAATATTGATTTGTCAGACCAGGCCACTTTCTTCCAATAATCCAAGGTCCAATTACGATGATCTTGGGTCCATTTCATGCGTTTTTCGCGATGACGTGTGTGATCATGGGGACCCGGCTCGATCTTCTGCTACGTGGGCCCATGCGCAGAGAGCTACGATGAGCTGTGTGCTGTGAAGGTTTCTTCCAGCAAGTCTGCGATTTTGTTCCTTGTATTAAGTCTTGATCTACGTATGGTGCTACGGTTGATCGAACGTTCTTCTACATTATGCCCCAGACTGGCCGTAGTTGCTGAGAGCATGTAGACGGCATTTCGGTCACTCACCTTAATGCCATCCAAGGCTGAACTGGAGCCTACCAGGATGTAACATTAAGAAAGAACAGCGAAGACAGAAAAGATGGGATGGGACTCAACGCCATCTACTGACGTAGTTCGCATAAACAAACTGAATCCGTATCATTATTTCCATTTGAGATTTTATTTATATTCACTTTCACATGAACAGATGGATATTTGCATTCTGAATTCGTAGTAGTTGGGCAAGATAATTTTTCTGTAGGAATTGGTGTAATTTATGTGTAAATCTCATTCCTCCTTTATTCTTCAACGTTATAGGGTTGAGGTTTTGGTAAATGTGTAACTTAGCGTCTTAAATTATTGCGTCAGAAAAATGTAAGTACCTGGGAAAAGTGCGACGTACAGATTTTAAAATATGGAAATTAATGGCAAATGGTGCCGGAATTTCCTTTTTTAAATGTCTTTAAAATATGTTTATCGTAATATTTACGGCATCGCACTTACACATAAATTTTACGATAAAAATATTTTAAAGACATTTGAAACAGGAAAATTCTGCACCATTTGCCACTAATTTCCATAATCTAAAATCTGTACGTCGCACTTTTCCCAGGTACGAATATTTTTCCGACCAAATAATTTAAAACGCAAATCTACACATTTTTGAGTTTATATAGCTGAGGTTTTTTTTTAAATTGAATTAGGTATGCAATTGTCAGAATGAAAATGCTTACCACAAAAAATAGTTAAAGGTGACTTGCCATTTGGATCAAAATCCCGACAAGATATTGCTTTCAGCTACTGTTGCTTTAGCAGGGGCGCGCCAAGGTCATTTGCCGCCCCGTTAGACGATAATATTTTTCAATTTTTATTCATTTTTACATGAAATAAATATCTTTAGCAACATTATTTTCTATTTCCGGTAAAGTGAGATTTTCCATAAAACACTACTGTCTCATATAAAACTGAAGAAATAAAATTATGTAAAACTCTAGGTTAGATGATGCTACGAATAATTCAAGGAGTCAGCTTCTTCTCTCTCTCTCTGTCAATTTACCGAGAAGTCTGCATTACCGGTAAAAAAAGTTTCGTCATGTACGATGATAAACATATTACAGCTTCTTGATGGATACAACACACACACACACACACACACACACACACACACACACAGTATATATAATTACGCAAGATAAGATGAGGAACCCGTGGGTAAGGAAAATGATAAAGAGTGGAAGACATTATGATCAGAGTAAAATCCGTGAAATGGTAATGGGCTGGACATATTGCCAAGAGAACGGACCATCGATGGACAACCAAAATTTTAGACTGGATTCCAAGAAACAGAAAATGACCCAAAAGAAGACCACATGGGAGATGGGTGGATGCAATTCGAAAGCATGCGAGAGTAAGATGGAGGAAAATGGTCCAAGACAGACCGTTGTAAAAGAAACTTGGGGAGACTTTCATCCAGCGGAAAATTGATTATGGTTGAGGATGATGATGATATATCTACATGTAATATTAAACATGACTGGCGTCTCTTTAATTATTCTAACCAAAATATCTAATATCGTGGAATACATCGAAATTGTACCCCAGTGCTCGTTACCCGTATTGCATCGATCCTATAATATTTCCCCACCCTGTTTTACGGTCAACGCTGGAAGCACTTTCTTGAAAATTAGCCAACGATAAGGTAATTCAGAAAACTAAGCATACGTATTTTTCTTAAACAATCCTGAAAATGTTCACAATCTGTAGGGAAATTTTTTCGTCGGCATTTACGACCAGATTTAAAGTATGAGCCGCTCAAAGTGCGTAAGGGTCTTAGTCGACAAATTATGCTTTTTGAAGTCCATTGTGTTTTTCCTACATATTGGCCCCATTTGTCACAGCTCTGGCAACGCATTCATGAATGCTGAAACCTTCAAGATTTAAAATAAAAATTAGATAAAGAATATTGAGTTGTTTGCCCGTGGTATCTGTTACTGAACAAAAGAGTAAAAATTATTCTCTGATTCCAAGACGTTTTCTGTTGAATTATAAACGAGTTATTTTTATTTATAAAGTAAACGTTGCTAAGCATTACGATTTCTCACAGCATAACGTTTTCATAACTTCTCCCACGTCACTGATATTAATTTATCAACTTAAAAAATTTATAGTGGGTCCTTCCGCCCCCGGAATCTGGCGTCCGGGTGCTCAGCACCCGTTGAACCCCCGCTTGGTGCGTCCCTGTGCTTTAGGTTCTGATCTGAGGGAAACTCCTGGAATGAAAATTCCACGTTTAGAAGATGTGCATATCGGCACACAACAGTAATCCATTTTGAAAATGGGTTAGATTTTGTTGTGAAAACAACAGTTTGGTTTTAAAACTGTAATTGTTTTTAAAAAGAAACACAAGTAAAAACGACAAGCATTTACAATCCAGTAATTCAAACATGGAAACTGAGTTGCTTATACCTTGGGACGCAGTGCCATAAAACGGCTGAAATTGTCCCTATCGCCCAATGGCCAATCACCAAAAGTCTATTGTCTTCAACGTTAATGTTATAGCCGGTTCTTCATCCAGTTCAGCCTTGTTGCGATCTAGTGCCTAGGCAAGTGCTGGCGAAACAATGTTCTTCCTCGCTCGTTTCATTTTCTTTGGAGAACCTGATGTTGTTGCGGTTGCTCTGCGATCTTCCTCTTGAGTGCTGCTCCTACTCGATAAGGCTAGTTCAATATTTGCAAATAACTGATCCTTTTCTTCCACGTGTTTTCGTTTCAGTCGCTCAAAATTGTCTTCCTTCTCCTCTTTCTGGCTTCCTGCCCTGCTAACTGTTTTTCTTCCCCACAAATGTATCCTTTCCTTCCCTTCTCTCTTTGGGCCAATAGAAACTCTTTGTCTTCAAAAATGGTAATCATGTCAAGGGTGTTGGTATGGGTAATTTCGAAAAGATTGGCTAATTCCTCGGTGAAGGGTTTTTCCTTATCTTCGACGTATCTGCGGTTCAGATGGCCGAGAACGTCCCTTCCAAAGAGCATGCCACTGGTTGTCCTCCTTCTGAACCTTCGGGATGATGTTGTAGTCAGCCATGGTAGGTATTCGGGGCTTTTCGTAAATTGACAGAATCTCTTGCGTGATAATGCTTGAAGAATTCCTAAGTATGTTCTTTTCCGTTCTTATAAGAAAGAACAAACAACGCAGAACCTCTGCTTTCGACGGAAGCTTCTTATCCACAATAATATCAATTGATTGCCCGACCAATCAGACTTCACAGTTTTTGCTAGTTACAACTGAAGCCCGTGAAGCCGAACGCATATTCATTGTTGACACTTATTTTGTTGTTGTTACGTTACACTAACTTACTGGCGACTGGAGACCAGCTCGTTAAATTGCTGCAGAGCGCGCCATCACATAAGGGGAAGTACCGTACTACGTTCCAAAAGCGCATGCGCGAATCTGGGGAGGAGAAGGTCGCGCTTGCAAGATTATGAGGCAGGAAAGATGGATGGTTCCTGTGGTCTTGTTTTTCGTCTTCCATATGCGTTTACATTTCACAAGCGTTGTCGTCTCCCTAAATTCCTTATGTTAACTGATGATACAAACTACTTACGAAGTTTGGATTCGGTGTGACACGTCATAAAAATCTCTAATCATCCCCAAATTTTTTATGCAACGTTTTTTCCACAAACACAACAATATTATGGGGCAAGATTATGAAAAATAAAAAAATATATATATTATGTAAATAGGACCACCCTAGTAAATATACTTCATAACTAGCTATTTCTGAAGATCAGTTGTGAATATTATTGTCTTATATCAGTGTAGCACAATATGCCTGTATGTGCAATAGCAGGATGTTTATCTTACAGTAGGAAGACTTAAGTTCGGATATTATTTATCATTTTTTTCCTTCAAATCCTGATTTGGAAAAACTCTGGGTACTGAAATGTAAACGAAAGGATAAATTTAAAGTTAAAAATGCAAGAATTTGCTCGAAACCTTTTTCTGTTGACAATTATGTTCGTGACTTAAAATCAGTATTTCTTGGATTACCTGGCAGAAAGAAATTGAAAGCAGATTCTGTACCTATAGTCCATCATCCAGGTCAAATTGGCAATAAACCTATTACAATTGCTAATCCTCATGAATCGTCATTCTCCATTCCTAGTGTTCTGAATGTTAGTCATGCAGCAAATAGATTACATGGATGTGAAGTAAGAAAACGAGCATTGGAAACCTTTCACAATATGTCTCCAAAGAAAAAAAATTATAAAGCTTTGTCAATTGATATTACGTCATCATTTTCAGCTCATGTTCAACTTCTGATGACGAAGATAAGGTCACTGGAAATAAGAAATAAGATATTAAGTGTTGAGTGCACCAAATCAAGAGTGCAGAATAAGTGTCTTAATAACAAACTTGCATCTACTCAGAGGGTTTTCGGTGAATGTCTGAATAACTCAGCTTCACAAGTGGCAGCTGACGTGAGTAAAGTCTTACGTAAAATATTTGCGGAAAACCAGATTCGTTGTTTGCTCTATGACAACAAAAAATGTGCACTGGGAAAGGTTGTCATATGTAAAGCAATTACATTGCTGGTCATATCTCTTAAATCCAAAAACGTTTTGCTCTGTAATAAATTTGAGATACTAAATCTAAGTTAAGCAATTCGGCTCAAAAAATTATGTTGTTAAGTTTTTTGTGTGCTGTCAGTAGCTTAATATCTTGTCAACTTAACTTAATGCAGTCCCTTTCTGTTGATTTGAGCTAGCCTGGGTTGGGAGGAAGGTTTAAGCAGGGATGGACCGTGGCACACTATGATAAGTCTTTTTTTTTTTTTTTCATTTACATTCTGCTTGCCATTGCAATAGTATTGTATAATTTTTGATAGATTTTGGTGCTTTAATGCCACCTATTAAAATAATTTCAAAAATGAACATGTCGTGCGAATTTTTGTTTGTATTTGAAGGCTACTAAGTGGAATTCTGTAAACAATAAGATTTATTTGCAAAAATGAAACGCTGAATAACATTTTTACTTCTTGTTTTTTTATTCTGTTAACGGGACTACTTGATGCGCTGAGAATCGAAAGGCTGGAATTTAAATAGTTTGGATTTTTAAGAGTTTACGTTCGCACTGACAATAATTTTTTGTAAATATAACTTCCTGAGAACTACGATGTTCAGGAATATGTTTGTTTACAGCAATGACCTTTTATTTCTTCATACGAAAGCTGTTAATTTATGTTATTTTCAAAATTAATTAATTTGTGAAAGAGGAAATAACAGATCACACATAAATATGTTAATATTTATGAGTGATCTGTTATGTCAGCGGCGATGGCTCTCCACCCTCGCTGCTTTGCTCCCAGTGCGACGTCATTTCGCCAGTCAATAGCAGTTGGTATCCTAAGTGGTTCAACCTAAAGATATATCTAATAACCTTGGGAAAGGGTTAGTTATTCATTTTAAGGTGAACTGTATGATGTAATGGTTTGTTTGTTTTGATTGGAGGTTTAACGACAACCGTGAGCCAGTTGATGGGCTAAAAGGAGTCACTCGTCCATAATTTAGGGCCACCGGTTCTAAGGAGGGGAGAAAGCCAGTGCCGTAATACAAAAATAACATCCATGCCTCATCGGAATTGGAACCCGAACCCCTTTCTGACGATGATCAGACGCCGTCGCTTAGAAAACTGCACCACCGCGACTGCTATAAGGTAATGGATTTTAATATATATAATAACAGTGACAAAATACTGTATCCAAAGTCGAGCTGAAAAACTTTTTCGTATAAATATTCACTGAAGTATAAAACGGATGAAAAGGATAACGGTAGCAACGCGACGTGAAATGGACACCACGAGCTGTCTGTATAATACTTTCAGGTTTCCAGCAATCTCGTGTCCAATGATTGTGTTCTCGAGCCGAGGGGAAACATACCAAACTCTTGCGTTGGGTCAACAATGACTCCCGGATGAATCGTCATCTCCGAACCCCATAGAATACAGAGAACATTGCACTGTCCGAACGCTGATGTTACTACTGGCTCCATATGGAATCGTTCGGCGATTTGCGGCAATATTGCACGCCAGGTGGATAGTACGATGTGTGCCAGACGCTGCTTACTACGGTCACCACGGGCTTTTCTACTGCTACACACCTCTCGCATTCTGGATCTTTCCCCCGATTTGGGATAGTCCAAGAACACCATTGAAAGTAATAACCGTGTAAATGCAAATTGTCTTGAAATTTACGAGATCCGACCTTCGACACATATGGAGAAGATGACTACCGTCCCTATAGTAATATCAGCCCTAGGAGTTGTATTTAAGACCATTCACAACTCTATGATGACACCAGGCATTCAACTTGACCTCTGCATGGAACTACAGAAGGGTGCTTTCCTGAACACTTGTTGGATAGCAAGGAAGTTCCTGGACACCTGAGAGAAAGAAGTACACATTCCGGCACTTATTACATCGTACCCATCCCGGAAAGTAGAGAAAAACCTCAGAAAAATGTGGAATCATAATAATATAATTAGAATAATGTACACTGAAGTACCAGAAAAACTGATACACCAGTCTAATACTTGGTAGGTCTCCCACGGGAGCGCAGGACTGTAGAAAGATGACGGGGCATGAACTCCACTAGCTTCTGGAAATATGCTGTAGGCAATGCACACTATACTTCTTGCCGAGCGATCCTCAATTCGGGTGTATTCTCTGATCTCGAATTCCTGTGTTCGATAGCGCGTCGCATGGCATCCCCAATATGTTCTATCACGTTCAGATCTGGGGACTTGGGTAGGTTTTGCAACAACCCAAACTCAGATGAATACTCCTCTAACCATAATGTGGCGTCCGGATAATTGTGTGGAGGTGCATTGTCCTGTTGGAACAAGCCCACCACATCAGCATGAATGCAGGACATCAAAGGGTGTACCTGGTCAGAAAGGGTGCGCACATGGCGTTGGCCGGTCACAGACGTTTGTAGACGTACCAGGGGTCACAGTGAAGTCCAGCTAAACACTCCCCGTACCATCACGAACCCCCACCAGACGGTACAGTTGCCTGTTGACAAGCGGGATCCATGGCTTCATGGGGTTTGCGCCACACACGAATACTTCCATCTTCCCGATACAGCTGGCAACGCTACTCGTCAGATCAGGCACCTTGTTTCCAGTGATCAAGTGTCCAGTGGCGGTGTTGCCGTGCCCAAGCGAGGAGCATAGTTCTGTGTCGTGCATCCATCAAGGGGACTTCAGTTGGGGGTCGGCTCCCAAAGCCCATATCGTGCAGGGTACAGTCCGGACGCTGAGGCTCCAGCAGTGAATTCCGATGATACCTGTGAGAGTGTTGCACGCCTATTGCGTGAACCGATTCTTGACAGCCGACAATGGTCATTTTACCCAATGTCTCTTTACGGCCACATTGGTATCGTAGGTTGGAGGTTTATCCGGAATCCTTGTAGTCACGGTACACCCTTGCAATTGTCTTCCGTGAAAATCCGAATATCGTTTCTACCTCCGAAATACTATGGCCCATCTCACGAGCGCCAACTATGACACCGCGTTGAAAATCGCTTAAATCGTTATTACTCGGCATTCTCATGCCGAAAACAGCTCTGACAGCTGGCAAGAATGTCTGTCGCTTTACAAACGCACTGGCGGGCGCAACCGAGTACGCGCAAAGGCCACGTTGCTATGTATTTTGCATAAGCTCGTCTGTGCCAGTTGTTCTGGCACTTCAGTGTATAGCAGTCATAGGAAATTGGCAAGTTTAGATAACTGACATTATAATTCCTGGCGATGCCACAGTCAATGAAAAAGAACTGTAAAAAATGACTAAATATAGAGACCCAGCTGTTGCATTTACCGTACTAAGGTCTAAACACACAACGGTAGTCCTCGTTGTCATCGGGGCATTAGGACCAATATCAAAAATATTTATGAATAATTTCAAAACATTGCAGCTTTCGGATATACCAGTCACAGAACTGAAAAAAAAGCAGCTTGGGACATATACAAAGACCATTCAACAATACGCCGATTCTTGACTGATGGCTAGATCTCTGGTGGAAACTGATTTCAGCTGAACAACAGCAGTCAGTGGTAATGTTGTTGTTTGCTTCTTTTTGTCATATGCTATGTTTAACATATTTCGAATAAAAGAGGAGAATACTAATAATAATACTTATAACTATAAAATATATCTGGGTGCTAACGCACTAGCAAAATTTTTCAATAAAATATGTCAGTAGCAAAACGTAGCAATCTTAAATCAGCTTAAAAATTATGACAACGAGAGCAGCTGTCGTTTGTCATAGAACATACTCCAACAGAAGAACGAATATTATTCTAAAACTTTCGCACTATCTCGAAGAGAAACTAATCTAGTCCAACAAAGTCAACCTAAACGAAAGACGTCTGGATTCGAGCAGTGATGAAAGTCTGCAATGTCATAGTCTTTGGGGAGATTATCAGTACGTCCTTCACTTACATTTAAACTCAGATTTTCGCATGATATCACGTGAATAATTATTTGCATATAACAGGGCTGGCAACCCTGTTTAAATATTTCCTGAATTTTAAAGATACGAGAGAGCCGCACACGGAGATGTCAAAACGATAAATGAACTGCCCGCCCAGTTTTCATAAAACAGAAATATCACAGAATCATCTCCATAAATCATATAAAATACAGCACACAAGACAAAGAATGTAAATATTATTATTAATCAAGCAATTGTTTAACCATAACTAATAACATAAAATCGAATGTTTGGAATATATCACATTATGTGATTAATCATTTTGTTGCTACAAGTTATTGCATTTTAGATTTGGATGATCTCAGTTTTATTTATTATTCGCACTCTTATCCGAAAACGGGCTTCTGTGTTAAACGTAATGTTTTGTTTTGCAAGTCAAAGAGCATTTCTGCAGCTCATTATAATAAAGCACTAGTCATAGCGTTTTAGTTTTTCAGTGTACGTTGTATGCATAGTTGCTCTACATACGAAGACACAGCAAGGTTCTAGATTTTACGGTAAATAATTCAGATGATGCGTATCGACTCAAGGAGATTTTGTGTTTCGTAAAACAGTAGCAGAATTATTATTTTTTGTTCGATGAGGGCTTCGGCCCGTTTTCATAGAAATGCTGGCTGGATTATGAAAAGTGGACTATATTAAAGGTACATACAGTATATATATATATATATATATATATATATATATATATATATACAGAGATTTCTCGAACCCGACGTTCACTTCTCGTATCCATTACACGTGGTGCTCCGCAGTGTCCACGTGGCTTATTTGCAATGTTTGCATTTCTCCAATCACGATACACTTTAACCAGAGCAGCACGCGAACAGTTCACAAACTGCGCTGTTTCAGAAATATTGCCACTCTTGCCCCGAAAGCCGATAATCATTTCTTTTTGCAAATCTGATAAATCGCTCCTGTGACCCATGATAGCAACGAGTAACGTGTTTTCAGAATGCCTACACCATACCTTATGTACCATCCAAGTCAGCTCACAACATGTGTCTTCTTTCATTGGCTACGCGCTGTTGACGTCAAATGCAGGAGATAGTTACAATAATGTGACTCGGCTGTGTATAACTTTCTGCAAAAACTATAGAAATAACATTTCTCATTACTTGATTCCTGTGCTGAAACGCACATTGGTTCTCAGCAAAATGCCTACTTCGAATACCGGAATAAACTTAGCTTCAGTTTACTTTGCACAATTTCTAGGGAAAAAGTATGTACATTTGCAGTGTTGATGGCATAAATTGGTACAGCTACTTTCCTACCCCGCACTTCTCTTTCTAAATTACATTTTTTTTCACTCATGTTGTGAGGCGTCGGGAAATTCCCCTTCAGTTGTTTTCTTAAACTGCTCCGAATTTGCGGAGAATTGTGCCGAAACGTATTAGTGTTTACTCAAAGTACAATTTTCCTTATGACCGTTTTATTTAGCTATTTTTGTTCTGACGATTTCGTGCAGAACGGGAAAATCCTATTATTCCACTAAGCCATTGGAATTGGAATTTCCGAAGAAAAACTGAATAACAAAGAAGTCATGTCACATTGTGAAATCTATGGAAAGCTGTAATAGGCAGATTGGCTTATAACGAAGCAAATTTCTCCGTCATTTCTGTCCACGCCAGGATTCGAACCTGAGTCCGCTTATTCTGGAACAAGTCGCTCTACCAACTGAGCTACGCAGACGTTCATTCTGATTCCTATCTGCCCTTATGTCGTGCGCGTTCTGCTGGCAGGTACGTCACACCTACCCCCCCCCCCCGAAAGAGGACCGGGGGCATGGCCCACAGGTCAGCCGTGACCATGAATCGTTGCAGGCAGCCATCCACTGTAGAACGTGCACTTGAGAACTCCAAGTCAATCTGGTGTGTGGAATGCAACGTCAAACACATTTATTCTTCGAAGCGCTGCTCTGATTTTTCCTATCTCGCGGTGTGGAAAGAAAATCACACCATTGCGAGATTTTGAACGGTCTGGTCATCCGGATATTTCGGGCGCCATTATAACGAAGTAAATTTCTCCGTCATTTCTGTCCACGCCAGGATTCGAACCCGAGTCCGCTTATTCCGGAACAAATCGCTCTACCAACTGAGCTACGCAGACGTTCATTCTGATTCCTATCTGCCCTTATGTCGTGTGCGTTCTGCTGGCAGGTACGTCACAGACTGAATGGAAATTTAGAGCAAAAATGCTGGTAGATGTTGCCTGAGTGAAATATGTGTTCTTTTCTGTATTTCGTATGTTTTTGGTACCACTTATTAAGGAAAAACATAGCGAATATTAACTTTTCCTTGTACATCATAGTAACAATGATTTATTGATACTGTATTTATACAGTGTGTGAATGTGTAACTGTGCTTCTGTTCCAATGATATCTTCAAATAACGCTTTACAGCAGATTTCTTGAAAGCCTAATAATAACTTAGGAAAAATTCCAACTATGGTGTGTTAAATGATACCGAATTAAGAACATATGTTTCAAATACTTATTCCAAAGAGATTCAAATCAGTCAAAAATAATACTCTTGAAAAATATTGTGTAAGGGTAAAAATATAAGAATCTAAACTCAATGCAATTGTATGAATAAATAAAAGAAAATTTGAAGGTCCACGCGTGTTCTACTCTCTCCTGTTTTTTTTTTTTTTTTTTTTTTTGATTGGAGGTTTAACGACCACCGTGAGCAACTCAATGGGCTATAAGCAGTCGCCCGTCCCTAATTTAGGGTCACTGGCTCCAGGGAAGGGAGAGAGCCAGTGCCGTAAGACAAACACAACATCCATGCCTGACCGGGATTCGAACCCGGACCCCTTACGGACGAATGATCAGAGGCCAACGCCTTAGACCACTGCGCCACCGGGGCGGCTCTCTCCTGTTTGGACCTACTCAATGAAATCAAAGCAACGCTGACCAAATAGGTTTTTTTTTCTTTTTTTTTATTATTGGAACTTAATGGGCTATAGGCAGACGCCCTACCCTAATTTTGGGTAACTTGTTGAAGTGAAGGAGAAAGTCAGTGCCATAAGACAAACACAACGTCCATGCTCCACCGGGATTCTAACCCGGACCTCTTTCGGACGAAATATCAGAGTCCATCGCTTAGACCACTGCGCCAAACACCGTTTTATTTCAGGCTTATAAATCTGTACATAACGCATGATGCAATTTGTGACTTTTTATAATTTTACACTTATTTAGTTTTAGTTTTATATAGAGCTTTTCAACTTATACTTCAGTTGTATCCTATTAATATACTACACTGAGATGGAGTCGATGTTTATGTATTCAGATACCCAAAAGAAATATAGGCTCACAGAAAAAAAAATTGAAACTATACTTTCCAGTAAAATAAGCAAAAAAGTATTTTAATAAAGTTATGCACTTCTTTATTTGGACTTTTTATGATGTTAGGTTCTTTACATTTCGCCTTTCAGCAGGCATATTTCACATTAAAATCACGTTTTCAGCTTACACTAGTTGTTTGACTTATTATTGGGATCATTAGGATACATGCATCATATTTGTTCTCATATACGGTATGGAATTATTTTAAAGATGAAATACTTCATTAAAAGAATCTGTACTCTCCTTAAGCCAATCCTTCCGTAATACTGACGGTTAATCAGCTGGATCCCCTTTTTTTCATACCTATTTCTCTTCAGCGGAAATCTGGACTGTTACGTTCAGTTAGCTTCGGAGTTTTACCGTGTCGTTTGTTGGAGGGTTTGATCCCAGTCCGTGCACATCCCATCCCAAACGGTTCACCTATGTCCGGCAATTTCGCTGAAATATCACGCATTTGTTGATTGATTGTTTCTTTCCATATTATTTATCGACTTTGGGTTTCAGTTAATTTCGTCGATCGAGCCATCTTGTATTCACAGCAGTGGCGGCTTTTCAGGTGAAGTAGGGGAAGTGCCTCTTCAGCTATTTTACTTAAAATAAAGTTTTTTTCAGTAATCTGTATAATATATTCTTTTTTGCCTGTATTGTGTTACAAAATACTCAAAATTTTGATTAGATATCAATACACATAACGCTTTCAATACGGAAAACAAGTCCTCACACGCAAAACAGTGCAAGTGAAGAGCTGAAATAAATACACTTGGAAGTCTGCAGCTTGACCAAGTTGCCATGGTAACCGTGACGTCAACCTCATTTATCTGGTGCGCAAGTGAAGTGTTTCAGCTTTCGGCGTCGAGGCCCTGCATTTGGAGTCATGACTTTTGAAGGAGATCACGGTGAAACCGGACGATTTACCCAGGGTACCTTGAAATCAACTAGGGCTTTTTCTTTGCGGTTTTGTGGTACATGTTTTCCGAAAGGAATTTGTTTTTTCGTGCTTTGTGATTATTTGTCAAACAGTTTAGCTGTTACTGTAGTTTCGTGTACTGTTTAACAGTTAGCGACAGTTTTATTTAAAGTATGTATCCTGTGAACGACATTGTTTGTAATTTATTACAAACTCCATTTAATCGGTGGAAAGATGAAGGTAAAAGAGACATTTTACTTCAAGGACGACCGACGGATTCACTGCCAATTGTTGTCAAAAAAGAAAGAAAGAAGAACGGTAAATCTTATATTATTAAATTTTAAAATTGTTCGTTTACTGAATATAAATGGCTGTGTAGTACTTCTGTGTTGCAAAAATTATTTTGTTAGTCCTGCTTACATTTTAGTAACAAACATTCGTGGCCATGACGAAAGCATGGACTAGATAAATCGTGGAAATTTCAAGGAATTACTTTTATTGTTGATATCAGGAACACCTTTAGATTTTCAAACTCAATACGAAAAGATAAAAAATGTCTTCACAGGTTACTCAAAAACTATTCAAATAGAAGTAATTGAATGCATTTTTGAATATATAAACGATCACGTTAAAAATGAAATAAATGAAGTTCAATGCTTTTCTATTCAAGTACATGACACAACAGACATAAATCAGACTTCTCAGTGCTCTTTAATACTAAGATTTGTTGATTCGGAAGGTGCATTGGCTAAGCGATTTCTGGGTTTCCACAACGTGAGTGGAGGTCGAACGTCAGAAGCTTTATACATAATGCTAGACAACATTTTGGAACAATTCAAATATCAACACAAATTAATAGGACAGTGTTACGATGGGGCAAGTGTAATATCTGGACACTTGAATGGGCTCCAGAAAAAAATCAATGATAAAGCTTCTCAAGCTGTTTTTGTTTATTGCTGAGCACATCTTTTGAACCTTGTATTACAGCAGAGTTTTTCTAAAATTTCAAAGTGTCGTGTATTTTATGCAAGCTTTAGTGGAATTCCTTCGTTTTTTCACCACCACGGCTAACTGGGATTATCAACTGCAACTGTTACTGCTCAAATATCTGTTACTTTGGCGACCTCTACGGGGATTTGCGAGTAAGAAAAATACTATTTTTCGTCGCTAGAGCGTGCAGACTCTGACCCCAGTTAATGGTTTTTTTTTTTGGCTGATCATAATTAGTTTTTCATGTACCGTCCTGTTTAAACGTGCATTATCGCGAGATAAATCGATTCTGCTTTAATCTATTTTCATGGTCAATCATTTCAGTTAAGCAACTGTATGAACGCAAAATAAAGTGGAGAATTTATTTCATAGCTCATATCGTACTCAAATTGCAAAACGGTTCTTGATTGAATTCAGTAGCTACCATGGTGTTTTGCTGTGAACCTTATTGTAACTCCAAAAAAGGGAAAGCCAAAATTTATTGAGTACCTTTGGTTATTGTGTGGCCAATTCACACAAAAACAGAACAATAACTTTAGACACAGGGGAGAGTTTCTGATTCTGAAAGTTTGGAACTGCGAGTATGCTGAGTTGGCGTTCCAGTTAGGCTTATTGGTTCTATCACACACACTGTTTGGGTGACGTTTCCTATTGCAATTTCGTTTCAATTCGATGATTTCTGATACATTTTTATCGGATTGCTATACTTTGAATGTTTTTCTCTAAGTTTATCGTGTGGCTTCACCACATGATTTGGAAATTTTGTGATTGTGATTTTTCTGGTTTGGATTTTGAAAAATAGGTAAGCCGTTTATTAATTAAATATCGAGTATAAATTTGAGTTTTTATGTAGTCAGTGCTGTATTTCGAGAAAATAATTGCTTCAGGAAAAGTATTGTTTATGTTTCTATACTTTGAAATTCCGAAAAAACTTTATTTTCTCACATTTAACGACAAAAGTGCTCGATTTGTTTCACATTTTGAGAAAAAATGACTTCATGGGAAATTTCCAGGGGAAAAAATCCCTAAAAAGTTTTTTCTGAGACATTCTGAATTCTTGCGATGCAAGACTTGTTCCACTAGTTATATCATTTTAGACTGTTAAAGTATAAGTCTTCCAATCGTTAAAATTACAGAGATTCCGGAGGAGAAAGAGAATGCTAGTGAGATATTATCTGTAACAGCCTTGGGTGTGGATACACTGCAATCCAATATGCTACATAGTATTTGGACAATGAAATCAAAAATAAAACTAAGCACTCATATCAGAGATCTACTTTTTAAAATTTCGCAAAATATTATCCCGACAAGAAAATGGTTGTATCAAATTAAACTAATATCTAATCCTTATTCTAACTAGTGTGGCTCAGAAGAAACTTTCTAACATTTATTTGTATATTGCATAATTGAAAAATAGATCTGGAAGTGTTTACAACAATACTTAAATTATAGACATAAATTTACTGCACACCATTTCGTACCATGTACCTCTAGACTGCTTTGAATATAAAAACCTAACAATTCATTATTTAATAGCAATAACAAAACGTAATATATGGAAAAATCGAAATGCCTTATCTTACGAACAAAACTAAAAAAGTACGGAACAAATTAAACTAGCTATTAAATGCGATCACAGAAGGATACTGGAGTTTGAAACTAGAACGTTTCGAGCTCACAAAGCTTTTAATAAATGGAGAGTATTAGCACCAGTAATATTTAAAAAAGGAACGAAAGTACTAAATTAAATAATAGAATAAAGCATTTAAAATATTAATGGTGAAAATGTTAAATATATTAAAACTGAAAAGTATAAAATCGTAAATTAAACTCTGGAACACATATAATTTTTGTTACCCATATGGTTTCAGATTTTATTTGGAAAAATGAAAATATAAATATAAAATTTATTTTGACCATGTCAGTAGGATTTTAATAATTTACTAAATAATACTATAATATATTCACTGAATTATCAAACTATAATGGAATACCGTACCTAAAAAATTAATTAATTTGTAATAATATAATTAAAGAAAAACTGGATCCATTGGTGTTTTTTCATCTGATCTTTAGTATTTGCTCTACTATTCTGTAACACAACTTTCCTACTTTTTCATGTTTTTAAGAAAAGTTCTTTTGTTTACTCTAATTTTTGCCATTTGTTTTTATCTGAAATGCCTTTAACAAGAACCTCTTACTAAGTACATGTAGAGTGTTCAAAAAGGTGATTTCTAAATAAAATGTATACTTCCTGTAAGAGCGGAAACACTTGTGCAGGCTCCCACACTCTCAGTTGGGTGTCTGCTCTGCCTGGAAATATGAGAAAATGATAATTTTTAAAGGATCCTCTAATAATTATAATAATAATAATAATAATAATAAAAGTATCCACTAAATGTCTTAATTTACTAAAAAGATGTATGAATGTGTGTTTAAATGGAAAAATTAGGTAAAATATTAATAGATTCCTAAACAATATGTTATACACTTGTTTCTTTAAAATGCTGCGTAATAGATTCAAGTAAATTGCCTATGTTTCCCATCACCATTTTTTAATGAGAAGCTAATGCCAGAATTTGAATTCTATATGAACAGTAATTCTTGTAATTATCTGCAGATGTTTTGTATATTCAGTTCCATATTTACGGCAATACAGTTTTAATGGGTTTTTTCAGTGTATACGAACTACGCAATTAACCCCTTTTAAACTACAGAAGTTTGGTTGATTGATAAATAGTTTAATGTAATAAAAAAACCAATCTTCTGCGAGAGTTCATTACTGTTGTGGTAATTACAAATTAGTTTATCTCATCTATCCGTTTCTTTACTCCATCCCATGGATCATTCGTAATTTTACAAAAGAGCAGCTCTTTTGTAAAATTACGAATTCGTTGTTTTTTAGCAGTTGAAGAAATTTAATAGCAAGACAAATCAAATGACTTCTCATCTAACGCTTGTTTATTTACATGTCAAAATATTCCACACAAGACCCTAGGAAACGAATGGATGAGATTCCGCACCTACGAAATTCCAGTTGGAAATGTTCCCGACAAGAATCGTTAGGGGTCGGCATTCAGCGCCACGGTGGTAGAAATATGAAACACTACCTGTACGTTGACGGATAAGGAGTGACGGAGCCTTGAGAAGTAACATCAATAGTTGAGAATCCCAGTTAGCCGTGTCACCACTCAGTGAAGCGCTCTTATACACTCACATCTACAACCGCAATACGCATACCAACCATATCAGAAACTCGTTGGTCCTCCACTTCGAAGTTAGTAAGTGTAATTGTTGAAGATTGGGATAAATTGAAGGAAGTATTCGAATTTCTGACAAACAGTAAACAATCAGACAAAAATCAATTAAACTTGACAAGGATTTTTTAAACGATATAAACACTTTTGAATTTACATTTTTGGCAATACTATTTAATGAAATCTTTGGCCCTACCGATCTATTATTCGAAATTTTGTAGAAAAATCACTAGACCTAAACTGCTGTGTAACTCAAATTAAAAAACTCGCTAAATTTTGAAATATTTGAAACACTGGAAATACTAGCAAAATCACAGAAATAAGCAGATAAAAACGGGAATACACTGCTCTTACACAAGAAACAATTTTTCAAAATTATAAAGAATTGAATTTTTAAATTTTAGACCACATTCTTATGGAAATGGATATAAGATTTCAAGACTGTGAAAAACTTCAATTTGTTTGTCTTGCTGACACAACCATTTCGAACAATTTAATTCAAGCTTTCCCTCTCACGATTTTGGAAATCTACAACATTTTTACCGAAAAATATTTACTAGACTCCAGTGCTTTAAAAATGAACTGAGTCTTGTATATGCCAACGAAAAATTAAGGAATATATCGACTCAAGAACTTCTTCGAGTGCTTCATGAAGATAAAGGCATTTTTACAGAAGCTTATAAATTGGTTGCTTTCATTTTAACCATTCCATCTACAAGTGTGTGAGTGGAAAGAAGTTTTTCTTGCCTTAAAATAATACAAACTTACTCATAAAACCACCCTATTTCTCAGAACAGACTTGCTTCTTTGGCAAATATTTCAATTCAGAAAGATATTTTATTGATGCTCACGAAGAAACAACCATTCTATGACGACATAATTGACATATTTGCAGCTTTAAAACAAAGAAGAATTCATCTAATATAGAAAATAGGTTTGTCTTCATATAGTGATTTTCATTGAAGACAGTAGATATTTTTTCGTATTGCTCTTGTAGCTTTTTACCAATTTTTTCAACCACGAGCCGCCACTGATTCACAGTCGTCCTGTTGCCTCATCACATGGACATGCGAGTATTTTATAAGTCGGTCGTAAGACCTGCGCTTTCTTACGACATAGATATTTTTTTATTGGGGGCTTAACTACCACCGTGAGCAACCCAGTGGTATATAAGTAATCGCCCGTCCCTAACTAAGGATCATTGGCTGAAGGAAAGAGAAATAGCCCGTTCCGTAAGTCAAACACGACGTTCATGCCTCAGCCTGGCTCGAACTCGGACCCATCTCTGAAGAATGATCAGAAGCCATAAATTAGAAGACGGCGCCACCTTTAGATATCTGCAGAGAGGTGTCTGCATCTTTATTATCAGTACAGAGATGTCTTAATATCAATAGTAAAGCTGCCAATGTCAATAATCTTAAAAACAAATTCAGCAAAAGGTTTTTATCTGTTTGGGATGTCGCCGAGAATGTACGTAAAAAATCTAAAAATTGTTGTAAAGTTCAAACATTTGTAATGTTATGTAAAGGTTATTTTTTATAAAAATGTTTCCATGTTCTAAAGTTAACGCAAAGAGTTTTTCCTAGTTCAAACTTGCAGAGTGTGCCAAAATATTTTTAGATAAAAACCTTAATGATTTTTTTAGTAATTTCTCCCCATATGTTTTAGCCTGAGAATATAATTTAATCCCATTTGCTAAACAGTTATATGTAGAGAATAACTGGGAGGCTACATAATTTCATTTTGCTGCTATCGGTACGAAACGTGAAATAATTCTGAAGGAATATCTAGCCGTATATACACTTTTGCTAATGACCTTTGACATGATCTTTTTTTCTCATTTTGGCTGCATGATTCAAAAAGATTTTCATTGTTCATGATACAAAAGCTTTTATTCAGACTGTACAAATTAAATATCGTTGATACATGTTTGTTTAATTTCGTAGTTGACGTGATAAAGCGAACTGCGTAGCAAGTGTGTTCAAAAGGATCCTGATGAACTGCTTTCCTTTCATTATTAGAAATACACTTCCTAGAATCGACGCCAAAGTTGCAGTGTTCCCCTAACGTTTGAAATGTACGATTGGGATCTTGGATGTTGTGAAAATAATACGACTGTAAAGCTCCTTTTTGAAAAGTACGTACTCGTATCTAGCTGCTGCTGCAACAACTTTTTCCGAAAAGTAGCAACTTCCTCTACTTTTTAGCTACTTTTCTTTCATTTGGTAGTAAGTTAAACATGCACATTCTGAAGACCATATTTATTTGCATATTCTTAATAATGGCATTCGGAGTTCAACACAAAGTTTAATTTCACAAGTAATACATCTTCGTATTTACCACAGCTCTGGTAATAATCCTATATAACACATATTGTCACATTCAGTCTTATATTCCAGACTAACTGACGTGCTCAGGAAACTCAAATAAGAACATTACTAAAAAGTATCTCAAAATGCATTTTCATTGCAAAGAGAATCGAATCTCATCTACAAAATCGCTAGCTCGAGCATTTCGTATGCTCTGTCTTCTCAGGCCGACTGAGGAGTGTTCCCTGTAAACAGCATAAAGTAAGGAACATAATCTCTACGCTGAAAAATGTAGCTATCATTCACAACGTAAGTCAAGTCAGGTACGAGAATGTGCGCTGGGCACACGCAAACCCCCGTTTCCAGATAATACTCTTCCTCGAAGAATGAAATTATCACGTGATGGTATGCCTTTTTTCTACTTTTTTTCAAATGTAGCACGAATTATTGCGTAATGTTCGGCTACACGCTACTACACATTGTAGCGTGTAAGTTCTACAACTACATTTTGTATTTATAGCAATACGCATGCTACTACTGTACATGTAGCGTGCTACAGTAGCATCGCTTCATCTTATCACTCGAATAGCATCGTGAGATAAATTTCTTTTCCAGACCTGTCTTCATGTAATTTACAAAAGGTCGAAGGAAAGAGAAGAAAAATGTAGAAAGAAAAAATACAGAGGAAGTTATTTAAGAAAATTTTAGTTTTTTTTCGCGGGTTATAAATTCTGTAATTTGCTGTATAATTTTTGGTTTATTGAAAACAATATTTCTCAAAATAATATAATTGTGCTAGTAATCCAAATTTCTTATTGTAGAATAGAAATCAAAGTTTCCAAGATTTCGCATATCAAACAAATACATTTTTCAAGGTGCTTAACAGACAGCAAACTACAAACTTAATAATAGGACTGTTCAAGAATTTGAACGCGGTGACTTGACAATAAACGAACAAATGCGAAAGTAATTATTGATTCAAAGACTCGAGGAGCCATGTTCGTTCAGCATGAGGAATCCTGGTTAGAAAAGAAAGGCATTCAGTGTTCGAAGAACTGTTTCCTAATTTGTGGCATCTCCAGTGGGATGCGATCATTGCAGCACTCACTGTTGGTAATGATTTGCAAAGTTTCGTGAATGGCAGGAGATTGAGGGGTCGACTAATTTCTTAATGTCATCACGCATAGGAGCACCAAAACTGAATTTGATTTATCCGGATTGGGCAGTTGTTAATTTACCGTTCTTTGTCTCACGAGGATGCTCATTGACTCTAAATCTAAATGAACGCTTGGTCATTCCAATTCACTGTAGCTTGGAGCCGTCCGGATATTCTAGAGAGTTGGCATAAGTACCTGCCAAGTTGAAAAGATGCCGCTTGTTAGTATTTCTTTTATGCATGGCTTATAAAAATGTCCTTGACGTTATGCCAGTACCGCAGTTGATCTTCTTGAGCGAGTTCTCGAGTAGATAGTAGACATTTGACATATAGAAAATTAAGCCAAGGTAACATAGCTGCGGCATATAGATTAACATGACTGGTTGTGTTTTTTTCGATATAGCTATGCAATGAGCTCGAGTGGCCAATACGACAACGCTTTTTTATTCGCATTACCTAGAAGGAATATCTGAGGAGACGGAAGGAGCTCTTCTAATTTGGGAACGAAAGAAAGTTGTCCTGTAATTGACGGGGCAGAATGAGCTGCGGAGCGTAAAGTTGGGGACGGATGTTGGTTTATACATGTATTAGACCTGTGTACAAAGGCAATTTTCAGGTAGTTTGCTCAGTAAAACATTAAGTAAGGCAAGGTATTATTGGGCTCCAACTGATTGTGAAATTGATCGTAGCGTGAATATCATTCATTTTTCCAATATAATTTAATAACGTAATTTAACATGACGCTTCGTGCCTTTGAATGGATAATTACAATCACAGCTGTTAGTTTATCGTCGAGTCAAGTCACCGCTTTCAAATTGTTAAATCGTTCTATTTTCCAGTTCGCTGTCAACTTTCCTTGGGAAAGTGCTGTGACTAATGCTCGAAAGTTGAGAAACTGATTATTTTTTCTACGCCAAGAGATTCTGATTTCTAATAGAATTATACTTTTTTGAGCAGTGATGATACTTTTTTGAATTAGTTGGTTCTTAGTTCCTTTTTATTAATTAGAACTAATATGAATATTATACCTTCGGTGAATGTTATCTGACATAAATAATATTTTTCTAAAATCAGGGTTTTAACACTTTCACATGAGAAAAAAGAAATACGATTTGTAACGGGAATCAAGATGAAAACAGATAGCATACCAAATAATTAATTGTCATTTGTATATCAGTGATTTTCGTAATGATCACACTAAAATTTCGAAAAATATATTGATTGAAGTTCTTTGCTTAGGACGTGAGCTAAAGCTCATGAATAATAAATGATATAAAGATATCCTGATGTACATTTGAATTTCTTCATAATAAAATTAAAGAATTAAATATTTCAATCTAATTACTGCACAGATTTACCTGTGTTTTACATGATTTCAGTTTTGACATTAGGAACAAGTGAAAATATAGTTAATTACATAAAATTGGTAACAATTTAAGTTATAATTTATATTATTATATATTCAAGTTAGGAAAATTACATCAGGGAGTTTTATACATCTTTTAATCAAAATATATTACGCATAGATCTTATTTATATTTAAGCATTATTACTAGTGACAATATGAACTGTGGAACATAAAAAAAAGAAAAACTTAACAATTTCTTTTCTCCCTTACTAATTATATTGAACTTAGAATTATTTTTTAAAATGAGATATACCAAGACTTTCAGCACACTGACAATATTATTCATTATTCCCTATCAAATTCTAGTCGAATTCCACAAATCGTTATAAGGATTACAAAATGTGTAAAGTGTGATCTGTTTTCTTGGGCATGGAGCTCTGAGTGTTTTTCCGTTCATATGGTAAGAGCTTGTTGCTCCGTTCTGCTTTCTCAGTGTCGTGGTGTGAAGCCATGGTATAACAAATAGCACAGATGGTAAAAAATGTAAGAAATTCAGAATGAAATTTCTGAATTCATTGCCATCATTTTTTATGGCTTTGTGGTGCAGAAAATGTAGGTACAAAAACGTAAATGAAAATTGAGAAGAATTAAGGAAATTTGTTTAAACGTTTGACTAATGAATAAGTGTATGTTCACGATAAAAGAATTAAAATGTTTGGTTGTTCAGAAAAAATGTTTAGAAACGATGGGAAACGCCCTAAAAAGAAATAACCAAACATCAAGTGGTAACATACCGGTGCGATTCCATAGTTTGAAAGAGGAACAATGCTCAGCCGAACTTATTTGTGGGAATGTGGTTGGATTTTGTTTCTCCTAACACCGCTGTTTAGCACAGAGAATGTCAAAGTTCTCAGTTTAAACGTTTGATGATGAAACAAATTCATATAACTTCACCTCATTGTGTAAGAAACAGGCTGCGTTTTATGTAATCATTTTCCACCATACTGTGGAAATCATGATTACAGGGCTTCAACGCACAGCTGGTTCAAACGACAGACACCTTCGGATTACACACTCGAATCAACCACTTTAGTAAATTGACGTCCTTATAGGAAATGTATCAAAAGCGTAACAGGTGGGGATCGTATGGGGCATCGTCCGAGCAGTGTGGAATTCGATCTTGACTCCTTCAATTTTCTGTAGTTTACGATCGACGATTTGAAAGGAATGACTTGGGTCATTATCCGCTTGAAGAAAACCCCTTTTTCTATTGATGAACGCTGCACTGAGAAAATAAAACGACATTGCTGGTACATAAAATGTTCTCATCCTACTCTGGCAAAAAGGTGGAATGCCAGTAAAAGGATAATACGTAGCATCCCATCAAGCGTTCTGCTTGACTACACGTCGTTAAGTAAATCACAGTTGAATTCATAGGCGACAACCTGTAATTTGCTATTGGAAACAGTTCAAAGTTCAGTTAAGCCACGCGTAGCGAGCAAAGGGAGTGTCAGGTCATATCACTCATTCACTAAAACATCACTGTCAAAACGCGAAAACAAATTTCTTCCGCTTGTTGTTTTGATGAGTACTACGTGGGGTGTTCGGTAATTTCCAAGTCTAAAAACCATGCAGTGACCATATTCTATTTTCAAAAAGCTCACCTCTGTTTTTCAACATAGATTTCTCTGATTTTAACACCCTGGTTGCTCATGTCATCGAAAAGGCGAATTCCAGATGCGAAATATGTTTTATCTTTCTCGTCAAACCAATATTTCGTTGCCTTCTTCAGTTCCAAATCGTCCGCAAAACGCCTAAGTCGCAGATATTTTTCTGATGAAATTTTCCAAAGGAAAAGAACACTAGATTCGAATGCAGGTGAGTAAGGTGGGTGGGTAAGAAATTTGAAGCCGCATTCTGTCACAACTTGCACGGAAGCATCGGCAGTATAGATTAGAGTATTGTCCTGGAGATGCAGAATACCTTGTGGGAATTTCGCTCGCCGTTTTCTGTTGATGGCTTCACGGCATTTTCGCAATAGCTCGGAATAATAAGCAGCATTCGTACTCCTTTTGTGATGCAAGTAATCTAATAAACGCAATCCTCTTGAGTCCCAAAAATTGGTATCCATATTCTTCCATGCAGATGATTTTGTTTTACGCAATTTCGCTGTTGGTGACCCGTGATGTTTTGCACTGCATGATCTTTTGTTTAGTATCAATGTCCAAATGGTGAAGCCACGTTCATCACCAATCACAATACAGGAATAGAATATTACTGGATCGCGGTTAATGTGGTCATGTTGAACCCGACTTTATTAATTCAGCACAATAAATCTTCATCTCAAGTGTCAAAAATAAAAGAAACCATCTCGCACAGACTTTTGACATCTTTAACTGCTCTTGCAAAATAGTCCAAACACAGACAATACTTAATTTCATTTCTTCAGCAATATGTGTGATATGGATACGCTGTCTTGACATCAAGAGGTCCCGCATTTTCAGGCAAAGTTATCCTGTGGTCATGTCAGCTGAGATTTCCACCCGAGGATCGCTACCCAAAGAGGTTATTCCCCGTTTAAAGGGAGAAGCCCATCTTTTGACTGTGGCATATGAAAGTGCACCACCGACGTACAGACGGACCATTTGTTGATGAATACTACCTTGAATTTCACCTTCTTTCGACAAAGGTTCAATCACCGCTCGTTCCTTAAATTTCATCTGTCTCTCATCCATTTTAAACCTTAATAGACTTCAATAGATTGTGGTCTTGTCTCAAATGATGACACTGCTACCTCACGAGACGTTTACGTAACTAAAGAATGATGCATACTTTACGATACTTAAGTCAGCCACCAAACACTATATTCAAGGTCACGCTCAGAAAATATTTAAGCCCCCTCGTATGACACCTGTGCTTTTTGTGTTGAAAAAATAGGAAAAGAAATTCAGCTCCTGGGACTCGTAACACTGTGTTTGAACTGATGGACGTAATCTCCTATTTCCATTAACTCGCCAAATATATTTACGTTTTTCTGATCTCAGGGGAGTGACAGCAAATTTCTGTATCCTCAGTTTACATTTCATGGACTAGCTACGGGTAAAGAAGGCTGGCATGAGAGTTTAACAGACTCGGTGAAGTTCTATTGGAAATACGTTTTTTCCATTTAAAGTACAGCTCCACACCAATTTAAAGAGTAACACTTCGTTTTAACTCAATAAATGCCAGTATTTAAGTGATGACAAGAAATGGCTCAGACAAGAAAACCTCATCATTTTTAAATTGAAACATTATTATTTTACTCAAGATACCGTAACATGTACTTTTTCGCAAACCTTTCACACTAGTTTCATTTGCCACAGCGTGGGTCGTATCAATTTTTAAGTTCAAAAGACAGACACTACACATAACTCAAAAAGAGAAATAGAACCTAAGATAAATTAATGAGTAATGGTCACATCATATGTTTTCAGAACGAAATCGATTCAGATATTTAAATAGAATATTATGATTACTTAATTACAAACCACACTGAGAGTCTCTTTAGATTTACATATAGGATTCATATATGATGTCGTTTTTTCGAGATATGATGTATTCTAGTCATGGTTAACATTCTGTAGCCCGAGGCTTTTCAATAAGTGTATAAGCACATTGCGTTGCACTTCAGACGCAACTTATATCTTCAATGTGAAAATTTTCTTAGACATCAAACTGTAAGTATTTGTTTTATTCCTTGCAATTAAATGTTATTAGGAATTATCAAACTTTTCTCTAAAAATTCGCATTACTTCCAACAGGATGAGGGGATTTATTTAAAATCTGTACTGTTAAATAATATTTATCTCACATTCCCAAACATTCTCATCAGAAATACTCGAAACGAAAGTAAATGCCAGGTACCGAGACGTAATTGGCAATTATGTTAGGATAATTGCCAATTACGTAAGAATATGCCTAAAATTAAAACACGATTTTTTTTTCTCAAAGAAAAACAGTTCTCCATCAGCTGATACTACCGCAAACTTGAACCAAAAGCTTTTAGTTAGACGGATTAACTTCATAGAGAAAACATCGACCCTGTTTTTTGCAATCTTGTCCAATTACGTTGTTCCACATACTGCTAATAAATTATTCCCAAGTTGCGGGAATGATAGAACTACCATTAAATCCGAGAACTACATCCTTAAATTACTCTGTTTTGAAGTTTGCATGTTGGGGAATCTCAAAGTTTGTATGCAGAATGTGGACAAGTAAAAACCTGCTTTTTATTTACGAGGCCGTTTATCTACCTCACGTGACACCTTTGTTTAATATAAACGAGCTCTGCGCCGGACAACTAGAGCTGGAGATAACATCTAGAGTACACACAAGTTTTTTCGGATCCTCATATCGATTATACATCGAGACATTTTCTTAACTATCGATAGATATCTGGTATCCAGTGCTGAAAGTGGAAACCAACAAGCTCACATGATGGCACTTGTCAAATAAAAGCCCATTTTCAGCTAATTTTCTGGAGTCAGAAAAGGAACACGGCAAAATCGATTTGTTAATTATTAATTTTAGTTTCGGCGTAAGAAACTTAAGGGATTTAACACATTGTCTGTAGTTGTACCATGCAGTTTTCCTCCGTAAATGTTTTCCTCAATAATTTAAGGTGATATTTTTCTAATGCTGGGTTATATGTCAAATAACAAAACTATCTATATGGTCCGTATGTTTCTTATTGCTACAAATTTGTGAAGTTCGACGTTAATTACGTTAAAAATATTTCAAGAGGTGTGGTTTCCTGTGTCCGACATGTTGACTTTTTTCTCATTTGGAACTAGCTCTAATCCCACGAATTTGTAATTAGCCCAACCAACAGGACACCGCGAGTAATTGAATAAAAATCACATCGTATTTCTTCGTTTATTGTCAAGTCAAGACACCACGTTCAAATTGTTGAAGAGTTCTATTATTCAGATTGCAATTTCTGTCAACCTTCCTTAAAAATGCCATCTGGTTGATGCGCAAGAACTTGGAAATATTTATTTATATCCTTAGACCAATAACTGGCATTACTAGAATAGTTTTACTATGTCATGCATAGTTGGTTTACAGTACCCTGTTATTAATTTTAAATGATACAGCTGCTGTACAGCTTTTTCAAGAAAAGTAGTTCATCAAAATAATTGAAACATATGTCCGTTTGTAGAACGTTTCTGTTAACTAGCTGTTGACACCTCTGTCGTTGAGAAAAGCAGAAATTCCACTTGCCTTGACTTCTATGGGTACATGTTCATATCTATTAATATATAAAAAATAACTCTTTTGGAATGTCCGATGTGTTCCCATATCAGTTTTGGAATCGAAAATATTGTGAATCGTATATAACTTAATAGACGTATTACACCAGCTGATTTTGACAGAGATGGATATAAACACATTTTATGTAACCTTTATGTTGCTTCCACGGCCTTATTTGAGCACGTATTTTCTATGGAGAGAGGCTTTGCTTTTAAAGAAATGGTATTCTCGATTTTATTTTTGGTATAAATATTATATTAATAATACATCAGTTTTTTGTTTCATATTATTTTTGTGTCCTGTAGTTTCCAGGTAAGTCAGTAGGCTTGTGAGTGAGGAACTTCAGTTTCTTACATTTTGAAGTTTCCTTGAATAAACACGCTTGCTCAATCCGTTATTGTTTTCTTGTAGTGCAAGGAGTTCCTTTACATTTTTTGTATCCACAATATGTAGTTACGCGAAAATATGATTAGGGCTCCTCTCATAATTTCATAGTTAAACTGTATGAAACATGCTCAAATTACAGTGGCAGGTACATAAGAAGTACTAAATGAAGAAATATTTATGCTGCTTTAATGATCATGCTTTCTCAGTGGTATTTGACCGTAACTTAGAAATTCTTGGCAATATAAAAAAACAAAAAAAAACACCGACATGGTTTTGGCTTGGTGAGCTTCAAAATTGTCAGATACTTGAAATCGCACCTACCTACAGCAGGAAAGGAACAGTTGTGTGAAAAAATGTATTATGAAGTGATATGAAGTACCCTTAGAATTCTTTCAGTTTGATGTGTTTGTTTGCACCCGAAGCCTGTCATGGAGACTTTGGGTATGGGAAACACGTGATAAACCTGTGGCACTTATGTGCCGAAGTAATAAGGAAATTCTCAGCGCGAACCTGTTACATGTTAGGAATTTTGGCTGCCATATAAAAAAAAGTGCATCATTACTTAGGATACGACACAATGTTAAAGTGTTTCTAGGTTGACCATAATTTACTGTGTTCATCAAATGGACACAAAAGAAATAAGCACTTACGACTGCGGATGAATTCAGAGACTTAATGCAACTACTTCGAAGGCGCATAAGTACCACAAATGTTTTCCTAACAAGTCGAAAACTAAATATTCGGGACTGTGAAGAAATAATTCATCCAATGTATTCCTATTGCTTCAAAATTGTGCTAAAGGCGGGATGTTTTTGTAAAATATTAAACAACGATCAAAACGCTACATCAATGAACTGAAATATATCAATGTAGTTCACGAATTAAATCCCGAACAGTAGATGACCACTATTTTTAATAACACGAAATTGAAAGGCTTCTTACGACAGTATTACCACACGACAGATGGATAGAAGAAAAAGAAAGAAAACATTTAAAGTAAAATAAAATGCTCTGAATACATCCTATTTTACCACAAACAAATACGTACAAGACTCTTTCAGATAATCCGGTTTTTTTTTTTTTTTTATTGGAGGTTTAACGACCACCGTGAGCAACTCAATGGGCTATAAGCAGTCGCCCGTCCCTAATTTAGGGTCACTGGTTCCAGGGAAGGAGAGAGCCAGTGCCGTAAGACAAACACAACATCCATGCCTCACCGGGATTCGAACCCGGACCCCTTCGGACGAATGATCAGAGGCCAACGCCTTAGACCACTGCGCCACCGGGGCGGCTCCGGTTTTTGCAAGTGGTGAAATTCAAGACTGCCAAGCTCTCACTCGCCCATGGGCGGTCCATGGGCGGTCCTTACAAATCACACGAACAACATAAGCTGAACACTGAAAAGCATTTGCCCTGTTGGCGCAGTGATCTAACGCTGGCTTATGATCATTTATCCGTGAAGGATCAGGTTCGATCTCGGTGAGGCATGGATTTTGTGTTTGTCTTACGGCACTGTCTCTCTCTCATCCCGGGAACCAGTGACGTTAAATTAGAGACGGGCGACTGCTTATAGCCCATTGAGTTGCAAACAGTGGTCGTTAAACCTTAAATAAAAAAAGCATAAATGGAAATGAGAGTTTAAATGGAATAAACAATGGTCAAATGAGATAACATCAGATTGATATATCGCGTTGTAGAGACGGGCGACTGCTTATAGCCCATTGAGTTGCAAACAGTGGTCGTTAAACCTTAAATAAAAAAAGCATAAATGGAAATGAGAGTTTAAATGGAATAAACAATGGTCAAATGAGATAACATCAGATTGATATATCGCGTTGTATATCAGATTGATATATAGCGTTGTACATCAGATTGATATATCGCGTTGTACATCAGATTGATATATCGCGTTGTACATAAGATTTATGTACATTTTTTCTGAGTGCAGCCGTGTTATAGCCCCAACAGCTCATGAACATGGTAGATCTATGGATACAAATTTTTGCATGCATCTCTGTTGCAGAGAATCTGGATTGTTTATTTTAGTAACGTTCCCCTTGCGATTGTTTAGGATGAAATATACTTGATGTCACAATAAATGTAGTTGCTTCATTATTTGATGCTTCACTTGGCAATACAGTCATTAGTCTGCCATATTTGGCATCGCTCTTTGCTCTGCAAGCCTTCTAGAAAAGAACCTTTTTGTCTATATAAGATAGTACAACTATTCTAGTTATCCGAATTTATTGGCGTATATGAAATCAAGGTTTCCAAGCTTTCGCACATCAACCAGAGGGCTTTTTCAAGGAAGGTAGACAGCAAACTGCAAACTGGATAATAGAACGTTTCAACAATTTGAACGCGGTGATTTGACCGCGTTCAAATTGCTGCAGTTTGCTGTGTACCTTCCTTGAGAAAGCCATCTGTTTGATGTGCGAAAGCTTGGAAGCCTTGATTTTATATACGCCAATAAATTCGGATAACTAGTATAGTTGTGCTATCTTATAAATAGTTGGTGTACAGTTCCTTGCGTTATTATTTAAACTTTTTGTCATTCATATGAAGACTTTCTTGGATCTATCGGTGTACATTATGAGGATGGAAAACACTCCAGCAAGTTGAGACGCTTTAATTATAAGATCCTACCGCATGACTACGACAGAGATTCATTTAGGGATTTTTCCCGGGTCAGAGTAAAATGTTTTCATTGCTTTTTTGAACAAGAATGAAAATCCCGGTATTCACAGGGTAGACCAGATGAATCTTAGGGCCGGATTGTCAATGCTCAGATCACCTTTAACTACGTTCCTCACCTTTTCAATTAACCTGCGGATTTTATTTCCTGAACTAGATGAAACAGCAGAGTTTAAGACAGTCTCACTATCAACGTTATATCTGATTTTCATATCTCTGTGAGGTATACACTACACTTCTTTGTCTTCTTTTCCAAGACAACCAAAGTAAACCTGCCACACAGCTGATATGGTAATCTAATACGGAAAACCGTCTGCACAAATGTGATTGTGATAACCTCTTCGTAACATAAATAGACAAATATTTTTATCGTAAATTCAAATGAACTTATAATTTATATGTGGTGAACAAAATTTAATCATTTGGGAATACACATAAATGCCTCCAAACTTCAGTTGCTACAGTTATAAATGATATTTTCAACTTCATAACACCTCGAATATTAAAGAGCTTGCTACAATTATATTTTCCTTCTAACAACAGTTTTTGAATATTCTCAAAGCAGCTGAGCAATAAAAACCCTGCCACAGATTTTTCAGATCCAGAAATTTAGAAGTGTTATGTTTCTTTCTGTTTTATCAGACGGAATGGATGTGAATCATACAAGGTTTCTGTCACATTTTGTCCTTCTTATGTTTGCTGTTTAACATCCACCGTCAGTATTCGGTGGACTGAAATCAGTCGCCTGTCCCTAATTTTGGGGCACTACTACCATTGACGAGAGAAAGACAGTGCCGTAAGGCAAACATCACATCCATAACTGACTTGGATTAGAATCCGGACCAGTCTCAGACTAATGGACAAAAGTCAGCGTTCAGACCACTGATCCGGCTGGGCAGATTCTTTGTCATTTAATACCATCATGTTTCGAAGAAACTTCAAAAGGATATCTGTTCCAGAAAGTGTGATTTCTTTATTATTTTTGTGTGTTCGAATTTTCTTATGCGAGTTCAGTTGTATCTATCCTTTAAAACCAACATTGCTCAGCGAATTTGATTTACGTACTTAGTTCTTGATCTCACATTTTTTTACCTGACTACAAAAGGCAGATTAAACTTGTTTTTTTTTCTTTTTTGGATTTTTAGAACACGTTGTTTGAACTGATACAATACCTTATATTTCTGCAATGACAAAAAATATATGTGGATATTGTAGCTATAGAGAAATGTCTTAACTTTAATGTCTTCCTAAAGATAGTTTTTCAATAATACATGCTTACGAAAAGAGTGTTAAAGAAATCCATACAGAAAAGAAAACATATGCTAAAAGCAGAGATCGTGTGAAACGTTCAAATTATTTCAGTATTAGGCCTATATTCCAAATAATATAAAATTCATAACAAGTGCTTTACCATGTTCTGTTGATGTATTATACTTTCCAAGGTCGAAGGTATATATGTGAGCCTTTAACTAGGGCAGGGACTGCCAACACGTCAATCGCCGAATCATTCTTGATCGGTCGCTAATGTTTTATGGAAAAAATATAAGCACTTTTTTAAGTTACTACGAAAATCGACAATGGAGCATTCAGACAAAGAAGCGGCCATGTTTGCGCTCTTACATATAGGTGCAAACTGGAATTTAAGCTAAGTGGCCAGTGGCCGGTAAGTCAAAAAAAAAAAAAAACTGGCTGGTAAGTTAACAAATCTTAGTGGCTAAAATAAAAGCTTCCAGCATAATAAAAAAAAAGGGTGTGGATTAATAGAGACTTTAATGTAACTGTTATTACTTACATGGACGGCTTTATCTGAACATAAAATCCACTCCGTAAGCAAAATGAAGACAATTTGTAAATCTTTTATTTTCCTCTGGGTTTACTCATTCCCGTGACATCGATAGTATCGGTGGAAATTTACCTTGAATCAGCGAAAATCTCGATGTTTTGATGTTTTCGCTGATAAGCCGATGAATTCGTACCTTTCCATCTGCATCAGTAAATGGGCACATCGGTGGGTAAATTCTTTACTCAATACAACGGTGATTACTCACCAAATCAAATCGAGTGACGAATAATATTTGTTAAAACGCTCGATGTATTTATTGCAGGAAACCGTGATTTCTTTTTTTTACTTTTTTTGATGTATCGGTTCCTGTAGTATCGAGGAAAAGAACTCGATTTCGTCGATGAAAAATCGACCAAAAACATCCAATTAACGACATAAAAATATGGTATTCCGTTCCTCTTTACAAACATGCAACAGAGAGAAATTCATTTACTTTACGCAGAAAATATGCTTTGCCAGTTTCAAACATCGCTAATGAAACCTCGATGTTTTTTCGATATATCGGCTTCCGAAACATCGAAGTTTAAGCCTTTTTAGCGCTACATGTAATGTGTGAGTGTGCATATGCCAGAAATGCATAGCCATTTTCTTAGAAACTGGTAGCTTAAAAAAAAAAAGCTGTACTTTCCATAAATTTTATTATTTTGGGCCGAAATTTTCACCTGAACTTTATAAGATATATGTATAAATATATTAAATATATAATTAACTATACTTAAAAACGTGTACTATGAACTCGCACAACTCACCAGGGAACTGCGCTTAGCTGCAAGAATCACGGGTAGAGTATATAAAAAAACGTTTGCTCACAATCAACGAAGAAATTCCCAATGAAACCTCCGACCCTCCCATAAATTAAACAACGTAAATCAAAACACATACTCTTACAAATATACACAGAAAGATATCCATAGTAGAAAGTACAATGATAGCAAACAGGTAAGGTCGGAAATCTGGAGCCACTCATCAGGGAAAGACACCCCAGGCCCCGACCCTGATTAAGGTTTCATGCATGATTAACGTGTTGAATTAACTGAAAAATAATCTCTAAAATAAGGTTAAGCATTTTGCAAAATTTAGGACTAGACACCCAGTCTTTCCTACCTAACACCCCCCCCCCCCCCAAAAAAAATTAAGTCGTAAATAAATATATTGTGCGCACGTGCATGAAGAACATAAATCAATTGTTTTGTAATAAATAGGACCTTCTATGATGTGCTCTAGGATGTTGTGAGTTTTGGCGCTGATGCAAGGGTGTATCATTTTGTATGAATGAGAAATGAGTAAATTACCTTAATAACGATTCCAGATATTTTACAATTTCATAAATTACTGAGGGTTGCTGAGATGAGCTGTGTTCAGAATATTCATCGTTGATATTACGGTGTTAGTGTTTAGTTTGTCCTGGTGCAAAAATTAGCTTTCTTTTTAACAATGTGTTGTAAATCGTTTACCGAAATTCCTACTGTAAATAACAAACATGAATCTTGAATTGGTAAGAACAGTAGCTGTAAATTAATAATAGGAGAAATATGAAACACTAACAAAAGCCAACAGAGAGTGAAATATATAGCTGGAACTGAAAAATTTAGCCTCAGTATCGTAGTTTACCCAGACATAGCTAAACACTGAACTTTGTTTGGCCACATCCCCAATTCTTGTTTGAGAGGGGTAAATACTTTTTGGCAACGAGGGTTGCGGTACGTGAAACCCCTAAAACTCCAAGGTGTTTAGTTATTTGAGATTTTCTGTGTTGTTTAGAGTCAGCCCAGTTGACCTTCATAGCTTTAATTGCAGGACATGGTACCAATTGACCATTCATAAATCATTTTTTCACAAAGAATGAATCTACCAGTGAGCTTTCAACACTGAGGAAATCATTTTATCTGCAGTTCCGGAAGTCGCATCCGATGTATATTTTGTTCTACTCTATCAGTCTTGTAAAAATAAAAATGTGTCGAGAATTAACATGTGTCAACCGTCATCTGAATATGCAGTCGTTACGAAATATGCGGTAGAAATTCATAATGGGAAAGATACGAGAATGCCGTTTCTTGAAATGATGGAGCTGAATTGTTCGCGACGAGTCGGTTAATGGCTAATCATTTGTCGTGAGTGGTGGGGAGCTCTCGGTTTTTGGCAGCTTCCTAATTTCTACTGTGGCTATGAGAGCTCTTTCTTTGCACACACCGCATCCTGCAACTAATCATTTACTTAGTAAGCGAAGTGACAGCTTGAAAACTGAATGCACAGTCAATCGAATGCTCATTCGTGAATCACAGTTTTGTGTAAATGATGGGTGAATTCGCAAGAAGGAATTATATCTACCCTAAGTAAGGAGCTTTTTTAAGCTTTATTCCGTATGATTAATATGGTAATCTCCAGAAATTTATTTGATACACCGCTGTTTACATTCTGTTATGTGAACTAAACTTTTAACAAGGATTTTAATTACAGTGAGACATTAACAGACATCCTAGTCAATCCGGTAAGGTTCCTACGGGTATTGTTCCTATTTTCCCACAAGCCGCCGTTTAATTGTGCAGTTATATTTCACTGTCTTTAAAACTGTTTGGTTCTTCTCCCGATGTTTTTCCCCAAAATACTCAGATATAGTTCCTTCACCAATTAGTGTGATTTATTGTGATAATAGATCTGCCGATAGATCGTAGGATGACAGACCTTTAGTTAGCGTGCTGTTTTTCGCATAGTAGCTGTCATTTTCAGTGTGTTTCTAGAGCGTATGTTTGGTATTTGGCGTCTGTAAGTAAAAAAGCGTCTGTAACGCTTTTTTACTGTGATGTAAGATATAGAATAGGAAAATATATTTCGATGAAATTCATTGGGATCAGACTTCGTGTATGTCATGGTGTGAGCTTCAAGGAGAGGTTCAGAGGGTCACCCAATGACTTTCAGAAATCATATGCCTCATCATTTTGGACAAATCATGAGTTGAATGAAATACTCTTCAGGGAAGGATTAGCAGATAAAAACGTTCTTCAGGTCATGCTACCTCTACGAAACCATTCCAATTGAGAGTTTCCATGCTCATAACAGGCTGCGCACTTCGTCTGTGGTGCAGGGATTTTACATCAGGAAAATAATATGTATACTGCGTTGTCCTCTTGAGGGATGGCTAATTTCATTAACAGTTTTTTGCCTCTCTTGACTATTTCTTTTAATAAAAATTTTGCATCAGGAAAATAAAATGATACGGTGCGTTGTCCTCTTGCGGGATGGTAAATTTTCATAACAGTATTTCTGTCTCTCTTGCCCATTTCTTTTAATAATAATTCTGAGCCAAGTCGGCAAAAATATTAGGATTTACTACAAATCCTTATTTAAGAAATTTGGAGTAAAAAGCAGAGATACATAATAACTCCTGGATAGATAACCTTTCAAATGCTTAAAAGTTTATATAAAAACAAAGAAAATATTAATATGCTTGGAAATTTCTGGCAGTTTCGTATAATTTGTATTCGTAGCTCACAGTTGCCAAACTCTAAGTAATTTGTTAAGCTGGTCATGCATACTGGTTTTTGAATGTGCATCTCCTGTACCGAAAGCTTTGCCAGCTTCAATAACTTACTGCCTTTCCAGAAAGCACACAAATCTTCTCCAGTGAAATTATGTAAACCCATATACTCAAAAAAAAAAAAACATTTCATGTGGCACGTTTTCCATGAATGTAAGATAAATTGTAACAATTTTACATCAAACAAAAGCATATCATTGATGTGAAAGCACCGTTTAAAAAAATAATAATCAACCCTATTTTCAATTATTGAACTATGTTATTATTTCTTGGAAAGGGGAGGCTCACACTTTTATCACTGAAAATGCTCAAGCTTCCTTTGCCGGTGTACTGTTGTTTTCTTTGGTCAGGTAGTGAATTAACAGCCTGTTACTCTCATTTCTGGGATGGAATAGAGCGCAAGAATTCTTTTTTTGTGAGATTTTCTGTAGATTTTCTTTTCTGAAAAAGGTAAAAAATTGTTACAAGTGATGCTCTAAAAAGTGTAAAGATTGTATTTTCGAAGAAACTCATCTTGTTAAAATAGTGTCATGCAAGCAAATATAATGTAGTTTTGATTTTTCTGAGCTTATGGGATATGTTTCCAAGGTAGGACACAAGCACATTTTGTGACTGACATTACACAGCATACATAGTTATGATTTCCAAGCTGATTTCCTTCCAAGGCAGAAATTGAAATGCAAGAAAATGTTTGTGCTCTTTGGTCACAAGAAATTATGTGCTTCAATAACAGGGGAGAATAAGGAGCGCAACCTTCGATACAAGGTTGCAAAACAATGTGAGGTCAGGCGTATGAAAATTATTTGGAATAATGTACACACATATAGTGTATGTCATGGGACATCTTACAACAATATTCTGATTGTTACAAGACTTTGTCATTAGCACCTGTTTCAGTAGAAGCTAATCACAATATCTTTTGTCACAGAGAAGAGAAAGGATTCCATTTAAAATAAGTAAAAGTGCCTCTGTTTGTTTGGTTAGCTGAGAAGTTGAATTATAAATTGTAAACCCAGGCTTTAAGTGTTCCAGCTAATATCATTAGTGATAAAATTCGAGGCAGTATTTCTAATATAATGGAAGTCTAGACCTGTAAATATTTAAATATTCAAAAGTACATCCGAGCTTTTCAAAACTAATCTCTCTCTCTCTCTCTCTCTCTCTCTCTCTCTCTCTCTCTCTCTCTCTCTCTTTCTCTCTCCATACAAGAATATCTCCCGCTACATGCCACACAAATTTGAATATCGTAACGTCCTCAGAAAATAAGCGTTTGAATTCACAACAAGTAGTGATAGACAGCATTTGGGAAAAATAGTACTTTGTATTTTAGACATTTTAACTGCATTCTAGTTTTTACTGCGTCCTCTTCCAACATGAAATTACATAAAATAGCTGTAAAATGCTGGAAAAAATTATCTTTTTATATGGAGATGCGTCAGCTGTGAACTTTTTCAAAAACTGGTCCATGCAAAAGCCTTGTTCTGCGAAAAAAACAGAAATTGTGAAAAAAAAATGAAATGGCATTTAAAATTGTATGAAATGAATCATCTTTTAACATTTCATCACATTTGTTGTATTGTACCGTTAGTGCATGCGTCTTAATAGATATGTAGCCCTGTATAGGATTAGTTGAATTTTATACATTTCAAATCTTCTCCAGGAATTTCGATTTGGAATATTTTGTTTAAATTTCAGTGTTTCGTATTTTGAGGTAAGCAGCGTGGGAATAAATATTTATGAAATTATTTAATCTAATGCTTTACTGCTCCATTTTATTAAATGTTTTCTCCAACATATTTTTGAGATACTTTTTGTTTTTTGTTATCATTATAGTTTTCATGTGATTACATAGAAGACTTTTTATATTATTTGTATATTATTATTTAAAACTATAATTCTGTGTACCAATGTGGCGTATTAAATCTCAAATCTCATTACGAAACGACTTTTGGTCGGCTTTTGTGTTTGAAAATGTGGATGTTTCTCGAAAGAACACTCCGGTGCTCTTTCTTAAACCAATGTTTTAGTGTATCTAAAACAGCTACTAAAGCTCAAGAAAATGTTACTTGAGTAATGCCCTTTGGCAGATATGCTACAAAGAGTAGATCCGTGACTTTTCGTCCTTTACCGGAACATAATATTTAAGAAGAATGCCAGCCGCGAGATGGAACGTGAATGTTAACCGATAGATGGAGGGAGACAAAGAGGGCGCTGGAGAATAAGATGGAGAGGTGACTTTCAGAAACTTAGAGGTGTTAAATAGTGGATTGAAGGTAAGGATCGAAGAAATTGGGAAAGACTCGGGGATCCCCATACACTGCAGTGGTTGTCAACAGTCTAAGAAAAAGTAGAATTATATTTACATAAGAGGAAGAAAATCTGAAACCTGTTGATCTTGATACGTATAACGTATTACATCATATCACTCCAAAAAACTTTTCATTAAAAAAATAAACTTTTTCGCATCCTTCTAATCTAAGTCTTAGACAAAGTCCGTTTCATGCTGAGTTCTACTTCCAAGTTCTGCCCAGATTTTACAAAATGGGCGTTAAAGTATATTCCCTTGACCTCATAATTTGAGGTTCTTCACGTGTGTTCTAGAAAATCTCCTTTTTTATTTTAATAAAGGATATAACGTCTAAATTACCCAAGTCAAATGTGTTGTCAGCAGCTGCCTCTCCCTTCATTGGTTTTACTAGATCCAGGAAAAGCGGATGTCAAAGGAGCATGCCATTTATTCTCAACTCAGAATTCGATAAAGGTCACATTACACAGGAATGGTTAGAAGGATGCATGTCATGTCACTCGGCGAACAGGATGGAAAATTTCATTTCCCAGTGCGTACCAGACAGCATTTTTTTAACTTTTAAATTTATTTTCAAATGATTTATAGCAATTTTTGCGTCTATTCGGTACATGCACGTGTTTTCATCCCCAACGCATTCTGAAACTGGTTTGAAAACTTTTCTTCTGTTTCTTCTGTGATTATACGACGTTATACTTCCAGGTGAATATGCAGGGTGTCTGTAAAGTCTTTCCCACACTACAAAAATTATTATAAAAAAATCTATGAAAGTTAAAATAAAATGGTTGGCAACGTAATATAGCAGCATTAATAATTTTTTTTAAGTACGTCTTTTGGAAAAAAGATCTTGGTTATATTTCAGATTTGTTCGTATTCCCTCCGTCCATCCATCCGTTTGTGGATCCCATATCTCTGCAATTATTAGTCAGATTTGAAAAATTCGCTTTGCATGGGGAAGCTTGAAATGTGCGAATGATGAGCCTTTATTCCGTTTTTTTTTACGATGAACAAATTAGCCACTAGAGGGCGATCGAATTCAAAATGCATTTTACTCCATATATTTGCTTCTCAACATTCGACTGATTTTTTTTTTTACCTTTCCATTTCATTTACATCGAACATTATTTTAGGTATAGTCACGTTTTCATGTTACGCATAGATTTTCCGCTACGGTGCGTAAAATTAAATTGCGCTTTCCCCGATATATCTGCTTTTGAAACTCCGATCTGAGAAATTCTTTCTGCAGCGGATATAATTCCTGATGGGAAACCTTTTGCATATACACTCACGGACAAAGAAATTTGCACAACTGGAAGAAAACATGCTACAAGCGCAAACATTTGCAAATAGGTAGAGTGCGTGCTGGTATGCAAATGATCCACGTTTGGTGCGATTGGGCATGACCGCACACACTGTGGTGCGCACAAGCACGAACTGGCAGCCTTATAAACCGGCGTGTAGTTGATCCCCCACGAAAACGAAAAAAAACCGGCAGACGTAAGCAAGAGTACAGAGTGACAAGAATGACGGATAGACGCCAGAGACTTTGATTTACGAAACGTATGGCCTTTGAGAAAGGACTGATCATTGGGCTGAAAAACGCAGAGTGGTCGGCGCGCCGTACAGCCCGTCACGTGGATCGTTCTGAACATACCATCCGACTGTGTTGCGAACAGTTCACACGTCACGGCACTGCCCTAAGGTGGAGAGACTCCGGACGGACCAGGAGGATCACCAGTAGAGAGGATCGGCGGATCGTGCGCCAGGCAAAAAAGGATCCCACAGGGATTCGGTCACTATACAGGCTGATGTAGCGGCCCCTGTGTCCCCACGAACAATTTCCCGACGCCTCGCGGATGGAAATTTGCGTTTCCAGCGACCATTCTGTGTGTTGCATTAAACACCGGAACATCGCCGGCACCCTGTAGAGTGGTCCCAGGATAGAGCGACGGGGAACGCCACAGATTATCCACGTCTGGTTTTTAGCGATGAAGGCCACTTCGTTTTGGGGACACATGATGATCGTGTCCGGGTTTGAAGAACACCGGGTTAACGGCACAATCCCAACGTCGCTATCGAGTGCCACATCTCCCCACTGCGGGCATTATGGTCTGGGGAGCCATTACCTGCGATAGCCGATCAGCTCTAGTAGTAATACGTGGATCACTGACGGCCCAGCGGTATGTAGATGGGATCCTACGGGCCCAAGTCCAGACTATACTCTTCGTTGTTATGATGAAATCCTTGAAACATCTGCAATATTCCACACGCTTATCGTATTTTGTTTGTTTCAGTAAGTAGATTGTTCTGATTTTGTACGGGTACAGCTGCAGTTGCGTTTTCAGTGCATAACGGGTGTTACGTACGACACACCTGCTTGTTGTGATAATTTTGGAACCGATTTCTTTGATCTTTTAGTGATGCAAACGGAAACATCCTCCAGCTTTTTTCTGTTTTGTTTAGAGATTTTTTATAACCAGTCGGCCGTCACTTATATGGAGCCACTAGTTCCAGGGGAGGGAGACAAACAGTCCTAAGGCAAACACACAACACTCAAACCCGGACCAATCTCTGGCGAATGATCAGACTCCAACGCGCCCGTGGCGGAAAATATCATCTCCTAGTAGTTTATGAACGGACTAGACCGAGTTTGAATCCTATGAGGGAATTAATGAGATTTTTTTAAAAAATCATTTAAAATTACTTCAATGAAAAAAGTATAAATTTTTCTTTGAAATCAATTAAAATATTAGTCTCTTTCAGCTGAATGTGCGTCTTGCGCCATGTATGTTGCCGAGTACGATGTGCAAGATCTTTACTTTACGGAATACGGCATTGCTCTCTCTCTCTTTATGGAATGACAAAAATCCTGCTACAGTTGTCGACATCTTCATTCCAGTGTCTCTAACGATTTCGAAGAGAATCCGATAGTTTCAAATATGTCATGGAGTTTGTTGCCTTTCTTTACTCTATTATTTCGTTATATGGTATGAGAGCAATCGATTTAATCTTTTATGGCAAGCTAACGAATATGCAGAGTTTTAGAAACCAGAATTGCACATAAATTTGTTTCATTTGCATATCTTCTTAATGTAACAATTTTTGCAAAACCACATTAAGTTTCTGGCAAGTATCGATTTCTCCGTAAATGCTCGTTTGTTTAAAAATGTATTAAATAAATTATTCTGCATATTTATTAAAGGATTATTATTATTTACGAAAGTAATTTATCAAAAGAATTATTCATTTAAAGAACTTATTCTGTAAAGACGTTAGAGAAGCATTCTCTGTCCTTTTTTCTGTTAAGACATGGTCGTTAACATACCCGTGCTGGCCATCATACTTTCCTTAAGATATCGGTATGTTATTTTAAATGGATGCAAAAGCTAAAATTGTTGGTGGATGTGTCTTAGATTAACTGAACGACGTGCTCGACTTTCCAGTGTGTCTTGAAAATATAGTATTCTTTTGCACGAGAAAAATGAAGTAACCGAGGTTTTTCCCTGAATTACGGATTCATAATACTACCTTTAAAACGACCTCCAATACTATTTCAGACTCAATTTCATGAGATGTCCTGTATTTATTCTGGAAGATAATCATCTATTCACAAAATTTTACCAGCTCAAGGCTCCTTACCTCTAGGGTCGATAAATTTCTTCTTTGAAAGAGTGCTCCTTAATTCGAGCATTATATCACTCAGATGGTGTAAACATTTTGCATGTTTCGCACAGCAAATGAGTGTAGCGAACTCACTTGACAGACGACCTTCAGTTATTCCTGCTACCATGGGATGAAATTTGCTTCACGAAAGTAAATCAAAACAAATGCAGAAATATGAAGTACAAAAGAAATACTAAAACTACTCTGCGGTCATTGAAGTTATAATTTCTTCAATAAAAAAATTAAGGAGAAACATAGAAAGTAAAGACAAATGAACGTGGTGTAATATCAAGTGATTCCCAAATTCGTTTTTATAGCTCCTATTTGTTTACATAAAGCTTCCTGGCTCCATGTATAAAGCAGGGAAATAGTTTGTTTATTATGAATTTATTCGTCAACATACTCTTCTGGATTAGCTGCGGACTTTTTGTTAACTTAAAGGCACATCAATGTCACCACAGCTGTTGAGACGTGCCAGTTTCCTTTATAAGGTACGCATCATAGTCTAATGAAATTTTTATTTTGTTGTCAGCAACTGCTTTGTAAGGTAAATACGTTTGTTAGCCACAAAGCTGCTCTATCCGACTGGCTCTACGCGAAATAAAACAGCTGCTGACACTGAAGGTTTTTACAATTTACATGGATATTACTTCGATCCGATACAGGTCATATATCCCAATGTCATCTCATGAGCAGTGTCGTTCGACAGAAATTGAAACGAATCTTCCAGATTCTCAGTCGATTTGCTCTGAATTCAAACGTTACAGGAAAAGATATTTCCATAAAAGAGCTTTCCATTAGTTAAACGGGAAGAAACCAGCTCCCTGTTCGTAGTAACTGCTGATTGCATAGGAGGTTTTTCTGTTTTTTTTATACATATGTTGGATTTGCAGCCTTAAAAATGTTTCTTATCGATAAATTTGTTTTTTCTATGGAGAAACTGTTTTTTATGAGAAATCATGTTTTTTTAAATTAGGGGATTTTGAAAATTGCACGCAGTAATTTCCATATATAAAATGTTATTTATATAACAGTAATCAAGATATTGTTTACCTTTACGATATGTTAAGGTACAACTGTTTTGAAGCATTGGTTTTGCTTAAAAAAAAAAAGACTTGTTTGCATGAATATCTAAAACACCAGTTCCCCAACATGTTTTACAGTGTTCATTCACCATCCGGGCTGGCGTGCATTGGCGCCCCCGCCCCGAGCATAATCGCAGGTATGCATTTCTCTATAATGAGTATTTATTTTCTTTTGTTACAAATTCAATGATACCGGTAAGATTTGATTAAAAATATAAATGAAAAATACGATTGAACTATTAAAAATACAAATATACATACGTCGGGTCGGTCTACAAACTATCTTGAAATATGTAATGATATGAATCATTAGCGGTTGTACCAAGCCTTTTGAATGGAATTATAGGTCTGTGAATGAGATTTAGTAGCATTTCTGTCCCCACTATTCTTTTCTGACGACATAGGTGTTAAAAACTTTCTTTCGGATTGTTGTACCTATTTTGCAGCATAGAAACCATGCTCTTGTATATGTTGTAGCACCGCCACTTGACATAACATTGGAATTCACTAACGTAGTTAAATCAATAGGCTTTTTAGATAATTCTCTTCTTCCACTGCTAAGCAATAAAAATTCGGTAATTTTTCTTCGACTTCCTCATTATGGCTATACATATTGTACAGATAACAGAATGATAGTTTATACGACGGTCATTTACGTTAAATCTCTCGTCATCTTAATCGTATTCCTTTTATGAGGTTAGTATAGGCCGAATAATCACGGCGTCGAGCTTATATGTTTGGTGATGGGACCACACATACTAGTCACCGAAAAACTGTTTGAACAATAAATACATCCGCTGAGATAGAGAGAGAGCAATAGTGTTTCAGAAGTTAGATTTTTTTTATGTGATCGCAGACAGTTAAGTTTTTCGTATATGCGTTAAAAACATGTATGAAGTGAAGAAATTTGCCTAAGATATCCAAGGACATAAATCATTTCGTCTTCGTTTAACTTGACTCTGCGTCGAATTTCATTGTTTTGCGTTCCTAGACTAAGACTATGTAAAACCTCTCCTCCCGCACAAGCCACACACCGACTAAGTTGTTCGCTCCTTCGCACTCAGCGAAAAAGCAAACAACTCCGACGCAGCTGCAGCGCCACCTATCAATACACGTGCCATTTCCCGTGATTCCATCCGCGCTTTGCTTGAAACAGACGACAGGGGCTGAAGTCTAAAATGCACCCAAGTCCGCTGTGGTGGTACCCGAAATCGAAACCTCAGCCACCGCGTATATTGGCCACTGAGATCGCGTAGTATACCTGCATGACAACAGCAGCAGGTGGCTTGAGTGAGTAGAAGCCGTCAGACGGGGAAGAGTGTAAGCGCCATCCAACAAGAAAATGGACAAGGAGCACAATGGCTATTGCGCTTTGCATGAGTTTCTTGGCGGTAACATTCCTGCAAGTGCTGTAAGAAGCACTGTGAGTGTGTAATTTGTCGCCAGTGCTGTCGTTCAAAATGGAATTTCAAAAAAATATAGATTTTTAATTAGAACAAGACAGTTTTAAGCAGAAATGAAGAGCATTGTTTCGAAATACTGGATGTACACAAAAGAGTTGAATAAATAAACATTCCTCAGCTGATTTTCTTTCTCATCTGATTAAAAAAATTTGACATACATGTAAAAAGGTAGGAAACGAACATAAACTATTTGTGCATATTTGTCTTTGCTGTGTCAAAGACAGCATTAGGTTTAATAATTTTTTCATTACTTAACACATCTAAGTACATGTATCAAAATCACTACACCATCACGTTGGCTACAGGGATTCAGTGAAAGCTGCTTTGAAGTACAAATTTCTAACGTGTGCATATAATTATTGAATATAAATTCTATGATAAAAGGAATGAGGCACAACAAAAAAGAACATCCGGCAAATCATACGTATGGCAATACAAATACCGGTCACACACTGTTCATACAAACGTTGGAGAACACACAACCTTCCAGAAGCATCAGGGAATCGTTCCGTAACAACAGAAGGTGTCCTACACAATATCATCACCTCCAAAACTTTGTGTTGTTTTTAAAAGCCAAGCAGCTTCCATTCGTTCCACGGAGCAAAGTGCCTATCGTCGGTACAGAACCAGCTGTTGACTTTTTCGTTTTTTGCAGTGTCCAGTCACGGTGTTACTGATACCGCTGTAGACGAACTTCCTGGTCTTTCTAGAAATCAATGGTTTTCGTATAGCATGCGATTGCCAATAGTGATTATCTTCTCTTCTCTACGCCTAATTTGCTAAAATATAAATCGGGAACTGCGTTTACTCAATGCTTCTGTCGATTGCTGTACACAAGAAGTCCAGTTTAATCATACAGGCTCTTACAGACAATAGCGATCTCGTTCTCGTCAGTGCCTTCTTTTAATGTGCTGTAGTTTTATAGTAAAATTTAATAAATACAAACCACTCTCCAAGTTGTTTTCTTTTAAGTAGTTCTTGAAACTCTTCTTATTCCGCCAGGGTTGGCGAATTCACATTTTAACAAGTTGTAAAATGACAGCTTAGTCCTCCTCAGTACATTATAAGCAAGCATGAAATGTTTTTATATCCTGCCAAAGTTACGTTTTTTAAATATCATGTAATTTCGAGAATCGTAAACTCGGTGCCATTTGTTACGATTTTGGCTCATATATAATGGAGCAGGGACGTACTTCGTGCTCTGAATTTCTTTTTTTAGTGTCGAGAAGGAAATCTGATTCTTTTATTTCTTTCTCTGATTCATTTTCACATTGTAACTTCAATATCTTTCTTTTTTTAAATATTGTTAACAAATCTTTTACTTCTAAGGATCACCATATTTTGTCATCATCTTCCAGGTTGATATGAATTTTATTCAGTTTTTATTTGATAAAATATCTGATTCTTGTCAAAGTATTTTTAATTTTCATCGAAAATTCAAAGTTAACGAAAGCCGATGCATTAAGTCACCTGATTCTATGAAATGGAAATTAGAGAATAGATGGTGTGGATAATTTGCTGTGTATGAAGTACAGTTGATTTCTACGAACAACTTATAATCAAAAAAGAAATCTAAAAGCAAATATCAGTCAAATATAAGTCAATGCTTCCTCTAAATAGAGAGCTAACCATGCACAGATTCGACATTAATATCATGCTAATGATTCTAGTAGTAACTATGAACTCTGACGAATCATGCATTTGTGGAGCTTGTTGGCTTTCCAATCCAGCTGATAGACTGAAGACTAATATGCGCTTTTCTGGTTTAACAATTTAGGGCTATTTTTAATCCTTTCCCATGCTGTCTCAGGTACTTTTCCCTGAATTGAACATTACAGAATCAGTGACCCTATTGTCAACTATTATCAAAGAACAAAATGAAATATGATATGAAGTTAATTTTTAATACAACATACGGCACCCATACGGGTCTTTAACTTTTCTTATGGCTGCTTTACGATGCACATATTATAGTGGGTGCATAATTTTAGGGTTTCTCATAGGTATTAAAAGCGAAATATTTGGTAAAACTGGTAACTAAACTGTAATTAAATTTTAAATGGGCATGCTATTTCTTAAGTCTCGCGCATATACATGCGCCAACCAGCTGTAAATTAAGAGCACTCTGGAAACATTCGTTCGGCTAGAGCAGCAAACTACATGCCAATTTGTTCTGTGACTAACAAAATATCAATACGGTTTTGAAAAAATGCATGACAACTATTTATATAAGAATATAAAGCGATGCGTTGACAAGAAAATACACGTTTATATTTGCTTCTGCTAAAGAGCCAAGTTAAAGATATGTATTAGCATATGTATGTATGTATTATTTAGTTCATGCAAATAGTGAACTTTCGTTATTGAACCATTCTTCTCATCTGAAAAAATTGAAATTTTTATACCAAATTTCATTACATTTTTTAGAGTGAACAAGTAGCTGGACTTACTCTCTAGATCCCACAACATCTGCTTTCCTATTTTTAACGCAGCAGAGATACGATGTTTTCAAATAATTCTTCTAAGCACACTCGTCGTTGATTTTGTGCCATCTTTCAAATAACAGTTACCTTTTAAAGAACTTCTGCTGGCAGGAATTTCAACCTCATATTTTTCCTGTGCCATAAGGGAAAGAAAACTTCAATGCAAACATGTTGCACCTATATGTCGTGGAAAACGATATAAAGGGTATACTTTTAAAATTTGTATATTTTAATTTCATTACATTATGTATTTATCTCTTTCTTCGGAGTATGTTCCTGGCCGATCGTTCAATTAGCTACTGTGCACTGGTCATGGTTCCCAGGAGTATGTCTTGAGGTCGCTTCCCACACTCTTGTCTCGGAATTTCAAGGGAAGCATTTGTCTTCAATCTGTGTCTCTGGACGACAGTACAAAAATATTTTTTCTAATTTTCCAACATGTTCATTTTGACTGAATAAACCTTATTTTCTTCGAGCATCTATGAACGCAAAGCAAATTGAGTTGCGCGTAAACGATATTTCTTTCTTCACTTTGGCGTTTCACAGATGGACCCTTATTTGAAAATCAGAGGGATAGAAACCGAGCTCCTGGTGTCATACGTTTTATATCTAGCTTTATAAGACATGAAGTGTTTTCAGTTTCGTATTTATAAAACCACATCGCTCTGTACCAGGAAGTTTTGTTTAATTTTCCATGTATTAAACGAGTGGTTAGTAGCATAATGAATATAAACTTCCGTCAAAACTTTCTAAGTGATTAAAGACTTTCTGCGGAGAGATTGTATGTGTAATATTTGATACTGAAAGCTAAGGATGTTGGATTCGGCTCTGGTCGTTCGATGTTTGACTTTTGATAAAAGAAAACAAAAATTTGATATTAGCTTTCCTTTTTGACACGTTTTCACTGCTATTACGTCTAAAAGTGGTGCTGCTGAGACCAGGCGAGGTGCCCAGCCTTGTGTTGCGGATTCAGCAATGGTACCTTTGTGGGCCGCCGGCTCCGAAACCACATAGAGCACAGAGAAAGCTGCTCTGGCCGAACGCTTATGCTACTAATGGCTACACTTTGAATTTCTCTGTCATTTGCGGCAATGTTGCACACGTGACGGATGTTAACATCCTTTCAACACGTCGCTGTCTACCGTCGCCCAGCGCATTTCTACGACAGCACCGTATCGCACTCTAGATAATTTCCTTGAGTTTGTGTTGTCCTGGATCTTCGTTGAAATTGTTAACAGTGGAAATCGAAATCTAATAGTATTTTCCGAAACGAAATGGTCTATTTTCCGGGCGGTGACTATCATACCATGTTTGTAATTGCTTAAATCTTTATTACGTGCTATCTGAACTACGCCTGTGACTACCTTGAACTTGCGGATATATCAGCATCTACATATTCTTCATTTGCGGATGATAAAAATTTAGCTCATGGGTGTGGATGTATGCAATGGTAATATTAGCGCCGTTCCCCGTTCTTTTGGCTGAAATATTTGCGCCCTTCCCAGTTTTTTTGGCACCTCAGTGTTTATAATTTCTTCTTCTGGGAGGATCCGTTTGTGCGCAGAAAACCCTAACAATAAGAAATGGCGAACTACCGTATTTGAAGTGGAATGACATAAATGTTTGAGGTAAAAGGTAGATATCACTAATATTGCTGTGCTCGCCTTATGAAACTGGGATGAACAGGGTGTCCGAGAATTATTGGAAACATTATAAAATTATGTACAAAAAAACAACTATGAGCATTGTCTGTTTTTCTATGTCCCCTATTACTGACACGGTTTCTATATTTTTGTTTTGCAGAGCTGTTATTTCCAGAATCCGAAAGATGGCGCTAGGTTTAGCCTGATGAGGAATGTATGAAAAATGCACAATCAGTAGTTATGTCATCAGTACAGCAGAAGGCGAAGTGTGTGTTACAGCTTGCGGAAATAAAGTCTGTCATTAAAGTTAAAAGACGGTACCGTTTAGAGTATGGTTGTAATCCTCCGTCAACGAATTCAATTAAGCGGTGGATGAAACAGTTTAAAGAAACTGGCAATGTGGAACAACGTGGGGGAGACGGTAGGCCTAGTGTCAGCGGTGAGACGTCTGATCAAGTTAATGAAAGTTTCCGACGAAACCCCAGGAATTCCCTTCGTAAAGCATGCAGAGAACTGTGTCATCTCATGAGCTGTGTGGTTCGACAGAAATTGAAACGAATCTTACAGATTTTGTTAAGCGTTTCCATTGGAGATATATATGAGGAGCTATTTCGGGGAGATATACTGACCTATTGCATGCCAAAGTAATCCGAACTATTTATAAATGTGTAGGAATTCAGAATCAGGCATAAAATCTGAGAGTGGTATTAATTTTCGATTAAAAGGACCAAACATACTAGCTACCAATTCTTATGAAAAGTAATAATGAAGAATTGTTGTGGCATTCATCATTTCCTGAAATTGTTTTGTTCTGCGCAGAAAGTAATCTCTTAGTCCATCTATTTTTGGACGTTGTTTAATCTGTCTCTTTTAAATGTTTGTCTTAGCATACAGTCTCACGAGCAGAACAAAGTCTTGCGATAGTGTATTACCAATAGTGTATTACACTGCTGCACAATTGCTAAAGACGGATCATAAACGGCTATATAGCGCATAAAAAAGTAAGTGTGGTTGGATGCTAAGTGAAATAAAATAATGTCAGAATGCCAGGACATTACAGGAAAGACAATTTATTTATTGTGCTCTGAAATCCAGAAGGCTTTGGAACGTGTTCATGGGACAAACAGGCCATTTTGTGCAGAATACATAAACGTGAAAAAAATGCAATTACCGTCCGCAGGCGTTCCAGCGTAAGATGTCAATACGGGATATGGCCACCATGGAGAGCGATGCAAGATTCCACACGTCGTGTCATGCTTTGCACAACATTATCAAGCAGCTGTTGGGGTAATTTATCCCATTCCTCTGTCAGTGCACGGATGAGGGTGTCCTTGTTTATTGGAGGGCATTGGCGACCAGCAAGACTCCTCCGCAAAGCATCCCACACATTTTCAATAGGATTCAGATCTGGAGAACGTGCTGGCCATATGAGGCGTTGAATATCTTTGCTCTCAAGACACCCCTGGACAGCGACTGTACGATGACATGTTGCGTTGTCGTCCATGAAAATTAATCTATCACCGACAGCACCATGGAACATGCGAACATGAGGTAGCAGAACATCATTAATGTATCGTTGGCCAGCCATAGTCCCAGTTGGAAGCACATAGAGTGACGTACGGCCATTGATTATGATGCCAGCCCATACCATGACACTATATGTCGGATTTTGGTCCCTTTCCTGTATGTTTGCTGGACAATATGCAGTACCACTATCACGCCAGAACAGTTGTCGTCAACAATCAGACGATCGACTGTATCTACTCTCATCTGAGAAGAGGACAGCAGACCAGTCGTTATCAGTCCAATTGCAATGTTGATGGCACCATTGCAAACGGGCGGTACGGCGACGTCTGGACAATGGGATGCACACAACAGGATGGCGGGCGTATAGTCCTCCTTCATGCAAACGTCTGGCGACAGTTTTTCGGGAGATCTGCTTGCCAGTAGCAGCCATAAACGGATTTGCTAGCTCACTAGCTGTGCTGCGCCGGTGTCTTTTTGTTGATAACACTATGTACCGATCTTCTGAAGGTGTCGTACTGCAAACACGACCTCCCCCGTGACGTTTGCTACACTCTCCATTTGTTGAAAATGATTTCCAAAGCCTTGAAACAACAATGGCTGACGTCAAACTCCCTGGCCACATCTGTTATTTTTCGCCCTTCTTCAATCATGCTAATAATACAGCCACGCGTAAAATCATCTAGGTGATGTTGGGAAGACATACTGGAAATTACAAGTTCGTCAATTGATTTTTTCCCTTTCAACTTTGCGTTTGAACAACAACGGTCAATACGCGTCAAATCCTTTATATCTCTTATCAGCGCTATGACGTCACGAACAAGTTCAGCAATCCAAAATTTGCATACGCACAACACGTCTTACTGTATCCCGCACGTATGCTAATTTCCACATTTTCCTGCCTTCCATTTTATGGTTGCTATCGTTGCTATTGTCATCCGTCCTTAGCAATTGTCGGGCAGTGTAGTATCATCGAGTTCAGCCTTGGTGTTACGATCTATCTGGGCCGCTATGACCAGGAACGCTACAAAATTAGATGCAGAGATAAAATTACAGGTGGTCGCTCTAAAATAATGCGGATTAGTTCTTATTAATATCGGACAGCTCAGAAATAGGACATATACTATGTAAAATATGAAAATACAAAACCATGCTTTTACGAAACATCCAAGAACATTCATCTAAATGTTGACATACTAGATACTTTCGGAAAACAGTAACAATTGTTAGAAAAATTAACCAACGGAATGCAGTTATCAATAGTTACAGTACGATCACGATGCCACACTTTTAATGGCCTTTTTTTATTATAGCAGTTGTTTACCACTGATAATGTCTTAATGTGGAACGTAATCCAAAAATGTCACTTAACTTTTACATTTGTGAAAGTGACGACAATGTATTCTAATTTTAATTTATACCTTCTGTTTCCATTTTATGGGAATTTAGTAGAGTTGCGGAATGTTGTGTATGGGTTTCCCTTGGAGCGCTTACCTGGGGTTTTAAGGTAAGTTGTCAAATCAGGCATCTAGTGGGATTATGGCAGAGGTACATTTATGCCCTCTATTAATATTTCCATTTTATTAGATTTCACTAGAGTGGCGGAACGTTGTGTGGGAGGTTACCCCGGAACCCATACCATGTGTTGTTAAATCAGTTACCAAAGCAGGTAGCCAGTGGAATCGACGTAGAGTTAGTGTCCGCCTGGTGTTGTGCAATAGCGTGGTCCTCCTGCATATATAAATAGTAATTTATTATATATATATATATATATATATATATATATATAATAAATTCTCCTGCATATATAAATTGGATTTCGGCTGGCGTATGCACCTAGGCTCCACCCTCTAGCGAGGAAGACCCAACAGTTGGGTATCGAAAGTGTCTGACGGTTCACTAAGGGAACGAATCGGAAAAGTTAGCTATAATCAGTCTCCAATTCTTAATTTTCGTCTGCTAGTACCAGGGTTGGGGATAGCCAGCACTGAAGTAATAGTGAACCATACTTGACGGTGCCAGGACACGAACCCGTATTCGACTCTCGGTATCAGACAAAAATTTAAACCCATAAACTATGTCGCCCTGGTGGCAATATTTTCAAAAGACTGGAATATGCATACATATTATACGAATTGATGTCAACTGGAAGTATACATTGTTTTTCCTTAACTTCAAAAATCTAAAATGTAATTCAGTTAAGCTCAAACATATTTGTTAATTCAACTGCGAATGTTTCCTCTGAAACATATGTCAGAAGATATATATATATCGTGAAAGCATTATGATGAATTAAATCCTCCGCCCGGAGTCACGTGATACGTGGCAATAAAAACAATATTATTTGGCAGCACGCTCCAAAAACAATCATTTAGAGCATTTTAAACCGTAACACAACATTCGATCTTCACTGCTCTCCCAGGCAACTGAAACAGCGCAGAAGGCATTATTCCCGCAATAAGAACAAGGAGAAGGGAAATGTTTCCTTGTCCCGTATTTTTATCTTGCTCTACCTTGTCATCAGGTCCACCTGAGAGAATGAATCATCTGTACTGGCTGAGAGTTAATGGGCCGAGATTGGTTGCTCTGGTCCTTAAACTGCTGACGCCGAAGAGACTATGAATTCAAGAGTGTCGTTTATCCAAAATATAGAAAAGGCACAAATCAGGATTCCAGCCTATTTTGCTTCCACTAAAAATTAATTTTTACTGTTTTGAAATCAGAACACATTGCTAGGTCATAAGCTACTATTCCTTCAAACAGAAGACATCGCTCTTTCCACGTTTTTTTATAAGTCAGGGAAAAATTATCTCCGGCCGTCACCGGGAATCGAACCCAGGGTGTTCCAGTTAAGCGCCGGACATGCTACCACTGTGCTACAGTGGCCTCGAACTTTCCACACTCACATACATCGATTTCCGGTGGCGACAAGATATTCTCATCGGCGGCGACCGGGGTTCGATTCCCGGTGCCAGCCGATGAGAATTTTTCCGTGACTCACTTATAAAAAAAACGTGGAACGAGCGATAGCTTCTGTTTGATGTTCCTAATCCACGTCAATTGTGTGTATTAACTACTAACGCTTCTCTAAGCTGATAGAAAATTTCACACGTCCATATTAAAATACATCGTCGCGAATTCTTGTGTTAAATCGAAAAATGTAAGGACAGCTTCATATCGAATAATATTAGTTATAATTGTTTCCCGTTTTTATTTCTCCAATTTAACATTCGTAAAACAGTGAACCTAAAAATTTGAGTGACAAAACTTACATACAAAGAATAGAATGGTGTTTTTATGGTTGGTAAGTTGAAAGATAATGCGCTGTTAAAAAGAATTATAACGCGTTAGGTGTTTTGTGAATTGTCAGTGCTAAAATGAGAATTTACTGCACGATGATGCATAATGAAACTAATCACGGGCGTTATAGGGCGCAGCGAAGATGAAACAAAGAAATGTGTTGCACGCACTGGGAAAAATAAGCATAGCTCTATTATTATTACATTTGAATTTGTTGCCGGTTTTTCATATTAAGGTTTTGAGAGTTTCTTCATTTCACAACTTGTTCAGCATGGGAATGTTCATGGTTAGGAATTTGTTAAGAAAAAGAGAGAGAGGGGATCACTGATTTTCAGTCCTAATTAAGAAAAGAGTTAGAGCAATTCTTCACAGCACGCGTGGATTAAAGCGCATCTTAGGATTATTGCTTCCTTTAGCTCTTATAAAAAATTTTTACAAAGGCAATGAAATGTTTGAGAAACTGAGAAGTTTTGCTTGGACTGGACGTTTCCGCGTAATATCTGAATATTATCTCTTTTTGTGTAATTTTGTTTATTTTTTCATTGCAATCAAGACTCCTAAAACAATGGCCGGCATTGGGTTTTATACAGCCACTTCTGAACTTCTATGGATATGAAAACATGTAGGGGTGTAAATAGCTTTGGGTCTTTATAAATTAGCTTACACGATGCAGGCGGTATTACAATAAAAGTACTGATTTATTCATTTTTAGAATGTAATTTCTATTAAGTTCTAAATGATTGACGGAATATAGGTTTTACATTCATGCTTTTATAAGCGGAAGTTTCTAATTCAGAAGAAAAAGGACACTGTCCATTGAGTTGCTGTTGGCACGTACAGGGTGTCCCAAAATATTCCTACCAAGAGTAAGGCGATATGACTGCGGAATGAAGACCAGAAAGAGGAATCTGAGTGTCTAATAATCTTGAACACCAGGAAATTACATGCTAACATGTTCAATATGTCTGCCTTTGACTGCAAGAACATTACGCAACCGCAGTGCTAAACTGGAAGCCAGACTGTCCACGAGGTCAAGGGAAATAGCACAGATTTCATGCTCAAAGGCTGTTCGGCGCTCCTCTAAAGTCCGTGGTTTGGATCAGCGCTCCTTGTCTCAAATATAAGCCCATAAAAATTATCACACGTATTGAGCTCCGGATATAATGTGGTAAATCCTCTCCGGTGCCATAGTATTTGCGATAGTACAAGACAATGAAACATTCTTTGAAATACTAGTTGAACAGCGAAACATTTGTGCTGTACGATATGAACGTGCTACACCTTGCATGAAAATGAGACCTTAAAGCACACCACGAGTGAAATGCTGCAGACTTGGAATGAAAGCAGTTCCCAACACTCTCCGATATCTCACGGATATTGCAGTTACACCACAGAGTCACAAGCTGTGGGCGTAGGGTTGCAGCTATACCAAACCATCAAAAACACCAATTCTGAACCATCAAAAACACTAATTTTGTTTATTTACAAAGCCTTTGATGTGAAAATCATTACAAAGCCTTTGATGTGAAAATCAGTCTCATCCGAAAACCAGATGAGCTCTGTGTGCATGTGTTGTGTCTCAAATCTGTTGCGCATTGTCTCATCAAATGCCACCCGTGCACCTGTATTCCTTGCTGTTAGAGGCTGTTGTATCCTTATCTTTTGGGGGAACAATTGCCGATCTGTTTTGAGAATTCGATGAACCCTGCTCTGTGTGAACCTAACTGTTGCGCAGTCAGTCGGATAGACTTTTTGGGCTTCTGTAAAATGTTTCTCGCAGTTTTACAAAGCTGGTTTACGTCTTAATGCGGAAAGCCTGCTACTTTGGGACCGATGGTCCAACACCGAATCCATTGTGCGAAATTTGGTAATGATGTTCCTTACACTCTATCTGTCTGATCAGGCTTTGATTGTGAACATATTGTGGAACGCCGTCCTCACATTTTCCAGACACTCCGATGATCGATAATGCTCTTACACGTTACATGTACTTTGCTCTGTGGTCTGTCATATAAGATAACTTCTGAAGGTCTAGACACTCTCACTTGTCCAACTGTACAGCAGGAAATCTTATATATTTAGATTTGAGAGAGAGTTCTCTGATAAGGAAATGTTCGTGAAGAGAATACCGAAATATTATAAATAAAGATGTATGCTGTAAAGCTGTGGAGTAGATGAATTTCATCCAGACCCTTTACTTTGCTAAATAAAGAGCACACACTGGAAAAATATCCAACAATTTTGAGCAACAAATTTCTGTGGAGGGAAATACGCCAAGGTTCATCGGAAGCGTAGAGGAATCAGAGAACATTTAAAAACTTGCAATTTTAATTTCAAATAACAGTGATTGGAGTTACTGGGAAGCACGCTTTTTGAGGTGAGGGCTGCTCTGTCGTTATTACTTCTTAGCTCATGCGGTAAGTTATAAGCGGTGCCATCTCGATAAAAGAAAAATCAGTTTGGCTTTGCTACAGATAACGATGCAAATACAGTATCATTGGTTTAATTTCTCCATATTCGTCATTATACATTGTTTTCGACGTAATACGCGACGCATTAAGGTCCAGTCGAATGTAAAATCAGCTTCATTACTATTAAAGTGCAAATGTATTGTAAGCTTTTTCAAGTTTCTTCTCCTGTGTTCTAATAAGCTACAACAAATTCAAGATAAAATGGGGTACAAATAAGTCTAGTCTTTTAAGTGAAGCCCCAAAAAGGGAGACCATCACCCTTACAGTGGGGCAAAGTATTCTTCAAGTACAGAATAAGCTCACTATCGACGAACACACTTTATCAAGGGTACCTGCTGAATTGAGTAATGTTTAACCAATGTTTTGAGAGGAATAGTTAAAGTTGTGGCAGTTTTCAGCAGACAGTGGTCAAGCTTCTGGCAAAAAAACTGTCAACTTGTCAATCGTGACTCCTCTTATTCACGGCATAGTACAGCAGTTATTATCCTAAACAAAAGGATTTAAAGTGCTGTGCTTTCTTCTTTTCTTTAAATGATTATAATGAGTAGGAAAGAAATATTGTGAGAAATCGTTCTTCAGTATGAAAAGCAGTTTTTCTCTTGAACCATTGTTACCAACACGTTATCGATAATGTTATAGATAGTTATCGATGTTGTTTACCATCGGAAGCTATAATTCATTTTACCCATCGATAATACTTTAGATCCAGTGGCAGCCCAACTCCTTTAAATGTAATACTACACATTCGCGTAGAATTCATTTGGCTAGTTTACTTTGAGAAATTGCGCTGCTGGCACAGTTTATTCTTATCTTTTACCCGGCAATCGCGCAAATAGAAAATCGAATTCAGTAACGCGGGCGCTGGCTTCTATCATCTGCAGAATTATATTATAAAAACGCTCATTAATTTTTAAAAATGACTATCCGTATTGCTTAGCATTAGAAATAGCATAGCAAAAAATGGTACATCGATCTCAAATTGTATTGAAACTTCATGTAAATGCATTACCAGATGCGATGCATTTACGTGATAATTTACATGCATCGCGAGATGTTATGTAATACCAGTAAAATTTCATCTTGGTGCTCACACAGAAGAGAAAATTTCATGTGCCTTCGGTTATATGGAAAATAATTTTTTTGAAAAATTTATTCCAGAATGCGTATTATTTTTGTTAAGCTATAGTGGATGGCCGTTTCCAATAAAGTATTATCACTGCTACAAAGCATGGATCAAGCCATTTATACGATTACAGAAAAATATTTCGTCTTCAGAGAAAATCATAAAAAAATGATGGAGGATGCTTTTTCATCAAAGCAAACCTTAAAGCCAAGTAGGTGGATTTGTAATTTTATTTAAAAGTAAGAGTAAGATTATTCAAATGTCTTTTGCAGTTTATCTCCATATAGTCGCGTTACGTAATCAACGCGATACCTCTTCAAAATCATTCAGAAGTTTTATGAAGTATTTCTTATTTATATGTCGAAGTTAAGTTCAAATATTATTTCAAAGATTTAGATATGCTTATAAAACAATTTCTGAAATGCATTAGTGCAAAATGAGAAAACCAAAATTTATAATGGACACATGTTTTAAATACATATTTCTTTAGAAGTTCTTAATGCTCTTTAATTACAAATTTCAAGACATAAGGGTTAAAAATTTGCGGAATTCTTATATAAAATATTTATATCATAATTCATGTATCTATATTAAAATGTTTATAATAATGTATTTCTTTTAACGGAATGGTTACTTCATTTGCCTTTCAGAAGGCTCTGATTAAACAAGTGACACTATATGTGTGGATCAAGAAATTTCGCATAAAAGACATGAATGATAACCACTTCTGGCACTAGATTTTCGATTATCCTACTTTGCAATCCTGCAGCCCATTTTGATGCATTTTTTCATCAGTTTCTCAAACCGGCTCCTCATAGTTTTCGGCCTTGTGATTATTCACGAATCTCAAAAGGACTGGGAAAAGTCTGTTCCAAGCCGCTTTTTGCTTTGGAGTGAGCATATTGTGGAATTGATTGCACTGAAGGAAATGTTTTAGGTAACTTATTATGATAATCTCTTTATAGCTTGTTATTATAATTTTCTAATACCTTAATATTATAATTTCATATATTCTTCAATTTTTTCTGCAATTTTGATTATAATTTTTTCGTTATAATTTCACGCTGCAGTACTTTCAATTTTATCGTAAGAGAAATTAATTTTTTTCTTTTAAATCTACAACTATCCAAAATACATGTTTTCTTTCATCCGTAAGTTTATATACCTATTAAAATATCATGGCTGTACTTAGTCATTTTAAACGGGACAAGATGGTTTTCCTCAGGAATTCTGCGGCAGTTTGTTATGAGTAATTTTCAAAAACAAAATATTGAGAGATTATAAAGGAAACATTATAAAACATTAGTCCTTGACGTGCTGATTGTAAAAATTCCTTTAAAATTTTATGTAAAATTTCATTTACTCAAGAGTCCGGTGGTTTCTTTATATCGTGAGTGCCCTACGTATGAACATGCGAATTTATATACATATCGCTCACACTTGTTTGGGAATGAAGACCATCGATAAAACATACATATCTGCACGCACGGTTACATTTCTTTTTCGACAATTTAATCAATTATCATAAGTTTAGGAAGTCTGAAAATTTACAGAAATGCAAATTACCTTTCTCCTTTACTTTTCAAAAATTGTGTTTGAGGTTTACAGGAACCTACATGAGAACTTCACTAAGTATATAATTCTATGATTTCCACGTAGTATATAGTATTGATCAGACTCCTTATTTTTTTTAAATTAAAGAGGTATTTACATTAGCAACATTCAAGATTTTGTTATAACCGATTTTTGTTTCATGAATACTACTATATCGCATCAAACAAGTTCGTTGAAATTAAACTCAATTTCCTTCTCGTCGCGTTTCAGAGAAGCTGTTGTATCACAATATTCATGTGCATGCTGAAAATGTAGTAGAAGTTGTGGTTAAAGAGTAATTAAGCCGTGAGAAGTCAAAATTTTAATGAGAACAGTGAAGAAAGCTCTGGAGCAATCCTCAAAGTTATAGAGGCAAATTACGAGTTGATCGAAGAAAAAGAATAATCATATAGCCCAGTTTAACATGATTTATATTTCATTTTGCTGTTAACTGTACTAAAGCAATGCCTTCCGTTTCGTGCAAAATCGACGGAAGCAGCTAAGAACTTGTTTCACGACGAGCCATGAATTACGTATTTTTAATTCTTAGAATATTATGGTTTTATCGAAATTCGAGTCCTCGAAATTTGTGTATCTGCAAGAAACCTACGAAATCCGTATAAACCATATACACGTTAATGCAACCTTTAGCGCCTGAAACAAATTATTGTCGAAATCCAAAAATTTTCTCAGTCCATTTCTTTCAAATATAATTAGGCTATTTAATTCATGTAGTAAAAATATGTATTACTTTATCTGCGTTCCAAGAGATATTTAATGAAAATTCTTTCAAGCTTCTGTAATAGAAATAGCAGAGAACTTTATTAAGTTTTTACAAGTATTTTTACAATGATTTTAAAATAATATTACAATAAAGTGCTTACCGATTTAGGTTTCACTTTATTATTCTAAAAAAAATTCTAAAAGTATTAGGATGACTTTTTTGATTGACTTTGCATTGATTTTCAAAGCAGTTCGCCTTTAGATAGGTTCCTTTATTTAAAAAGAAACAAATCCTTGATATGGATCTTTTAGTGAAGATTGACTTCAGCTCGAGCATGGGCATTTTTAGGACATCCCATTGCTGGTACACAAACCCATTCGTATTTGCAAAAACATTTCCCAGTTATAGGAGTACCCATATATATTTCGCTCATGAATTCGAGATTTACAGCTAGGAAAGAAGTATATTACTTTGCATTCTTTTGTCAAGCTCCGCACCAATTCTTCAAAAATGTTAGCAGTTATCCACGGCTTTGTATTGGCTTCATATGCCCCTCGTAAAGGTTTCAGATCTTTGAAACAACGAGGTTTCTGTGCATTGCGGATTACAAAAGTAGTGCTTAACATTAAAAAAAAATAGGTTTTTGGTCTTTAATCTAAACAGTCTTGTTTCGCTAGAGTAGCCCTTCAGTATCACTCACCTGCTAGAAATCAGTTTCCCTAGTTGAACGTTGTCAGTTGAATAACTGAGGTGGCAATACAGAATAGTTTAACAGTCAGAATAATAAGAAGGCAATTCTATTAAAGTTTCAAACTCGTCATTTTTAAACATAAAACATTTTGCCAGAACCTAAACGGTCGAAAGAATCTAAAAATATTATTTAGAGATGAAGTATACGTTGTGGTTCCTGTGGTGCTTTGATTTGTGCTTCAAAATATTTCTGACAAAATTCAATTCTTATGTAAATGGCAATCAGATACAAATTTAAGAAGACTGGAGTTACTTCAGTTGTTTCATAGAAGTACCAGGTCTTACAGTATTTTACCTTAAAATACAGCAAGAATAAAAGTGTTTTTTCCGGATGCACTTTTTGTATCCCGACATAAATGTTCCGTACGGCAGGAGTATCATTGTCAGCAAACAATTCAAAATTCAGGTTTGGCCATGTAACACCGTAACACATCTTCGTATAGTCCGCAAATTCCAACCGTCATCCACGTCTTTATAGTGGCTTTATATGCCCGGGTAAAAATTTCACACCCTTAAAATAACACGATTTCTGTGCATTACCCATTATTAAAAATAGCTTTTCATTCCTAACCTGTTCGCAGATAAAATGACAGCTATCCACTGTTTGGCTTGCTTTCAGTGTTGCAGGGTTCATTATTTAAAAAAAGATCTGCGTATGGCAGCTCCTTAAAATTAATGTGGTTTCGTCAACACTGAAACCGGATTTTGGTCATACTCAGTCAGGAATCTTTTTTCTTTTTTTCCTAGCCACTGACAGATTCAATGTTCACACAGTCACTTTCGCCACGCACATTTTTTGATAGAAAGTCCGCACGGTACTTTAAATTTTTTAACCAGCCACTAAAAGCTTTGAACGTTTCATCAATGTTCAAAGTCGCCGCCAAAGTTTGGGTGTTTTACGTCAGAATATTTCCATGAATCGGTGATTTCGAGAAGCGCATATTGTTTAACTACCCAATAAGCATTTTTTCAACATTAAGAATTTTCTGTCTTGAACTAATGGGTTTATGAGTAACACCTTTTCCTGACTGTTGTAGTAATCTGTCAATTTATTATAATCGCGAAGACAGTACTTTTAGCTGACTGAAAACATTTAGCAAGGCCTATTATCTTAGGACGATTTTGTGAACGTCATTCAGAATCTCAATTTTCTTGTCAATTGGCAAAGCCATATGTTTTGACGGGACAGACATTTCAAAGCATAAAGCCCAGCACCTATACAAATCCCGATCCGAAATAAAATTTAGCGCTGCACATAAGAGTCGAGCGGAAGACTCAATGTCTAACAATTATCAGTTGAGTGAACTACAACCTTCTCTTTAGTTCGAAACTGCCTTTTAACTATCCTCAACTGTTTCGAGCAGCGCACGACAACAACTCCACTGTAGAACGATGCATGGAATGACAGTTCAGCAACCCCATCCTTTTGAAGGTCTTGTGAGAATGACCTAATCTAAAAATACCCATGATCTCTCTGTCACCAACCGAAGTTTGCGTAGCTTTTCGTTTTAGGAACCTGTTCAGTGGGGTCGCTGAAGAGAGAGACTTAGATTTGAGGTGGTCATTATATGGAGAGGAAATGAGTATTGCGCCCTACGGAGATGAGAATGATAACTGAATGCCAGGTAGTTATATTTAAAATGTCGATGAAAAGAGGGTTGCTCTATCGGAAGTGTGCTCTAGTACTATTCATTGCATATTGAGTGACAAACTTTCAGCTGTTATCTTAATCATTAATTTATATTTTTATATCTTGTAAACACGGATCACTTAAGGTAATATAAATTGATATAATTCTGTACTTCTAGGTTTATATGTCACATTTTGTGAAAATGTTATTCATGTACGAAATGTCTTTAATGAGCTCATCAGCGTTCGCTGTAAATACCTCACTCAAAATTCACAAATAAAGAATTTATTGAGTATATATTATGTTGCTCAAACATATTTCTCGGTTTTGGCTCTGTGTTTAGTTTGAATAACATACGTGCAGCAAATGCTGATTAGATTATTGAAACGAACAAAAATATATTCAAATGGAGTTAAATCAGCAGCTGGTTCTATTCTTTTTGTCCTTAGAAAATATTGTTTTTATTAGCATGAATTTGTACAGCAAAGACACTCTAATAAATTTGTTTCTGTATCGCGAAAAGCAAAAAAGCTTTTGAAAATCATTATATGTACAACGGAAAAATTTCCATTCATTAGAATATATGAACATGTATTAATTGTCACTTCATTACTAGGAAAATAAATTAAATAAAGTATAAATTGAAGGCAAGTGTGCTGAATCTGTTGTCCTGAACTTTAGAAAATCGCCCTTAACTTGGCATTCAAATGCAATATAACTAAATCACTCCCGAGTTCCGTAAACAAAAACGTGAAAAATTCATAATGCGCGTGATTTAACTTATATTGCGAGATGAGACCATTGAATTCGTAAAAAAATCATGTAACGTGCATTTTTGAGAATATTGAATATTGGAAATGAAAATTCCTTTCCATTGTGTTTGATTTAAAAGAAAGCAAACATTTATTATTCGAGGATTAGTGTTATTTCGTAACCCATAGTGTCAAAACAAAGATAATGTTCCCTCTTTCTCTGAGATCAGTACACATTTTGTTGCAGTTTTGTAAATCGAGGCTGATAATGGTCAAAGACGAAGTGTAACATGCAGCCTTATGGAGCAAACAAGCCAATGCGCTATAGTTTCCCCTCAGAAGAAGCGATCATTAAAAAAATAATGATAATAATTTCACCCTACGATCATCATTCTTGCCTATGTCTGTACAGGTGAAATGTCTTCTTTTTTATGCTAAATATTCTATAAAACATTTCAGGAATTCATGTTCAGCCATGATGTATAGAGAGGGATTCGTATCTTGGAGCCATGTTCTACCTCTTACGAATGTGGAAATGAATATGGATCACAAACTGGGTAAATATGTACTTTAGCGTCCTAAATTATTTAGTCTGAAAAAGTTAACTGTGGGGGAAAGTGCGACATACAATTTTTAAGCATGGGAAATAATGGGGAAAGGTGAAAAAATACAGTACTTGTAGATAAAAGGAAATATTTCTTCCGAAGTATATATCTGCGTGTACGATGATTTGCACCAGTTGGTGCGGGAGGCTGAAGCGACTCTAACGGCCACCATGTGAAGGTTTCGTGCGTCGGAACGGAGTACGAGTGAGTTGTGAATGCGCGGAAGAATACAACATTCGTGGGATGTATTTTTCGGAAGAGTGTGATGCGTCGTGTGACCGTGCGCAAGTACAAATAGTTCAAACCTCTATTTTTTCCTTTGATAAAGATATGTGCGGAATGTCGATATTATTAGTTTCACAATGTCTCTGAATGGAAAGAAAATAAGGAATGTAAATGAATTCATGTACGGCAGAAGTTTTGAGGGAAAAGTTTTGTTTCCTGTTGAACCTAAAGTTTTGGTTATGGTTTGGAAGATGTGCAGGGGTAAGTGATTTCTTCAAGCACTTCATTTGTAGTTTTGCTCTTATTCCGTACATTGTAGCACACATTTTCACCTCGTGAAACAGATATTTTTCAAAATAAACGATTTTCTTGAATTCAGATATCGTACTATGGTAGGGAGGACTACAGCTTCTTGTATTGTGTCGGATAATGAAATTTTAAGCACTGACGCAATACGAAATGAAGTGTGCAGACTGACGATTTTGTACTTACGCTTTCTCAAAATTACACTTAAAAAAACAAACTTACAATGCTGCGTAAGGACGAACACTTTCCTTCCGCGTATTCCTACAAGTTGCTTCGATGACTACGTACTGCTTAACCACTTCCTTCTGTAGTATTCCGCCTTTTACTTGCCTTTCTCAAAAAAGCTTCCATTCACCGGACTTCACCTTCACGCCGTCGCCGCTCCGTCGTCCTAGGCCTATCGCACGTACACTTCCAAAGCATCGTACTCGCAGGTTAATACTTCGGAAATATGATTTCCTATTTTCTACAAATACTATATTTTTGCACCTTTGCCCATTATTTTGCATGCTTAAAAAATTGTATGTCACACTTTTCTCACACAATGAAATTTTTCCGACGAAAAAATTTAGGACGCTAAAGTACACATTTACCACAAACGGTGCTGGTAGCAAACATTTTTAATGCAGACATGCTTGAAATATAAATCAATAGATTTATCTTTCAAAAGCAATATTTTTTGACAAATCTAAGTAGTTTCGAAAGTGTGGTTTGTGCATACTTTGTAATGTTTAAAGTTACAATTGGATAAGATGATATATTAATTGTACCGCTGTTAATAAACGTTTTATATTATTTCTCTATTCGTTCACATGAGCATATGAGTGCTGACTTGTGGGAACAACAAAATAATGTTCATTTCATTACATAGATTCCCATATTCTTTTTTTTTTTTCATTCTTTGTTTTGGAACTTTAAATAACCGGATGCACTTACATACATGGCCTGCGTCGTCTGCTGCAACAGAGTAACGCGGAATGACTGGTAATATCCCGTTTCCCGAACGATAAAGTTCTGCGATCTATCGGGTAACATTACAAATACAGCGTACGGAGTATTCAAGAGACGACTGTATCTGAGGTATTATAGTCGACCCTGAAAGGGCCTTTCGTTAAAGATGATTTTGTTCGTATTCTGAAACATTTACAGGAACGGTAGAGACGTGTTTCGTCAAGAAGTAAAACTTATCTTTCTGGTATATAATTGAATAAATTACGTACAGGAAAGAACTGCTTATGATCCGAATCATTACTTCAAAGAATGTTCTGACGAAAGACGACAGTTCCGTCGGAATAAAAAATATACGAGAATATGGTCTGGCAAATGACGTTTTAAAGTTACATAACTAAGTTTGCGTTTGAATGGTCGTCAATTGCTCACAACTCCTTGCGTATGAGCTCCAGTACTAGGATCTACAAAGTTCTGTTTGTGTTTAACTGTGAGATGTTCGTATCCGCAGCTTCCAAGGTTAACATATGCATCCCACTGGTCTGTCATGGCAGTTGTTCTTGGTTGTACATGTTTGTGTATGAGCAGCAGCAATGTGCTGTCAGATCTGTCATTCTCAGGGCAGATTTCGTCCCTGAATCGCTTAGTATCATGTTTATAGATACTAAGGACGCAGGCGCCCCATGTCTCAAGTGCACGGGAACGCTGCTCAGATTTCCCTGAAACATGATTCCTCTGACACCTGAATGGTACATAACAAAGAGACCTATCGATTCTGAGAGTCACTGAATGATCTCCGGAACAATCTCTATTGGATGCACCCAGAAAGAACAACACTGGAAGCAACAAGAAGCAGCAGTTTCAGAATCAGGGACAACACAAGAAAAGAATATCTAAACACAAGTAAGCGAACGGACTGCACGCACAGATCAAACAGGGAGGACATAATGCAGTTATCAGCTTCGGCGGCGAAACAGTAGATGCACCACGTATCGGCAAGTGCTTTATTGTAGCGAACAACGCAGGCCAGATACGGAAATATTGCTTTTTCTTCATCCTAACGCACTTTTACCACCATTCTACTGTCCAAGGAATGAAGATTCCTGTATTGTACCAGTCCTTGTGTGCTTGTAGTTATTTGTATTCCACAGATATTATTTGTAAGAACGTACCTCTTCTCAAAGGACTGCATGAGGTCAGTGGAGGGGCAAAATGGCACATTTAGAATTTGGAGGTTATAACGTGTAAAAGAAACTGATTTTTATGAACTATAAGATCAAAACTTATGTCTAAATTTATAAGTAAACAACTTAGTATACATACTATCAATGTGTATTCATTTTTTTCATTTTATTAAAAATTTACATAATACTAAACCAGATTTATTTTTGAAGCCTGTCTTTTCCGCCTTTCAAAGACAGATAACAAAAACTTGGTGCTCCCTATCTAAAAATCACTAAGAGTCAAATATATGTAAAATTTTAAGCTGTACGAATTTGCTCCAGTCGTTATTTTGGATAGGAATCTTAGGTTTTAGGGTAAGTTGAAAAAATAGTCGTCCGACAGCCATTTTCTCAAAATGACAGGAAAAAGTGTATAATATTTCCAGAAGCAACGAAAAGCCCTCAATTTTATTCCGGGGTATGATAGAACATACTTCTAGGCTAATTAAAAATATATTTATTACGGATATACCTTTCCTCATGCATACATATCACTAAGCTGTTCTCTGAGATTCAGAGGTTAGCTCCAAAAAGAAATACGAACTACCAGATAATTTTTACATAGTGTTTCGGTATCAAACTTCTCCATTTACAGGACCAATGCATAAAACTCGTGCTTCACTGACATGAATTACACGCCGAACACAAGATCTTCTATACCTTTCCCTTTCACTGATAATTCAGTTTTTATTAACCAATGTTTTCCGCAGAAAATATTAAGGCTAAGAACATTTTCATAATCGTTTAATGTTCTAAAAGATACATCTAAAGCATTCACATATTCTATTTTTCTGTAATCCTCAGGCTTTCATTGACACGGTTTTAAAATTTCAAAAAGAGTGAATGATCTGTGAGTAACATGGATGTGTTTTGTAAGCAAGCACAGCTTGCACAGAAGGGCTCGGAAACAGAAAAGAAACGAAAATTCACTAAAAGTTTAAAATGCGGTAAAACTGCAACCAAGAGAGCTACATGAAAATAATTTTACAGGATTACCTACCACCATGGAGGTATTGAATATGCCATGTCTAATCAAAATATGAAGATATGGTTGTCCAAACATTTTTTGTTTCTTTGAATTGGCATGGAATGACTAATATGTTAAAAATAAAGCGTGCCTGAATTCATAAAAATAATTTTCAGCAATTATACAAGGAACATAAAACTACGTCTGATATATTATTCTGTCTCTTGATAAACAGTTCGAAAACTGCTTTGTACCGTTTAATTTCCAAATGTTTTTTTGAGTTTTGGTCGCCCTCAAAAACACAGTAACATGACAACTTGCAGTTAAATACTCGAAATATATACTATTACAAATGATATGGTAAAATGTTTTTTAATTCATGTTCTGGACATGTGCTTTGCAATTCTCCTTAAAATAGGCTTGGCTTCAAAAAATCAATAACATTGTGAAAAATACTTCTCTGCACCATAAGTCAGTATTGCCAAAACAAATTGGCACAGTCGTGTTCAGAAAATATTTCTTTTTGATTATGTAGATTGTAAATTGATATATAAGGAAACTCGTGCCTGAAAGTGTGTGTTAACAATGTACGATGAATGCTGTAGATTTGTAAGCTTACTTGATCGGAACTCATTTCACTAGTATCAAAACTAACATAAATAAAGAATGGGAATATTTTCAGAACGAGCTACGTTAATCTGAACCACCGAGACCAGAAGATGGTTTTTGCTAGCCTGATTAACCTTTCGTTGGCAGTAAAGTTTTTCAATAAAATCATGTCAAACTACTTCTGGAAAACATTTTCAGCATTCAAACGTGAAGACTTTTAAAACTGAAAACTAAATCCTCAGTAGCAAGCTTCCCTGAAACTGTAATTCAAATGTCTATTTAGCAGTTTTGATGAAGATGTCGTTTGGGGAGCATTGTTATTTCGACGTCACCTGCGTCTTCACTTTCTTCCTTCACTTTTACTGGCTCGCCTCTAGACACTGCATCAATAATATTTTGGTCTGATAAAATAATGTAGATCCTATTGCTTTCATCGTTCTTCTTTTTCTCCGGCAACACTTCCACTTTTTCTTTCTTTACATTTCCAAATCCTTGAACATCAGAAAATTTCAACTAGGGGCGCTGCTGCTGTTGTCTCTACGTTGGAAGAACCTTGTTGCTGTACGATATCAGGGATCAGGTTTTTCCCGCAGAGAATTATTTTGACGTTTTTTACTTCATTCTAAGTGTTAATAATCAGATTTACGGCATCGAAAATCGTAAATGTCTTAGAAAACTTCACAAGCTTTTCATCTTCTTGAAGCACCAGTTTCAGATGATTTTTACTGAATGCGTTTTACGGCTGATATGACCTCTTGTTCCATTGGCTGGATCACTGACGTCAGATTAGGGCGTTGATCATTGACATCAGCAATGCTGCCTTCCTCGTTGTTCACCCGATCCCACCTCTATACGCGCGCACACACACACGCACACACACACGCACACACACACACACGCGCGCGCACTCACACAAACGCGCACTCACACAAACGAGCACTCACACGCGCGCGCGTGGGCTCGTAGAGGCGTGCGTTGTACTAAATCATAAAATAGAAGTCATCGCTCTTTCCACGTTTATAAGTGAGTCACGGAAAAATTTCTCATCGACCGCCACCGGGAAAACCCAGGGTCTTCCAGTTACGCACCGGATATGCTTCCACTGCACCACAGTGGCCTCGAAATTATCCAGACTGACAAACGGTAATTTGCCAAACTACATGGCTGGGTTACTTCTTTGGAGCCCCGCACAATGCTGGAGATTCACCATAGATGAACAGTAACAGCTGAACACTATTTCCGTGACTCACTTATAAACGTGGGAAGAGCGATGACTTCTATTTGATTTTCCTGCTCCAGGTCAACTGTGTATTTATCATTCATTCGCTTTATAGTTATTTGCTCAGTTGCTGGGTTCATCTATGGTCAATCCCCAGCATTGTGCGGGGCTCCAAAGACGCAACCCTGCCTTGTGGTTTGGCAGTTTGTCGTTTGTGAGTCTCGAGAATGTCCAGGGCGCTGTGGTGCTGTGGAAGCATATCCGGTGCGTAAGTAGAAGACCATGGGTTCGATTCCCGGTGGCGGCCGATAAGAAATTTTTCCGTGACTCACTTATAAACGTTGAAAGAGCGATGACTTCTATTTGATGTTCCTGGTCCACGTCAACTGTGTATGTATTAAATCATGTTGTCCATATTCCGCAATCTGCTACGGATGCAGAAACTCTCCTCCAACATCTATCTTCTATCCTTTCGACCCTCCATCCAAATGATACAGTCATTGTTGCAGGCGATTTCAATTGCACTTTGCAACCCGGTTTTGACCGAGATGGTTCAACCGAAAGCCGTTCCGACCTTGTTTCCAATCACACTCAACTCGTTGTTAATTTTGATTTGATTGATGCATTCCGTTCCCTTCATCCCCGGTCCAAGGAATTTTCCTGGTTCCCCCGACTGCTTCACGCTGTGTCGCAGCACGCCTAGATAGATTCTATGTTTCCAGTTTTCTCCATTCCTCTCTAGTTGAAATTATTCATCATCCTTCCGTTTCGTCAGATCATCGCCCCGTACTTTTAAAACTTTTTTTGCATTCTTCCTCTGTTCCCCTTTCCCCAGTCTGGTCGCTCGACGATTCAGTTTTAACTGATCCTGTTTTCTGTGCTGAAATTCGCTCTATGATCTCGTCTTCTGTGCAAAAACTTTCTTCGTCTGACGACCCAGTGGCTCTGTGGCTTTCCACGAAAATTTCGATTATTTCTTTCGCACGTCAGTTTTCTTTCTCTTCCCGTACTTCTCGCTTTCAAGATATTCATGTTCTCCGTCGTAAATTGCAGACTGTTTCTCCTTCTGATCCTTCTTTTCCCGTGTTTCAAGCTCAACTTCGTCGTATTCTGTTTACTTTTGCTTCAACAGCCATTACTCGTCTGAAATTCACTCATTTGCGGTTTCACGACGACCCCTTTTCTAGTTTGAAGTTCCTTGAGGAGTACCATGTTAAAAGCAACACAATTTCCTTTCTTTCACTACCTGACGGATCTACAGTTACCGACCCTTATCGTATCTGTGAACTTACTTTTTCCCATTATTCGGATCGTTTTCAACACCGACTCCTTTCTCCTGCAGATACCTCCCCTCTTCTTCATGTCCTCCCTCAGGTTCCACATTGTTTTTTTTATTCTCATGTTTCTCCTATCTCTCCTTCTGAAGTCCGCTCTGCAATTTCCAGTCTGAATGACCATTCTTCCCCTGGCGCGGACGGTCTTCCGCTCTCATTTTATAAGAAGTTTCTTCCTTCTCTCCTCCCGCTTCTGGTTGCTTGTTTTAATGCCATTTTTACTTCTTCAAATTTTCAGTCTTCTGATTTTACTTTTGCTCTTCTCCTTCTCATCCCCAAAACCGGAAACCTTGGTCTTTTTTCTAACGAGCGTCCTATCTCTATTCTTAATACTGACTACAAAACCTTTGCTAAAATTCTCGCTTTTCGCCTCAATCCCGTCTTGCAGCATTTAATCCACTCCGATCAAACTTACACTATTCCCTCCCGTTCGATTACTACCAACATTTCCACCATTCGCAACTTATATTTTCTTGCTTCCCAACTTTCCAAACCTCTCGCAATTTTTAATATTAATCAGAAACAAGCTTTTGACTCCATTAATCACTCATATCTCTTTGATGTTCTTCGTCATTTTGGCTTTCCTACTCTTTTTTGTCAAGCTCTTATTAATCTTTACTCTCACTCTTCTTTCCGTATTCGCACATCCACATTCATGACAGCTACCATCCCCTTTGACAACGGGATCCGGCAGGGTTGTCCCCTTTCGGGTCAACTTTTTACGCTTGCATTTGAACCTCTCTTAATTTGTCTGCGTTCTCGTTTGTTTTCTGTGATTCCTCGCAGTATTGCTCCCACTCGTCACCACCGCATAGTGTTGTCGGCATATGCTGATGACCTCATTCTCTTTCTTCGCACTGAACGTTCTTTCGGTGTTGTCCTTTCTGCTTATCGTGAGTATGCTTGAATTTCCGGTTCCGAACTTAATATGTCTAAATCTGTCGGTCTGTGGGCCGGATCGTGGGTGACACACGGTGATCGCCCTTGGGGTGCCCGTTGGTCATCCTCGGTCATTAAACTTCTTGGTGTGTACGTTGGAAATCCCATGGCGGTTGCTGATGCCACATGGATTCCTTTGGTTCAGCAGCTCAATCGCCGTTATGCTCCTTTTTGCCGGTTCAAACCTTTTTTGTCCTTTTTTAGCAGAGCACATCTGGTTTCTTCCTTTCTTCTTCCCATTATGACACATTCGTGGTTCGCTTATTTTCCCTCGCCCATTTTTCTCCAATCCGCTCAACGTTTGATTACTGATTTCATCTGGAATAAAGTTCACTGGGTTCATCGTTCTACTCTCGTCCTTCCTCTGTCCTTTGGAGGTCTTGCCCTCCCAGATCTTTTTCAAAAATCTAATGTTATTCATCTTCAGACCTTTCTCCGTTCTTTTTCTCATCCTCAGATTTCTTCGATTACTATTGTTGATACTTTACTTTTCCCTCGCAGTCCGTTTCTCACTCTCTCTACTTTCCTCCGTATGGATCTGTTCCCCCTCATTCCAGATCACTTTCCCGATACTTATCGCACCGTTTTTTCCCTCTGGCAGTCCTTATGTCCCGTCCGTCTCCCACCTACCTCAACTAATGATCTGCTTGCGGAACCTCTCTTTTACTCTTCTGCACTCCGTTCTCCCTCTTCACCGTACTTGTGCTTCTCCACCTGGTTCGCCAGTGGCGTGGTACAGGTATCCCAACTTGTAGATGCTTCTCTCCGCTGGAAGTCTCTTTCCCAAATCGACACCCCTCTTGCTGACACTCCCTTACATCGCGCCCAACTCCGGTTGCTTCATTTTCAGCTTCAACGCCTTTAGCCGTCCCTCGTGAATTCTTTTGGGTTAATTGTTTCTTCTTCGGCGTCCCCTTTCCTTCCTTTTCTGGTTTATTTGAATGATGTTCCCTTTCTGGTGCATCAAGTTACTGCAAAACTCCTATACCGCCACTTTCTTACTTATTTTCGAGCACCTCTCGCTATTCCTTTTGTGCCTCCTGATGAAACCTCTCAGACATGGGTCGATTCACACATTTCTCTGGCTTCCCCAAAAGCAACTGATATTCATTGGCTACATCTTCATCGCCGCTTGCTCACACCACGAACTCTTCATCGTTTTGGTCGCCTGTCTTCTCGCTTGTGTTTTTTCTGGTCAACGCTCGGTGATGTTCATCACGCATATGACTCCTGTTTAGTTTTACAGCCTCTTTTTTCCTTGATGTTTGCTCTTCTCTCCAAGGTTTGTCCTTCCTTTCACTCTGTTTCACATTACTATTTTCTTCGCCGTCATCGTCCTTCCGCTGCTGTTCACAATCCAGTTTGCGCGTTTTTAATTTTGCATGCCAAACTGACTATTTATTTATACTATCATACCAGTGTTGATCGGCCTGCTCTTCGTCGATATCATCCTGCGAGAGTTTTTCTGTGCCGTAGGTTTCGTTCCTCGATCAAGTCCGTCATCCAACTTGAGTACGAGGTAGCTCTGGCCCGGCAGGCAGTTCCTGCTTTCTTTTCGATCTGGTTCCCTCACCTCCCCTGGTTTTGGGTTGAGCATGGGTTGATTCAATTCGTTTGATCAGTTGTTTTTTCTTGTTTTGGTTATGGTGTACTGGTTTCTTCATTTTGTTTGTTTTTGCTTTTCCGGGTTGTTGTCTTGTTCTGTTTTTGATTGAGCTGCAGGTTTTTTTTTGCCTTGTATTCATTCTTTTCTTCTAATCCTGTTGTTTTTCCTTTTTTTTTACCGTTTTCCTTTTCTTGTTTTTATGATGGCCCTTTGGTAAGGTTGTACTGTTTTGCTTCCTTGAGATTCCGGTCTTTTTGTTGTTTTTTCCTCTGTGCTTTGTTAGCTCATTCTACTGGTTGGTATATTCTTTCTTGGATAGTGCTTTTCTATACATTTCCTCTTACTAGCGGCCTCTGCCTCTTTGTCTGAATTTTCTTGTCGTTTTGCTCTGTGATTGGATGTTTTACAGCTAGTTGCTTTGACTTTTTTTCTGTCCGGAGTCCGTGGGCATTTGTGTTCCTGTGTTCTGTGTGTATTTTTTTCTGGTTCTTGGTGGTGCTGTGCAATCGGTTATTGTTTTTTGTGTCGGTATTTTTGTTGAGTTGTTTGTCTATGTTTTATTGTGTGCTTGCTTTCTATGTTTTCGTCGGCCACAGTTGTTGGTCGACGCATTTCTTGTTGTGGTGTTTTGTTGTACTGGTTGGCCACCAATTGTTTGTGATCACTGTTATTGTTTGGTATTAGTGTGATGCTTGTTGGGTGTTGTTGTTTTCCGTTGGGCTAGTCTGTGTTGTCTAGTTTTGCAAAATTTTTTTGGCGTGTTGTGTTTCTTTTGTGCTTGTTTGTTTGTTGTTGTTCCTGATCTTCTTTTTTGTACTGTGTTTCCTTAATGTGGTATTACCGAGTTTTTGTAATTGCTCTTGCTTTTTGCACGTGTTGTGTTTAGTTGTTCGGATTGCGGCTGTCCTACTCGCTCTACTCCTGTGTGAGTTTTTATAATACTGTGATTGTATTTTACCTATACTGCTAATGTGATAATCTTGTTTTTTACTTGTTTGTGTATGTTCTACGTTCGTGTTTCAGTTGGCTCCGCAGTTTAGGGAGCCTTTTTTTTCTCATGCCTTATGTTTCATGTTCACTTGTTTGTCTATTGGGTTACGTTGACCCAAGGAGTTGGTCAACGCTCTATTTGCCTTGTACTTTTTTTACTGTGCCTCTTGTGTTTTTTTCTTGACTGTATGTGACTACATGTGTAGTGAAGTAGTCAGTTGAAGCAGTTTTGTCTTTGATTGTTTTAAGTGCACTTTTTGTGTTTTCGTTTTTGTGTTTCTTTGCACTCAAGCTAGGGTTCTGCGTCTTGCTTCGTGCTTCTCCTGTCCGGGTTTTTCCTGTAATATTGTATTTTTTCTCGGCACAGCCTTCTGTTGTCGTGCACGACTGGACGTACTTTGTGTTGTTTTCAATGTCTTATGATGCTATGCGATCTTGTTTCCGCGTGATTCTCTCTATAGCGCCACGTCGGCTTCTGGGGTTTGTCAACGCGCGTCTTCTTGTTTTGAGTATGAAATTTGAATTGAGTGCGATTTTTTTTTGTGAACCTCGTGTGCCTGTTTGGCTACATTTATTTTGTGTGATGCAGCGGTTTTTCCCCTTATTATCATGTATTCTTCTGTACAGTGTTCCTCCTGACTTACATGCGTCACTTCGTATTTCGTTTTTAGTTATAGCGGTTGGTTAACACCCCTCTTTATGTGCACGTTTTTGTTTTGTTTTTTATGTTCTTCTTGTACTAATGTTTTGGCCGCTGCTGCATGTTTTCAGAAGTACAGTTTTGTTTCTCCTGTCGCTGTCTTGCAGTGTCAGTCAATTTGTGTTGTGTTGTATTGTTGTTGTGTTTTTTACCTGTCACCTTTGTGTTCGCGCTGCTATGTACTAGTTTTTGGAATGAGTTTTTCTTCCCTCACTCTGGGGTTTGGGTTTTGTAATGTGTGTGTTTTTCGTTTTCTGTGTTCCTTTTTTATCTGTATATATTTTAATCTTGTTCTGATGTTACCAGTTTTCTTTCCTCCTTTCTTTTGTGTTGAGACTTCTTGGCCTCGTCTCTTTTAATAGTCTCATGTGACTGAAGCGTATCACATATACCTTGCTTTTAGACTAATAAAGGTTTATTTTGAAGGCAGTGGTCTAAGCGATGGCCTCTGATCATTCCTCCGTAAGGGGTCCGGGTTCGAATCCCGGTAAGGCGTGGATGTTGTGTTTGTCTTACGGCACTGGCTCTCTCCCTTCCCTGGAACCAGTGACCCTAAATTAGGGACGGGCGACTGCTTATAGCCCATTGAGTTGCTCACGGTGGTCGTTAAACCTCCAACCAAAAAAAAAAAAAAAAAAAGAATGTGAGACAAAGCAAAACAGAAATTTTTGAGGCCTGGAGATGTATAGCATTTGTGCAGCGCAAGAATCATAATATTCATTACATTTCTTTTAAATATTTTTAAAGTCGTCAAATTTTTCTTCTTAACACTACTGGAAATCAGCTGGTCGTGGGTTCTGCATGAATCAGCAGACAGAACACGTTTTTTTGTAAAAAATATCAACGGGACGGTTTAAAATTTTTTCGGCTGCAAACGAAAAAGCCTAGATCTCTTAAGGAAACAGAGCACGAAAGCTGCAGAAGCTAATTTTAATGTATAAAACACGAAGTGAAAGATAAGATCAGAAAATCGTAGCACAGTACTTTCCTAGCGAAAGAAAGAGAGAACCCTCAGTTTTTACGAAAACGCCATAACATCTCCCTGCAAGACGGGTAGTCCCTCCGGGGCAATTCTCAAATCATCGTCTTAATACTTAACCCCTTTACGACAATTCTGCCCGAAATAATTGTACGAGGAAATAACCAGACCGCCCGAATCTCTCATCTACAAGGACTAGAACTTATTTTCCCAAAGCGTTCTCCCTACACCGCCTCTGCTGTTTAAGCAGGAGTCACATTCAGTCTCCATTGCTGTGACTAAGCGAAGAAATATACTTGGAGTTGGTTTCTCACAGGACAACATAATTGACTCTATCGATATCGCAGCATTTTTATGAAGATTAAATGGATTACCGCCGGGAAACGTCTGAAGGACAATACCTAGCTTTCTGATCGCAGATTTTGTGTGACCAGCAGTAATTCATCTTTTGTTAACCTCTAAATTTAGGATAAAACTGTAAAATTTGTAACAGAGATTTGGGGGATATATTGTTATAGGACATAAACAAAACAGGGTACGGGTCATTAAACATTTTATCACCATTTTCGTACTTTTACGAAATTTCGAAATGTGGATGCTACATCCAACCCAGTTAGGATTTTTGTTGTTTTTGTTGGAGGTTTAATGTTCACCGTGAGCAACTCGATGGGCTGTAGGCAGTCGCCCGTTCCTAATTTAGGGTCACTGGTTCCACGGACGGGAAAGAGCCAGTGCCGTAAGACAAACACGGCATCCATGCCTCACCGGTATCTGAATCCGGACGTTTCACGAACGAATGGTCATAAACCAGAGCTTAGACCCATGCGCCACAGGGGCGGCCAAACTTGCTGTAAACAAGAGAAAAGAATCCCTGTCAGTGATGTTGCATTTAGAAGCACTGATAGAAATCTAGATGTCAGTATTTCCACTCTCGCTCTTTTACTCTCCGATAGGCCGCCCCGATGCCTGCTTATCATTCGCCCGGAAGTGTCCGGGTTGGAAACCCGTGAGTCGTGAATGTTGCGTTTGTCTTACGGTACTTGCTCTTTCCCTTCCCTGGAACCAGTGGCCCTAAATTAGGGACGGACGACTGCTTATAACCAATAGAGTTGCTCACCGTGGACGTAAACCTCCAATCTAAAAAAGAAAAAAAAGACGAACTACATAAAATCTTTATGGAAAAAGTTTTATCCAATCTTTTTCGAAAAATGTTTCCTTTTCTTTAAGCTTCCATCTGTTTCCGTGCGATATTCTTTTTTCTAAGAGATATCAGTAGAGGAAAATGGCCGGTTCTGTCACAAAGGAGGACCTCCACTGCCGTCCACAATGCTCTACGTCCCCGCCCACTGCAACCGTAACTATAGATGACCACGTGTCCTCTCCGACGCCATTTGGATCACCACGCGCTCGCCTACGGTTACGGTTGCGTGTGGACAGCAGGAGGATGGAAATGCACCACCGCCAGTGATTGATTCGAGGACATTGCTTGCCCAGCGTCATTTTTATTTTTCTTGACCGGGAAATTTTTATTCCCACCACGTTGTCATTTTAACCCCCACGTGTTTTGGGATGAATCACAGGTGTTCTTTTGGCTCCGACGTTTTCATCGCCATCTTTTGTTCGTCATTTTATTTTTCCCGACTAGGAAATGTTATTTTCCCCAGAGGAAATTTTACAACATCACGTCACCACGCTGGGGAAATTTCTCACTCAAAGTGAATAAAAATCTTTCGCTGATCAGCTCAGGATCGAACCCTGATCATCAGACCGCTGGACTCACGCCTTAAACCACTCGAATATGAAATCAAGTACTGATCCATGCTCGAAAGAGGGTGTCTTTCCTCTCCAATGAGCAATCATGACATCACCAGTTCTCCACGTGGAGGCTTAATGTGAACGTGCCTTATGACATCATTCGAGTGGAATTAAGAATGGGGTAAGAAGAGAAGTTGACATCATTTCAGATTCTGTTAGACACACTGAGCTCCAAGACTGATTTTTTTTCAATAACTTGATCATTTTAAAACGAATTTAGCCCTTATTTTTTTCCATAATTTTTCAACGTAACGATTCTTTTTTATTTTCTTTGAGCTTTACGCATTTTCAAAGGACGTACCAACATAAAGACGTTTTCCAAAGTTTTGTGCTGCAGACAGAATCTTAGAACACGATTGTTTACTAATGTATTTACTTGTACATGGCATTTTCTGTTACATTTGTTTAACGTTGTACCTTTTTCCACCATACAAAGCCGCAATGTTTTATTCATAGTTAAAATACTGTTTTTATTTTTTCGTATTTTCTTTTATGATTAATCAGTGAAATGTACCTTTTAAAGCATTATCTTAATCTACTTTTTTTCTAAATGCTTGCATACTCGTTAAACTTCTCGAAGTGCCATCATTATTTTATTATCTAACTTTACAAACTAACAACTACTTTTATCGAGGCTTTATTGTTTCTGATTCAAACAAGCAAACGTTTCTTCATCATTATTTCGTTTTCCTACGCAAAGAACTTTTCTTACTTGCGTTTAATGTATGCTTTAATCTGGTTTTCTATATATCTGTTTCATGTTTGAGCAAGCAATATACAGATCTATAGCAGATATACATACAATTCGTTCGTAACAGTATCTTTCTTTTTTAGCACGTCTTTTGTAAAAAAAGATCGTGCTTCTGTTATCGGTTTGTCCGTCCGTCCGTCCGTCAGCCAGTCCATCCGTCCGTCTGTACCCACGGTATCTCTGCAACTATTAGTCCGATTTGAAAAAAGTTTTGCATTCGGAAGCGTGAAATATGCGAATGATGATCCTTTATTTCGTTTTTTCTTACGATGTACAATTTTGCCGCTAGGGGGCGTAAATGCAGATGATGTCGAATTCAAAATCACGTTTTATTCCACATATTTGCTTCTAAACATCCGATTGAAAAAATTCTTTTATCTTTCGATTTCATTCATGTCGAAGGGTGTTTTAGATATAGTTTCATTTTCAAATCACGCATGGATTTTCCGCTAAGGGGCGTAACAGCAAATTACATTTTTTCTGATAACTCTTCTCCTAAAACTCCGATTTGAAAAATCTTTTTTTCAGCGGATACATCTCCTAATGGAAAATCTTTTGCATATAATTTCGAATTTTTGGTAAAGAATACTTTGGCCACCAGGTGGCGTAAGTGTTAATTTTTGCTTCTGATGTATTTGCCATAAAATCTGAGCTACTAAAATATTGATTGAAAATATTCTTTCGTGGACTGATGCCACTTACATCGATAAACCTTTTCGGAATATTTTATTCCTCAAATATCTCACAGTTTCTCCGCCAGGTGGCGTAGATGTATATCTTATTTTTGTCAATATCTCTAGTTCTAGGAGTCCGATTTGAAAAATGCCTTCTTTGTTGCATAGTGTTTTCGGTGTGACATGTTTTCCATATAATTTCAAAATTTTCAAGTAATTCATAGACATTCCGCTAGGGGCATAAAGGTAAATCGCGTTTCGCCCTATATCTCTGCTTCTAAATCTCCGATTTGAAAAATTCTTTCTGCACCGGATACAGCTCCTGATGGGAAATCGTTTGCACATAATTTCTGATTTTTGTAAAAAAATTGTTTGCCCTCCAGGGGCGTAAATCTTAATTTCTACTTCTGGTTACTTGCAGCAAAATATGAGCTTCTAAATTCTCGATTAAAAAAAAAACGTCGTTTGTAGACCGATACTACTCATGTCCACAAACCTTTTAGGAACATTTTGTTCTTAAAATAGTGCATGGTTTCTACGCTAGGGGTGTAGATGTATATCTTATTTTTGTCAAATATCTCTACTTCTAGGGGTTCGATTTGAAAAATTCCTTTTTTGTTGGATAGTGTTTCCAGTATGACATGTGCTTCCTATAATTTCAAAATTTTCAAGTAATTCATAGGCTTTTCGCTAGGGGGCGTAAAGCTAAATTGCGTTTCTCCCTATATCTCTGCTTCTAAATCTCCGATTTGAAAAATTCTTTCTGCACCAGATACAGCTCCTGATGGTAAATCGTTTGCACATAATTTCTAATTTTTATTAAAAAAAATGGTATGGCCACCAAGTGGCGTAAGTCTTAATTTCCACTTCTGATGTATTTGCAGCAAAATATGAGCTTCTAAAATCTCGATTGAAAAAAAGTCTTTTGTAGACCGATGCTACTCATGTCGACAAACCTTTTAGGAACACTTTCTTCTTGAAATAATGCGTGGTTTCTACGCCAGGGGGCGTGAATGTATATCTAATTTTTGTCAATATCTCTACTTCTAAAAGTTCAATTTGAAAAATTCCTTCGTTGTTGGATAGTGTTTCCGATGCGAAATGTTTTTCCTATAAATTCAAAATTTTCACGTAAATCATTTAAGACTTTCCGCTAGGGCGCATAAAGGTAAATTGCGGTTTCTGCTCTTAAAACTCCGATTTGAAATATTCTTCCTGTATCGCATACAAGACCTGATGGAAAATATTTTTTTACATAATTTCTAATGTTTTGCAAAGAATGGTTTGGCCACCAGGGGTCATAAGTGTTAATTTCTGATTCGATGTCATCATCATCATCATTGTCAACCATTATCAATCCACTGCTGGACGAAGGTCTCCCCAAGTTTCCTCCACAACGGTCTGTCTTGTGCCAGTCTCCTCCATGTCACCCCTGCATACTTTCGAATTTCATCCACCCATCTCCCATGTGGTCTTCTTCTGGGTCTTTTCCTGTCCCTTGGAATCCAATCTAAAATTTCGGCTGTCCATCGATGATCTGTCCTTCTGGCAGTATGTCCAGCCCATTGCCATTTCAGGGATTTAACTCTGATCATGATGTCTTCCACTCTTGTCATTTTTCGGATCCACGAGTTCCTCTTCTTATCTCTCCTGGTTACACCAAGCATGCACCTCTCCATGCTTCTTTGAGTTGTCTGCAGCCTTTGTATGTCTCTTTTAGTTAAGGTCCACGTCTCTGCATATGTTGCAAAATCTGGGCTCCTGAAAACTCGACTAATTTTTTTTTCTTGGACCGATACCGCTCATATGGATAAACCTTTTGAGAATACTTTCTTCCTAAAATAATGCATGGTTTTCCCACCAAGGGACGTGAAGTCACATCTTATTTTTGTCGAAAACTCTCTTTCTAAGAGTTCGTAAGCTCAAGATTCCGTTTACACCAATATCTGAGGGATTAAAGACCCGATTGAAAAACTTTATTCTTCCGTCAGATACTATTGTTTTCCATACCGGTTCCATTGCCTTTGCATAGATTTGATAAATTTAATTTGCGTCAGAACGGATTCAAAAGACGTGCTTATTACACCCGAAAATTCGGTGTCATCTTTCTTGTTTCAGATTTAAACCAACATACGTTTCTTAATGACTTGATATCTGTTCTACAAGACGTGACTAAACTTCAGATTTTTTAATTTTTTCCCTCTGAATCTGCTTTTTCTTACTTGCTTTTAATGTATGGTTTAATATATTTTTCTATCTCACTTTTCTATGTGTGTACAAGAAATATACGGATTTATAGTAGTTAAAATTCGATTGAAACAATATTTTCTTCATTTTTACTGTATTTTTCCATTCTTTCATTTATAGTAGTTAAAATTCGAGTGAAACAATATTGTCTCCATTCTTACTGTATTTTTGCATTTGCTTCTAACAGACATGTTCTCTTCTCAATTCCCGCTATCTAACTTAATCTATGTTTTGAATATCATCCAATGTTCGCGTATTCGTCCATTATTTTATTTCAAACTTTGCAGACTGCCTCATACTCATAAAAGTCGTATTCGTTAGAAATAGAGTTAGAAGTTCTGGATCGCTGTGAGAAAGGTAAACGTATTGCTGACATTCAGCATGCTTTGGGACTTAGTGAATTCTCTGTGAGAACTATTCGTGACAATGCGGAATCGGTTTGAAAAAGTGCTCAATCTTCAACCAACTTGAGTGTAACTGGAGTAACCGAATCACGCTCAAAGGCGATGGAAATAATGAAGTAGATGCTAAGCCATTGGGTTGAGCGTCATAGCCAGCAGCACATGCACCTTAGTGGAACAGCTTTTCAAAATGAAACTAAGAGTTTGTATACAGATCTGATTAAAGAAGATTACAATCCAACATCTTCCTAGGTCACTCCAGGTTGGTTTGATCGTTTCAAGCATCGTTTTGGCTTCCACAATATGAAAGTGACGGTAGTGGCAGCTGCGGAAAATGAAGTCGGTGCAGAGGAATTAAAAAAAGTGATGCAAATTGTTACCGAGAAAGGTTGTACACCGGAACAGAATTTTACCCTGGATGAAACGGGTTTATTTTGGAAATGAATGCCAAGTTCATTTCTATTTTAAAAAAATCAGCACCTGGATTTAAGCCTGCCAAGGATCGATGCAACCTTCTTTTCGGAGGAAACGCTTAAGGAGATTGTAAATTAAAACCGCGTATGATTTACCATTCACAAATTCCGAGGGAACGGAAGGGATGTGATAAGAACAGGCTGCCTGTTCATTGGAGGTCGAATAAGAATGGTTGGATGACTTCTCAAATTTTCAATGATTATCTTGTTAAAGAACTGGATAATGAGTTGAAGTCCTACTGTGGGAGAGAAAAATTCCTTTCAAAAATATTCTCCTTCTTGATAACGTTCCCTGCCACCTACCTTCCATTATTGACACGAATATCGAAGTTCTGTTTCTGCCTCCTAACAACACTTCTATCCTGCAGCTCATGTACCAGGAAGTTATGGCCACATTTAAGGCCTACTATCCGCGTTCAACGTTTTCCAAGCTCATTGAATAATGTGCATGGAAAACGTTGACGACATTACCATCAAGAAGACATTCGGGGGACAGTTTAACATTCAGATGGCGATTTATTCAATTACAGGCGCATGAAATAATGACACTCAAAAATGAATAAATGGCGTACGGAAGAAACTATGGCCTGATGCTGTATCATTTCCAGAAGATGTAGTGGACAGTGACATCACCGGTGTAACGAGAGAGATAGTGGACATGGCACGACAGATTGGTTTCATTGATGTTGATGAAGTGAATGTGTGTGAGGTTCTGAAATTTTGCTCAGAGGATTTGAGCAAAGAGGATTGGCGGCTATCACGGAGGACAATAACAACGAAGCAACAGAAATGCAGGAAATTCAGCCTGCAAGAAAGCTTACAAAACAAAATGGCTAAGGCTTTCCGAATGATCGACGCTGCAACGGCAATTTTTGAAGACTATGATCCTGAGATAGAAAGAAGTGCTGAAGTGAAGAGAGAAGTCGAACATGTTCTGAAATGTGAAAAAATGTTGTACAGTCAGATAGTGAAGAAAACTTCACAGTCGGCATTTAAACCTTTTTATTACAAAACAACTTGCCATTAGAGGTGACGAACTATCAATGGTTTTCACCATCGATAGTTTTCGATAGTTAAAAAATAACAATCAATAATATCGAGAGTGTGTTGATCGGCAAAGTTTCTCGGAAGAAAATTTGTTTTCTGGGATGAAACATTATTTCTAACAAGAATTTTTCTTACTTTTTCACATTGTCAAAACGCTAAGCGCTGATAAACTTTGAAACTAACTTTTTATTTTATTTTTGTTTGGGGGGGTTTAACGGCCACCATGAGCAGCACGGTGGGCTGTAAACAGTTCTCCGTCACAGATTTAGAGCCACTGATTTCAGGGAAAGGAGAAGCCAGTGCTGTAAGACAAACACATCCACAGCATCTATTCCTCACGGGATTCATATTCCGATGGATCTCGGACGAATGGTCTTAAGCCAGCGCTTAGATCACTGCGCAACTGTCTTGCCTGAAGAACGAGCTGATTCGTGCGCCTAAACTCTCATTTTCTGTTTGAATTGTATGATTTTTTTATTTTTCTGTTCACAAAGTTAAATAAGTAAATTCTGCAGTTTTGTATGCAAAAATTATTTCTTCTATAATTTTTAGCAAAAGTGAGGTAATAATTCCTGAGAAATTAAATACAGTTTTTAGTATGGCTGTTCCCCAATTTTTTTTTCTGAGATCATTTAAAACGATAGCAGCACGATGCAGTTGTTTTAAATTATCCCTAAGATTTGACGCCCGACATTTGTAATTTCTTTCGCAAAGGCTATATTATGCGTTGATATTATCCCTACCAAAAGAAAAATAATATTTTACAAAAGATACAATACGTTTACCCATTATTACTGATTACTTACTTTCAGCAAAAAACTATTTCAGCTCTTGATGCACCGTTAAATTTACAGTACAAACAACAAGAACAACTTTTTTTTTATCTTGGTCTGTATCTTACACTTTCGCTTTCAGCGTTATTTAACGTGAAGAACAACAGAGTGCAAAAACCGCACACCCTCACCGTTTACTCTTTTGATTACAGTTAACTTTAGTTTCACACTGTAATCCTGTATCAATATGGCTCGGCTCAATTTGAATGAGGTAAAAATGAGCGCCAGTCATCAAAGTCATCAGTTGAAGCTGAATAGTTTACACCATCGTTGTTTGCACTTACAGCATTGAAAAACGTAAAACTATCGATAGTTACGAAAACCTATCGATGTACTGAGTTTGACAAAACTCCACCTCTACTTGACACTTCAAACGAACGTCAAGCGTCCAGCGGGAACACTTCAATTGAACCAAAGTAATCGAGGTAGTTGCCTTCAGTGCACCGTCTTAATAACAAGAGTCACTCACAAATACAAATTTAAATTCGTTTGCTGAGTTTAAAGATTTTATTGTGTATACAAATATAAGATTTTGGGTTTCCTTAGAACCCAACATCAGATACAGAAGAAGAAATAAATTTAAATAGTGTTACGTGACATAATATAGATATCAGATATTATGTCACGTAACTATATTTAAATTTATTCCTTCTTCTGTATCTGATGATGAGTTCTAAGGAAACCCGAAAGTTCTTATATTTGTATACACAATAAAATCTTTAAATTCAGCCAACGAATTTAAATTTGTATTGTGAGTGACTCTTGTTTTAGGATCGTGCATTGAAGGCACCTACCTCAATTACTTTGGACTATTTCTGCACGAATTTGAATTCTCCTAATACTTCAATTGGAACTGATTTGTCTTTTCAGATCCTGCAAAGGAACTGGACTCACTGCAACATCATCAGAATCTTCTGATATGATGATCCAGAAGCTTACTACTATATTTTAGATGTGAAATTTGACTTTCTAAAATTACAGTGGTCTGTTAAGTTACACTTGTATTCAGCATTCCCATTACGTAAGTACTGACTTACACACTGTATTTTCAGGGTAGTTAGTACATATTACACAGTATGTAGGTATTATATTTTGATTTGCTGCATTAAAATTATGTTTCAGAAAGATAATATTGATTGTTTGTAATTTAAATACTCTATAACTCGATTATTTTGAACTGAAGTTGTGAATAAGTGAGACCCTAACCCTATATTGTTCGTATACAATACCTCCCGTTTTACGAAAATTCGGCATACATAGCGATTTCGCGGACCATATCTTTTCGCTGGGAACATATTTCTGTTCCTTCAGTATGGTTAGTTTATTGCAGCGCAGGAAAAATCTTAACTAGCATTACATGAATTAATATTTTTTCTGGAGAAATTACTGAGAAGCATGATACTCGAAAACCTATTGAAAATAAATGTCAAAACTTCGAGATTTTCTTCTTTTTTTTTTTTTTAAGTTCAGTTTAAAATGTTTACTTAACTTGATAGAGCGTGACTAAATTTGTTGGAGAGGTTTCAATGGAAGAAACTTCAAAACATTCCATGAAAAATAAGTAACAATACACAATACATCGGTAGGTACCCAATGATTATAAAATGTGATTTCGACATGTTTCTTGCGTCGGGTTGGAAGTTTCCTTTACTGTAAAAAATCGCAAATTCCAAATTTAGAAATTTCTGTCAATATGACTTACGACAGGCCCACGTTTTTAAACAATTTAAACGTTTTCTCTTAAGTTCAAAAAAGAGAAATTCTAAGAACATTTTCACCAGTTTTTCCTATTTTAAGCTGTTAACTCTGTAAGAAATTAATCGCGAAAGAAAGAAACATATATACTGAGAAAGTACCCTCCCCCTCCCTCCCGAAAAAAAAACTGCTTAGTTCGATGACACAGAACGGTATGAAACACTTTGTTGAGGAAATTTTCAAAAATTCTTGTTATGAAACCTACAAAAGTTTCCAGAGAATGGGATTTTTTCAGGCGCAAACCAATGTAAGACTCACAGCTTTAGGTAATATTTTGGATATCACATACCAGACGAATTTCCTTAAAAAAATTCGCTTTTGCGAATTTTTGAAGGTAATTCGTCTAGTATAAAAATTCGTATTACAAATTTTCGTAAGGTAATTCGTTTTATACAAAAACGAACTACCTTCAACAAATTCGTTTTTCGCCAACATCTAACGGATTTTTTTAAACCACAAATTATAGGAGACAAAAGGAAGCGTCTCATGTTTTCTGTCCTAAAAATCCCTTGACGCATACAGGTGTTCTCCTGCTCGACTCTGCCCTAATCACGAAACAATTAGTCTGTCTTTCCTAAAAAATCAACCAACTTTGAGGAGAAATACTGATAACTGCGTATTTTTCTGACATACACCATAAAAAATTTGTTGGCCTGAGTTACCTTTTAAATAATTTGCATTATTGCAACAGATAACAATCGTAAAGGTGGGTTTAATCCTACTGAATGTGATTTATCAGAAACGTGAAAAATCAAATCAATAAAATAATTCGCATTTACTTGATCATAAAATGTTTTATATTTTTATAAAACATTCTGCTTGAAATTTACAGGTAGAGCTTGGTCATTGATGCTCAGAGTCAGCAGGATTTATGCAAACAAACTGGAGTTATGAAAACAAAATGGGAATTACTTCATATTGCTCCACGTTTCCTTCTTTTTAACTTTTCCTCTCTGTAAAGGTTTTATTTAAAGGTTAATTAAATGTTATTGGACTATGAAATTATTTTGCTCGTCTTCAGCTTTTTGTTTCGTACTTCATATTTTTATATTTACTTTACCTCTTTTGGTTTACTTTCGTGTTAGAGTATACACAATGAACATCAAACAGAAGTCATCGCTTTTTCCACGTTTAGTCACGGAAAAATTCTCATTGGCCGCCACCAGGAATCGAAACCATGGTCTTCCAGTAACGCGCCGGGCATGTTTCCACTGGACGAATTTTTCCGTGACTCACTTATAAACGTGGAAAAAAGCCATTACTTCTGTTTGATGTTCCTATTCCCCGTCCAATGTCTGTATTAATGCACAATGAAAGTAAACATTTGGAGAACACATTGTCGTCACTTCTCCCTGAAACTCTAGCCTCATGAAGCCGGATTGTGAGCTTTTTACTCTTTTCCAGTGAAAAAATACATGTTCAAAGCTAACCTGTGATAACGATTGCTAAAAATACTGGCTATCTCTCAGAATATTCTCATGGGCCAATAAAGGTTATCTGAATTTTAACATAGTAAAATAAAACTTACATGGAAGGTTCGAAATACAAGGATAAGAAAAATTACAAGGATAGGAAAAAACGTTTGCGCTGGTTCATGGTCACAACGTTTCAGTGCTTTCTTGTAGAGAGATGGACAAACCGATCCTTTTGGAAGAATCGATTATTTAATTTCGACTCATTAAAAGGTGACACTTTCGGTTTAAAGTACGATTTCTGTTGACCGAATCAATTCTAAGTCGGATCCTTTCCTTCCTTGTTATTTGACACCATGCAGGTTCATACGTCTTAGAGCCATATGATGGTGTACACTTCCTATTTAGTGCGTTCGTTTGGAATCAGGGTCAACGAACATAAAAGAGACACAAAATATGGTAATGTAGCAACGGCACTATCCAGAGAAGTGAAATTCAAGTCCGCTACTCCTATGTGGGACGGTATAAATATATCAGCTACCTACTCTACCCCTAAAGGTACGGTCATTCGGGAAATCTTGGATATCATTACCAACAGCGATACTTGCAATGATTGCGTCTCACTTGAGTTGTAACGAATTTGGAACCAATTCTTCAAGTAAAGCCTTCTGCCTACCAGGATACGGCGCGTGCAACCAACGTTATGCTTCATATCTTTAAATGAATGTAGCGTCGTATCTATTGTTGTCAAGTCAATTTTACGCGTTCAAATTGTTAATGCGTTCTATTTTTCAGTTGCAGTTTCTGTCTAACTTCCTTGAAAAAGCCATCTGGTTGATGTGCGAAAGCTTGGAAACGCTAATGTGTCTACTTCCTATGCCAATAAATTGGATCACTAGTACAGTGTTACTACACTTCACGTAGTAACACTGTACTAGTGATAACACTGTACTTCGGCTCACTTCACGTCATGGAAACGCCCATAATTTCAAGACATACTATTCAAGGACACAGTGTGCATTTTTTTTAATTCAGTGTATCGACCATCCTTAATGCGTGTAAAGAAAGAACGTACATGGACAATTTTCGATTGTAAAAACTGTTCAAAGCAATGGATTATCTGGTATTTTTTGTTATTGATGTTGATTAACGACCACTGTGAGCAACTCGACGGGCTATAAACCGTCACCCATCCTTAAGGTAGAATCACAGTTTCATTGAAAGGAAGAGTCAGTACCGTAAGACCCATCTCGGAAAAATGAAGACGGGCCGGCACTTACACGACTGCTCCACATGGAAGTCCAATTGTTGTTTTACACTTTATTTGCATGTGAAAATTAATGATAAACTGTTCTTGATATACTTTGGAAAATATACTGAAAAAATTGTTATATACTGTATATCGACGCTGGTCGAGTTACACGTTGACTTCCGACCGCATAATTTTCGGTTCGGGACGAAGCTTACAGATACGTACAAATGCAGCAGAGCAGGTAAAACAATGTGTAGAAATCCTTTTTAAGCAATTATAACTCAAATCTTTTTCCATATTCTTTGACAAGAATGATCACTGATAATTTAAAATAACCAGAACAGAAAACCATCCAGAAATTCTTTCTTGTGTTTAGTTTAGCGTGCTAAGAAAACGGTTTACATCGGTTCCTTCAATCTTCTAGTGCACAATTCTTGGGAAAATATCCATGCGGACGTCCTTGTGAGATATTTATTATTAAGGGCCTATCTGTTCATTGTTGCGATATGAAAAATTGTAATTCTGCAGATTTACAAACCGTTTTGAAGCAGGAGTCATATTACAAAACCGAAATTAGCTTAATAGCCTAGTGAATTAACTACACACAATGCCAATAATCAGGCATATGAGTTAGACCTAGTTTTACGCTCCAAAGGAAAGGGCACTTATATTTGCTGTAAAAACTGCCCACGAGAAAAGTGTTTAACTGTTCAAAAATCGCTTTGAATCTTTTTGCTGAATGTTCTAGAGGTACACCCGGATGACAGAGGAGACGATATTGCATAACAGCTTATTAGTAGTGCATATTAGGTATTGCATAACAGCTTATTAGATATGCATATTAGATATTGCATAACAGCTCTCCGAGCAGAGACCAAGTTTCATATCAAATTACACGATAATGGACTTTTCGTGAATGTTAAATTTATAATTAATACTTCTTCGTTTCCTTTTTGGCATTATCGTGGATAATACAAAATAGTTTCCTCAGCAGCATGTATGGAAATGAGTAAAACGTTTTGCTCTTTACAAAAACCATTTCAAATCTCCATTGGACAATTCCGTTGATTGAGTACAGATCATAATGTGAAAATCACTGTGGTGTCACTCAAAGGCTGCAGCAATGGCGTCAGCCTGTGAATAAAAAGTTACAACTGATCAAAACAAATTTAAATCCCCATCCCTGCTGAAGTGCTTAATGAAAAAAAAAAGAAACGACAGGTTGTATATCCCAGTAAGTGGGCAGAGAGCATATTTAATATACTTAGTGTTCAGATGTCTTTTAATTCCCAAAAAGTTTGGAAATAAAATAAAATCTATTTGTTAGAAAAGATATCGTTGAATTTTTCGTACATATTTATTTCATCGATGTCATCCATTCTCAATCCACGTTCGGATGAAAGTCTTCCCTAACGATTTCCATAACTGTCAACATTTCATTGAATTGTTTGAATAATTTACCGGACATTACCTTTTTCACTAGATAGATAGATAGATAGATAGATAGATAGATAGATAGATAGATAGATAGATAGATAGATAGATAGATAGATAGACAGATAGATATGTAATAATTGTAAACCGTTATCAGTCCACTGCTAGATGAAAGTCTCTATGTTTGTTCCCCAAAATTCTATCTTGTGTCTGTCTCGTCCATCTTACTTCGGCGAACTTTCTCGAATTTCATCCATCCATCTCCAATGTGGTGTTATCCTGGGTCTTTATCTCTCCCAAGGAATCCAGTCTAAAATGTCCACTGTCCATCGATAGTGTGTTCCTTTGGCGACATGTCCAGCACATTCCCGTTTCAGGGATTTTATTCCGATCATAATGACTTCCACTGTTGTCATTTTCCTTATGCACGGGTTCCTCTTCTCATCTTTACTAGCTACACGAAACATGTATCTCTCCATGCTTTTCGCAGTTGTCAAAAGAAGTATAATATATGTGAACAAAAGTAAAAATGCTAAGCTTTCTTTTTGTTTTCTTTCAATTTGTTTCTTTGCCACTGGTCTTGTGTATAAATATCGAGACATTAATTTCTGAACAACCTCTGGAATTAGAGGAATGACTATATGTAAATAGCAAATTATGTACGATTTTTTCTGAAAATTGGAATCCAACTTCAAGATAAATGAAATCAATCTTTGTTTTCTAAGATAAGGCTCATCATATCCTTCTCCGAGCTATCCGTAAGAACTTTTATCTCTTTTCTGCGATAGGGATAGAGAGACTTTAATTCAGAATGCTCACAGCTAACACGAACACATGCGTTCAACAAAATGAGAACGTCCTGAAGGCTCCGAAGGATCATCAAAAACGAATGCGCTTGCTCATGCACACTCGAGCAATCAAAGCACGCCAACTGCCACGATACATTTGAAAGCCCTCAGCCAGGGGATCCTTAGAAATTAAAAACATTACCTCGTGGAAGTTACTGCTTAACATGACTGAAGAAGTTAAAAGTACACACAGTCAGGCACGAGTGTTTTTAACAATGCAACTTTGTTTTATTTAGAGTCCTTGATATAAATTTTTTGCCTCTCCAATCTGAACCAAACTACTTTTGTATGCTCTCCAAGAAGAAATTGGATTATACACTGGCGGAAAGTGAAAAAAGAACACCAAGAAAGAATTGGTGGAAGATCATGAAATTTACATATGTTAATGGGGTCGAGTTTACGTAGGTGTGATGCTAATTTCGGGACCAACCGGTGAGCGCTTACGCCACAGCACGGCATAATATGCAAATTATCGTTGGGGGTATTTAAGGAGTACGGCAAAGTGAATGTAATCAGTCGTCAGCGTACGTACACGTAGACCCTACAACATACTAACGTCAGCGTACGTAGACCCTACAACATACTAACATTTCATCCAAATAGAAGCATTTTTACGTAAGTTATGACACATAATGGCGATGGAAGTGATTCCACTTCTATGTCCTGACCTTTGACCCCATTTCGCCCATTTTCAATAAGGTTTGTCGCCAGGTGGTGTTCTACCACATAGTAAAATTTCATCGAAATCGAACCTTTTTTACGTTAGTTATGACGCATAACACCAGTGGAATGGATCCCGCTCCTATGTATTGACCTTTGACCCCATTTCGTTCACTTTAAATAGGGTACCTTCCCAGGTGATCCCCTACCAGATACTAAAATTTCATCGAAATTGAACGATTGTTACGTGAGTTATTGTGCGGACGGACACAATCCCACAACGCGTGACGTAATGAGGCAGATGGGAATCGCGACCATCGCTCGCCGCAAGTGTGACGTCATAAAACGTTAATAGGATCCACAAACAACGTGTGACGTAATGAGACAGATGGCGTGACCGCGCGCCAACATTCTCAAACGCAGTGAGATTGGGACGTCATAAGATTTCCAAGCGTTGGTAACATTAATGGAATAATGGAACAACACCATCACTAAAAACATTATAATTCGGGGTGGTTATTTAACCCACTGAACGAATTCTCCTAAAGTCGAGATCAAGCTAAATCGATTTCTAGTACCAGAAAACGGTAGGTTAACGATTTTTATCAAAATTCTTAGAGCTGTTTTCAAAATAAAATGTACATACAAACATAGAAGAATTGCTACTTTAAGGTGGACGTCAAGTAATTTTGCTTCCTATACTTCCAATTGAAAAACTTCTGTTCACATTTTCTTCACAATTAATGCGTTCCCAAGGAAGAAAATTTGAACATCGATTAAAATATCTTCATTATATAACTTGCAATACTTAATATTTTCTAAAACATAACAATAATTATGCAATTCAACATTTGTTTGTCTACTGACGTCATGAAAACACAGGTCGCGCCATCTTTTTCTGGACAATTAATGCATTCACAAGTATGAAAATGTGAGCATTGATTAAAGTGGCTTCATTTCATAACTTGGAATACTTAATATTTTCTAAACCATAACCGTAATTATGCAATCCAACAGTTTTTTGCCCACTGACGTCATCAAAGTACAGGTCGCGCCATCTTTTCTCTAGTTTCAACACAACCAAAGGAAAAGTTATTGATTTTTAATATGATTATGGTTATGTTTTCGAACATATTAAGTTTTCCAAGTTATAATATGAAGTTATTTTAATCGATGTTCAAATTTTCATCCTTGGGACCACATTAATTGTGAAGGAAATGTTTAGAAAACTTTTTCTATTGGAAGTGTAGGAAGCAAAATTACTTGACGTCCAACTTAATAATATGGGATAAGGGTAATGGAAAGGATCGCAATCCTATGTCCTGACCTTTGACCACATTTCGTCCATTTTCAATAGGGTTCGTCCCCAGTGGTCCCCTACTACATACTGAAATTTCATCGAAATCGAACCATTTTTACGCAAGTTATGACGCATAAGGGCAATAGAATGCATCTGGATCTTATGTCCTGACCTTTGACCTCACTCCACCCATTTTGAATAGGGTTTGTCCCCAGGCGGTCTCCTACCACATAGTAAACTTTCATTGAAATCGAAGCATATTTACGCAAGTTATGACGCATAAGGGCAATGGAATGATCCCACTCCTACGTGGTAACCTGTGACCCCATTTGTTCCATTTGCAATAGGGTTCGTCCCTAGGTGGTCCCCTACCACATAGTAAAGTTTCATTGAAATCGAACCGTATTTACGCAAGTTGTGGCGCATAAGGCAATGGAATGATTCCGCTCCTACGTCGTGACCTTTGACCCCATTTGTCCCATTTTCAATAGGGTTCGTCCCTAGGTGGTCTCCTACCACATACTAAAATTTCATCGAAATCGGACCATTTTTACGCCAGTTATCGTGCGGATGGACGGACAAAGCTGGAGCATATACGCTTCTTCAACCTACGGTTGGAAAGCGTAAAAAAGATTATCCGAGTTTTATCGGTATAGGGATAATCATACATATTTGAGGACTTGCACTTGTTTCACATTGAAAAACGTTACCTAATATCCAGTCTTCATCCATTATTTTATTGGGAAACTGAGTTATAATTATTTAATACATTTATTAAGAATTACCATTGGATACCGGGTGTTGCACCCTAACAACAGGTATTATGAATAGTCGATATCAAAGAACATTGGCACAACCCATTGTTTCAAAACCTGCTAATTTCACGTGAAATTGAGCTCCCTGTGAATTCCATTGGTAATTAAACATTTACGAGACGTTTTCTTTTGGGAAGGTTTAACTCATAACAGTATAAACTTATCTGTTTTTTGGGAAAGACATTTAGCAAGAAGATTTCGACTCTCGTATTTGTACATCATGACTACGTTTTTACACTTTCAAGTTTATACAATACACTGAAGCGCAATTGAATTGGAGATACCTGTCTAGTAAAGTGCAGCACCACCTTTCGCACTGATGAAGGCGGGTATTCGTCTCGGCATGAACTCGACATGGACTCGACATGACACCGGAAACGTTGTGAAGCCATACGGATCGACGACCCCTGAACAAGCTCCCACAGTTCACGAAGATTTGATGGAGGGGGTCAGAGCCTCGAGCATCTCTCTAGATGGTCCCCAGATGTGCTCGATGGGATTGAGGTCAGGTGACCTAACTCAAGGAAGCGAGGTCACGTCGGTGGAGAGCTCATCTAACCATTCGGATACAAATCGGTAGCGGTGGCACGGTGCATTGTCTTGTTGCAGGATGAGGTCCCCAGTGGGATCTTGAAGACGCACAAACGGGAGCAAATGGTCGTCCAGAGTATCCTGGTTGCGTTGATCTGTGAGGGATGATGTCACACGTGCCACGGGTCCCTTTTCAATCCACGTAAACAGTCCCCAGACGATAATGCCACCCCCACCAGCTTGAAGAGTACCCTGCTGGCAAGAAAGATCCATCGTTTTATGCGGTTTGCGCCGTACTCGTATCCTGCCATCTGCATTTACCAAAGTGAATCTCAACTCATCAGTCTAGGTAAAATTTTTCCACATGTCTAGGGTCCAGTGGCGATGTTCCCGCGCCCATGCTAATCTTACCACCCTGTGATGCGCGGTCAGCAGCGGTACGTTTGTGGGACTTCTGTACCCCATAGCGAGGAGATGGTTCTGGATGGTGTGGCTGCTTACACGTTTTTCTGAACCATGGTTAAATTGCAGAATTATTTCTTGTACTGTGGCCCGTCTATCCGCTGTTAGAATGTGAGCTAGCCGATGATGACCCCGCTCATCCACACGCTGTTGTCCACGGCATTTGGCCCTTGCAGGGATGGTTTTACCGGATTAGATCGATGTACTCACGGTGTACCCGTGACACAGTGGTGCGTGAAAACCCCAGTGCCTGCACGACTTCCGCGATGGAGTGACCCATTCGTCGATCCCAGATAATTTGCCCACGATCAAATGCGCTTAGATCTTTCGTCTTACCCAGTCTTCGTCCGACTCTTCCTGATTCCCGTCGCATCACTCCTTATATAGTCGGATCGCTGCATACGTCATGTCGTTTCCGTTTACAGGGCCGCCCACAGCGCCACATTTGCATAACGCCAGCTGTATCTAACTCAATTGCTCTTCAGTGTATGTAGAAAACAAATTCTACGCAAACGATCGCGTTTATCATGAGATCAAGACCATTAATTGCGCTCATTTTTGCACTTAACTGAAACAATACTGTATTGCAGTAGTTTGGATTGACATCTTTTCAAAACGCGAACAAGGTTCTTATCATACGTGTTTTGTACTCGGAGTGAGCTGTAGCTCATGTCTGAAATTTTGTTTTATTTCATCACTTGCTTCCAAAAGTTAAAAGCGATTTATATATATAGAAAATATATACGAAGCAACCAAATAATATTTCACATGTCTTAGCATATATGGAAATTGAGATTTTTGCTTTTTATGTAGAAAAATATCTGCCCGCTCATCGCAATGTTTGGCTCTTTATTATCGGTATTTATTCAGTCTTCTAAATCGGTAAGATTCTGTTGGAAAGGATATCATCTAATCGCAATGTTTGGCTCTTTATTATCGGTATTTATTCAATCTTCTGAATTGGTAAGATTATGTTGGAATGGGTAACATCCTAGCTGCTGCGTAAACAGGGAAGCTTTTCACACCGGTACTTAAAAGGTGTTTCAGACGGGACAAAAGTGTTACAGGTAATATTAGAACAGCACGGAACGGGATAATTTATATTGATCTAGAAGAGGTCGCGGGCCTAAGGTATCGCATTTGTGTACGGCATAACCATATACCAGTATTATTGTCAGTGTCGTTTATCATATAATATATAAATGTCTGCAAAGCATTTGGTTAAATTTCCAATGGAGTGCTCTATATTTGACCCGAGATACACTTAGTGTTATTTAAATAGCGATCTTTCCTTTTCACATTATTGCATCATTTTTATCTGTGTTGCTTTTCGATTTGCGTTTGTTAAAAAACGTAGCAACACTTTTCGTTAGGTCTTAAGGGACCAGAATGGAGACCTATCCCAAAGTTTCATAAATGAAGAATTACGAAGCTCATTTGATGTCAGTGAATTTATGAAAGGCATTATCTTTGGCGTAGGTCTTGTAGGAGCTTCAGTATATGGAAGTGAATAAATAGTGTGTGTAACATGAGGAACTGCGTCCAAAATTTTGAGGTATTGCTTTGTATTTATTTATTTTGTTTAGAGTATTATATATAAACTCAAATGAAAAAATATTGGATATTCTTACCGAATAGAGTGTTGGTCTTCCTCTAGCGTAAACACCAGCTTGCACAAGACAAAATGTCTCGACTCCATCAGATTTTGGAGGGTTTTCCACGTTAATGACACCGGTAGTTAAAGTGCGATTGGCATGCCTGACGCCTGTAGCAGCGTTACCCACAACTCTACCTGAGATGTCGGATCTGATGATCCGCTCCACGAAATTCGAGAAAGCTTCCACAAGGTTTACATCCAGGACTTTGGGGGTCACTGGATGAATTCAAATTCATTTGAGTATTGCTCGAGCCATGATTAGATGATTGCGGTAAGGTGAGGTGGTTCATTGTGCTGCTGAAACAGACCATCGGCCGCAGGATACGTGGATGACATAAAACCGTGTAAATGATCAGCCAGTATATCCTGGTATCGCACAGTCGTTAAGGACTTTGCTAGACACACTAACGGACCTAATGCGTACCACGAGAAGGCTTCCCAAATTATCACTGAGCAGAACGGTTGCAAGGCGACCACGGCCTTATCCTTTCGATATCACACCCACACCATTCCGTCAGCACAGTACAGCTGAAAACGGGATTCATCTAACCAGACGACACTCTTCACAGGTCCAGTTGCTATCTTCTTGACACCAGGCGAGGCGTAATTTCCAATGATGAGCAGTCAACTCAACAGGGGTACAAGGGTAACTCGCAGGCTCCAGTAGGCTAGATTATGCAATGTGCGTCGTTCCGTTCGCTCACTGATGTTGCTTGCGCCTCAGACGTTTCACCTGGACGTGGTGTCCAGCCGTTGCCAAGCGGTCGGTGTTTACGAACGAGAATAGCCCACGTTGACCACGGCCATCATTGTCGTGTTGTCCGTCACGGCTGGCTTGCTGGGGTCTGGTACGCCCAACCGTATTGCGGTACATCTTGGACACGGTTACCCCTTGGAACCCTGGAGTAGTTATCATTTGTGGGATATAATGGAACATCTGTCTTGCGCCGACAGTTTCAATTATCAAAGTCACTCATATGTCCACATTTAGCCATGTTCGTCGATTGCGGTACACTATGGGAAGCACTGCTGTCTGACAATTTATCACCTGCGTTCGTTTTAGGTGTGTTCCACTCAGAGCTGGAAATGCCCACATCAACTGACCATGACACTTACCTCTAATGATTTGTCTATTGAGTGTATATATCCCCAGGAATTTGTGAATTTTTTCGCTCACTTGTATGTCCTTAATAGTGTACTCATCTTGAAATGAGAAACCTTGAAGTACCTTTGATTTCAAGATTATACACTTTCAGTCTTACGCTACCTCATGCACTTTGCTTTATGGCCACTTACATACTCGTCTGTTTTCCTCGAACCCACTTTCTGTTTTAAAACGTCAACCCAGTGGAGTTTACAAGGAATTGCGCGCATCACAAGATCGAAAGTTGCTGACGCGCAGTTGCTTACGTTGCTAACCTAAGAGGCTCTCCTCTATCGCAAAACTTTTATCCAATTTTTCTTCTATCGGATCGGTTGCGCACTATTACACTTCATGTAGGTTCGTTTCATTACATCTAAAATATTATGCAAGAGCTTTATCGAATTTTAAAGCAGAGTAATCAGGTTAGTAAATGATAATTTCCTTGTTGCTACTTTTCAGAGTAGCTAATGAAACAAAAAATGTCACTCTAGTACTTGAGTGAACAGACAAAGCGTAGACAGAAACTGTCTGGGAGAAGTTTATTCACTGACTGTGGAATTAAGAAAAACAATCTATGTTAAGAAAACCTAAAGTGAAATGGTGGAATTCTGTCCATCTGACGATTAGCAAGATTAGTTATTTGTACTTACCTTGGTGCAAATGAATGCAGCACAACAATATCTGATTTGTTACTCAACACATACTTTTTGTTTGGGATCCTTCAAGATGTGCAGTTTTTACGAAGTAGATAGTTTCCAAAGCTCTTTGAACACAAATTGTCGTAATGCAGGTGTCATTGGTGTATAGGATACGACTTTGTAAGCCATTATTGCATCAATGATTATAGTTAGGATAAACAGCAGACATCCTGCGAAGAAATATTGTGATCGGCAACTTAGCGAATGCGGCTAAACCCATAATGTGACATTTCTATCAAAAAAAAAAAGTCTTCACATTCTGACCCATCGGGAGAGCCTAGCCCCTCTCTGTCCTATCGGTGCTAAATCAGCCTTGGGACTGGTATGGCTAGCCGTCTTTAATACATTAGCAGAAACGTAGAAGATAAATTCATTAAAAACAAATGTAGGGAACAGCAATCAGTACATGTACATAAAATGAAATTCAGAAAAAAATTCAGTGAAATATTTAATCGCACAGCGAATAACAAAAATAGTCCTTAGGAGTTGGCTAACTTTAAAATCAGTTTCTAAATTGCATAAAAAAATACAGCAGCTTTCGTAGCTTAGAGTGCATCGTGTGTGATACATAATATGATCGAAATATCATAAAAAACTTTCAGACTTAAAAGTAATACTTTTTTTTGGATTTCAATTTACATCTTTGGTGGTTAATTCAGTTAGGTTTTAAAGTATAGTGCAGATAATGCATATCGGGTACACCTGTTACTGATGGTTAACACAATGATAAATTTAGTATTTTTGTTAACACTTTCATTTTAATGTAATTATATTTAAAAAAGGTGCTTTCATTAAAAAAAAATAATCTATGTGTAGTATAAACAAATTGGCTTTGGTTAAATAGAGTACTTTCAGAGCAATTTTTCAGTCTTTTTGGGTATCTTTCCCCTTTCTTCCTACTTTTGGTTTGCAACACAATTTGGAGTAGTGTTTGTTTCTTATTTGCAGGTTACCAGGTCCTTCGGCGTCTGTGCATCCGACCTTCACCACGGTCTGACCGAACTAAGCCTGAACTTTGTATGAAAGTGTGAAAAGATCGTATGTGGTGAGAAAGTGGTTTAAATGCAATTTGAGAGGTTGTGTTCAAGGTATTGTGTATTTTTTCATTTTTAAGACTCTCGACGCCATTCCTTCTCTTCGATGGCTGCTAGAGTTTTTCATGAGTTCTGAGTATTAATTCGTGAGCACCCTCTCCTCTGAAGGAGAGAGCACGGGGACTTCTGAGTTCCTCACCGAATACACTCTACAGGGGATTTAATGAGATACCTTGGTCGTAGAAGACAAAGTTTAGCACATAAAGTAGAATCTCCAAATCTTACAAGAAATCTTGTTTTGCTTAAATTCACGTAGTTGTCGTGTAAACTTTAATGGAAGTGTTTTCTAAACAATATCGATCTCCAGAAGACCTGCTTAGGAAACAAATGGGAGTTCAGTGGTCTCATATTTGAGTTTTGTTGTCCTAACTTAAAATACTGGGGCATGAGTTATATTGCATTGACATCTATTCAGATACTGTTCATTTTGTAGAAATAAGTGTATGGAAGGACATCAAGATTCGCCACTGCAGACACTTTAAAATTGCTGAAAGGCGTGTTTTATTAACAAATCGCTTTTACTATACATGCAATGCGATATTTTGGGAAAATTATTAGTATTAGAGTTTCAAATAATAAACTGTAAATTTTAACGATTAGGATTTTCCTCTTTAGTGAATTGATATTATGATACTATAAATGTTTGATAATTCAGAACATATTTAGAAATTAAAGTTTTCTCAAATATCCCACGTAATAAAAAAAGAAAAAGCCACGATATATTGCATGTATATCTTGGAAGAAAGCCAGAATATCTTGCAAAAATATATCAAGGCTTTGAACATTTTGAGCAATGCGACATGCAAAGCCATGTTTCTGTTTTCGATATTCATATTATAACATGATAAGCATAATACAAATGATAATAAGTTGTGTTTTTATTATCTTAGAATAGTCTCACTAGGCGGTCATTGTTTTCTGGCTTTTAAGCTGTGCCCATTTCATCGTGCCTTTGTATTATATATAATCACAACTAAGACTTAGTCAATACTTTTTTCTCTTACTAGAAAATTTTCTCTAGGGAAACAAAGTGCGAAGTGGCGTTTGTTCCACGAAACATTTATGTGGCTCATTCCACAGGATGTACAAAGACTTGTATGAATATCTCTGGATAAACACCAAGGATATTTTTTCACAAACGTAGAGTAATCACCTACTTAATGTGTGGTGTTTTGTTTATGCAAAAATTCAGGGTTACATTCCTAAGGTATTACAGAAAAAAGGGTCAGATTTGGCGTCCGTGGCGCTCAGTTCGACTTTATTTAATTACGCCCTGAAAAGTTATTTTTTTGCAATAATTTGTGTGCATTTTTAGCGCATTTCGAGCATGTAGAAAATAAATTCTACGCAAACGATTGTGTTTATCATGAGATCAAGACCATTAATTGCGCTCATTTTTGCACTTAACTGAAACAATACTGTATTGCGGTAGTTTAGATTGATATCATTTCGAAACGCGAAAAAGCTCCTTATCATACGTGTTTTTTACTCGGAATGAGCTGTAGCTCATTTCTGAAATTTTGTTTTATTTGATTACTTGGATTTACAAAAAAGCGATTCAAATATATATCAAATGTTTTAAAATCTTTAGTGCAAACGGAAAAGGTTTTCCTTTTTCTTTCAGGCATTAAAAAACGAAGCAACCAAATAATATTTCACATGTCAAGGCATATATGGAATTTGAGATCTTTATTTTTTATATAGAAAAATCTCTGCCGGCTCATCGCAATGTTTGGCTCTTTATTATCTGTATTTATTCAGTCTTCTAAATCGGTAAGATTCTGTTGGAATGGATAGCATCCAATCGCAATGTTTGGCTCTTTATTATCGGTATTTATTCAATATTCTAAATTGGTAACATTATGTTGGAATGGAGAACATCCTAGCTGCTGCGTAAACAGGGAAACTTTTGACACCGATAGTTAAAATGTGTTTTAGCCGGGTCAAAGAGTTACAGATGATAGCAGAGCAGCACGGAACTGGAAAATTTATATTTCTCTAGAAGAGGTCACGGATATTGCGTATTGCATTTGTTTACGGCTTGACAATATACGAGTATTATAGTCAGTGTCGTTTATCATATAATAGATATTTGTCTGCAAAGCATTTGTTAAAATTTCCAATAGAATGATCTATATTTGACCCGAGATAAAGTTAGTGTTATTTAAATAGCGATCTCCCCCTTTCACATTAGTGCATCATTTTCATCTGTATCGCTTTTCGATTTGTGTTCGTTAAAAAACGTAGCAGCACTTTTCGTTAGCTCTGAAGGGACAAGGATGGAGACCTATACCAAAGTTTCAGAAATGGTGAATTACCAAATTTCCTTTGATCTCAGTAACTTCATGAAACGCATTATCGTTGGCGTAGGTCTTGTAGGAACTTCAGTATGTGTAAAGGGATAAATACTGTGTGTAACATGAGGAACTGCGTCCAAAATTGTGATGTATTTCGTTGTATTTATTTATTTTGCTTAGAATATACATTTAAATGAAAAAATATTGGAGATCCCAACTGAATAGAGTGTTGTTTCTCTTCTAGCGTAAAAAATAGCCTTCACACGACAAGAGGCCTCGACTCCATCAGATTTTGGAGGGTGTCCCGAGGTAATGACACCGATAGTTAAAATGTGTCCCCCATGCCTGACGCCTGTAGTATCATTGCCCACACCTCTTCCTGACATGTCGGACCTGATGATCCGCTCCACGACATTCCAGAAAGCTTCCACAAGGCTTACATCCGGGACTTTGGGGTAGCTGAATTAATACAAATTCGTATGAGTATTCCTAGAGTAATGATTAGATGATTGCGCCAGTGTTGTACAGTCAAATGGTGAAAAAGCAATGGGTGCCGTGCCAAAATGCCTCGCTGCTGCATCCAACGTCGAACTCTCCGGAAGGCGATTGGGTGCTTTGCAACATACCCGATCTGTTCAGCTATAGTGGTAGATATGGCTGTCAGAGCCGTCAAAACCATGCGCACCACGTGTCGTCCTCTCGTTCTGTGTTTCGACAGGGTCATTGGTTCCCGAACGTCGGTGTGTACGCTCCTTCGCTGACGCGGACGCCATATTCTCCCCACCCTGTCTGCATGGTGGCTGACACGAGCACCGTTGACTAGGGTTTATAAATCCCGATATGCCAACATTTCCGCAATCCCGATATGCCAACATTTTCCCGCTATTGAAGTCGAAAACTTCCTGGTAGGGTTGCCGTTGTCTTCGACGGTTGCTCCGCAGCTATCCATGGCCTACGAACTGAGATCCACACACCTCGAGTGCTTTCCACTGACTTATAACGCCGGAGGAGAATTTGTCATTTTCATGTAGGACTTCCGTCCACAGGTAGTAGAGTTTAGGTCCCAGCCACCTACAGCGAGATCGCCTTTTGGGCAGGACACAGAAACGGAAGGAATGAGAGCAAGTCTAGCGACTTTTGACAGAACAGTTTGTAGTGAGATTAGAGTACAGTACATGGCGCCACCGTACAAGTACGATATTGCACATAGATGAGTGAGAGAATTTCAGGGAGGACATAGGAAAGGATACCCATTTAACCAGTGGGTCCAGCCTGGGGGCCGTCACTTTACGTGCTCGTTCGATGCACGGCGGATATTCAGCGATTGTTAGTAAATCACACCATCTCTGAAAGATCAGCCCAGGCTTGAACCTGGGGACCCAGCATCGATAGTCTGAAACACTAACCACTAAGTCATCCGCGGCTCAACTTTCCACTGGCTCCTTGTTCACCATTCTTATACGACTTCCAGGTGCGTTACTGTCCCAAATGATTTCCATATGTGCAACCCGCTTAATTATTTGCATCTGCTGTCGTATTCGGCGGCACTTCTGCAAACTTTCGAGCTCCTGGAAAGCAATCTTCTTGGTGTTGCAAATTTTATAGCCAGCAAAGCCAGCAGTGTAATTCGTCTGAATGTTATCCGCAACCATGCAGCGCATTAATAACGTATAGAAACGAAGAATGGTATTTTGTTCATTTCCCTCTTTGTCAAATAATAGCTGTCACTCATTTGATTCTGAATAGTGACAGAGGTTTACAAAACATAAACCATACTACAGCCGACATAATGAAATTATTTTTCATTTGAGGTCCGGAGTTGTAACTTTTTCAAAGCATGTTCCTTCTTACAAATATTGTGGAATAACGAAATTAGCGTGTTCTCTCAGTCTCGGGAAGATCTGTAATATTTGAGGAAAGGAGATGGGTAACAATAATTTCGAGTGCATGAAATTTAATTTGACTGGATTACCATGTGAAGACAATCTGTAAGAGCAAAGTGATACTAAAAAGATTCGACTGCACAGAATTTATGGCTGGAGCATGTAAATTCTTATCTTGAATTCTTATCTTTTACAGGTAACATCAATTTCAGTTGGATAGGTATTCTCCATAGTTAAAGAAGAAAACAGATGACAAAGGAAAACTATATTCCAAGGAAGTATTTGCAGATTATTAAAATACTTATGTGGATGAACCAAGGGTTGTCGTAACCTAAAATAGCAGACAAAGCGCAATATTGTACTTTCCCTCTGAAAAAGAGAATGAAACTGCTTCAGCATTCGAATTTTCATTTAGAAATGTAGGTATTATACTGTATATACGAGTAATCTGTGGTGAAGTTCGATGATGTAGTTTGTGAATCCGATTCACATGTTCGAATTGAAATCTGTTGCTGAACTTATGTGAGCGATATGATATCAATAGACATCATTGTGTACCACTTAAAAATATATTTATCCTTAATTTTTTGTCGTCTGCCTAAAAGCGTAACCCGAACAATTTTGTTGTGGAACATTAGCAAATCAAAAATGTATATGAATATGAGATATTTGTACTTTCTTTGCAAATAAATACTGCAAGATGTGTAATGCGCAAGTTGTAAAATTTCTGTACTTTAAAAAATGTGCGAATTATTAAAACCTTATATACGAATTATCGCAAGAACCATGCTTGCAAAATATTGACAGTACTTTTCAATTTGAGTTTCTTTGGTATATATACAGCGAGAGAAATTAATGTTAAGTATGATGAAATAGTACATGGATCCTGTTTTTGAACAACTCCTAGAGAATTTCAAGAAACATAATTAAAAAAAACCATTATAAAGTTATCAAATTTTAACACGAACCTGTTACATTGACGTGAGTATGAGGGAAAAAAATGGCAAAATAATTGCTCCCTTGCTTTTATTTTCTGGACTCTGTTTATCGCACAATGTCATACTTTGCAAAATTTACAGCTACTCGAATACAAAATTTCGAAATTTAATTATGCTTTCCAGCTGCATTTATGGTGCATACTAGAAGAAGGCCCAGATCGTGATTTTATTGATGTTATTAAAATTCTATCGATTATAATTTTCAAGAAAATACAATATAACGGAAGATATACTGCTTTTCTTCAAATACCGCAGAGGCAGGATTAACTGCATTCAGCGCCCGATCATGTACCATTGAGATAAGTACATATTTTTTCTTCGTCTAGTTCAATGGTAAGATATATAGATAGCGACTAAAAGCACGTAATTGTTTTTATGATGTTGTGTTCGCAAGAAGTGGTTTGAATTCCAAAAAATAAATGGCTCATATGTTTTAAACCAAGTAACACAGTCGTGTAGCGTTATTGTGACCCCCTCCTACTTTTGACGTCAATAGCGCGTATCCAATGAAGGAAGGCACGTGCCGTGAGCTGGCTTGGAGGGTATATAAGAAATGCTGCAGGCATTCTGATAACATGTCACTCGTTGCTCTCATGGATAAAAGGAGCGTTTATCAGATTTGCGAAATAGTATTATTATCAGCTTTCGGGTCAAGGGTGGCAGTAAATCTGAAACAGCACAATTTGTGAAATATTCGCCTGCTGCTGTGGTTAAAGTGTGTAGTGATAGGAGAAATGGCACAATTGCAAATAAGATACGAGGAAATGTTCGGAGCACACCGCGCCACTCATGTGAGAGGTGAACGTCTGCTGCGAAGTTGAGTGACGGCCGATCTACACGCTACAGTGAAGGAAATCACTAGCTGAATGAACCACGGAGCAACCGGAAGCGTGTCTAAAACGACAGTCCCCCAGTCCCTGCTGCTTATGGGGCTTATGATGCAGACGGATGTTCAATTCACCTATACTAACGAAAGTGCATCGGAATAAAATGCTTACATTTGCACACAAGTATCGGAATTGGAAATCCGCTGATTGGCAAAAAATTGTCTACTCCGATGAGTCACGTTTTCTGCTTTATCGAACGAATGGACGTTAGCATATAAGGCGAGAAACATCAGAGAAAAAATACTCTTCAACTATTGCTGGAAGACCACAAGCTGTTGGAGCAACGTTATGGTCTGGGAAATGTTTTCGTGGCATTCCTTGGGTCCACTCGTACCTTTGGAAGGCACTATGGAGCGAATTCATCCTTGCAGATCACGTACATTCATACATGATGATTGCATTCCCTGAAGCGGATGGGATCTTCCAGCAGGACAATGCAAGGTGTCACACAGCTCGAAATGTCCGAGAGTAGTTGGAAGAGCACGATAAAGACATCAAAGTGCTTCCCTGACCCCCTAATTCCTCAGACTTAAAGCCAATTGAGCATCTGTAGGACCACCTCTACAGTGTATCTGGCAGCTGTTGGAGTGTGATCCTCCACGACGCACACTCCAGCAGCTGCCAGATACACTGAAGTCAGCATGGCTCTACATACCTGTGAACACCTTCCAGCACCTTTTTGAATCCCACCCAGTCCATCTAGCTGCTGTCCACGGTGCAAACGACGGTTGTTCTGGATATTAGCTGGTGGTCACAATAATGTGATTCGACCGTGTATATCGAAAAGAATTCTTGAACGAACGAACGAAAATACCATGAAAAAGGATTAGACGCCCAAACCCTAAACGCGCTTTTCCAGTTGGTGGAAAATAATAGAAGAAATACAACTAAGGGACGGCAAAGAGTTAAACTGAGGAATGGATGAGAGTGTAAGGAGTATACGGTTTCTCTTTAAGCAAATAAGTTATACGCTATCCTACATACTTACCTGCTCACTTCACAGCAGCGTTGCAAAACCAAGCAGCGGTTCAAATCCCAAAAACCGGGTATGGGAAAAGCGGAAAGGGCCCAAGAAAATAAAACATCTGCTGTAGAATAAAAAATAAAAGTAATACACACACAAAAAGAAGTACACCAGAGGACACCCACTTCACACAAAATACAGCAGCTGTAATCAAAAGTATGTTCTGTGCATGTTAGTTGATTTATGCATATTTTGTATTATTCTAGTCGTCTTTACTCAATATATAAAATATTTCAAAGGCACATGTACAAAGACATAGAGAAATGCACATACACATTTTTTTAAGATGAGGTTTCTATTCAGTTCTCTTTGCACTTGTGCTCACGCACAGGTTTCGTTCCGGAGTCTTGATATATATTGTTGATTGAGAATTCTTTAATCTGAAACCTCCTCAATGTATACCACGTGTCAAGCATTTGCAATCCTAAAATCTAACTTACACTGCTTAAAGTTTATTATTCTCAAATTTATCTAACATTGATTTATAGTTTAATATCAGGTCATTCCCAAAACACTGTCGTTTTTTCAACGTATGAATGAAAGAAAGAAACCCGTACATGGAACAGATGTTTTAATCCATATAATAAGAGCCCCCGGTAGTTACAACGTTCTCCCATAGATCGACAAGGTTTTGAATCCCATACTTATGGAATTCGATTGGGTTCGATGTAAAAAAGGCAGAAAGAGTTCGCCGTACCTCCTCCACATTTCAAGTGTAGTCTCAGCAAGATGGTTTTGCAGGCTGCGAAAGAGGTAGTTGTCGGATGGGGCGATGTCAGGGGAATATGCTGGATGCGGAAGTATTTTCCATCCGAAGTCCTGCAACGCGGCACTAGTCAATTTCGCTGTGTCGTTTGGCGTTGTCTGCTACAGCATCACGCCTTTACGATTCACGAGTGCTTGACGTTTATCCTGCAAAGCAGTGCGTAGACGCTGCAGCTGCTGAAAATAGACTTCCCCTGTAATGGTTTTGTTGTGTGGCAGCAGCTCGTAATTGATAATGTCTTGCATATCCTACCACGCACACATCAAAACCTTTTGTGCTAAACGTCCTCGTTTCGCCACTGCTGCCGGCATACTCTCTTTGAGAAGCCACTGTCGTTTACACCTAATTTTGTGATAAACAATCCGTTTTCTATCGCCCGTGACAATTTTGTGAAAAAACGGTTTCCTTTTTTCACGGGAGAGCAAATATGTGCAAATGTCCACAAGCTGTTGCAGCTGTTGTGGAGTGACATCATGGTGTACCCACTTATCCAGTTTCGACACGTAACCGAGGTCGTGGAGATGCCGGTGAACAGTGGAATGGGTTGAATGAAAAAATGTGGCCAATTCCTTGACTGTTGCCTGCGGATTTCTCTCAAAAGCAGCTTTCAGCACGTCGTTATCCAGCTCAACAGGCCATATGGGTCGTTGCATATCCTTGAGGCAGGTGTTCCCCGTCGAAACTTCTGGAATCAGCGTTGATATTTCCTGACCTCCAGGGTACCCGGCCCATATACAGCATTGATGTTTCGTGTTGCTACCGTCGCTGAATGTCGAAGCTGGAGCTCATACACCATAATGTGCCTAATGTGGTCTTCTGACACTGCCATTTCCAATGCGGTTTAAGTACACAGCGACTACACCTAGAACTCCCGTTAGCGGTCACAAGTGACTTGAAGATCTGCTCGCGTGATCCCTTTTATACTCACCGTGGTCGACGTCATAGTCTGGGCACCAGGGGGATCACTATTGTTGTGCTTGCCCAAAACGACATTACTTCTGGGATGACCTTATAGTTTTGTGTTTCTATTTAACATCATGTTATTTCTTTTCTTTTATAAATTTCTTTTGTTGTTGAATGTAATTGTCTAACACCTAAATATCTAACATAACTGCTAATCTTCTAAGCTGACTTTAGTTCTACATCTAGGTTAATAAGCAAAGGAGAAGCGCAACGGGTGTGACAGGTTTCTTTATATTGGTATCAGGCCCTACTTTCACTCCATGCCTGACATTGTGTTGTTGTGATTGTCTAACACCTAAATATCTAACATAACTGCTAATCTTCTAAGCTGACTTTAGTTCTACATCTAGGTTAATAAGCAAAGGAGAAGCGCAACGGGTGTGACAGGTTTCTTTATATTGGTATCAGGCCCTACTTTCACTCCATGCCTGACATTGTGGGGTTCATGATTAAACCTATTGGAGAAATTTCGAGGACGTGTTGCTAGAGAATACGAAGGCAGCCGTCTTTTATTGGAAGCGTCAGTAGTATAGTCTCTGGCGATTTGACGACGGGGCAATACTGTTATCTGCGGTAATAAATATTTTCATTACTTCAGCTGTAGAGGTGGAGGTACTATCGATGTCACTATTGATTTTATCGATAGTTTTGTCCAACTTAGTATATCGATAGTTTTACCTCTTTCAACGCTTTTAGTGTAAATCACGATGATGTAAACCATTCAGCTTCCACAGATGGTTTTGATGATTGAACGCTCATTCTTTCTTCATTTATAGCGGTGTGGAAAACATTGAGCCCAGCAATATTGATACATGATGACAATGCGAAACTAAAGTTAACTGTAATCAAAAGAGTGAACGACGAGGGTATGTGGTCTTTTCACTCTGTTGCACGTTTCTGTCGGATGAAGACCTAATCAAAAGCATTTTTCTTGTTGTTTGTACTGGAAGTTTAAAGGTACGTTAGGTGCTGAAACAGTTATTTGTTGAGAGTAAGTAATGAGTAATAATGAGTAAACGTAAAATATCTTTTGTGCAACTTTATTTTTCTTTTAGTAAGGATAAAGTCTTAGCAAAATGTAGCCTTTGCGGAAAGAATTATGAAACGTAGGGCAATACGTCAAATCTTAATAAAAAACAAATGAGGAACAGGCCCACTCAAAACTTTATTTATTGAATGTCTCACGAATTATTACCAGGATTGTTTTTGCATACAAAACTGCAGAAATTTCGTCTTTAGCTTCTGTGAACAGAAAAATAAAAAGATTATACAGTACAAACAGAAAGTGAGAATTAAAGAGCCACGAATTAGCTCGTTCTTTAGGCAAAATATTTTTTTCGTGAGTTTTGCTCACTCACTTCAGGAGGAAACCGTCAAAACGTAGATTCCCTGCCCCAGTGGCGCAGTTGTTAAACTGCTGGCTTCTGATAATTCATCCGATATGGGCCCGGATTGAAATCCCGTGAGGAATAGATGTGGTTCTGTTTGTCTTGCAGCACTGGGGTCTCCCTTCCCTGAAACCAGTGGCCCTAAATAATTGATGGGTCAATGCTTACAGCCCATTGAGTTGCTCACTGTGGTCGTTAAATCCCAACAACAACAAAAAAGTTAGTTTCAAAATTTATCGGAGCTTGGTTTTTTGGCAATGTGGAAAAGTAAAAAAGTTCTTGTCAGAAATAATTTTTCATCCCGGAAAAATTTTCCAACACACTATCGATAGTTCTCCGCCTCTAGCTTGCAGTAAATGTTGTTAATATCCCGCTCCTGATGAAAACCCCAAATGGCACCTTCAAGTTGAACTTTAGAGCCGATGCCTCTACAAAGCTCGGCACTCAGAACGAGATTCCGCATCACTAACGTTTGTAAGAAACAGCGAATCGTGGTTTGTTCGCTGCGTGAATTCAATTATTTGAGACTATGTGTTATAAATGCAATACTGAAAATTTCCAATAAGGAAATATATATTTTATTTTTTTAATTACAAACTGAAAGAAAATGATAGCGAGAGAGGGAGGAGTTTTTTAACAAGAACGTGGGAAATTTCATTGTTTTCGGCCAATTATTGGAGCCAAGAAATTTACAAACACGCATATTGTACTTCAGAAAGAGGTGATTTGGGAAATTAAGTGGACCTTCAGCGCTATAGTATCGTCTGACGCATACCTGGAACAAATTAAAACATAAATCTGTTACAACATTACAAAAAAATTAAATAAATGAAGACGTATAAAACAACAGACTTTGCGAGATATTTCCTAATATCTTACAAATTTTGTCATAATTGAATTACGGGTAAATGTGTAGATTAGCGTCCTAAATTATTTCGTCGCAAAAATGTTAGTTCCTGAAAAAATTGCAAAGTACAGATTTTAGGTTACGGAAATTAATATTAAAATGTGCCGAAATTTCATGTTTTAAATGTCTTTTAAAGATTTGTTATTGTAATCCTTACCTGTAAGGCCGATGCTGTGAAGAGACGCTGCTGTAGTCCTAACGGAATGGTACCGCGACGATATGAAACTTAGCAGAAAGGAAGATGTGCTGCGGCTGGTAACTTTCAGCGGAGAACTACAAGTACAATTGCGTACATTCTTGGCAGGAGAGGGAACCATGTTGCATCCATACGCTACAGAATATAGTTCCTTAATTTTTTTGTCATTTTTTTTTACAGCACATGTTGATAAATTTTTCGTTCTTTCGCATATGATTCCCTTGTTCAAAATATAAAGTAGCAGTAAGACTTTCTATGCTGTACAGGAAACTAAGAAGTATAACTTTCGGGTCTGCTTTGAACGGCTTCCATTCGTAGCTGAGCTGCTGTGCTAGTGAAATTTTGGTTCTCCTGTTAATACCATGTTCGCAGGTCCGTTTCTATCTAAATGTTACGTATCGTTTGCAAATCAAAGAGATCTTATACTGTTTTTCCTGCCAACAACGTACAGGATACAGCTAAATAAAGAGTGGATAATGTGAACCTATTTTCTGTAGCGTATCTCTAGAGCATGTATCGCTGTCCTGCCGAAAACGTAACCGCCTTCTTTTGTACTCTTCCGTTCATCATTTCGGCACAGCAACGAATCTTCTTTTCAATGGAGCGAAGCTCCGCATCCTTGCCGTACCGATGTGTTAGGAGTACCGCAGCTTCTCTTAACAGCATCGCGCTTACAGGTAAATATTACGATACAAATCTTTAAAAGATACTTAAAGCATGAAATTTCAGCACCATTTGCCATTAATTTTCATACTCTAAAATCTGTACTCTTCCAGGTAATAACATTTTTCCGACGAAATAATTTAGGACACTAATCTACACATTTACCCAGAAAATAGCCAGAACGGTAAATGTGTAGATTAGCGTCCTAAATTATTTTGTCTAAAAAATATTAGTACCTCGAAAAAGTGCGATGTACAGATTTTAGTGTATGAAAATTAATGGAAAATGGTGCTGGCATTTCATATTTTAAATGTGTTTTAAAGATTTTATCGTAATATTGACCTGTGGGTCCGACGCTCTGAAAAGAAGCTGCGGTAGGCCTCACTTATCGCTCCGGGGAAGACGTGAAGCTTAGGGCCGTTAAAAGGAAGGTTCGTTGCTGGGCGGAAATGATCGGCGGAAGAGTACAAGAGAAAGAGTTTACGGTGCTGGCAGGAGAGCCACAAATCTTGTAGTAATACGCTACCGAAAATAAGCCCACATCAGCTACCATTTATTATGTTGTATCCTGTACCGTGTTGGCCGGAAAAACCAGATAAAACCTCTTCGATGTGCGAAAGATATGTATGAGTAAGATAGAAACTGACCAGCAAACAAGCTATTAACAGGATAACGAAAAGTGCCGTGACACAGCAAATCAGCTATGAATGGAAGCCGTTCAAAGCAGAACCGAAAAATATAGTTCCCCAGTTTTCTGTAAAACATAAAAAAGAATATTAGTGCTTTCTATTTCGAATCAGGGAATCATATGCGAAAAAATGAAACGTTTCTGAACATTTGCTTTAAAAACAATGACAAAACATGAAGGAACTAAAATATGTAGCGTAACATGGGTCGCTCTTCTGGGAGAAAATAATCGCTTGGACCTGCAGTCGTCCGTGCGTGAATTACACAAGGAGTCTCCATGGAATTACATGCCGCAGCGAATCTTCCTTTCAACGCAGCTAAGATTCGTTTCATCACCGTGATGATGCGTTATGCCTACGGCCGCGTCTCTTCACAGTATCGCAATCAGAGACCAATATTGCGATAAAAATCTTTGAAATACATTTAAAATATGAAATTCCTGCACCATTTTCCATTACTTTCCATACTCTAAAATCTGTACATCACACGTTTTCCAGGTTTTTAAATTTTTCCGACGAAATAATTTAGGGCGTTAACCCTAACCCCCTGGAGGTTAGGAGGTTAGCGTGAAAATTATGTAGAAAAATTTAGGGACGAAAAATTTCAAAAAACTGACGTGCATCCGTTTTGAAATCAAAAATGATGAAAAATAAAAAAAAATGTAATTGATAGAGTCATTGTTGAAAAGGTTTTACGTAAAATGTATCTCTCTATGCGACACGCGAAAATGCAGTCAGCGGCGACGATGACCCTGTGACTATCGCTAGGGCTTGAGCCACTTCTGTCCGTGGTCTCAGCACAAACATCACCGCAAAACAGGTTAGACCTAACGGTCCGACACGTGCAGCACCATCGCCAGCTTGACAAACTGTGATGATGTCAGCAGGATACTTAGCCGTGACATACATGCAGATATACAAGATGGCTCCGCTTTCACAAGCAATGGAAGGGCCTTCATTTTTTACTTTATAATATTTGCTATTCTTCAGTGGTTTATTTTAGGTATTTGTAAATCGGTGAGACACATCGATGTTTGTATGATTTCTGTCTTCGGCAGTGGCGTCTGAAGGTGTAGGCCACCAAGTCCCGGACATAAACAGGGTCTCCGAAATGGTGGCAAGGTTTGTTTATTTATTTACGATTTTTTTATTTAAAAGTTTCGAAGTAAAACATAAAACAGTACATAGACAAAATAGTCAGGACAAGAAATTCCAGTTCTTCCAATAAAAATCTGTAAATTAAGAATACAATAATACAAACCAAGGGCGTATTTAGAGATGGGCCAATATGAAACAATTTCAGGGGATGGTCCTCCCTTCCGGAAGTGTTTAATTTTTTAAAGGTTTTGATTTATCATGATCATATGTAGAGGATTTTAGGAAGGGAGTGTCTGACCCCAGGTCTTAAACAACCCTTAGAAATAGGAAACTGTGAGATTTGGGCTAGAGCGCCCGATAGGAAAGGGGAAGGAAGACGCCCTTATTTATTACCGCGGGGTCCGACATCTTAACGTGCCCATCCGACGCACGGCGGATATTTAGTGGATCGAGCGTTCGTACCTTCTGGGATCGAACCTGAGGCTTTTTCCATGGCAGTCACGAACGTTGCGCACTAGGCCACCCGCGGCCCTTGAAAGTGTTATTTAAAATGCGACTTTCATTAAGAAATGCTTTAATTTAATAAAAATGCGCCTACTTTCATTATAAAAAATGATTTAAAACGTATGCTCGAAAATCTGGGAGGGTTCTGGCCCCCGACCGTCTAGTGGTTGCCCTTATGGGAGAGCCGGAAGTTCTGTTTTTTTTCTTCCGAACCGCGCTCGTAGTTTCGCTTTTCCGAGGAGGCGGGAGACAAGATGACGGTGGGGCCACATATTGGAATTTCGGACCGTTGCATCGTACTGCCTGGAAACGTCATCAAAAGACCCGGAAAAAATCACGTGGCAGAAGAATGGAGTAACACAAGCACGATGGAATTAAAAATGTGGACCTATTTAACGGAGATGCGTGGATGAACATGAGCACGATGGAATAAGAAATGCCGATCCCAGATATTTTCCTCACATTGTCAGCTTGCCACTTGTAGGCCGGCCTGTTACTAAAAAAAGTCGAAATACTTATGATACATCTGAAGTTGGGTTAAAGAAATGGAAATGCCGACATCGGAAGTTTCCCCTGTCTATTTGGGTACTTCCGATTACAAGCCGTTTCCTTCCGCGAGCGTGGCGCCATTTAGTGGGCGAATGAACATTTCACCGGTGACACGTTTTATCGAATGTTCGTTTTATTGGATGTTTGTAATTATGTGTGATATGTAAAATATAATCAGAGCAGATCATATGTAGATGATTTTAGAAAGGGAGTGTCTGACACCAGGTCGTAAACAATTCTTAGAAATAGGAAGCTAGGAGATTTGGTCTAGAGTGCACAACATGAAAGTGACACGGAAGCGAGGTAGAAAGGGGGAGGAAGACGCCCTTATTTATTACCTGGGGGCCAGTACCCAGAGTTCGACGGCTTTGCGTGCCCATCCGACGCACGGCGGGTAATTAGTGGTTCGAACGTTCGTACCTGCTCAGGATGGAACCTGAGGTTATCTCCATGGCAGTCACGAACGCTGACCACTAGGCCACCCGAGGCCCGTATAATAGAGTGTTTATCTATCTACACTTATTCATTGAAGCCTTTCGGAAGCAAGTAGCGCTCTGCTCCAATGGCAGACTTATGACTTGGGAAAAGAAGATTTAATGCATGCATGAAGGAAATTCACCTTGAATAACTGCATCCTGAGTTGAAGAAAAGATGAGGTATTTAATAAATAACATAACAAAAACACTATACACAGAACTAACAGGTACACTTGTTATTGCTTGCAAACATGGCAGCCGACGAAAAACAACAACACCGTCATTATTAGTTCTGTCTCCACTTAGCGTGTGTGAGTTCACGCGATGCACCCGATGCAACGAGGATTTCAAAAAATTATTTCTCCTCTTCTATTGGATGGACATTAACCATTCGACTACTGCGAAGCGCGTCATACATTTTCTTGTGTTTCCAACTATCTCCCACTCGATGAGCTGTATCGCATGTCATTCCAAGTTTAATCGTTAACTTTTCATGCTGGTCTCTACGTAGTGGTTTTGTCATGATCTATGCTGTCATGTCTTTCGTATTACAATACTCTAGTTTTAGTGTTGTCTGCTTAAAGTCCCTGACGAATTTTAATTTCGCATTTATGTGTATTGTTCAAGCGGTTATTCTCTCATTTTTGATTAGATGCATGCATGACAAATTGTCTTCAAATAATATTGTTTGCTCTGTTTGTGGATAATGCAGATCATATACACTGCTGGCCACCCAAAATGCAACACCAAGAAGGAAGCATCCGATTGGCCTGAAATTCGCAGCATGCGTCGCCCGCAAGACGACATGCAAACGATTAGCATTGCAGGGTATATGCAAATCACGTGCGCCCGGCACGCCACCGAGAAGCACTATTAGAAGGGTGAACAGAAGGCGTAGTAGTGGAAGTGTGATGTCCTACAGGACCTGTGCGTGGGAAGTTTCCTGATGCCTCGTCGCAGAATACGGCAGTCATTCCAGCATCTTTCGGAGTTCGACAAAGGACGAATAGGGGCTTATCGCGACAGCGGTTTATCGTACCGAGACATCGGCGCCCGGGTGGAACGACATCCAGCCAGAGTGAGGCGAGTATGGATTCGGTGGGTGCAGGAGGGAAGGACGGACCGACGTGAGCGATTGCCGCAGCCGCGGCACACCACCGATCGAGAGGACCGGCATGCTGTGCGGCGGGCATTGACGGCTAGCACCGCCACATCACGAACGTTAGCGCAGGAATTAGGGTGTGTTGCGCAACAACCTGTGTCAGCACATAGCGTTCGACGTCGTACGATCTATGCCGATCGTACTTTTCAGATAATTTATTATTTTCTGTATGGCTTTCCAATCTTGGGATGATGGATTTTCCAATTTTCAACTAAAAATAGTTACTCTGTCCTGTCTTGTGACTGTGGAAATGTACAGCATAGCTCCCACTACTTTGCGGTATACGGAATTATCCGCGAGTGTTTCTTCTTCTACTAGATTGTGTTTTCTAAAGTCTGTAGACATCGGTTATAACTTTTCTTCAGTGGCTATTCATCATATTTGTTGATGACATCCTTTATTTTTGGGCTTTGATGAAGTTTGTAACTTCCATCATTTTCTCGTTCCACCTGTATGCACAAATAATTTGCCACCTTCCCAAGGTCTTTTATTTCAAACATGGTTTCAAACATTTTCTGAATTTGTTGATATTTTCCATGAGATCAGATGCAATTAAAATGTCCACATGCACGATTACATATGTGAAGGAATCCTCTTCCTTGCGTGTGAAACAGCATGGGTCTGCTTTTTCTTGGACCTAACCTTTTTTAGATAAGAAATTTTCAATGGTTTGATTCCATACCCTGGCGGATTGTTTGAGTCCATATATTGATTTATTAAGTTTACATACTTTCGTTTCTTTGCCTTTTTCTATGTATTCTGCTTGTTGAGACATTTCTTCTAAATTGTCGTACAAACATGCAGTTTTTATATCAAAGTGATGCATGCTGCTATTGTAAGTAGGGTGCATGTTGTAGTGTGCATTGCGACGGGAGCAAATGTTTGGTCATAAACTTCACCAAGCCTTTGATTAATACCCTTTGCCACCAGTCGTGCTTTGTATCTATTTATGTCCCCATTAGCATGGTATTTTATTTTAAATGTCCATTTGCAACCGATGGCTTTCTTTTCTTTAGGCATATCAGGAAGTTCCCAGTTTTATTCTTCTTTTGAGATTTAATTTCTTCATTTGCAGCTTCCAGTCATTTTTGTCTTTCTTCTTCGGGCAAGTTCTGTATTTCGTGCCAATATGTATTTTCAGGTTTAAGTTTCACTTTGGCAATGCATGATAACCTGTCTGGCGGTTTTTCTTTTGTAGTTCTACCTGATCTTCTGGGTTGTGTACTTTTGCTTTCACTTGCTGATCCATTTTATTCTAACAAGGTTTCGTTTCATTTTCAACAACAATATCTTGCGTGTTTTCTACTGATTTTGATATTGGCCTACAATTTTCCCGTACACTGGGACTTTCATCAAATTTTTCACTACGGCTTATTATCACTCTGTTTGTTCCTGGTATTAAGATACGATATCCTTCGGTTCGTTCACTGTATCCAACCAATCTTCCTTCTTCAGTACGATTGTCGAATTTCTTTCAGATTTGCTTTGACACATAAGCATATGTTTTGCAGCCAAACACTTTTACATGTCCTGGGTAAGGCTTGTAGCCCTTCCATAGTTCGAATGGTGTTTTCCCTGTAGATCTGGTTGGTAACCCATTTTTCATGTGCGTTGCAGTGATGAGGGTTTCTCCCCAAAACTTGTTTTCTATTTTTTGAATACAGAAGCATTGTCTTTGCCGTTTCAACGAAATACCAGTTTTTCCTTTCTGCCACGCCATTCTGATGTGTCGAAAATAGTACCCTCGTTTGGTGTTTAATTCCATTCTCGGCAAGATAGCTTTAGAATTCTGAACTAACAGGATAGCTTTCAAATTCTGACTCCGTTGTCAGTTCTCATTGTAATAGGTTTGGTTATGAACTTGTTGCTTTTGATTGAAATATATTGCTTCAATTTCCCTGTAGCTTCATTTTTGTTGCTCATTAGATAAACACATGTTAATCTGCTGAAGTCATCAATGAAAGTTATGAAGTATCTTTTCCCTCCAGAAGTCATAGATTTCATAGGACCATATCTGTCGCTATGAATTAGCTCTAGTGGCTTTCGCACTTTATATACACTCTCCTTGGGATATGGTTTTTGTGGTAGCTTGCCCTTTATGCAGCATTCACAATTCACATTTCTTTTGCAATCAGACAATTTTAATACTTTTTACTACTTCCTTTCTGTGCACCTCGCAGATGATGTTGGAATCTCTGTGCCCCAAACAACTATGCCACAAGATTATACAATTTTGTTTTTCCCAGTGTTCACCAAAATTGTCTTTTTTCTGTTTCTCCCACTGTACTCAGCTTATAGAGATTTGGGTTATCAACAGTGCCTATGGCTGCAGTGATTTTACCGCGCTTTATTATGAATTGATCTCCACTGAACGTAACACCATAACCCTTTACAGCAATTTTTATCACTTGTAGGAGGCTAGTTTCTTACTCTGGGACGTAAAGTAGTTCTCCTACGTTTATATTGTTTACTTCCCCTTTACCGTTTACGTAGTACAAGTATCCAGTTCCCTTTCCCGCGGATTGCATTTTTGCTCCGTTTGCGATTGTAATACCCTCCTTAACCTCTGGATTAATTTGTGTAAAAAAACTTGCTTTATTGGTCATATGCCTGGTTGCGCATGAATCTATTGACCATTTGGTATTTTATACCTTGCCAACGTTGTTTTAAATGTGAACTCTTCTGTTTCATATTTGAATTTTAGTTCATCATTCTTGTTTGATTCAAATTTATTTCTGGCAGTTTTCGCCTGACTTCTTGCCTGTGTGTTCGCGTTCTTCTGTTTATTCTTATTCCCTTTTTATTTTCCCCAATGCCAGCATTCATGTTTAGTGTGACCTTTCTTATTGCAATATGTGCAATGTTTTGCTTCTTTTGCATTTCTGTTAGATTTGGCACTTGTTTGAAATGCTGTTGTGGAATCTGTGCTAGTTTCTGCTCTCTCCTTTCGACTATCATATTCGTCGATCAGTTTAGTTTTAACATATTGTAATGTTAGTTCATCCTCATGTTTTGCTTCAAGAGCTGTTACAAGTGTGTCACATGTGGGTGGCAGACCACACAACATGATAGCTGAAAGGTGTGAATCTTTAATTTCTTCAACTATTGATTTTAACTCATTTGCAATTTCTAATATCTGGTTGATGTGTTCTTGCATATTTTCGCGGTCATTGTACCTTTTACTGTACAGTTTTCTTAGCAAAAAGAGCTTACTGCTCAAGTTACTTCTTTCATGAATTCTTTGCAAAGCTAACCACATATTTCGTGCAGTCGTTTCATTTATGACATTTATATTATTTGATCGTCAGTCAAATATAGACTTATAGTTGATTTTGCGTGTGCGTTTTACTTAATCCAGTCCTCAGTTCTAACTGTATGTTCCTCTTGGGAAACGACATTCCAAATATCTTCTTTAATGTGAAGCATATGGATTTTAAATTTCCAAAATGTATAATTTTCATTATTCAGTTTTACAATGGAAAAATTTGTCGCATTTATTGGACTAGAAAACGCCATTTTATTTTATTGTTTAAGAACAACAGTTTCACTTCTTCATAAACTACACGGGCAATATGGCTGATTCAATGAACGGCTTAACCTTTTTACTTTCGGTTTCAGAAACCCTTTGTTAGTGTTTATCGTTATCGCATTGCATTTAACGTTTCATTCCGAGTTCTTTTTCGTCTCATCCATGGAACAGTTCAGTCTCATAATCAAAATAATTGGATGTTTGATAAGTATATGTGATATGAAAAATACACTGCTGGACAGTTGCTAAGGACGGATCATAAACGGCTATATAGCGCATAAAAAAGTAAGTGTGGTTGGATGCCAAGTGAAATAAAATAATGTCAGAATGCCAGGACATTACAAGAAAGACGATTTATTGTGCTCTGAAATCCAGAAGGCTTTGGAACGTGTTCAAGGGACAAACAGGCCATTTTGTGCAGAATACGTAAACGTGAAAAAAATGCAATTACCGTCCGCGTGGGTTCCTGCGTAAGATATCAATACGGGATATGGCCACCATGGAGGGCGATGCAAGATTCCACACGTTGTGTCATGCTTTGCACAACATTATCAAGCAGCTGTTGGGTAATTTATCCCATTCCTCTGTCCGTGCACGGATGAGGGTGTCCTTGTTTATTGGAGGGCATTGGCGACCAGCAATACTCCTTCCCAAAGCATCCCACACATTTTCAATGTGATTCAGATCTGGAGAACGTGCTGGCCATACGAGGCGTTGAATATCCTCGCTCTCAAGACACTCCTGGACAGCGACTGTTCGATGACATGTTGCGTTGTCGTCCATGAAAATGAATCTATCACCGACAGCACCACGGAACATGCGAACATGAGGTAGCAGAACATCATTAATGTATCGTTAGCCAGTCATAGTCCTAGTTGGAAGCACATAGAGGGACGTACGGTCATTGATCATGACGCCAGCCCATACCATGACACTACATGTCGGATATCGGTCCCTTTCGTGTATGTTTGCTGGACAATATGCAGTACCACTATCACGCCAGATCAGTTGTCGTCGACAATCAGACGATAGACTGTATCTACTCTCATCTGAGAAGAGGACAGCAGACTAGTCGTTATCAGTCCAATTCTGATGTTGATGGCACCATTGTAAACGGGCGGTACGGTGACGTCTGGACAATGGGATGCACACAACAGGACGACGGGCGTATAGTCCTCCTTCATGCAAACATCTGGCGACAGTTTTTCGGGAGATCCGCTTGCCAGTAGCAACCATAAACTGATTTGCTACCTCACTAGCTGTGCTGCGCCGGTGTCTTTTTGTCGATAGCACTATGTACCGATCTTCTGCAGGTGTCGTACTGCGAATACGACCTCCCCCGTGACGTTTGCTACACTCTCCATTTGTTTGAAATGATTTCCAAAACCTTGAAACAACACTGTGGCTGACGTCGAACTCCCTGGCAACATCTGTTATTTTTTGCCCGTCTTCAGTCTTGCCAATAATACGGCCACGCGTAAAATCATCTAGGTTATGTCGGGAAGACATACTGAAAATTGCAAGTTCGTCAATTGATTATTTCCCTTTTAAGTTTGAGTTTGAACAACAACGGTCAATACGCGTCAAATCCTTTATATCTCTTATCAGCGCTATGACGTCATGAACAAGTTCGGCAATCCAAAATTTGCATACGCATAACACGTCTTACTGTATTTCGCACTTATGCTAATTTCCACATTTTCCTGCCTTCCATTTTATGGTTGCTATCGTTGCTATTGTCATCCGTCCTTAGCAATTATCCGGCAGTGTAGAATGTTTATCTATCTACACTTTAACGTTGAAGCCTTTCGGAAGCAAGTAGAGCTCCGCTCCAATGGCAGAGTTATGACTTCGGAAAAGAAGAACTAATGCATGCATGAACGATACTCATCTTAACCCTTTAACTGGCTGGAACGAATTAACTCGGGGTTAGCAAAATGGGCTGAAATCAATTTGAACGAATGCATTCGCTGCCTAAGAAGTGGGCCAAACGCGGCTGGAACGAATGAATCTGCCCATCAGAATGCGTTGCTTTCCTTTTAACTGAGTCATTCAAAGTGGTAATATAGGGTAGTGATTGACTCCAATCCTTTCTGAGTGATTACCTGTTAATAGGATTATAACAATGGCGATTTGCTTCAGGTACCTCGGCCGCTGAAAGGGTTAAATAACTGCATCCTGAGTTGGAGAAAAGGACGAAATATTTAATAAAAATAATGTAATGGAATCTCTATACACAGAGCTAACTGGATCACTTATATCTTGCAAACATGGCAACTGATGATGAACAACAACAAAAACATAACGTCATTATGCGTTCTGTCTCAACTTAGCGTGCATGAGTTCACGCGATGGACCACGCGCTCGTTGCAACGAGAATTTAAAAGTAATTCCTTCTCCTCTTCTATTGAGTTAACTTCAACCATTCGACTACTGAGAAGCGCGTCATACCTTTCCTCGTATATCCAACAATCTGCGCCGCCGCAACGGTCGCCAAGTTCCTGAAGTTGTGGAGTTGTGCCACTGTTGAACTCTATTTCCCTCATCTCTCGCTGTACCATTCCCATTTTGTGTGTGATATGGTAGGGTATATGTGGAAAAAGGAAAATGTGCCTGTGTTGTCATTCGAGACGATGAAGGATAATAATTAGAGATGACGAAGGCTCTAGAAATCACAAGAACACTTTAAGTTCTCACAAGAGAGTACTGTTGAAAACTAGTGTAAACTGGCGCCTTCTTTTAGCGTTGTTTTCAGGATCAACGCCCAGGATTATTACTTTACAGTATACATATCTCTGTATAACTGATGTACTGTATTATGTAGCACACACAAAAAAATCTTGATGGTTGGCGTAAACAAACACTTTAGCACCTAGTTCCGCCTGGCTTAAATCCGCCCTGAAAAACTAAGTGTGTAGTTCATGAACGATTCTTTCGAATGAAAGAATCAGCAAACTGAGACATTGGCAAATGTATATGTTCTGAAATGGGTGGTTTTCGGTGTTTTCTTCAGACGTTCCGAAGATCGCCAAATGATTCGACAAGTGAATTTGTCTCATCGTTTGGACAATTATTCTGTCAGAAGCTGCATGCTTCAAACATTATTGAAATATGTGCCCTGTACTCTTGGGATGTAGTTCCATACTGTCATACTCCTATTGACATCGCCATGGTCTGAACAGCAATTGGCTATCATTCAAATGTAAGTCAACATAGAGGAATTGAAAAATTCATTTGGAAAACACCATTCTGGAATTCTTATTGTGATGAAAATTCTTCTTCATTCAGAACACTATTTGAATTGTTCATTGGCATCATCAGACGGTTCTCCGTTGGCAGGTCATAAAATCACTTTAATTAATTTATTAAATAGACCAGTCACAATTCATGACGAAATAAAACTTTCTTTTTAAATACATATTTTGGGGTTGGAATGCAATTAACTTTTCTGAAGATCCTTTTAATATCCAAAAAGTAATGTAAAAACATCGACACACACCTCACTTGTTGTGGTCTTTCTGGTCGGCAGATAGATTGCAGGAGATCAGGAATGCGTGTACGCACTGTAAAATCTATGTGATGCGGTAATTGATTTCAACCAAGTGCGGGCTCTTATGGACAACTGCCAGTGGTGTGGGATCGATCGTATGGGAATGTAGATCGCACATCGCATGCATCATAAAAATCAGTTAATCTAGTGCAATAACGAAAACGTACGTGATCTGTTAACAACTCACGTGCACTGCGTGCACAGCGAATTCTGATGCATTCTGTTCGGTCGGCACTTGTAATTTCAAATGCCTTTCTCCACTTATTATGTATTCCATAATTCAGATAATATACATAAGTCTTAGTAGATACTCTGATAGCATGAACAATTTTCCAATTGCAAAAAACGTTATGTAAGGAACAACTTTAGGTTTAGCAATGGAATACGCACATGTCCATACAAAAGCATGGTATTACTAAAAGATTATGTCGAAGTAAATATTTTTATTCTGAAAGATTTTAAACTTTCATTTGAAAGCTTTTCTATGTGGTCCATTTTCAATAAGTCAAAAATAGCCAAAACATGGAATTCTGTTTTAATAAGTTTCAGAAGAAAGACTTTAAATATAATTTACCTAAGAGGAAGAGATGATCACTTGATTTGCATTTCTTTTTCTGAGTCGAACAGAAGACCCATTCAGATAGTTAGAATCGCTATATTCCTTTGGCTGAAAGAGTGAGAAATATATGTAAAATTTGATAATCTTCTCTAAGCTGCCATAATGTTATTTACCAGAAATACAATCCACCAGATCCATAAACGTACAAAGAAGATGAATACAGTTTTAACGAGAATTCCCGTTTGCTGAAGAAGGGTGTATTTCAGTAGATAAATCGGTTGTGGTATTTTAAGTAAATCTGAAGCTGTGCTAAATCAAAACACCTTTTTTAAGAGATGTCATTATTGAAACCGACGCGATGAAGTTGAATGTTGTTTTAAATATAACAGCGTAGAAAACAATTTCCCATAAACTGAAATGTTTTTTATTTGTGTTCTCACAGGGGGTGAAATACGCTTTTTCGTTAGAGACTACAACGAGTGTAAGTTATCCAAATGATTTCAGATGAGATCTTATCGTACAGATTCGTAAGAGAACAAATGCTATAACACGCTTCTCACATGGTCTTCTGTCAGAGAGATATGACTGTCGAAGTTTCTCAACGTTCTGCGTCAAAATGAGTTAAATTGAAAAGCTGCTGTTCAAATTATTTCATTTTTTGCAGTAATTAAACATTCACTTGTTAAGGATGCGGACTTCAAAATCAAGCGCAATAAGTAAAGGCAATTTTTCTTTACCTGCATGATTTACTCCCTTCCTAAGTGAAGGCATGTAAGCACGTGGAAAACAGATAACACACTGTTGTACATTAATCAAAGTAGGAAAAAAAAGTTAACCTTTTAAATACAAAGAAATGAGAAAGAAACTGTAATGTTACTAAATTTTTATCAAGCTAAAACTGGTAAAATTGAACAATTTCATTTTTACTTATCCTAGTTTTCCTAAAATCCTTCTCAACTTTCCTTTCTGTTTTATAAATTTCAATCAAATTGTTTTCAGAGCAAAATAGGAATTTTTAAAAAATGTATTTAAAATATCGTCATCATGTGTGTCTGCTTAGAAGACACTGATTCGCATCATTGATTTAATGAGTATCTTTAATATCAAGGTTTGCCTCAACTAAATCATAGTCCGAAAAAATGGGAAGGGAATTCCCGAACAGCTTGTAAGCGGCGGTACATCAGGTACGTTTTGTGTTAGGAAAGGCAGTTTGTGTGTTTGGAAAAGTAATATACAATGTCAGTTGGCGAATGCGAAGGGTGTGATGGAATATCAAGGGATGTTTTATTCAAAGCACGTCTCCTCAGAAACAATGTGTGGCATTATGCAAAAGCATCGACAATAGATTCGCGGTTTATCTGGGGTTGGTTGTATATTTTAAATATAAGTTCTACAGTGAGACGAGGCAATTGGCATATTGTGGCTCGAGCTGTATGCTGACGTTGAGTGTTTTGTGGCAAGTTCGATTCCCATCAGATTTATCTAAACTTCTGAATATTCGCCGTGTGTTTGATTGTCACGTTTTATGAAGCAAACGGGGTAATAGACCTCCCATATGATAAAGGCCGTTTGTTCCTTTCCTTTTCATTTTTCTCTTCCATTGGGTACACGTTAGCACTTGCCCTACTATCTTCCATTTTCAGACAGGGAATATATTGAAGACTCAGAGACCTGTGGATACCAGTAATTAGCTCACAGACTTTCGCAAAACTTAATTAGAACGATATCTTCTGAAAAACTCACAAATCACCATAGACACGGTAACAGCTGAACGATTGAACCTGCTTTTGAGGAGTTTCCTTTGGGAATTTTGCTGAAATTTAATAAGACTGAATGTTAGTATCAATTTTCAAAATAAAACTTTCGGCTAATGCTTATCATCACGATTGTTGAGCAAACATGATGTATTTATTATCAAATAATTAAAAGAGCCCAGTTTTGCGATTTAAATCATTAGAATGGATTTTGTTGTAACAATCAATTCTAATAACTAAAAACACAAAAATGGTTAGTTTAATTATTAGAATTTCTATGAAACGCAAAAATACCGAATTTCTATAACACTTCATAGAGTACGTATATGAAGAAATGAAACCTCGCCAAACATGGCTGATTGAAATATGAACTTTTTTTTGCCGGAAATTATACAAACACGTTACGTGTAATTGCCAGAAAAAATTACTTATTATTTGTTTTTCTCGACTATATGTAATGCAAAACATCTCAAAATGGGTTGCTCCAAAGAACAGCTACATGGATACAGATAAAAAAGGACGACACACTTAGAGCATCGCTACACCTGTTTGAAAGTTTTAATATATGTAAAATATCAAATATACTTTAATAGTTTTCAGAATTTACTGCCAGAAGCATTAGCAATGGACTAATGCATAGGAGTTGCATATTGTTCGTAGAAAATCAAAAGCTGCTTTCTCATTGGGCGTACATATATCAATGATGTGAGGGAATGTTTTCAAAAAAGGGGTATTCACTAAACGCACATAATAAATAGCAGTAAATTCCATTTAATTGGGTCAGCGGTTAATCAGAGTAGCCGTTTATTTGAAACAATACTTTGGCATTCAAAATTGGCTCTCTGCAATACTGCTTCATATAATTGTGGACGCCATTTAAATGGGAAATGTTGTAGCCCAAGAGAGTCCCAATTCAACAGAATCTAACTTAATTGCAATTATAGTCATTTCACTGAATTTAAAAAAGTATTCAGAGGTGAACACAATTGAGATTTGTGGAGAAAAAGTTTTTCAAATGGACGAATTGTGATAAAATACCACTAGAGATTTCTGAAATGTATTTTCCCCTTTCTTTTCCGTAACGTCCACTAAACGAATTGAAGTTTTTTCGAGTGCCCGCTTTTCTAAGTATTTATCGAACCTGATTGGCCGAGAACTACAAGCTAGAAACGATTTTCAGTTGAAGATTACCGTAACAACTTTACCTCTTCACAGTTTTTTTATCGATTTGTCAATTTTTTTTTCTTTAGACATATAATAGAGGGTCAGCTGAGTAGTAATTTTGCGTTATTCGCTCCAAGAGTTTTACTCTTTCCTTAGGATACGTTACTTTCCTCTCTAATTCGCACTTACGGGAAAGGGTAAGATTTGTAACAAGTGTTTTATACACAGGTTAGCAGCACAGGTTATAAAAGACATACCTAGCCGTATGGTTGGGCAGTGACCGTCCACAATTAAAAACTAATCTTATAATTACAACGATAGGGCTCACCCCAGTATCACAAGGCGAATTCTTTTCTTACTTTCAGCTATTTATATTTATATAGGCCTCTCTGAGATTTTTTCTGAAAAGTAAATGGGCCGAAAAGTTATTTTAGAAGAGAGGAATTCAACTTACGAATAATGGAGCAAAGTAATAAATTAATACTTCTACGTAGCTACCGTTATTAATTTACATAAAATGAACGAAGCAAGCTAAAAGTTATATTAAAAAAATATGGCTATTGTCTCATAGTTATAGTGAAGTATTCAATAAAACTTACCTTAGAAAAATGTGTATCAATTTACCCATGTAAGTAGAATTTATTTGTTCAATTACTGATTCCAGTATGATTTTCATCCGTTCCTCCTTCAAAAGAAATCCGTGATAGACTTTCTTTACAGGAAAGCAGGTTCGCTAAATGTTCTTTTAGTATCCACAGCAATGCTCGAAAATATTTTTTAGTTTTCTTCTCTTTCGGTTATAAAATTGGAAATTGAGAATTCTAAAAAACGTTTGCCCCCAGACAATATGAACTATTGTCTGGGGGCAAATGTTAAATACATTTTAGTTGATGGAACATCCAGAAAACATGAATTATTTGAATATATAAGAATTATGGAAAACAGCCTACTATACTAAGATAGCAAAGAGCAGGAAGATCAAGATCACAGATATCTGACTTCATCTGATCCTTGTTCTGACTGGAAAATCCATCGTATAGTGTCATTTTAATCGGGTCCACCAGTATCAATAAAAGTAAACTCCATTGTATAATGTCATTTCAATCAGTATATTGGTATCAAGTATATATCACCGGTGTACCTCATGGCATACCCCTATCGACTGCGTTTCAAATACAACGTAGAGCTAAAATATTATGACTTATGCAAATCGAAGAAAATGTATGTAAATGAGGTCGTGTGTAATGGAAATACAGAAATATACATAGCACATCCACTAAACTCTGTTCATCAGTGTAATTCTTGTTCTTAAGATGAGAAAGGTAGCGGTCATTAGCTAGTTTGACTAAGTCAAAAGAAAATGGGTTAGATCATTTCTGAGACAAAAAGGCTTGTCTGGTACTCTCGGAGTCGGCCGTGGTAACTAATCGCAGAAAGTGGTCAGAGAAGTGTTAAACCACGAACAGCCCGCAAGGTGTGGTCCGTTCACGGGTCATTGATTCTAGAGGTGGACGAAGGCTATTCCCGTACGGTATGAACCAACAGCAGAGATACTCTAGCGCAACTCTGCTCTAATTGAATGCTGAAGAAGTGAGCAATGCGTTACGATACAGAGTACATCGAACCCTGCTGGAAAGAGGGGAATGTAGCCACATACCACTCCGAGTGCGCTTGTTAACAGATGCACATGGACGAAATCTCCTTCAATGAGCACACGAGCATTAAAAATTGGATAACAAATGATTGAAAAAACGTCGTTTATTCCAGTGCATCTCCTTTTCTGTTGAACCGTGTGGAAGGTCATGTATGTGTGCGATATTTACATAGAGAAGTGTTTGCACCGAGGCAAATTGTGGGACGAAAGCAAGCGTGTGGTGGTAGTTTATAGTGTACTGCTTTAGGCAATGTTCTGCTGAGGAAGCCTGAATCCAGCAATTCATTTACAAAACACTATGACATCTATCACCTAAGTAACATCATTGTATAATAAGTATATCCTTTAACGGCAAGGGATATACCTCACTAAACCACATTCTTTCAGCAGCAAAATGCGCCACGTCACATTTCCCGGATTGTTCAAAAATGGTTCGCGCAACATAACAAAGACTTCGGGATATTGCTCTGTCCTCCAAATTCCCGAGAAAACAATCCAATCTGGCATCCGTGGATTGTGTGGGAACAGCAAATCCGACATGCACCGGATGAACCACGCAATTCACAAGAGCTTTGCGAAATGCTGTTAACGTTTTACCAGGAACGACAATACAACTTTAGAAACTTGGGTGGCAAACGTCTCACAGGATAAAAACTGTTTCAGCTGCATGTGGAATGCTAACAACATGTTAGACAGGTGGTCACAGTGTTTTGAATTTTCAGTGAATTTCTTCGGACCTAGAGATCGCCATTGTTTGCATACACAACATTATCTACAAACAGAAAGAACATGTTCAGGGTAACTTCATTTCTTTGGTGGGAATGAACTAAATATTATTTTTTTCAGAAGAATCCTCCAAGTCCAACTTAATATTCATACGGAAAACTAATAGTATGCCTACCATAAAGCCGCTTCAAGATAAGATGGAAGTTGGCTATATTCTTCAGAGTCTGGACTTAAACGAAAAGCAAAAGCTTTGAATAATTTTCTGCGTGTTTAGACAGCACACAAAATCGTTACTATATTTTCGTATGAGTTATATACACCAATGGGCGTTACATCCTCCCCTACCTAATAAGCTGTAGAACCACGATTCGCGTGCAAAACAGCTTCTCCGTGGAAGGTATCGATTCAATGAGGTGGCGATAGGTATCCTAGGGAATCTGGTACCATAATGTCAAGAACAGATCCTCCTATTCCTGTACATTTCTGGGTGGTGGTGACTTAGAGTGAACTCGCCTTTCCAACTCAAACTACAAATGTTCGATTGGGCTCATGCCAGGTGAATTTGAAGGCCAGGGCATTAACATAAAGTCACCAGCGTGTTCTTTGAACCACACCTTGATGATCCTGGCAGTGTGGCATGGTGGATTATCCTGTTGGTAATGGCCATCACAAGCAGGGAACACAGTTGCCATGAATAAGCGATCATAGTCCGCAACGATGTGCAGATACCTGACAGGTGTCAGGGATTGTGGTATAGGAATGATGGAGCCTAAAGTGTGCCAAATGAACATCACCCACATCATAACACCGCCATCGCCGGCCTGTTTCTCCTCAACAGTGCATCCAGGTGCCATCAACTCCATCGCAATCAGAGTATCCACGCTCAGCCGTCTACGTGATGCAACTGGAATCCTGATTCGTCACACCAGGTCATCTTCTTCCGATCATTCACGGTCGAATTTTGATGATCTTGGGCACATTTCATGCAATGTTGGCGATGACGTGAAGTGAGCATGGGGATCCGACAGGGTTTTCGGCTACACAGGGCCATGCGCAGAAGGCTGCGATGAACTGTGTTATGTGAAACATTGCTCTGATCGCCACTGCTGTAACTGCTGGGGATTTGTCTTACCGTGGCCTTGCGGTCGCTGTGAACTATAAGCGACAGTCTCCGCTCACCTCTGGCATCAGTGAGTTGCGGACGACACAATGTTGGACAACGGCTCGTCATTCGGCCATCTGTGCACAACTTGTGATAAGTACTCACTAAAGGGACACGTGAACAACCTACAAGGAGCGCTGTTTCCGTGGTTGTAGTTTCGAGGCGCCGTGCCGTTGCAATTAGTTCTTTATAAAACTCCGATAAATACTCAGCTTTTCCTATTCTGACTCCGAACATTATACTGACAGAAAGCCAGTGCTCGAGTTCAATATACACTGCTCTCTAACCTGCGCCACCGTTCAGTCTCCAGGCACCCTCATTTCTCTTGCCTGGGGATGGTCATAATGTGAAGGCTCATCGGTGTAATGTATTGTACATTAAAACCGAAAGGAAGGTTTTCAATAATTTGCATCAGTGTTGTGACATTTTGGAACGGTTTCTTTTTTAACCCACCACTTCCGAATTAAGGAGATAGTGAATACCTGTCGTACTTTGGATAGTGATTTCCAAAATATAACTGTGTAGACAAAAGTCACTGGACATCCCCGCTCAGGAGCAATAATGTGCTCCTGCCGGGGATACGTGCGATGAGGTGTATAAATGCCAACGTCAGTACTCTCATATCAATTTCTGATAAAATGCCTAGTAGGAGAGAGTTCTCCGAGTATTTTGTTGTTGTTGATTGAAGTCTAACGACCATCGTCAGAAAAGGGCTACAAGATGTCGCCCGTCCTTAATTTAGGACCACTGGTTCCAAGGAAAGGAGACAGCAGGGATGTGAGACAAAAGAAATCCATGTTCCACCGCGATTCGAACCCGAACCCTTTACGGACGAATGTAAACAAGCCAGCGCCTCAATCACCGCGCCATCCTGGCAAGGTATCCAAGTTTCAAAAGAACATTACAATATGGATCTCAATTGGAGGTATGAGCATAAGAAGCATTTCTGGTTGCTAAATGGAATGTGGCCTTTTTCATCAACAAGTGGAAGAAGACGGGACATTGAATAAATTCGCTTTTCCCTAGAAGACCCGGAAAACTGCAACACATGAACTACGGGGTGTTACAGAGAGACATCCAAAAAACCAGGTCCTGGCCAGTGCTTGCAAAAGCGCATGTGTATCAAATTGCCTTATATGTTACGGTCTCCATCAAGACACTTTGAAGAGAGACCCATGCATTCGGGTACCATTGCCGAGAAGCCACACATATACCACTCAGCGCAAATACCAATAAACCCACGTGGTTACGATACAATAAACACCACAAAAATAGGGTAATGGTTCAATGGCGACAGGTGTTATTCAGCGACGAATCCCGCTTCACATTATTCCAATGGAATGTTCGTCTTTCGGTTAGGCAGTTACGTGGAGAAAGTCGTTTTCAGAAGTGCACAGGGCCGACTGTGAAGCTTGGAGGCGTGAAGTTAAGTTATGGGGCTGTTTCGGCTGGTACGGTGTGGGTTCACTGTTTGTTTTTCGTAACAATATGAACTCTGTGCCGTATAAAGATATCTTTGATAACTTAATGCTCCCAAAGTTGTGGCTGTTTTACGGACATGAAGATTGTTTCTTCCAGAACATCATTGCACTTCTCATGTTCCCAGGGTTACAATGAAGTCGTAAGAAGAAAATCAGGTCCAGCTGATGGATTGGCATGCTCAGAGCCCGGACTTCTATCTCACTGAAAGCCTAAAGGGTGAACGTCAACGACGGGTGAGATGTAGATTAACATGGCATTCTTCACCGACAGAGTTGGTCGACGTATTCAAGACGGAATAGGGGAACAATCCACTCTCCGTACTCCATGGAAGAAGAGCGGACAGTTTACCTCGATGGGTGGCTGCTGTAATCTCTGAAAATGGTGGACATACCAGATACTAATGTAAATACAATGCTGGTTTTCTATTTACTTACAGTGTTCAATTACTTTTGTCCACATAGTGTACGAAGACATTCGTTATTTATGTACAGAAAATAAATTTTATTTCATTATTTTGTAGTTGTATTATGACTTGCCGTAAAGTTTAATATTTTTCCTCTCGTTAATACTTCAGTCAAAATAAACTAAACTTAAAAGACTCGACATCGACTTTGGATGTATATCAGTTTGCAGATGAATAACCTCAGATGTGTGTTTGTGTGTTTCACTTTATGTTTTTCACTGCTAAAGTCAAAAATGAAAAATATCAGTATTACAAATTCAGCGGATGGTTTCCTATTTAATTTGAAGTCAAAGTTTATCATTGTAGAAACCGTAGAATTAGTGTTTTTTTACTGAAAGGTGATATTTATTTCCTTATTTTTTCAAGAAGAAACTGCTTCTTCAATAATTCCGAAAATTTAAAAGGTCCATTATTTTATCATGGACAAAAAAATTAAATGTTGCAGATTTCCGCAAAATTTTATTTAGAAGTATAGCCAGAATCTCTAATGGAAATTTTAAGTTGTGTTCTTCCACTTATACTGTTACTTAAAAATCCGACAGAAAAAAAGTACAGGAAGAGGCGGTGTTACAGCCGTATCTAAAAATATTGTAAATGATATTTTGAAAAACGAAATATTTTGCCCAAATTGGGTTAATCACTGTAAGATCAATTTCCTAATAATTGTGTTGTGTGGAATCCACTACCTTGTTCTCATATGAGTATTGGAGTGTAGGATAAATGCAACATTATTCGATAGATACATTTAATCCTAATAAAAGCGGAGATTTAATTGTGATTGGTCATTTCCAAAAGCACTGTTATATTAATGTGATATACAAGAACTTTTTTACAAAGAAGAAACTGCAAAAGCTGAATAAGATATTCATTATTCCAAACAGTATCTGTTTCAGTAACGTAATAATTAATATTCATTTTTAGGATACATCTGAGTGTAATAGATTGTTGCGTCACATAATATGTACATTTTGTTTTTATATACAGGTGGTCAAATCGTGGGACTATAGAGGCAGTTTAGTTACGTTTCGAACACTGCCATCCAAAAATTTAGGAAGAGCAAGATCTGACCCAGACGAAATCGGGGTAATCTATTTTGTAGCAATATGTGGCATATAATTTAATACCAACATTAAGAGGAAAGGCACGACATCAGCAATTGTGACTAATATACGATAAATATCGGAAGCGAATAAAAGTTTGCGAAGGATTTACAGGCTTACCGGCCATCCAGTGACACTGGTCTATCAACAACGCATGAACAAGGTTAAGGGGGACGTTTTAAAAAGAGGATAAGTACAACCGCACCGAAATGCATGTTTTGTCAGCGTGTTTACTGTTGAGTATCAAGTGGGTCCTGAGAATTTGGAGTAAATACTCTCAATCTGCTGGAGAATCATGAAAAGCTCTGGGATGGTTCTTGGGCATAACAACTTCTTTGTGCAACCCGTTTTTTCACAGCTTACTATGCATATTGCAATGTACTAAGATCAGGAGAGCACTCTGGATTATCCATTCGATGGATATCTCCACGAAGAACGATTGTGCACAGCACACTTCATCCAAAAATGTGCAGAGCATCATAAACAGAAGGTCGGGGTGAATAACTGCACCATTACATCATTGCTTCCTGGTGATTTTCTCTTAATCCATCACTTGCATTTCGGTAATCCATTGACTGTGGCTACTGCCTACAGCACGAAATCAAGACTGCAATAACTATTCTATTGAATAATGTTCCCTCATTCTCTCAACCTAGACTTCCCCTTGAAGTCTGACGAAAGACTAAAGCGTCTGTCATCGGCGAACATTAAGTTGTCCCATTGATCTGAAGATCGGTCAACGTGAGATATTCACAGCTGATTAATGGGCTATGCGAAGTGTCCTCAATAATGGTAAACGGGTTCGGATTATTGGGTGAATTGCCCTGATGGATGACTTAAAACCATTTGAAACAAATTTCTCACATCTGTACTTGATTGACGAGGAATAGCTAACTGTCACGCAGACATTTCCGCACACCATGTTGCGATAATCGTCAGGTAATGGCGATTACGGTATATTGCATTGGCTCATACAGCCAGGACCACCTCTTGTAATATACTTGTCATAATGTCTGTCTCCTAAATGCAGACAAAAGACTTGAAACTATGCTGTCTGTGTTCTGCTGCATGCTCTTTGAAGACATCGTTCGCTGTCCGGTCTTTGAATTTGTCGATGATCCCAGCCGCGTGAAGTCATATACAATATGTAGCTTGACATTCTTTGTTACTTCAGATACCGGATTTCTCTGTCCGTCGCTGATACATATGAAACATAAAATTAACTGAAATAAGACATTCGGAAATTTATGCACAGTATTTTACGAAGAGAGTTTTTGTGACCCTAGTTGTTGAACATCCATTAGAAATACCACCAGGTCTCTCTTCACACGTAGGTCAGGTAGAAGGACTGTGCCCTAAATTGTGTTTCTTCGATTACAGTAAATTATGCCCAAATATCTGAGTGCTCTTTAACTAAATGTTATATAGCAGCTGCGTTTTACAAAAACTAAGACGGAACAATTTCTTTCTTTCTTCACATGTAAGGAAAATCGACCATGAATTAAGCATTTTAGAGGTCACAAGAGCTCTTTTCCACGCCTTTGTTTTTTGTTAAGTGGCATGATGGGGAGCGGTTAGACTCCTGACACCAACTTTATGCCACTGGGTAAAAACCAGTAACTCAAAGATCTATCTCACTCGTTCCGTTAGTTCTACGGCATTGTTATCCCTTTTAGCAAATGATCAGTAATAATTCGTTAGGGGTTAGCATCCTCAATAACGATAAGGCAAAAGCAACGCGTTTTGGTGATTAGGTTCATTTTTTTCATTGGCGTTGGAGCGCTTCTAAGGCAGCAGATACATTCGATAACGTATTTCAGCCGATTTTCCCAACCCCGAGTTAATTGATTGCAGCCGGTTAAAGGTCTCATCCTATAATATTCATAAGGTTAATCTGATGATTATGCCTGCTCCGTTCAAATGCAACATCGCAGGGATTGGTGGAACCCTCTCAATATTAGAAAATGGACGGCGAAGCGCGAACAAGCCGTCAGTCACCGGGAACCACCATCTTTCACTTGGACAGGTACGGTCTTGGGACCTGTAGGGGTTAGCCGCCCCCCACGGGTTCGGTACTTTGCACCCTTCGGCCATAGCCCGTGTGTGCGACGTGTTAATGTGAGGGGTATTAATTTTCACATCACTGGGTGGGAGACCAGCCAGTACGACAATGCGAGTTTTTGGGACATACGTCCTTTAATGGGATCTAATAAAAACAGGTATGTGCACATTTATCAAATTCAGGGTATCATGCAGCCCCTCCCACAACAAATCAAAAATAATAAAATCACATTAAATAGAAATATGTATTTACATGGTCTGCAGTACTAGGGCCGGTGCTGCGGTGATGACTCCGGCACAGGGTCGTCAGAAACACTTCGGTCATAAATCACCTAATACTGTTATCAAGATCCACATGCCTCTGAATAGTTCCTCATGCTATCAACCATAGTTGATGATGTTTTTAACCTGCTGAAGTTCACGTTGCAGACTATGACAGGTCTTACTGAAGCTGGAGTGGTCGAATTCCAGCTTCAGACGGAACTTGGCATTCGCATCCGAGCAATTGCTGCATTTAGGTTTAGCTGCACACTTGTGTTGCTGGAGCCTAACTACAACGCAATTGCCACACCTGTCTTCAGAGTCATGACAGTTGCTCCGAAAATGACCACAACCATTGCATCGGAAGCTCCTGACTTCACGCAGAAACTCCTTAAGGCGGAGGACTGACCAACCCAGGTTCAGTGTTCTCCGTTTCATTAAGAGCTTGAAGGCCCAGAGCTATGCATCTACGACCCAGTGGACATGGACTCCTTTAGCCTTAATGGGAAAACGGGCCGTGAACCCGTTTTCGAGTTCGGGGTTCTTCTCACGTACCTCTTCTTCGAACTCCTTTTGTAAGATCTCCCCGTGGACGCCATAGACGATCAGCCGGGGAAGTCTCTTCTGTGGGGTTTTGGGGAGTGTGCGATCTCTAGTCAGGGGATTGCTCTTCAACTCCTCCGCGAGGTGGTTAAATTCCTCTGGGCGGGAATACTCTTCCTAATGCTCCGGACTCCTTTGACCGCAAGCTGCAGCAATGCAGATTTGACTGCAGCTCGCAGGGTTGATTGCAGCACGCAGTGTTCACTGCAACTCGCAGTGTCTTTTAAACGTCATCAGAGGATGTGTTCTTGATTGTGGGATGGACTAGAAGGACATGTCTCCTATTCCTCTTGTCCTGCCTACGTGAAACAGGCGAAGACTCTTTCGCCTTAATATCCTTCCTCCTAGCCTCTTCGGCATAGGAGGCAACTTCGGCGTCGGCCCGTTGGCGCGACGTCTCTGATTTGTCCACTCTACCTACTACGACTGCCGAATCATGAGCTTGCTTAAAATAAGCCTTGCGGATCCCACTCATGGCCGCCTTTATGCTATTTCGGCCTACGGTGGTGACACGAGGGTCCCTAACAGTGGACTCCATCTCACAGAGGTAAGCATTGATTGTACCAATGAAGTCAGTAAAGGTAGACACCGTGGGCGTTTCGGGGTGATGGTAGACCTCCAGAGTGGTATTTGGAGGGCCAGAGGACGACCCTTTAACTTCCCGGGATGGCTCTGGATGGGGCGATGTTTTACCCTTATTTGCCAAGGATGGTGGTCGCAAAAACGTGTCTACCTCGCGTTTTGACCAGGTTGGCCCGGTGGTCTTGGGGAGACCTTCTTGACCGATTTAGGGGCAAGGGGTGACTCCTCAGGCTCGAGAGCCTTTGAAATGGACTTTGCTGAATTTGGGCGGGTCACTTTCTTCCAGTTGGTCTCGGAAAAGAAAGGGGGGGGGGCCTACTGAACTACCGACATGGCTGGGTAGTTTTCTGGTCACTAACTTCATTGTCCGAGTTGACCCGGAAGGGTTAGGGGCTGACCCCTTTGGGAGCCACCGTACCCTTGTGGGCAGCTGACATTTTGTGTAAGAGAAAGTCACAAATACTAAGTGCTCAGTTGGCATCTTGGGGTTCTCACAATATTGCCACGCCTCAGCGAAACAGGGGAGCGCGTGCTTTGGCCTAATCCCGGATCAATGGGACCTGGGATTAGGGGAACCAGCACGACGACAACGTACCCGCAATCTGACAGGAAAATCTCTATACGGGCTGTACTGGAATTTGCCCTTAGAAGACTATTTTCTTTCTAAGTCAAGAGACTACATCGAAACACTGCTTTTTCATAAAAAAAAAGAAAACAAGCGAGAGAAGTGGTGAGACTCATCTGTGCTCGCTACTGACAATAGCCCTTAGTACAATCTACACTGACGCAAAAAAATCCCAACACCAAGAAGGGGTTGTGTTAGATAAACGACAGTTAGCAGGCGGTGAGAGTGCATCTGTAAGATGACGTCTATGCAAATTTCACGCTCGGCGAGTACGTGTGGCGCTAGTAGCGCCCCTCGGAACATGCAAAGCAGGTTTGCTGTAAATACGCGCTGTAACGTTCGTGAGCGTTAGTTATCGTTGAGATTCGACGTAGCGTGTTGATGTTAGTCAAGAATGCCTTTAAGAAGACGAAGAAGCCTTTATCAACAGCTCACGAAGTTTGAACGAGGTCGTGTAATAGGGCTACGAGAAGGTGGATTTTCTTTCCGTAATATTGCAGAAAGACTTAGCAGAAATGTAGCCACTGTGCATGATTGTTGGCAGCGGTGGTCAAGGGAAGGTACTGCCTCAAGAAGACCGGGTTCCGGCCGGCCACGTGGCACTACTGAGAGGGATGACCGCCGTGTACAGCGTATATTACCGAATTGGGACTTACTCCAAACCACTGCCGTTTACGACGTCAGTGGTGTCAAGCTAGAGCTCATTGGAGGACGGAGTGGAGATCTGTTGTGTTTTTTGATGAAAGCCGGTTCTGCCTGCGTGGCAGTGATGGCCGTATGTTGGTTAGAAGGAAGCCAGGTGAGCGCCTGCAACCAACCTGTCTGCGGCCGAGACACACTGGACCTACACCTGGAGTTACGGTCTGGGGAGCAATTTCCTATGACAGCAGGAGCACTCTCGTGGGTATCCCACGCACCCTAACGGCACAGTTGTACGTCGGTCTGGTGATTCAACCTGTAGTGCTGCCATTCATGAACAGCATTCCAGGGAGTGTTTTCCAACAGGATAACGCTCGCCCGCATACCACTGTTGTAACCCAACATGAGTGTCAACATGTTGCCGTGGCCTGCTAGATCACCAGATCTTTCACCAATCAAGCACGTATGGGACATCATTGGACGACAACTCCAGCGTCACCCCCAACCAGCATTAACCGTCCCTGTATTGACCGACCAAGTGCAACAGGCATGGAACTCCATCCCACAAACTGACATCCAGCACCTGTACGACACAATGCATGAACGTTTGCGTACTTGCATTCCACATTCTGGCGGTTACACCGGTTATTAATATACCAGGATTTCACATTTAAAATGGCTCTTCTCGCGCTTACATTAAGCTGTGATCTTGAAACATTAATCGATTAAATATGTTACCTATACAAATGTATTGCCGCCATTTCATTCCTCTACAACTATTTTTTCGTGGTGTTGGGATTTTTTTCCGTCAGTGAATATTCAACACTCGCCAATCGCATAGAAACTCGCTCTCCGACCGTGTCAGACCGGCCGGCCATAATCTTCATAAATAATATCTTCATAATTTCTTCTAAAAATGTCGACTGAAAAATCCTTGATCATTTAATAATTCGTGGTTTTGTGTTTAATTTTTACAGGACGCTAAAGTTTTCAAGTGTAACGGGATCTGATTTCTTTTAATCCAGCAAAGTTGAGAACCTGCTCTTATTTTGTTATATTTGGTGCTTTATTTTCGGCGAAGTATAGTGCTTTAATCACACTGGATACACTCAGAACTTCTGCGACAACTTATACATATTGCTCGTTGAAAGTAATTTTTTCATCAGTAAATAATTTTCCTGATTTTTTCTGTGAAAGGTTAACATTATTAAAGAGCCTTATTACTGGTTTTCATTAGAAATTATTTTCATGCTTTAGCTATAGGAATATGACAATTGGAAAACAATAAGTTTCGCAGTGATATTGATTCTATGTTAACTATTGGTGTCCACTTAACTTTCGTTTCCGTCCATTGTTTGAAGGAAATAGAAATTTGAATGTCATCCCAATTCGGTAATAGCTGCATGTGTGACATATATTACAAAAATAAAACTAGACAATGTGCATACTTTACAATATAAAAAGAAAGTGTACAGAGGGTAGCTCTTGTTTGAAAATGAAAATAGAAGACTACTCATAGATACCGTTTAATATCACGTCAAGCATGAACCTATGATCTCAATGAATAATGTAGTCAATGTCATATTGCTCGTATTAATTTCTTAATTTTCAAAAATATTATTATTAGATCAGTAGTTCACATTTAACAATAACTTGCTGCCAAGACGATTGTGCTTTTTATATTATGAAAAACGTTATTTACATTCAATTTTGTATTGCTTGCAAATGGAATTCTTCAATAATGAATATACAACAAATACATAAGTTTTTCTCTTAGTATATATTCAAAACAAAATTTTGGTTTTTATGACCGATAACCCTCATTTATCAGATTTACACATATTCCTTTGCTGAACGGGTATCTCATTCGTGCTAATACACAATATAGCACAGCAATCCCAGCGTATATATTCACAAATTAGATTGCCTGCTTTAATATTAACCTTATGTTTATATTGTTATACAAGTTATATACAAGTTATGTATTTTGTTATTATTTATACTAAAAGTAGCGTTTGCTGTAAGACGTCTCCAAATGTTCTGTCGGCAACCAGAGTGTGATCTTCACATGTAGGTACATCAAAGGCAGGCGAATGTTATGGAATTTTTTTCTGAAATAAATATATTCCACATTTTTTTGTACGATTTGTTTAAAAATTTTGTTTGCTCATTTTTTAAAAGATTTTCCTTTCTTAATGTTTACGTTTGTTACATTTATAGCAGATAAAATAATAATTTCAGTAAATGATCTGAAAAATTAATTAAATACTTTTTTTATGTCATTAATTTTTAATTAGGCACTATTTAAAAACTTTCAACAAGGATTACTAGATATTATTAGGAATAATAATATGCAAAAGTCCCCCCTCCACCCAATAGGAGCTGTAGAGTCTATCCGGTTGACGGCCCGTGTAGTCAATTTTTACGTAAAATCATGCATGGCTGTCGATAAAGATAATTTGTGGCATTGTTTGTTATTCATGTGTAATTTAGGGAAAAGTGCAAGTGAAACACACAATTCAATATTCAAGGCGTATGGCGAAAAGGTTATGGCTGAGCGGACGTGTCGAAAATGCTTCGCCAGGCTTAAGAAACGTGATATGAGCTTGAAAGACTAGATACATGCAGGTAGACCGCAGGAACTCGCAGACGAGGAGCCGGAATCGCTGTTGCAAGAGGATGCCACACACAATTGACCACGCAACTGGGAACACGTTTGAAAGTGACTCAATCGACGGCAGTACGGCGTCAACAGACCTTGACGAAGATCCGGAAGATTGGTAAGTGGGTTCCGCATACTTTAATGGAGCGTAAAATTGGTCGACGTTTGGGCATACGCATGTCGTTGCTGAAGAGATATCAAGGGAAGAATTTCTTGTGGAAAGTTGTCACCGGGGAATGAAATATAGGTCCATTGCGACAACTCCGTACGCAAGATATCCGGGATCGACCCAGGCCAGCCATCAGCATCCACTGCAAAACAAGTTATCCGTGGGGTGATATGTACTGTTGTTTGTGTGGTGAGATATGCATGGAAATAAAGTACTTGGAACTGTTGAAACCGAGAGAAACAATCACTGCACAACAAATATATAGCGGTCATTTGATGAAACTGAACGCCGCAACTGCGCAAAAACCCTCATGGACAGGTAAAGGACGCCGCCGAAACATCCAGTTACGCGATAATGCCAGACCACATGATGGTGCCACCACGAAATCAACTCTTGAAGAGTTACACTGGGAGGTTTTACCGCACCCGGCTTACTCCCCGGGCGTTGCATCCTGAGACTCTCACCTGTTTGCTCTCTATATAAGATGCCCTAGCCCAACAGCGTTTCATCACAGTTCCAGAGGTGGAATATTTGATCACGGCGTTTTTCAGCTCAAAACCAGAGTCTTTGTATCAGACGAGCTTTCATTTTTTTCATGGAAAAAGGCAAACGCCCATTGATGCTAACGGTCAATATTTCGTTGAATAACTGTGTACTGGTTTCGTGATCTCCCCTGTCTCTTTTCTCCTTAAAACAGCGGAAACTTTTGTATACCACTAATAAATTTGTTTTAATCAATTTAGGTTCTTCTTTAGTCTAAGTTATTATTTTAAAAGTAAATTGGAATGTAATCGTGAAAATTGTGTGGTCATGAGTTCAAAGTGGAGAATATGTTTTGCGGAAATGGTTTCTTGACACAGCATCTGCTGAATTTTCAGGTGTGCTGTGGAAGATTAAATGCCTGCCCGCCCATCTACAGATGGAATGAAGAACATTGGTGCCGTGTATCAGTGAAGGGTGAATGCATGCGGAATAAAATATATGAGGAGTGCGTGAAGAAGGGAGAGTGTAAGAAGGGAGAGTGTAAGAAGGATTGAGGTGAAAGAGGAAGAGTGTAAGAAGAAGTGAAACGTTGAACATACATTCAGAGTTTGATTCTCGAGGTCGCTCCAATTGCTGAAAGTCTCAGAGAGTTTTACAAGTCCTCTGAGTTTCAACATCTGTGCTCCCCTCTCCTGCCGAGTAGAGGAATATGTGGAATTCTGAAAGCCTCATTATAAATCACTCTGTAGAAGTTTTCATGAGGTACCTAGATGTTACTAGACAAAGCTCACTTGTAAAACCGATACGAGCGTGTGACTGAGGCATTCCGAGTTGGTATGAGCTTTTATGTTAGTCTGCCTTTGTTTGTTTTGTTGCAATTAAACCTGTTTTGGTGGGTCTTCTTCCTGTAGCATTTGCACTTAATGTTTACATTGATCCCTATATTGATACTGGGTGAAATCACAGAAATCAGTAATTTACCGGAAAAATGTATTATATTAAAAAAATAATCTATCTAATTGCATAACTTCATACAATTACCTGGGATTATTAGGTTAACGCTTTTAAAGCGTCTCAGCTAGGGATGGGGAAATATGCCATTTTAAGATAACAGTGATTACCTGTTATTGCTATTGACCCAGTAACAGTTATTTAACCTGTTATTTTGAATAACAGTTCCTGGAGAACAAAGAGACTGTTGGACAATGCTAAAACTGTTCTGCACAGCGGGAGAAAACGAATTTAATCCTGCACACTATTTTCCATATCATTGATTTCAATGCTGGAGAAACTATTTGTATGTACTTAAGTAATGAAAAAAGTAATTGTATCTATTTAAGTAATGAGAAAAATTTATTTTGCTACAAAAGTGACGGAAATTTATGTTCAAATGAAAATAAAAATAACTTACGAATACAGGAGCTTAAGAGTTAAAATAGGAGTCATTGCTATTAAGAAACAACAAGAACTTCACTTTCTCTGTCGACATTCCAGAGCGTCTTTGGCTTAAAATTTGTCCTGCCTTAGAAAAAATTCGTTCGCATGGAACGGAAGACGCGGCCACTGCAAATTTTTGTTTGACTAATTCACTTAAGTTGGGATACAAATAGCAGTTTTTTTGCCACCACTGCATTGGATTTTTGTCTCTAGGAAATAAATCATCTTCCAAATACCGTTGCACTTCAATAATTGCCTTGGACTCTCTTGTTCCTGATGGCTTGAATGCAGAGCCTTTGGCATCAGATAAACCAAACACAGGCAACTCACCATCCAAATTATTAGTTATTGGTGACGGAGATATATTTTTCTGCTCTTCAGCATTTATTGTACCAGCCACCATATTAATAGCCATTCGTTTAACATGTTGCTTAATATTTGATTCAAATATGATATCTTTGAATCGTGGATCCAAAAATGTGGCTATCAAAAGCGTATTACTTTTGTCTATATTGCCAAGTACTTTCCAATAGCTCACCATACACGCTTCCCAACCCTTTTGATACAATTATCACTAAAGATGATGTTACATATTTTTCGGCGCTTAAAGATTTCGTAACATTTTCAAATGGTTTCAAGATCTCTACCAATTCTTTGCATATTTTCCATTCTTCTGTGGTGAGAGACGGAACATCAGTTTCTAGCAGAGCAATAGATGTTTTCACAGCATTCTCCAATTCAGTGAACCTGTTCAGCATGTAAAAAGTTGAATTCCACCTTGTGGCTACACTTTGAACTAATTTCTGAGGAATGCTGCTCGTACCACTGTTTTGCTGGCATTCCTTAAATTTCAAAGCAGCTGTTGAACTTCTTTTAAAAAATGACACAATGCTTTTAATTCGTTCCAACAATTCATCAACTAGGCTGTCCATAACAATCAAATTAAGCGTATGAGCAAAACAACTAAAATGTTTCCATTTCAAATCATTTGTGATCGCGCTTTTTATATTTGCCCCATTGTCAGATACTGCTATAATAATTTTCTGGTCGACACCCCACTCGAAAACTATACGTTTTAATGAACTGGCTAAATTTTCACTTGTGTGGCGGTCATCAAAAGAATCACATTCTAATAAAACAGATTTATCTTCAAAAGTATCATCGATGTAGTGTGCAGTAACGCTCAGAAAACTTTCGTTAGAAATCGATGTCCAGCAGTGTGTTGTTATTGTGACAGATTGCACACCTTGCAAGACAATTCCAACACGATTTTTTAATTTTTCATAAATTGATGGCAGCATTGATTTTGTTATGGTTTTTCTGTCTGGAAGAGCATACTCTGGGTTCAAAATAGAAACAAATGACCTAAAACCAGCGTCCTCAACAATCGAAAATGGCTGAAAATCTTTAGTAAAAAGGTTCATTAAGGAATCGTCGATTCTTTTCTTGTTAATAGAGGTCATCTTTTTAGCAACATATGAATGCAACGTGTCTTGTTCTAATTTCTTACGTTTGATTTGCCCATGTCCACTGAATCCGCTTCCACTAGGTTGATCTTCATTCTGAAGATCATTATGAATGACGCATGCTTCTACTTCCGTGCAGTCTAACATAGGTTAGCAACAATTCCTTGTTGTACATTCTGATCAAGCACATTATCTTTCCTTTTATTCAGTTCAGGTTTCAAATTCACTAAAGGATGTTTACTTTGAATATGTTTTCTTAAGTTCGTAATTGACGATTTATAGTACAAAGTCTGATTGCATATATCACATGTAGCTTTATACGTGTCAGCATTACTCACTTTAAAATACGTCCAAATATAAGAAGATTTTCTTTCCATTTTAACAAGAGCTAAAAATCAAAAAGCAACACTTACGAAATTACCCTCTAAACTCTGAAGGAACCAGCGAGGAATAATGTCGAAAACTGCAAATCATCGTCAGCTTTAACTGTGATTGGTAACAGTGGGTCTCGAAGCACGAGTAGCAGCTAACAATAACAGGTTCGGCAATAACAGCTAACAGTAACAGGTTCGGCAATAACAGCTAACAGTAACAGGTTCGACAATAACAGCTATCAGCAACAGTAGCAGGTCGGCGGTAACAATTCCGCAGCGCCACTCAGTGAAGCGGTGGCATACATGGTTCCCCCTCTTATTCAAAGTAACAGGTATTCTTTCAGGCCAATAACAACCGGTGATTGCTATTCTGCAATAACAGTGACAGAATAACAGGTACTGTTATTGCTACCCATCCCTAGTTGAAAGCCTTGATATGTTGCAAGGCGTTTACGGAGCTAGAAATGGAATATTGTGAGGAAGGCATTAGAGGGGTAAGATATTTGACAAGTGCTTTCTCCAAAGGCCTGGTGGGATTAGCATACCCAGAAACAAAAGGCCTAATGGGGTAATTTTCCTTATGGGTTTTCAGTTTCCCAAACAATTCTGGGACCCTAGGTCCAAAAGGTGGGTGCATGAAGTTGGAAATGCAAGGGGGTAAGGACCCATGATTACGAAGTCTGCTTAAAGCAGAAATAGTGAAATAGCAGAAATAGTGGCAGATGTAGGATCACTTTGAATGATAGAATGGGGGTATTATCAAAGGCATTTTCAATTTTTCATTACGTAGTCCTGCTTATCGAGAATGAAAACCTGGTTGGATTTGTCTGTCGTGATAACTGCCAAATTAGGGTTTGAGCAAAAATCCTGCAGCTGAATTTTTTTTTCTTTTTTTTTTTCTTTACGGAGGGTTTTAGATGCAGGGGAGATATTTGAACTTGTACTGAATCTGATGGCTTTCGATACCTTATACCTGGTGGGTTCTCGTTGAGGAGTGGGGAGAGATTGGATAATCTTTTCTGCTGGGAAATAAGCTGAAATTGATTAGGGTTAAACTCCGGATAAGCATATTTAGGACCTCTATTTAAGGCAGACTTTTGTAAAATATTAAGAGGATGAGAACTGAAGTTAATGTATGCTGGTTCAGCGGTAGAACTTTGCCTTTGCAGCTGTGAAGAACAACGCCTTGCAGAACAAAAGTCAGCAACTAAGTTGCGTAGTTCCTTAATCTGCCTGTTTTGAAAAAGTTGTAATTCTGTATTGCAGGAGGCCAAAAATGTAAGAAGAAGCCTATCCAGTAGTGCCGGGTTAAAGTATAATGGTAAATGCAAAAAAGCGTAATATGATTTCCTGTGCAAATAATCTATGAAACTACGTTTCGTTCGGATCTCTGAAGTGAGTCTTTTGTATTCTGCAGAAGCAAGGTCTGAGGCATCTCGGCGCGAGACTAGAAAACAGCGCAACTTCAAGTAGTTGGGAACAACCTGCAAGTCTCTACAGTTTACTAAAAAATATAAATGTGTTTCCTACATAAAAGGTTTTCTCCGAAAACGACGAAACGTCTTAATGTCGGACTCCATACTTAAGGAATAAAATGCAAGATGATAGTTTAAAATCACATACCAATACAGCTACAGTTGATAATGAAGCAAGGTTTTCGTGCCACATAGACTACTCAGGGTAAGAAACTTGCTGTTAACGCACGATGTACAAATTTGCTGAATGGTTCCAGTTATAGGTAAACTTTATTAACTAAAAACCCACACAAGTTAAAATATATTTACATGGCTTAAAAAAACAAGAGTACTTTTGTGCTTGCTACGAGCACATCATCAGATGAAAGACAAGTTGGAGTTCCAGAAAACACATTTATGTATCGGTGACGTTGCCAAACGTTCTCAATGAGGATAGAAATACAAGAAAGTTCACTTGCTTTAACGCAATGTGAGCAAATAGAGGCCTATAGAGTTCTATTAATGGTGGGCAGAGTCTGCGATGTAAGAGATAGAAACAGGAGTCGAGGACAATAAACTTTTCCAGGCCTGGGAAATATAGCTGGGTACTTCATCATTGCAACAAGGGTCCATTTGATGAAAAATGTGCAGACTCTCTGTAAAGAGCACTGTATCCCTCGTTCTAGAGGTAGAAAGAATGGAGACGTATGTCCAAGATGGGTAATGTGTACCAGCTGAAGAAAGTCTGACTAAAGCAGTCGATGACGAGCAATTTTTACACTATATGGATGTTCCTTAATTCTTGTTTGCAATCTCCGTAGGGTTGAGCCGATATATATAAGGTCCGTCTTGAGGATCGACAGATTTCATAGTAATGGAAGAGATGCCACATTTGTCCAACAATTCAACACGGTCCCGATAATTTTTAATCTGGGAATAAATGTTCGATGTTTTTAACCCAAAACCGACCCCGTGACTGTGACAGATGTTCAATAAATTACCATTCACATGAAGGACGTAAGTCATCGATCCAACATATTTGACATCCCTTCGTTAACGTGTCCGGGTTAAAAATGTTGGATTTTGGATTTTTCGGTAGATTTTATGGACTTCTGAATATGAAAATCCGTGCTGATAAGCAATGGTATATATCTTTTGGAGTTGCTCCTCACGGAAGGCTACAGAAGAGGAGTGGGTAAATGCTCTACGAATAAAAAATTATAAGGGTGAAACCTTATATCTGGTCGGAGTTTAACCCTAATTCCTTTCAGCTTATTTCCCAGGCAGAAAATATTATTCAATCTCTACCCAGTCCTGAACGAGAACCCACCAGGTATAAGGTAGCGAAAGCCATCAAATTCAGTACCAGTTCGAATATTTCCCATGCATCTATAACCCTTCGTAAAGAAAAAACAGCCGCAGGCTCTTCGCTCAAACCCTAATTTGGCAGTTATCACAGCAGACGAATCCAACCAGGTTTTAATTCTCGATAAGCAGGACTACGTAATGAAAATGGAAAATGCCATTGATAATACTCCCATTCTCTCATTCAAGGGGATCCTACCTCTCCAACCATTTCTGCTTTAAGCAGACTCCGTAATCATGTGTCCTTACCCCCTTGCATTTTCAACTTCATGCACCCACCTTTTGGATCTAGGGTCCTAGAATTGTTTGGGAAACTGAAAACCCATAAGGAAAATCACCCCATTAGGCCTTTTGTTTCTGGGTATGCTAATCCCACCAGGCCTTTGGAGAAAGCACTTGTCAAATATCTTACCCCTCTAATCCCTTCCTCACAATATTCCATTTCTAGCTCCGTAAAAGCCTTGCAACGTACAAAGGCTTTCAACCATCCTGGTTCCTCTTCATTTATGACTTCTTTAGACGTAGTGTCTCTGTTTCCCAACGTCCCATTTCTATTGTATACAATATCATTGAAAGCAAACTTTCCTAATTGAGGTCTGTATCCCCTGAGGAAATTCAAGACGTTCTGCAGGCATTACGCCTCATTCAGAAACTTTCCTTTTTCAGGTTTAATGGCATTTTATATCGCCAAATTGAGGGAGCCCCCATGGGATCCCCACTCTCCCCTCTGTTGGCTGAACTTCTTCAAGACACAGAAAACCACATTTTTGACTTTTGTCAGATTACACCTTTATTATATCTTCGGTATATCGACGATGTCTTGGTCTTTTGGCCTTCGTCAGTTGAAAATTTGTTCTCTTTTGCAAACACGTCGTCGTCTGTTTGTCCTTCTACATCCTTCACCGTGAATTTTGAATGTGACAATTCACTTCCGTTTTTAGACTTCCATTTTCGTAGGAACCCTACCACCCAGTACCTGAGTTATTCGGATAAGAGAAAGTCTTCCTCTATACCTATCTTGATACCACGCGTTTCTGACCACCCGACCAGATATAAGGTTTCACCCTTATACTTTCCAATTTGTAGAGCATTTACCCACTCCTCTTCTGTAGCCATCCGTGAGGAGAGGAACTTCAAAAGATATATACCATTGCTTATCAGCACGGGTTTTCATATTCAGATGTCCATAGAATCAACCGAAAATTCCAAATTTAAACATTTTTTACCTTGACACGTGAAGGAAGGGATATCAAATATGTTGGATCGATGACTTACGTCCCTCATGTGAATGGTGATTTATAGAACATCTGTCATAGCCACGGTGTCGGTTTTGGGTTGAAAACATCGAACATTTGTTCCCTGATTAAAAATTAACTGGACCGTGTTGAATTGTTGGACAAATGTGGCTTCTCTTCCATTACTATGAAATCTGTCAGTCTTGAAGACAAGGGCCTTATATGTATCGGCTCAACCCTACGGGGACTGCAAACAAGAATTAAGGAACACCAATATAGTGTAAGAAATGGCTCGTCATCGACTGTTTTAGCCAGGCTATCTTCAGCTGGTACACATTACCCATCTTGGACAGACGTCTCCATTCTTTCTACCTCTACAGCGAGGGAAACAGTGCTCTTTACAGAGAGTCTGCATATTTTGCATTGATTGGACACTTGTTGCAATGATGAAGTACCCAGCTATATTTCCCAGGCCTGAAAAACTTTACTCTCCTCGATTCCTGTTTCTTCCTCTTATATCGCAGACTCTGCCCATCATTAATAGAACTCTATCGGCCTCTATTTGCTCACATTGCGTTAGAGCAAGTGAACGTTCTTGTATTTCTTTCCTCATTGCTAACGTTTGGCAACGGCACCGATACAAAAATGTGTTTTCTGGAACTCCAACTTGTCTTTCATCTGATGAAGTGCTCGTAGCGAGAACGAAAGTACTCGTGTCATTTTAAACCATGTAAATATATTTCAACTTGTGTGTGTTTTTAGTTATTAAAGTTTGCCTAAAACTGGAACCATTCAGCAAGATTGTACATCGTGCGTTAACAACAAGTTTCCTACCCTGAATAGTATATGTTGCACGAAAACCTTGTTTCATTATTTACCAGTGATGTCGGAGATGGAAAGAGAGGCCTAACCTTTTGCTTTAGATATTCCGACAAATGTTCAATAACATTCGTATCTGGAAATCGAGGTGGTAACCTCAACTGATGTACCTCATCCTCATACCCTGCAAGGAAGAACTTGACACGTTTCGTAAAGCGCAGGGATATTTTATCTGCTTGAAACTAGAATCGGTTGTTACAGAACAAATTAATATATCTTACGCTCAAATGTATGGGAGATTTCCCAAGTGTAAGCGTAAAGTTATATGTCTTTATTCGCAGCACATTGGCTGGATTCTTTTGCTTTCTCAAGGAAAATGTTACATGTTTATTTTGAGTAATTTGCATTTGCAACCTTTTCGAATGGCGAAAGTAAATTTTCTGTCATGTGATCCGATATGAAAAAGATTTCCTAATTCTGAATTACTCCCGGGACCGATTTCACTGATCGGAGCGGGACTTTTCACTTTACTATTAATAATGACGTTCATGTTGTAGGAGCTGGGTTAAAGGTTTTTACATGACTTTTTAAAAGTTCGTATTATTTTACTCATGTAACTAATTTATTTGGATCGCATTTTGTTCTGTTTTCTGTCCAGAGCTAAATCTTATTTACAACCACTAAAAAATGCACCACTCGTTGACCTTAGTGATTTCTTTGACATGGCTTGAGAATTTCTTTAAAGCAAGTATTTTTGAAGCTAGTAACAATCAGCAAGGAATTTAGATTTGTGGCGTAAAGCAATGATAAATACAAATAAATAAGGAAAATGATTTATATTTGTTTTTAGTGGTTTGAGTGACAGCACAAAATATCCATCACATGGATGAAAACATCCGAATACATTTTGCGACGCCGAAAACTCTTGGACTTCGGAAATTTCTAATCTTCCCTAACGCCGAATGAAAGAAAAATTAAGCCATCTCACGAAAAATATTCTTATTTACGCTACGTGTGCTGAACATTTAACAATGATTATTGTGATAGAGGCGTTTAATGATTTTCGGCAGTTTTTAGTATATGTATGTGTAATGGATTTACATAGGAGAACGTCCACTCTCTGTGAGGGAGAAACGCTTGCTGTTTTCTTCAGGCGTGGTAAGCTGTGACCTGTAATTGTGTCGTTGCTGACAGAGAAGGAAACGAATAATTAATTTAAGTGCATATGGAACGTGTGTGAGTTGATAGGGACACACCGGTAGGTACGACCCATGATGCGTCGCAGAGAGAGGATGTTTACTTTAACTGTTAGGCCCACAGGAGAGTAGATCTGCATAGAAAATGGAATGTTTTGTTTTAGCATCAAGCGAGTTTTTAAAGCATATTTATTTTCAATTTTGGGAATTGAATGAAAAAGAAGTAACATACAAACATGACAGTTACGCTCCTGTTGCCTGGAGTTTACGAAACCCGTGGGCGCGATCTCCACATAGCCTTTTATCTGTGAGAGCATGTGCTGCCACTGTTTTCTCTTTGCTTTAGTGAAATTTGGTAGTACACCAGGTTTAATTGTAACTCTCACTTTCTTGTACTGGAACTTCATTTAACGTCCAGTATTTCTTCTGTTAATAAAATTATCTATGAAAGAAAAAACAATTTAAAGTCATGATGAATGTCTTCACACTTCATGAAACGCTTGCGAAAACGAAAGGTCCTATTTGTAAATAATGTAAATGCACAGACTGATGACAGCAAGTTTAACTTAAAGTTGTACAATTACTTTACGACAGCTTGTGGCTTCTGCACTACGTTTGCTTCCATTCTCTCGCAGGATAAATACAAGTATACACAATGTTGAAGGTTATCTTTTGTATAGAAAGGGCGCCTAATGAAATTTTTAATTGCTATGCTAATATTTCATTTAGAAGCGTTTGTAAGTCGGGATCGTTTTCCTCATAACTGAAGTTGAATCTAAATACAATTTTCTCTTTTTTCTAAACTCTGAATTTGGTGTGCAATCAGCAGGAAGTATCTAATCACCAATGTGTAGAACATTTTTCTCCAGCCCTATAACCATGAAACATCAACCGTGAATGTGTCATTTCGCTGCAATTATTTGCGAAAGCTCCATCCTTTGGCTGCAATACAGGACCTGATATTCGACTGCGTTTCAGTCGTTGCTGCGAAAGCCATATTGAACGATACCTTACTAGTCTCTTCATAGTAGCTGTTTCGCATAATCTGCCTCATTAGTTCATTCTGCTCCGAAAAAATTGTGATTCCTCATACCGAAATTATTGTTCTGTTGTTGTTTTTCATCTATCCGACATGATTTTCCGACACCTCATTTCAGGGCAGCATTACTTTCCCTTCGTTTTGTTTCAGTTGGAAGTTTCGTGATCGACATAATTATAATTATAATATTTAGGACTTGAAATCAAATAAGGAGAATAAGAAACTACCCCACGATAAAAAAAAACACTCCAAAAAACAATACGTAATTTAAAAAATATATATTCGTAGCTGCTGAAGAATGACTCTAGCAGAAACGCCCTCTGCACAAGAATGGAAAAAATTAGAGCGTGCGCTTTGATGTCTCAAAAAACTAAAAATTTAAAGCCTTGAAAAACGCAAACAAAACTACGTGGAGAATAAAATTAAGAAATTATTATTTATTTTAGTTACATCCTTACATTTAAAATCTCCTGCGCTACGTAGTTTGCGAGAATAGGGTCACTAAAAAAATAACACGCAAATAAAATAAGTGTTTTTAAACTATTGTTTCCACACTGCGGATAAAACACACCTAAAAAGGCATTCCAGAAGAAGAATATTTCTATTAAATTTCTAAAGACTTCTCAAGACGAAAATTTTGATGTAACGTTGGCAGCTTTTGCTTACTGTTCAAGGTACTTCAGATGTCCTTGTAAGTGGCTTCCATTGAAAGTCCAAGCAGATAAATTTTCTAACCAAATGGGATATTTAGACGTTCTATGTTCAGATCTTCAGAGATTTAATGGCTATTTTCTGTAAACTACATTAAAATATAAAATTAACGGTTTTAAAATGTCTTACTAAGACATTGCGACATGATCAATTTTACAAATTAAGGAAGCAAACGAAACTAAAGCATAAAATTAATGATAATTATTAACATGATCATATACACTGCCGGACAATTGCTAAGGACGGATGACAATAGCAACGATAGCAACCATAAAATGGAAGGCAGGAAAATGTGGAAATTAGCATAAGTGCGGGATACAGTAAGACGTGTTGTGCGTATGCAAATTTTGGATTGCCGAACTTGTTCGTGACGTCATAGCGCTGATAAAAGATATAAAGGATTTGACGCGTATTGACCGTTGTTGTTCAAACTCAAAGTTGAAAGGGAAATAATCAATTGACGAACTTGCAATTTTCAGTATGTCTTCCCGACATCACCTAGATGATTTTACGCGTGGCCGTATTATTGGCAAGATTGAAGAAGGGCGAAAAATAACAGATGTTGCCAGGCAGTTCGACGTCAGCCACAGTGTTGTTTCAAGGCTTTGGAAATCATTTCAAACAAATGGAGAGTGTAGCAAACGTCACGGGGGAGGTCGTGTTCGCAGTACGACACCTGCAGAAGATCGGTACATAGTGCTATCAACAAAAAGACACCGGCGCAGCACAGCTAGTGAGGTAACAAATCAGTTTATGGCTGCTACTGGCAAGCGGATCTCCCGAAAAACTGTCGCCAGACGTTTGCATGAAGGAGGACTATACGCCCGCCGTCCTGTTGTGTGCATCCCATTGTCCAGACGTCACCGTACCGCCCGTTTGCAATGGTGCCATCAACATCGCAATTGGACTGATAACGACTGGTCTGCTGTCCTCTTTTCAGATGAGAGTAGATGCAGTCTATCGTCTGATTGTCGACGACAACTGATCTAGCGTGATAGTGGTACTGCATATTGTCCAGCAAACATACAGGAAAGAGACCGATATCCGACATGTAGTGTCATGGTATGGGCTGGCATCATGATCAATGGCCGTACGTCCCTCTGTGTGCTTCCAACTGGGACTATGACTGGCCAACGATACATTAATGATGTTCTGCTACCTCATGTTCGCATGTTCCGTTTTGCTGTCGGTGATAGATTCATTTTCATGGACGACAACGCAACATGTCATCGAACAGTCGCTGTCCAGGAGTGTCTTGAGAGCGAGGATATTCAACGCCTCGTATGGCCAGCACGTTCTCCAGATCTGAATCCCATTGAAAATGTGTGGGATGCTTTGGGGAGGAGTCTTGCTGGTCGCCAATGCCCTCCAATAAACAAGGACACCCTCATCCGTGCACTGACAGAGGAATGGGATAAATTACCCCAACAGCTGCTTGATAATGTTGTGCAAAGCATGACACGACGTGTGGAATCTTGCATCGCCCTCCATGGTGGCCATATCCCATATTGCCATCTTACGCCGGAACGCATGCAGACGGTAATTTCATTTTTTTCACGTTTACGTATTCTGCACAAAATGGCCTGTTTGTCCTTTGAACACGTTCCAAAGCCTTCTGGATTTCAGAGCACAATAAATTGTCTTTCTTGTAATGTCCTGGCATTCTGACATTATTTTATTTCACTTTGCATCCAACTACACTTACTTTTTTATGCGCTATATAGCCGTTTATGATCCGTCCTTAGCAATTGTCCAGCAGTGTATTAATGAACTCGTTTTAACAGGATATGCCGTATTGTACAGCAGAACAGAAAATATGAAAAGGAAGTTCCCTGGTTGCCAAGAGACTTATGCTCCACACCGATAGTATACTGCAATCGAAAATGTAACAAAATTTAACAAAACCCTTGGCTTTCTCCCAGTGTGTATATTTGATTTTTTACATATAAAATAGAGCTCGCATGGTAGGAAAAATAACATTGAGTAAAAATCATTTCAAAGAAGTACTTAAGGAGTACAACGTCTATCCATCGGCGACGCTTGGCTGCGCATTGTTTTTGGTTTGAGATAATAGCAATCGCGATTTTAACAACGGAGTGTTAATTTTAATATGTAGTATATCCTTATCAGTTAATTCCTCCCATAGGAATGTGACACACATGATGATATAAGTCGGGAGCGGACAATAGAAATACTTGCGGAAAAAAACATGCAGTCTTGTACAACGGAAAGCCATCCAATTCAACGAAAACGCTATTGGCTTACATTACGTATCTTTCTAAATCCAAGCACGTTTAGAAAGTCAGTCCAACTGCGTATTACAAACCACCCAAAAAAGGAATAACAGCCTTTGACTTGAAGAAAGTTTTTTTCTACATCGCAACACGCGGGCGTTCTTTTGCATTTCCTTTTGGAAGTGCTGATATCACCTAGTGGCACACGGTGATTCCCTATGAAAAACATAAACAAACCGGAAGAATTGTAGCTCTTCACATGTACGTCCGGTGTCAAAAATGAAGTGCGCAAAGACATCACCGGAGGCAAGCCTCAGTTTAATACCACCTGATAATTTCACAACTACTCCCTTATCATTCCGCTTTCAGTAAGCATTCATCAGCGTTGTGTAATATTTTGAATTTTACGAAGTAGATAGAATTAATACCTGCTGCTCACTCAGGTTTAATCAGGTTTTAATATCGTATATGTAGCATAATAAAAATAATTTGCAGCAAATTCTAAAGACTTCAGGCATAAGAGACATGTTTTTGACGACACTGTGTGAGATTAAATGCTCTATGGATTCTATACAACGGTCTCATAGGAGCTGCTTTCAGCATCACAATGGATTCAATTCGTCGAAACTTTAGCTTTTTGTATTCCAGAGGACCAAGTTAATTGGTGGAATGTAGTTTCTCACGTTACCGGTCCCTCCAATGACATAACGCATTGGAGGCACAATTTCGTCCTATGAGAGCCTAACCTTGAACAGCTGAACTTAGAATAAGGTACAATACCGTGAAAACTCGAAAGGAAGTGAGAAAAAACTAAAACCCAAGAAACTGACAGAAAGATCAAGCTCAAAAAATGTTGATTAAAGCAATTTCAGAGCACGCAATGCCAATAATCAACACACATTCTTTCTAAATTTTAACAATAACTGCATGTCAAATTGTTTCATGAGTGGATACGGAATATGACTTTGAAAAATACATTTCAGGTTTAGATTTTTATGAACAGAAGTCAACTAAAAATAAAAATAAAAAACTTTGGGATATAATGTTAGAGTAGCATTCACGAACTGTAAGTCACATAATTGCGATAACTAACACAGGTGAGGTTCGCATATTTCTCGTAAACATCGTAACTTACAAAGGCGTTCTGCACACATTATGTCATTTCACGCACTTCACGGAAATTTCAGTTGGAACAGGTGCCTTCCTGCATTTCTTACAAATGCAATTTTATATATTATCCATATTTTTTCATACAAATGCAGTGTGTTTAGAAATGGTGGGAACACTTTTAGTGAATTATCATACTAAGACTAGGACAAATATTGGTCAAAGAGAAAGTGACCAAGTTTGTTTTTTTCATTTACACCACATTACTTCACAACCATTTTTTAAATGTGGAAACCACGCATGTGAGACAGTAAATATTCTCACGATAATCGGACTTCTCCTATATCCTGTCCAGCATAAACTGTGCGACTGTGGTGGTAGCTTCTTCAGTTCTCCGCTCTAGTTCCTGGATGTCGCATAGCAAATTAGTGCACACACAATCTTTTATATATACCCACATGGAAAATCGCACTGATTTAAGTCCAGTGATTTCACCGGCAATCTTCTATCCAGCACGTCCAATTCAGCGATTGCGTAGGTCGGTGTTAAGGTGGGCTCGAACGTCATTATGCAAGTGGGGAGGCGGTTTTGATGTTACATAAAGTCCGTGACAAACATTATACAACGCTAACTGGCTATCTTCCTGAACTTGAGGCATCAACTATTTCTGCAGCATATCGTGTGTAGGAATTCTGAGTTACAGTGTCCGGCGCAAAGAAGAAATGTCAGTACAGATTTGGGAGGGACAAGGCGCAGAAAACATTCACGTTCGGATAATCATGCTTACTTCAATTATCTCTGAAAGCTTTTGGGTGCTCCTGATTCGACAATTATGCCGGTTGACTTTTCCATTGTGTGTGAAATGTAGCATCATCGCTAAGCACTACGCGTAAAGAAGTCTTCATGTTTTTCTCACATTACTTGCAGTTCACAACAAAGTTGGAGACGCTGCCCTTTGTCGTCTTCCCTTCAAGTGTACAAGATTTATTCTTACTGCGGATAAGTGCTTTTGAACACCTATATATTATGGAAGATTCACTAATGAATATTTAGTTTCAATAATATATGTAAGCAAAACAATTTTGTTTAATTTTCACCATAAACTTCTCAAAAATGTATTTATATAAAAAGCTAAATTATTTCATTCTTTCGTGAGAATAATTTAGTTACACATGTAATAAAGGAGATCAGTTGTATTTAAGGGCAGCGGCGGGTGTGAAGACACATTATGTAGGTTATAAAACTTCGAATTAGTTTTCCAAAGATCAGTTGTGTTGAATGTGGGAATCCGTTACTGAAAGCCTATAGTCCTCAAACAAAGTTAAAGCACCTAAGTTTATACTTTAATGAATCTAAATTATGTTTCTTTGCTTCCTCTTCTGTGCAAGTTCTTATCACACTCAACAAATGTTTTCGAAAGCAAACGAGTAATACAACTTTGTTTATTGAAATTGCTGATGATAGAAATTCGATAAATGCACCTCCCCATGCGTGTTTGTTAGTAAAGGATCAGACTACTGTTTCTGTTTAAAGTGTGGGAATTTATCTTATTTGCTGAAGTACTACTAGGTTAAACTTAAACATGTTGGCTTAGATTTCTCCTCAAGGTAATAGTAAGATAATTACATGTCACGTCATACTGAATACCCAGAATAAGAAACACCAAAATTACGCTCTATGTGGACATTACAAAATTACGAATTGAATTAATTTGACCCATTGATATGCAGATCCCATTTTTTTGGATATTTGAACACATCTCGGTTCTCTAAAGTTTGGTCATCGCGAAAAACGAACGGTATACTTCCCTGGCAATGTTTTGTATGAGTACAGCATTTTTTGAACAAGCACATCCATACCTTTTCGCGAAATTCCAGGGTCCAAAAATCTGTGCGAAACAACTGTCTTGCATGATGAGCACTTAAAATCGGCAAGTTATGAACGGGTACATGTGAGAAAAAAAAGCAGTTCTACATTTGTAACAGTACATTCATTACAGTTCTCCAAGAAAAAGTGGCCCAAATGTTTTCTCCAAGAGTAAAATTTCCCATGATACTTTTGTTTCTTTTTCGTTGAACATGCATTCTACAATCGGGGTGTCCAGAATATGCTCCTACAAATTACAGCAAAATACGATGGAAAATACGGGACTTTGCAAAACTTCAGATTTTGTTAAACAAGGAAATCATTTCGAATACTATTCAAGATGAGGAATTAGTAGCCTTGCCTTTCCTTTTCCCTCTACATCACTCAACAAAAAGTAAACTCTTAAGCATTTTCTCTCAATAAGCACCCTTACTTCGATGTCCTGTATCTCTAGACACCAGGAATAAACCCCAAAAGAGAAGAAAAAAGACGCGGGGAAAGGTATGTTGCGATAGGCGGATCGATGGGAGCAAATAATTTCAGAATTCAAGCAATACTTGACAAGTCAGGGTTGCTCAAGAATGGATCACGTGACGGTTAGCTCCCCCATCCATCTGGCTCAAGGAATTCAATGACTCGTTCAAATGGAAATAGTTTATTGCTCCAAAAGCCATGACAATGCCTTCGCGAAATGCTACGGTCTTATAGCGGATGCCTACGGAGAAGCACTTCCCAAATCTTGGGCATAATGGTAACTGAATGCAGCGAAACTTCCATTAGCGGACACTTCTTAACAAAGAACATGTCTCTATTACGAACGATATTTTATTTCCTTGCAGAAGTGCATGGCTTCTTATGGGGCATTCACCTTTTAAAAGAGGACGTTTTAAATAACAGACGCTAACGCATTTGAAGTGCAATATAACTGACAATTTGCTTTCGATTTTAGGACTTCCCATGGATGTGGTTCACCCAAACTCGCAAAAGGTTCCCTTTTTTTTATTTTACCCTTCCTCATTCTCTACCTTAACCGTTTTTTTCCCGGGGCAGTAAATATTAAAGTGCTATGTGCGATCTGTCCCAGGTATGCGGCCAAAATCGCTGGAAAAAGCATTTGCGTATGTGCTCGTCAAACTGTCTGATCCTCTTTTTGTATACGTACTGCCTTCCAGCTTTCCAAGTGCTCCCAGTGAGGAATTATTATCAAAAAAACTCCTCAGAATAAATTTTATTTAAAATAATATTAGGAATGTTAAGGACTTTAATTTATTAAAGTTTTAATGCGAGCCACTTGGTTCGTTTTTCCTCTGTACTCATTAATGAACGTGACAGAAGAGCACACAATTCAGAAAGTGATTTATGAGACAAAAACAATATGGTGCAAATATCTTACATGGAATGTTGAATGCTACATAATATCGAAATGTCTGGGGTTTTTCTTAATGAAAACTGATAGACAAAGAACAATTTCGTTATGTAATAGGACTAAAGAAAAGTTATGTACATTAGTATTCCTTTTTTTCTAATGGCTGCAGTTTTATTTCTACTGCTAGTATTCTATATCCCAATATATCTGACTTTGAACAGAATACACAGCTGTTGTTTCTCTCATGTAACAATATCTTACATTTTAAGCTTGTATACATGTATATATTTATTGCTATCTACGTTTCACCTGACTGTAGGATCATTCTGTATATTCATACTTTTATCTCAGAACACTTTCTTCCTTTTCTCCGCCTTTCACTGAGCCAAAGTTGTCGTCTTTAACCTGGAGTTTTCTCGCAACAGCAAACGTCAATGATCACGTGACCAGTTCTTAGTTTCAGAACTTTAAATAATCTAATGCAGTTTTTCGTAAACAATTACAACCACCGGAAAACGAAACGATATTCACGCCTCAGAGACCCGCAGCAACGAAGACAAGTTCACTATTTAACAGCTGCAATGCTTGATTTCCAACAGATAATTGTTTACAGAAGCTCTATCAAAGCGCTTGACTTCTTAAACGTCGCCTTTGTTTTTGGACTTGGATTCAGTATGGACTTATTACATTCGTAGTGATAAAGATATTTTACTTTGGAAAACGTTTTGCACAACACTGCACGTAACTTTGAAAATACGTCTAGCGCCTGTTCCAAGGCTCGTCATTTTGAAAGTAGACCAAAGAAGAGTTAGTTACAAGGAGTAGTTTCTTCATGTAAATGTATCCAGTGAAACTTAATGTTAAATTGGATTACATATTTAATTTCCCTCCATAATGAAAAGCAACGATCGTCAATCGATGAGAACACATGACAACTGCCTACCAAATATATACTAACAAGGTGGACATCTCCTCCTTCAAAAGCCTTCTGAAAAAATGAGAGGGAAAATTACCAAATGTTGTGTAAGCAAACAAAACTCCGTGGAAGATTCGACTTTAAATGAGTAACGATTTCGTAACGCGGCTATTGAAATTTTATAACAACTGCAGCAAATACGAGGAGTGACTTTCTGTGAGGCAGTTATACACTCCGATTAAAATATTCTGGCCGCTCTAAACGATGAATCGATTTTAGATGAGTACCGGTAATTTTGGCAGTCAACTTACTTTAGAACACCAACATAAAACAAACACTGCCCTTCCGCCAGCCGTTAATTTGCTCCGGAAAAGTTTATTTCCGTCGTTACAGCTTCTTCATTCTGAGTTCATATTTAAATTCCGAATATGGAATAAAATTCTTAGTAGAACGGTGGGAATTCACCTATCATAGGGTACAACAGTTCTTAATACAGCCACCAAAGCCCAGATTCATTACACCAAAATGACGTTATTCATAGGTTTCTTGAAGATATTACATTCAAGATGATGGACAATTCCAATTGGGAATGCGGCTGTAAAACAGCACACTCCCCTTGAAATACAAAAACGTTAGTGAATTCTGATCGCAGCTATACATTGTAGCTAAACAAACTGTTTCACAGTTTCTTTAATTCAGTAGCGGCATCTCTGGATATCACAAAATACACAAGCTTCTTGAAAAAAATTGAATTGCCCGAAACATTATTTGCAGTATATATTTTTGGAAACAATGTAATGAAACTTTGAGAACGTCTTGAATTTCAAATATTGTAATGTGGTTGTATAGAATACCTTGGAACAGTAATTATTTACTATCTTGGGTAAGCAAATTAAAACAGTTGGATAAGTTTGGCATTTACGAAATTATGTATATGTGGATTTCACACAGTTTATGCCAGACGTCAGTCGATTGAGTTTCCAAATGAACTTGAATCAGTGTGTTTTGGTAAGCAGTGTCAAATTAATACAAAGCTGAACCGCCCTGAATGACATTAACCTTGCACTTTACGCTGTTCTCTGGCTAAAAGGATACCTCTCTACTGCAAATAAAGAGTCCTTACAATTGTTCACAGAAATAGCTTATTTTTACAGTAGCTTCATTCTTCTAAACAGAAATATCAAGTTCCGTGACACACCTTAATAATACGAAAAATTGATGACATGGCAAATATTGTGTAATGTTTCCTAACGTGAAGATCAAAGTAATTTTGTAGATTTTGTGAGATTATAAATACAGAAATAAATTTTAAAAAGTTATATGAACTGGTGGATACAATTTTAAAATTAGGTTTTCAGAAAGGGTCAAAAATGTGCATTTCTGAAAAACTCCTTATTTAGGAAAACCCATTTTTTATCAGCTTAAATAATTCCATCTAACCACCATCAACATCATTGTCAACCATTATCAATCCACTGGTGGACGAAGGTCTGCCCAAGTTTATTCCACAACGGTCTATCTTGTGCCAGTCTCCTCCATGTTACTCTCACATACTTTCAAATTTCACCCACACATCTCACATGTGGCCCTCTTCTGGGTCTTTTCCTGTCCCTTGGAATCCAGACTAAAATTTCAGCTGTCCATTAGCATACCTTTTTCTCAAAAGGCTAACGTAAATTTATTAGCAAGAGAAGTTTCCAAAGGTAAGCCTAGGAAATTTATTTTTATTGTATCTGTAGAAAAACAAAAAATAATAAACTCGAAGAATTAAAAGATTTCAATCTTTCAAATAATACTGCCGTAGTAGTTTTCATATTATTTCAGTGTATTCCAGATATTTTCGAGACACATAATAAAATATGTACAGGAATCTTCTGAATTAAATAAGGAGTGCTTCATTCCTGTTTTACACGACGCTGGTCGTGGTATTAGGATTTCCCTCACGCGTTGCATATAAACAGCGCCATTTTTTAAGTGACCTTTGGGGCACCAACCCTGCTGTAGCTGATTTACAGAATCTTTTCCACAATCTGTTACCTGTTCCGATAAGTATTTGACCTTCAAACAGTCTACTCTTTGCTCTATTGTGATTCGCGTGGACATTTATGTTATCAGCGACAGCAAGCGCTTGCGTCGCGTGAGAGTTTTTCTCATCAAGAGACTACTGGAGTTCGAGATGTTCGTTTTTTTTTTACATGACGCGATTAGGCGAACGAGTTTTCAGCCTAATTTTATCTGTAAATTTTGGTTTGCTAGACGCGTATTTTGAAACCCTGTGATTTCGTTTACTTTTGAGCTAAAATAGTGGAGAAATGCAGTGTGAGAAAAACTCTCACACAACCGCTAGAATTGTTCAACTGTTAACAGTCTGGAGATAGGTTTCATTGAAAAGCTAAATTATGTTCCATGACTGCCCGTAAAGGCTGTGTTCACTTAATGAGAAGAACACACGGAATTGAAAAAACGAACATAACACATATAGTTCCGTATTCTATGAAAACAAGCAAAGTGAAGAAGAAACTTACGCCAAAAACAATGGGAGACACTTGTCTGGAAACCGTGTTAAGTAACAGGTGCCGGATTTTTTTAAGATCTTCTTTATACAGTTGTAGAGACCATCAGAAGTGAAATAATATAATGAATCCCTTTAACTACACAAGAGCGGGAATGAAAATTCTATGTCATGTCTATTATTTGAAGAATTTCTTTAGCGGCACCTGGTAAATGGATCTTCTGTTTACATCTCCGGCATATCTAAAAAAAATATTTGAAAATATTTTTCTTCTTTATTTAGCCTGAGGACATTTTCGTGAAAACTCTTAACACTTTACAATTTTTGTTCGAGAACGTAACAGTTAACTGATAAAACATTAGCAATTTATGGCGTATGTTCTTAAACAAAGGCAAAGTTCCAAATAAAAAGAGCATTTTGTCCCTTTACAGTAGTTTTCCTATCTGCATCATTAAACAAATATGTTTCATTGAGAAATGGAGAAATTGCAATTATGTATGTTTCAGATTGGTTGTGAATAAAAAATGCGGATTTATTTTCATTACTATCGACGTATAGGTACCAATTTATGTGTCAATTAGCGAGAAAATTGCACATCTCCGAATTAACGAAAGCGGATTTTACGTTTGAAGCGGTTAACTATGAGAGATACTATTTCTTGTGGCAGACAAATCCTAACTTTACGTTATATGGAAATAATCAAAATGTTAGCGCGAAAGCACTCTTAAGTGCAATTCCTCTTCCTCCTTCTTTTCAGCTATTTAGAGTGCATTGCAAGACGAAAGCTTCCTCCAGTTCTTTCGATTTTTCTCGATTTTGGGTTATGGTTGAACAATTTTTTCCACATATTTTGACAGTTCATCGCTCGACCTTCTTGTAGGACGTCCGTAACCTCGTTTCCCCATTGTTGGAATATAGTTAGTATGATGGTCCGCTTCTCGGCTTCTCTTCTTAATAGATGTCCGACCCGTTTCCATTTTTGTCGTCTGTAGGAAACAATGATTTGTGTGGTACGAGTCTGGATATTTATCCTGGTGTTTCGCTTCTTATCTCTTTATGAGACGCCTAGCATCAGCCTTTCCATTTTTCTTTGAATTGTTGCAAGTTTATTTTACAGCGTATTATCGACAACGTTAAAATCACAATTATGTTTCGCTGAGTCATTTTCTTGCAATCCATGGGTAAGTCATTAAAATATTGGCCATAATATTTATATGGTAAATGCGTTTGATCAAGAATCTGAACGGAAAGTTCATTGCAATAGGAGTTAGTCTCCTTGAAAGAGGTAAAGATTAGTCAGAAAGCTAACATATCGGGAAAAGAGTTATTCTGAATATATAAGTTATTTTCAAAATTAATTACTGCATTTTGATTGTAATTTATGAAATGCAGAATGTGCGAAAAAGGCTCTTTGTGTAGGTGCTTTTTATACAATATTGCATTAATCTCAAAATCAACAAGAAGTTGGTCATAATTGGCCATAAATACATTGTGCAGTCTCCTTGGCATACTTTCCAAAATATTCTTATAAGTACTCGGACGTGATTGTTACATTCTACCCGCAGACGAGTGGTCAGTTCAGATTCAGGCGTTGAACTTGCCGTGCGGGCCCGAATCCAACATTCAAGTTAATCCCAATTGGCTTCTATAGGATTCAGGTCGGCCCTTTGAGCTGAACACTCCAAATTATGTACACCATTTAACTAATATGTCGATATTGAGCGTGCCTTATGGCACTGCGCGTTATTTTGCAGAAGCAGGAATTGCCCGCCTCCATAAAACTTGCAAAATGTAACAGTACGACGTTGTCCAGAATATCCCGGTATTTCGTGGGGTTCATGTTTCGATCCATAACCACCAACGGTCGGAGCACATAACACGAGAAATAATCCCAAACATTGACACTGCGACCACCGAATTTAACAGTTGGGATGACACATTCTGACCGATAAGGTTTGCCTGGTATTCAAGCCATTATATTCATTTTTATTTATCTATAGTCCATGCATGATGAGTTTTGCACCAAAGAAGTCGCTTTCTCTGATTTGTACGTGCTACTAACGGCTTGTATTAAACAAGTTCGGCCATGGAAATTTTATTTGTACAGTTCCTTACGAACTGTCTTAGTGCACTAACACACACACACACATGCATTTCTTTTTAATCCTGGTATTCTTTGGGGATGATTTGCGCAGAGGAACGACGGTACACACGCACGACAATTTTTAGAGTTCCATTATCCATTTCCGTCAATTTACTAGTACTAATGAACGTTTCTTGGAAATCGAAAGTCTCTCAAGTTTCCATTTACCAATACGCTTTGACAAAGACCTTAGGTGTTTCATTTGTTCTGATATCGCACGTACGGACAGTTAGCTGATATGTCACTATTCAATAGCACCTCGTTGGAATTCAGTAACCTCAATAAGAATTGCCATGCCTTAACAGAAGACGATGCAGGACGCCTGCGGAGTGTGTCCACAGTTTTGGAGCAAATCCGGCATGGGTGATCTATTGGAATGTTCCAATTCTGTTCCACAATGGGATGCCGGGAGTGTTTTTCCACATAGGTTGTATCATCATCATCCTTATCATTGTCAACAATTATCAATCCACTGCTGGACGAAGGTCTCCCAAGTTTCCTCCACAACGGTCTGTCTTGTGGCAGTCTCCTCCATGTCACTCCCGCATACTTTCGAATTTCATTCACCCATCTCCCATGTGGTCTTCTTCTGGGTCTTCTCCTGTCCCTTGGAATCCAATCTAAAATGTCAGCTGTCCATCGATGGTCTGTCCTTCTGGCAGTATGTCCAGCCCATTGCCATTTCAGGGATTTACCTCTGATCATGATGTCTTTCACTCTAGTCATTTTTCGGATCCACGGGTTCCTCTTTTTATCTCTCTTGGTTACACCAAGCATGCACCTCTCCATGCCTGTTTAAGTTGTCTGCAGCCTTTGTATGTCTCTTTTAGTTAAAGTCCACGTCTCTGCATCATACGAAAGCACTGGGAGGATGCATTGATCAAACACTTTTATTTTAAGACATAATGGTATATTGCTCTTGAAAATTATGGTGTTTCTTCCAAAAGCTCTCCAGGCAAGTTTTGTACGTCGATTAATTTCTTCATCAATGTGACCCTCACTTGATATCTGCTGTACAAGATAACCGTACGTGTCTGTTATCTCCGGCTTTTTTCCATCAATCGATAAATCTTCATTTCTTGTAAAAGCATTGAACATCACTTTTGTCTTCTGAAAGTTCATTTTTAATCGCACTTCTTTACTCTTGTCAGCAATTTCCAGGATCATACTCTGCAGCTCTGATCGGGTTGTTACAAAAATAATTACGTCATCAGAAAAACGAAGGGGGGGGGGTTAGATAATCTCAATTAATCTTTATCCCATTGTTTTCCCAGTTCAGTGATTGAAAGACATTTTCCAAGGTTGCATTAAGGAGCTTCGGAGATATGGTGTCACCTTGTCTCACTCCCTTTCCAATTTTTATGTGTGTTGTATTTTCAACCAGCCGAATTTTTGCGCTTGCAATTTCATAGATGCTATTAATAATATTAATGTATGCATCTTCAATACCGCAGGATTTCAGAGCCATTGTAACTGTTGATGGTTTCACCGAATCAAAGGCTTTTTCATAATCGACAAAAGCCATGCACAATGGAAGTTCACATGCCCTCGCTCTTTCAATTAGTTCTCTAGATACGTGGATATGATCTATTGTGCTGCAGCCACTCCTGAATCCAGCTTGTTCTCTCGGTTGAGCCATGTCTAGTGTTACCTTTAAACGGTGTGAAAGAACTTTAGTGAAGATTTTATAAACCACTGATAGGAGGCTGATAAGTCTGTAGTTCCTGAGATCTTCAATGTCACTTTTTTTATGTAGCAGGATCATTATAGCGTTGTTCCAATCCTCAGGAATCTTCCCTGCATTCAGGCATCGAGTGAAATTTGGGCGAGTACTGTTTCGAATTCTCCACTTGCTTCTTGTATGATGTCTACAGTAAGTCCATCTTCTCCTGGAGCTTTTCCCCGCTTCATGTTCTTGATTGCAGGTTCAACTTCTGCTTGGAAGACTGGAAGAACTCTGGTACTGGTACCTTTCATGATGTCTGGAGTACATGTATCATCCCTTTCATATAATTTAGAGTAGAAATCTTTCACTCTTGTCAAAATTTCGCCTCTATTTCTTGTTACAGAACCATCTTTTTTTCTCAGTGCCATAATCTGTTTTCTTCCCTGATAGAGATGTCCCTTTGCTATCTTTAGGCTTTGGTTGTTTTCAATTGCTTTCCTCACTAGTTCACAGTTGACTTTCCTTACGTCTTCAGTGATACATTTTCGTACAGTCTTGCATAGCTCTATATATTCCACTTTGGAAGTCACATCTCCTTTAGTTGTCCTCATCTCTCTTCTTTTTTGCATCAACATTTTGGTTTTTCTTGATAATTTGTTCACATGCAACTTGTTCTTAGACCCAGCTAATTTCGTTGCCATTTCCATAAGAACTTTGGTTACTTTTCTGTTAACTTCAGAAATATCCACTTCTTCCGATGTTAGGCCTTCTAAAGCAGAGAATCTGTTCTTCAGTTCCAACTTGAAGGTATTATGGTGGGTTTTAAGGTTGTTTATGTCAATATATTTTGTTTGTCTTATGGGCTTGCCATGTTCAAGTTTAGTGTTGAGATGCATCTTACATCTCACCAATCTATGGTCACTACCTGTGTTGAACTTGTTTAGCACACTGCAGTCTTCTATGACGAATTTTTTGTTACACATAATAAAATCAATTTCACTTGTCGTCCCATTTGGATGTCTCCATGTCCATTTCCTGTGTGGCGTTTTCTTGAAAAAGGAGTTCAAGATGAAAAACCCTTCTGCTTCTGCAAACTCAACGAGAGAATTTCCACGCTGGTTTCTGTTGCCATGACCGAATTTACCTACTGAAGTTTCATTCTGTTGCCGTTGCCCAATTTTTTGCATTGAAATCTCCCATAATTATCTTAAAGTGCTGCTTACCTTTATTATTTAGATGACGAATTCCCTCATAAATTTCTTCAATTTCCTCTTCAGGATGACTTGTGGTGGGTGCATAAGTTTGAATAATCTGAGCCTTGTATCTTCTCGAGAGTTGACTAACGAGTCGTGCAGCTCTGTCAGATGAACTTTCAACTTCTAAAACTTTATATTTCACTTTCTTGTTTATTATAAATCCGACACCACTATTTCTGCCAGTATCAGTCCCACGATAGTAGAAGAGATGTCCACTTTTCAGTTCAATGAGATCTTCTCCTTTTCTCCTTACCTCACTTAGCCCGATGATGTCCCACTTGATCCTTTGTAGTTCCTCTTCCAATTCAAGAAGCCTTGAATCAGAAGATAGGGAGCGTCCATTATACGCAGCCAAGGTCAGCATCAGATGGCAGCCTAGTTCTATTCTCCGGGGTTTCTTAGCACCCTCTGCCTTCATGTCGCACTTGCCGCTGCCTTGGCCAGGTACATTCCTGCTGCCGGAGACTGAGGGCCAAGATTTAGGTTACGGAGTCATTTTGGAGGGGTTTGGCCATAACTCACCACGCTGGCCTCGCGGGTTGGTGAGTGTGGGATAGCATTTCCTCTAATCCCGATGGTATAGTTATACCGCTGTTAACGGTCGTCAGAACCCCTTTAGTGGGAACAGGATGCACCACGAGAAGGGGGTTGACATTTGTCAAGGAGAGGCTGGGATGTTACGCATCTCCTGACCTTATATCCCCATCTAAGATACATCTACCAAATTCTAGCAAAGCTATTTCGGTTTCAATTTAAAATGCTGTCTTTACTCACAGGGAATGCAAAAACCTCAGCTGTGGGGTGCTAGAACTTTCCGACAATATTTCTGTACCCCTATAGAATTGTTTGTCAGGTTGTAATATCAATAAAAATGTGCCAAATAAAAATATCCCAACACATAAAGTACTAATCCTGTCACTTTTTCCAGTAGCTGTGGTAGCTCATAGTTGGAGTATGTGATGGTGGTATAATTTACATAAACAAAGAATGCAACGAATTTGGAGAAAGTATTTCTAGTAATTATTCGTTATGTTGTTCTAAAGAGACAAAATGGAAATTAGGATTTTAAAAATATCATGAAAATGATACATTTCTTGAACACATTATCTGAATATTCAGAGTGTCATTTCCAGCGATTTTTAATTTTCCAAATCACCATCTGCTTTAGCGTTCATGCTAGACCTCAAATGGCGATTTAAGGTTTTAACAAATATTTTCAAATTCAACTAGTTTTGACCAAAGGTAAATCAAAATTTTTCTTTTTTATAATTACTGGACAATGTTGATAAATTGTACGTTAAAGTGGTTCAACAAACTCCTCCGCAAATCTATCAATCAGAATTTGCATTCACGGCAGAAAATCATAAACTAATGTAAATGATGATCAATAACTGTGAACATTTTAAAATTCAACGATTTTTCAATAATTTGGTAAACATACACATATACACTGGCGGAAACTGAAAAAATAACACAAAGAAGGATATGGCGGACGATCATGAAATTTACATATGTTAATGGGGTCGAGGTTATGCAGGTGTGATGTTAATTTCGGGACCCACCGAGGAGCGCTTACGCCACAGCACGGCATAATATGCAAATTATCGTCGGTGGTATTTAAGGAGTACGGCGAAGTGAATGTAATCAGTCGTCGGCGTACGGACACGTGCGAAGACCCTGAAGAAGCTGTAATGCCTGGACATGGAAGACGTTTACGATTTCAGCAGTTATCGGACTTTGAGCGAGGTCAGCTCGTCGGACTCCGCGAGGCCGGGTGGTCGTATCGTCATATTGCGGAGCGAATCGGATGGGAAGTATAGGTGGAGGTACGATGGTGGCGTAAATGGTCCGAAGAACATTCCCACACGAGAAGACGTGGAACCGGGAGTCACAGACGGACTGATGAGCGGACCGATCGACGCATAAGAAGAGCGGCGTTGTCAAGCAGAACATCCACTGCGACGCAAATCCAATCTGCCGTTGCACCTGAGGTGACTGTGCGAACAATCAGCAACCCTCTACTGGATGCAGGACCACGTGCACGTGTGCCTCTGGCATGTGTACCTCTGACTCCAGCCCACCGTCAGGAACGGCTGCAATGGTTGGTTGGTTGGTTGGTTGTTGGATTTTATTGGCGCAAGGGCCAGGTTTGGCCAAAGAGCGCCAGACCAAGAACTATCAGCCACAGATTTTTAAAAAACGTGGAAAATGATTAAGAGCAGACAGGCTTGGTAAAAGTTGAAAAAAAGAGGATGATGAAAGCTGTGAAGACAAGGTAGTTAATTAGGTTTATATAAAAATTTATTAATTGACTATTATAATTATAATTTTTTTTTTTTTTTTAAACAGAACTACACAAAGGATGAGTCACTCTCCTCCCCCCACACTCCCCCTGCAATGCTGGCAGAGGGCGGGGACGAACTGTCACTCTCTTCTCCCCCATGTTCCTCTGCAATGTTGTTTGAGGCTGGGGACGAACTGTCACTCTCCTCCCCCTATGTTCCTCTATAATGTTGGTTGAGGGTGGGGACCTCGCTGAGGCCGAGACAGTTGGATGGACACTGCACACCTTTGCGGATTGAGGGCCGGGTCGTCCGCACGTGCAGGCTTTCTGCTTTAAACTGGAAGAGAGGGTCGGCTGCAAAAGAGAAGGCCCAGAATCAGGTAGTCGAAAAATCGCGAGCTCGGGGAAAAACACCTGTGTCGCTTGGTCAGCTGTAGATCGCTTGGCAAGCGCTGCGAGAGCTACAGGGCGCGGAACAAAGGGCTGCACGGGTTGTGGCAGAGACTTAACAACTGCGGCAAAACTACGCTGTCGGGTGTTGGGAATACCCAACTTGGCTTTGGCAGCAGGGTACGAGAGGCCTTCCAGGGTCTTGAGGCGCTGGATCGCCATCTCGTCCTTCCATTTCATACAGTTGCGGGAGTAAGCTGCATGGGCCTCACCGCAGTTAACACAGCAGGCCGCAGAAGTGCAACCTTCCCGTCATGTTCACCGGAGCCACAATTAGCGCAACGAGCGGAACTCTTACAGAATCGTTGTGAATGCCCGTACCTCTGGCACCTGAAACAGCGCAGAGGACTGGGAATGTACGGGCGAACTGCACAGACCAAGTAGCCTGCTTTGATTTCTGTCGGAACTTTCGGGGAGTCAAAAGTCAAGATGACATTTTTTGACTTAATCATGGAACCATCACGCCGGAACATCATACGACGTGCAGCAATAACACCCTTGATCAGCAAGTTCAGTCACGAATTCGTCTTCACTGCATGGCAAGAGATCAAACTCCGAAATAACACCCCGAGAGGTGTTAAGAAACGGTGAGGTGTCACTTTCACAGGAATGCCTTGAAGACTAGTGAGGTTCAGAAAAGTGTTACTCTGAGAAACACTGCAAGTTTGGACAAGCAGGTCCCCAGAGCGAAGCTTCCTCACAGACTTCAAGGGGCCAACCGCAGCGTCCAAAGCTTTAGAAATGAAAAAGGGAGATCTGGTGGACAGTCTCTCATTCGGATCGATGGATTCTACAAGCAAGTGAGTAGCATGCGTAGTCACAGCAATTGAGGGGAGACGACGCTTCGGAGCGACTGGTACAGCTGCCGAAGAAGAGGTTCCACATTCTTGGTCCAGGTCAAGGTCTAAAGACCGTTTAAGGGTATGAGACTTGGTAGGTTGAGAAGACGAAGGAGTGTCGTTGGCAACTATCATTTTGTCAGGTGACTTAAATTTGGAGGTTTTGTTCTTTTTACCCATGGAAAAAAAGGAGGAAGATTCGTCTGCAGACTACTCCACCCACCACCGAGCCCTACAAGGGAGAACTGGAGGTCTGCAAGCCAAGAAAATGACGCTGGACACAGTTCTGGAGCTTATACGTTGCAGATATAGTCCGTTGGCTGTGATCACACGCACTCGGCGGACACTTCGGCCTCCGGGTACCGTCATGCCAACGCCTTTGGCATGATCCCACAGCCCCCGGGCTCACCCTGCCGTGCTATACGACAAAAAAGCCGCTAAAGCCGTGTACACAACTTGGTACAAGACTTCTGACTAGAGGTGGGTTAGTCTCTAGCCTCCCGTTTACAGCGAAGCCGGGGTCGAAGAGAGTGTTGGTACACAGGAGGCACTTATCCGGTCTCCTGCGACCTCAGCCGCCAGACATCCCATTTCCGCCTCACGGGTCTCCGCACGCGGCAAACATGCAGGTAGGTCTAGCACCCAAACCAGCGAAAAGGAAAAAAAAGAAATCCAAAGAAGACAAATCCTGGCAGGGAACCTAAACGGAATCTCAGCAACCTACGAACTGAGCGGTTAATATAAATCAGTTAGTGGTGGAGGGTAACAAAACCACAAGACCGGGGTGTTAGTACATAACGTGGTAGCGATTAGGTAGAGAATACAACACGGGCAACTAGCCAGTGGAGAAAATAAATAAAAACGAAAAAGCGAGACACAAGACCAGCTCGGGAACGTGGGGCCGCGACTCCCCAACAGCTGGATGAACAGCCGTCCCTGCAAACACCAAAATAAAAAACAAGCGGTGGCATGACATAAGATGTTGACCAGTCACAAGGTCAGCTCGGGCCGTGGGGGCGCCGCTCCCCAAATAACTGGAAAACCAGTTATCCCCGTGCGGGGGGCTGCAATGGTGTCATCAACGTCTGCACTGGAGAACGCAATGGCGATCTGTCGTGTTCAGTGATGAAGCAGATTCTGCTTGGGAGCCTCCGATGGCCATATGCGTGTTCGCAGACGCACCAGGGAGCGTATCCACCCTTCTTGCATCCGCCAGCGACACACAGGGTCTACAGCAGTCTCCTGCTGTGGGGAACGATCAGCTATCACTCACATACACAACTAGTGTTTGTACCGGGTACGTTAAACAGCACCTCCTACATCAACAACATAATTTAGCCCGTTGTTGTGTCATTTGTAAGGTCGGTCCATCGTGGTGCTTTCCAGCAAGATAACGCACGCCCACACACGGCACGTGCAAAGCAACATGCACTTCAGGGTGTGAGACAACTTCCATGGCCTTCACGTTCACCGGATTTGTCCCCCATTGAGCACGCGTGGGATTTTATGGGACAACGACTTATCCGGTCTCCACGGCCAGCCACGATCATCCCAGATTTACGCATCCATGTTGAGGATGCTTGGAACTCAATACCCTAAACTTACATTTAACGTCTGTACGACAGACTCCATGCCAGAATTGCACAGTGTGAAGCAGTTCATGGCCGTTCAACCTCGTACTAAGCATGTTACATGGAAATGTTTTTTTTTCAGTTTACCAGCAAATACAGCTGTGTTTTGCCATAATGTTTTGATCACGTTATCCTCTGTATTCCGTGATAGTGCTGTATAAATTTCGTTGGTATCAGACGTCTCCTTCTTGGTGTTATTTTTTCACTTTCCGCCAGTGTAAATTCCATACACTGTTTGCCCACAATAATATAAAATTTAGGACATGGGGCTGCCTGATAAAACTTTCAGCAAAATAGAAAGATTTGCGCATATAAATTTTCAATGAACAACAACTTCTGTTTATGTAAAACCGATCTATTGTAGCTTTGAAATTTATACACTAATTCACCATTTGTTTTATAACATGCACAGACTGGGACTGGAGCACACGCGATGCGTCGTATGAAAATCACACATGACGACGTCACCAACAATATCACTTCATAAGAGGACTAATTCGATCTCGGTTTTCACTTAGCTGGGACATGATCGCAGGTAAAACAGATGTTGTATTCTAATTGTCGACTATGTCAGATCTTAGTGACCCCCAAAAAATCATGATGTTTGGTATGCAATTTGCCAAAACTTCAGCAACTAGAACGGCAGAATTGGTAGTTGTCACGTGAAGAACTGGATGTAAGATTATGACTACCTGGGGAAAAGGACACGAAGTTCTCTCCAAATGTGCAAATTGTAGAAGTCATAGGAAGATATGTGGTAAAGATATTCGAACTTTGGCGCAGACTGTAAAACGATAGCACAAGATCATACCACCGCAGGCAGCAAGCAGCGGAGTTGAACACCATTCGGAATGATTCCATTTCCGACTTGGCAGTTCGTGAGGAACTCCATCATACCGGTGCTTATGGTGGTGCTGCAGACCATAAAAATCTGATTATTATCAACAAAACGAGTAAGGTAATGCAAAACACAAACAAATTGCAATGTTAAAGACTGGCAACGTTTCATCTTGTCTAATCAATCCTTCTTCACTTTGTTTCCCACCACTGGTAGAAGATACGAATTACAAAAACTTGCATAAGCTTACCGCTCCCATGCCCACCAACCCCACCGACTGCTTGGTACCGGTTCTTAAGCATCGAGGGGATCCTGTACTGGGTCATATAGCATTAATTAAGGCCATTGTTTATTCTTCAGATTCGCGTCACGCCTGCAACGTACGAATCCATTCTTGGCTACCACCTGCATTCAATGTAGCGAGAAATTTTCGCTAATGATCCTCCCCGTTTCAAGCAGTTAATGCACCCTGGCATTGTGTGACAAGTGTCACGTTGTGATTTGTAATGTACCACATAATGTAAAAAAGTTACTCTGGCAACCTCACTCTGCAGAACTGAATATTATTGAACATCTGCTGGAGTATCTGCATCGAAAAGTCAGATCACACACTCACACCAACAGCGTAGACATATTAGGATATGTTTCACAGGAACAATGATCACAAATTCCATTACCGTATGCGCATGACTAACATAAGTTTATTTGACGATGAACTGCTTCTATTAACGAAGCTCCAGATCGTCCTAAAATTTATTAAAAAGAAGTTCTACACAAACCGTAAGCTTTTCCATTATTTTAATATACCCTTGTATATCAACACTTCTGTACCAGTTGGAATTAACAGAAAGAGAGACTCGGGATGTATTCTGAAAAACCATTAGGTTAAAGCTGGACACGTCATACTGCAGTTAGAATTATAAGATATTAAATCATGCTGCAGATTAAAACTCAAAGATTTACTGCCATGTCTTAAACCTGACCAACTCACACTATGAATTTCATTAGTTTTTATTTTTACACCATTTTCTGAGAACTATGATGAAGATTATTTACGTACCATTTTTTGTTTCAAATTAATGCATTTTAGTGCTAACTTTAAAGGTGAAAAACAACATATTATTAAAACAAAACACGCCAGATACTGATGTATTACAAAAAAAAGACATACCTTCCTAAAGTTTCCCATAGCCACCAAACTAATATTAAAAGCTAAATTCATTCTCTATATTTTAAAGATGTCATGTAGCACAAGAATACTGTACTGAACGTCCATTTTTACTGATATGGAATTGCGGCATAAATGCGATATTTCTAAAAATGATATAGTAATGGAAGTAAAGCTCTTGAAACTTTCTACAGCTGGTCAAATGACTCCAGATTTACATTTCTGCTTCTACTAGTTCCTTGTCAAAGTTTCCTGTTTACAAACTACATAAGAGAAAATATTTTCTGGTACAATCAGTTATATTAATGTACTTATGTTTATTCGAAGTTAGTATAAAAAACTAAATTGTGTAATCTTATTGAAACTTTAAGTTTATGAATTAACTACAGTTTAAACTAGGGGTTGGAAGCATATCAGAGAAGAGCCTTTTTTTTACCTTCCTATTATTTTACACGCAAAGTCCAGGGTTAGCTTTTTTTAGGTGCGCTATACTTTGAAAATTTACATTGAACGCGCTTAGTCTTTATTTTCCTCTCTCTGTTTTAAAGTTACGTTCTTTGATAATTCCCAGAGTATAGTTAATATTTTTAGGCTCACATTCAACTAAATATTTTCAGTAATGTCTAATTTACTTATTTGATTTTCACCATTTAGTAAAATACAGTAGAAAGATATAATGATACAAATTGTCTCATCACGGTTTGTGTCTATGTAATACTTACAATTTATTCACAGACCTCCAACATTGCTTCTACTTCTCATTGATGGCTCAATTTTAGCGATTAAATAATCGCTCATTACAAACACTGCACTGCAGGTCAAGGCCGTACAATGTAGTCTAAGTTAAAGATATACAAAATCATTTTTTTTTACAATTTAGTGCAATAATTGTGAAAGATACGATTTCCATTAATTAACATTTTTTTTACAAAATAGTCGAAATAACATCTGCAGAGAACATTCAATAACCTTGGAAGAACATTTTGCATCATCTAACTTCATCTTTCTCTTAAACGGAAATCAAACTAAACAATTCGTTTCGAATTTATTAGTCCAAAAACTATTTTTATTTGCAAATGAATTACTGATTTTACTTTCTAGAAAACAAAATATTGGTTCTCGCTCGAGGGATGAAAGCACAGGAGGGATCTCAAGAGAAGAAGAGTGTAAAGCTCTAAAATCTCTTCAGAATGGTAAGGCTCCGGGAGTTGATGGCATAACTGCAGAGATGTTGAAGTATGGTGGTGACTCTATAATTGACTGGGTAACTGAAATTTCCCAGTTGTGCTGAAAGTTAGGAATGGTCCCTCGGGATTGGAAGGATGTTATCATTGTTCCCTTGTATAAGGGAAAAGGTGATCAGACTGAATGCAAGAACTATCGTGGTATAAGCCTACTGAGTGTGCCAGGGAAATTGTTTGGTAAGGTTGTTATTGAAAAAGTACGGGGTCTTACATCAGAGAAAGTGTGGGATGTTCAGAGTGGTTTTATGCCTGGTAAAGGCAGCACTAACCAGATTTTTGCATTACGCATGATGATTGAAAAGTATCTGGCGGTTAGGAAGAAAGTGTTTACTGCCTTCATAGATTTAGAGAAAGCTTACGACCGAGTCAATAGGACACTTTTGTGGAAGGTATTGAATGAATATGGCGTTACTGGGAATCTACTTAATAGTGTAAAAGACATGTATGAGAGTAGTAGAGCTTGTGTACGAGTGAATGGTGTTTTATCAAAATGGTTTTCCATTGTTGCAGGAGTTAGACAAGGTTGTGTAATGTCACCATGGCTGTTTAATATAGTATTTATGGACAAATGCATGCGTGATGCCAAAATAGATAATAGCGGCTTATGTCTTGGTGATATCCGTGTGTGCAGATTGCTGTATGCTGATGACACTGTCCTGTTGGCAGAGAGCAAAAGTGAGTTGCAGAGTATGTTGACTCGGATGCACGAAGTTTGCATGAAATTCAAACTAAGTATAAATAAGGGAAAAACCAAAGTTATGGTCTTTGAGAGAGGAATGGGTAGCACTGAATGTAATGTAAGTATAAATGGCACTGTGATTGACCAGGTGAGTGAGTTTGTGTATTTAAGAAGCATGTTTGACAGAGAGAACAAGTTGGATGGTGAAATCAGTAGGCGAGTGAATTTTTCTTTGCAAGTCATAGCTGCTCTGGGAGGTTTTCACAGAAATGATGGGTTCTCTAGAGAGTCCCGCATGGCTGTGTATGAAACAGTAATTGTTCTTACTCTGATGTATGGCAGTGAAACCTGGGTACTGCAGAAGAAACATAGGAGTCGTTTGTGTGCTGGAGAAATGCGGTACTTACGTGGGGTTTGTGGCAAGACACGATCTGATTGTGTGAGGAATGAAGACGTATTTCAGTTGTGTGACGTAAAGCAAAATGTTGTTAGCAAGGTGGAGACCAATATGCTTCGGTGGCTTGGCCATGTTGAAAGAATGAGTGATGAAATGCTTACTAAGAAAATATTTTCAGCTCAAGTGGCAGGAAGGAAAGGCAGAGGAAGGCCAAGGAAGACATGGGTGGATCAGATTCAGGAGTGTCTGCATGAGAAAAAGATTATGAGTACGAAGTATAAAAGATCTTGCGTACAACGTGTAATGGATATCAGTGAAGCACGAGTTGTATGTCAAGTAAATGGCGAAGTTTGATACGACAACAATAAGTAAAAATATCTGGAAGTTTGTATTTCTTTTTGGAGCTAACCTCTGAATCTCAGAGAACAGCTTAGTGATATGCATGTATGCTCGCATATGGTCTATAAATGGAAATCATACATTCCGAACAGCATTATCATTGAAGCTTTAATAATATTTGGTAACACCATCAGTCAGGAATTCTTGAAATGAGGATGATGAATATCAAGAAATACATTCCACAACTTTTTGAATGATTGCTTTCATAACATTCAAGAAAATTCCTATGGTAATTTTGTCAAATACTTATTACGGAGGGCGCAGTGATTAATCTGAAATGTTAAAAATAATGTTGCAGAATACCATCTTTTATCGAATATCCAATCAGTTTTTAACAATTTCTGGGATATATCATCGAGATAATGATCACCATCATGAACTATTATCAGTCCATTGTTGGATGAATGCTTCGACAAGCATGTTCTCCTAAACCCAGAGTCGTCCGAGTCACTGAGGCATGCTATCGGATTTCATCCACGCATCTGCCACGGGTTTCATCTTTCTATTCTCCTGTCCCATGAATCAAGTCTAGTAATGGAGTTGGCGAACGGTTGTCAGCTCCTCAGGCCACTATTTCCGTTAATTTACCATTATCATGATGCTATCAACCTTTGTATGGTCCTGATTATCAGTTCGTCTTCCTGTCTTTAATGGATGTATGAAGTAGGCATCCCTTCATTATTATTTTAGTCGTTTGCAGCCAATGGACCCATTCTTCTGTTAAGGTCCATGTCTCTTATGCATGTGTAAGGTCACGTTGGATACATAGATCAAACAGTTGTCGTTTTAGACGTAATAGAAAATTCATTTTGAAAACTGTACAGCTTCATCCTAATGCACTTCAACCAATATTTATTACCCTATTAATTTCTTCTTTGACATAGATCTTGCTTGATACTGTACCACGCAAATGTAATAATTAGTTACTTCTGCAATGGTTTCAACAAGTGTAACAACTTAGTAAAATCATGCAATGCATTGATTATGATACGCCTTCCAACATACCAGAAACCATTACTCAAGTTATGCGGATAATGGTTGTGGAATAAATCTCACTCTTATGCCCTGACCTTTGACCCCATTTCGATGATATTATACATCATTGGTTCAGCATACCCTTGGAACAACATGCTAAAGTTTTGTGTCAATTGAAGCATTTTAGTCAAGTTATGAGGATAATGCCTGTGGAATAAATCTCGCACCTTTGACCCTACTTTGATCATATTCAACAAAACCGGTTCAGAACACCTCCAGAACAACATGATAAAGTTTTGTCGCAATCGACGCATTTTTACGTGAGTTATAACGCATAAGGGCGATGGAATAGATCCCGTTCGAATGTTCTGACCTTTGACCCCACTTCGTCCGTTTTCAATAGGGTTGGTCTCCAGATTGTTCTGTAGAACATACTATAATTTCATCAAAATAGAACCATTTTTACGTGAGTTATCGTGCGGACAGGCAGATAGACAGAGAGACAGACAGAAGGACAAAAATGGAGCATATACGTTTCTTCAACCTACGGTTCGAAAGCGTAAAAAACATCGTTCTTGTAAAAAAACCTTACACAAGTTCTGTTTTGTGTAAATAAATTTGTAATCCCACTTCTTTATCCTTTTCAACAGGTTGCAGAATCGATCATATTCCGCAGATCTGTGGGAATACTGGCAAAATGATATTTAATCAGCTGAGCGATCGTAAATTAAATAAGATTCAATAATTTTTATTCCGTCATCTTCCTAAGTACGTGATTGGAATGTTTTATGCAGTGCTTGGAAAATATGAAACCTCTGTGTCTCATTTCCCTTCCAAATTTTATGCCTGCTGTTCTGTGTAATATCTGATCATTTGGTGTTGCATTTTTTTTATTGAGAGTTTAAAAATCAGCTTGAGTAACTCAATGGGCTATAAGCAGTCGCCCGTGCCTAATTTATAGCCACTTGTTCCAGGGAAGGAAGAGAATCAGTGCCTTAAGACAAGTACAAAATCCATGCGTCACCGAGATTCGAACCCGGTGCCTTCACGGACGAATGGTCAAAAACCCGCACTTAGACAAATGCGCCATCGGAGCAACAGTCTCATTTTCATAGTTGTAGTTGGTAACATAATATTAATATCTGCATAACCCATACCTCAGAGTTTCTATGACATTGTATCCGCTGATGGTTACGAAGAATTCAAATATTTCTCATACTCTATAAATGCATTGTAGGCATTGAAATTTATACTCATTCGCACTTTCGAATTTCTACCTCAGTACATGTATATGATCTATGGTTCTGTTGTAATTATTCAGCTAGAGCAAATATTACAAAATAATAAAAAATAACTCAACTCGTATTTACAGGTAAGGTCTTCTGTGAAAATTCTGAGATACCATTTGTTCTGAATTTCCTAACATTTCCTTGGTGTCATACATGGAATGGAAGTGTTTTGAAGAAAGCTCATACATTAAGCAAAATTATAAACACTTTATATTAACAATTAATGAGAATTCACTTCCACAAGTCAGTAAAAAAGGAGACCTTAGTCAATAAAAAGGAGACCTTAGTCTATAAAAATAATTTATTTTCTAGATTTTCAACATTTGTCTTGGTTTAAGGAAGGTCTCAGAGCTGGCGAAACGGTCATACGAAGTGTAGATCAAACACCAAAACTCAGTTATTAGGCATCATCTGAAAAGTTGCAGAAAACTGTACAGTCCAAAACAGTGATTTAGCCATTTAGCCGCGTTTCACCTGAAAAAATATACGGACATTAAATGAAAATTAACGGATTGTACTAAGTTTTATGGTATTATCCCGTCAAAGGTAAAGCAAAGGCACACCTGTAACACAGACTTTAAAATTTTGTTGCGTTTTAAACATAAAGGAAAATTCTTTTTTTTTCTTATTTATTTCTCTGCGGTCTCGTTTTTTTCTAGAATGCCTAATACTCGTATATTCCCAAATCAAATTTCTCGATTTCTTCACTAAATTGATGATCATGTATTCGAAGCATCACGGGAACATCTGTATAAACAAAGTGACAAAAAAAGCAAGGTGTTGTGCTTGTAGTATAACCGTAAACCTTATAGAAGACATGAAAAACCAGTTAATTTTACTAACTTTCTCATAAAATTACGAAGTGAGGTAATCAAAATATCTGTTGCTACAAAGTGTCTGAAAAAATAATGTTGGGGTTCAGCGTCAGTTTATATGATAATAAATATCACGCAATATTGTCTGATGTATTTCATTGCATTTGATAGCTGACATAGATCCTGAATAGCATCCCAATGTTTATCAGCGTCCGACAATATCAGCATGCACGCATCCAAATGATATTCAACCTTGGTTCGTACTCGAGCAAGAACGGCCGGAGTAATGCTTGGAATAGCTGCAGTGTTTCTTTCTTTCAGATGGACAAGTTCCAAAGTCTTTTCATTGCAAACTCGTGTTTTCACAACACCCCAAAGCAAGAAATCCAGTGGGATCTGGTTCGAGCTTCGTGGTGACCAAGAATGGTTCCGCTTCGTCCAGTCCTCCGTCCTGTAAAACGAACATTTAACACACCTGCATAATCGTTGCAAAGTGTGGTGGTGCTTCATCCTGTTGATAGATGATGCGAACAGCTTTGCCAATGTCCTCGGTTTAAGGAAACAAAACAGCTCAAACATGTCTAGATACACGCTGCCATTGGCAGTATGTGCTGGAGGGAGAACTTTCCAAAACCCCTATCGTCTGTTAAACCGCACCAAATGTTGACCTTCGGAGAGGCTCTAATATACTCACTTATCGCGGTAAGTTTTTCCCTTTCCATGTCCAGCAGCTGCGAAGAATCACACACCCGCTGACATGGAATGTCGGTTCGTTCGAGAAGAGGATACGAGTTTACAATGCTGAATGATGGCCGTAATTCTTCAGCATGTTGACAGCGAATACGAGTCGTCTCTGCTTGTCTTTGGACTAGATTGAATGAAGAAGTTGAATTTTGTCAGGGAACAGGTTTAACCTTTTCCTCTCGACGTTGTGCAAGGTCGATATCGGGAGGTCCAATTGTCGACTATGCTGAATAATGAACTTTTGGGAATTCGAACGCAGGACCGCCGTATCGTTTCCACATGATCATTCATTGCCCCTGGTCTTCCTGATTTTTTACCTTTCTCCACACTGCCTGTCTCCTGAAACTGCTTCAAAGATCGGCGGACACTGTTCGCCTTGTGATTATCACTTCTGAAGATCTGTTGAACATATATTACGGATTGGCTTTCCGCCAACCACCAAATTCACGAAGTCATCATTATTGAACTAACTGCATCTCGCTGCTTGCATGATGAACAGCTTTTATAAACGGCGCCGCGTTGAATGAGGTGCTGACTGCGTACGTATTCAACGAGAAGCCTGCTACAAACGCTTTGCCCAAAGGATTTCGTCCGAAAAAACATTCAAGCTATGGTACTTCTCGTGTGCTGTAAAACAAGAGCTAAAAGCCCACCATTATTTTTCTGACACCCGTACATATTTTATTAGCAACGTCCTTAAGTACATATATTCCGAAAAGGAAAATTATAAGTGAAGAGATGATTTTTAATTAAATTAAAGCAATGGCAATAAAACATTAAATTACCTCTATGTAACATAAACATTGAAACTTATCCAGTACACTATCAGAAACGTAAAACCAAAAGCTTGCAAACATGATTTTTGAAGCTTACGAAAAATGTTTTGTAAGTTGGGACATTTGTTGCTTTGCTTTTCATGATTTCAGTATTTTGCTATAAAATAAATTATTTGAATAAAATTTAGCTTAAAAGTTTGAAAGAATGTTTGTACAAGATTTTTAGAAATTTTTCCTACTAAACGAAATGGTAGGAAGAGAAATTTCAGACGATATAAGTGGTATATTCATTTCTTTGCAGAACAAGCGAGAACTCACAGTTTCGCTGGTTTTAATTGTCTACACTTAATGAGCAACTTGTTGATGTATTCTCTTAATTGAGGAAAATGTTTTCTTTTAACACCAGGTTAATGAGATCATCACTCATTTTGCCTGGTGTGTTTTCTTCTTTCCACTTCGGAGCTGTCTTTTCTTTTCTTTTCAGATTCAAGAAATGGAGGCGTCTCGTCTGGAATATTCATGGCGTGTGAAAGATTATGAAAGAGAGTAAAAGTGTGAAAATATTTATTATTTTGTGTTTTTACAGAGATAGCTATGCTGCCTGATTTTCGCAAGGTGCAACCTACCCATCTTATTTTAGTGAATGGTGTGTGTCTTTTTACTGTGTTGAGCGCGACTTTTGAGAAAATTCCTACAGTTGAATGGTTGAAAAACTTTTAGTATTTTTATTTTGTGATGAGTTCTCCGTAGTAATCTGTGTATCCACCTCATTTTTTGTGAGGGAGGGATACATGGACTTTTGAGACCCCGACCGAGATGCAATTTGTAGTGTAGTGCATAAGGGTGCTTTGCATTCTGAAGACGAGGAAGTGAGGTTTCAAAATATGTTCTGATTAACAATGGCATACGTAATGCGAGTAAATCGTTTTAGAAAAAAATTAAACACATTTTTCTGGTGAAATGATAGAAAAAACAAATGTGGCGACAAACAATGATCCTAATAGTTGTTGGCTACGAAAGTAATTAAACAAGTTAGTAAAATCATTCAATGCATTGATTATAATACGCTTTCCAACATTACAGAAATCATTACTCAAGTTATCACTCATGTTATAAGAATAATGTCTGTGGAATAAATCTCGGTCCTGTGCCCTGACCTTTGATCCCATTTCGATGATATTCAACAGAACCGGCTTGGTATACCGCCGAAGTAACACGATAAAGGTTTGTCGTAATCGAAGCATTTTTACGTATGTTATGATGCATAAGGGCTATGGAATAGATCCCGCTCCTGTGTCCTAACCTTGGACCCCATTTCGCCCATTTTCAATAAGGGTTGTCGCCAGGTGGTCCCCTACCACATACTAAAATTTCATCGAAATCGAACCTTTTTTTACGTTAGTTATGGCGCATAAGAGCAGTGGAATGGATCCCTCTCCTATGAACTGACCTTTGACCCCATTTCGTTCACTTTAAATAGGGTTCCTTCCCAGGTGATCCTCTACCAGATATTAAAATTTCATCGAAATCCAACGGTTGTTAAGCGAGTTATCGTGCTGACGGTCATACGCACACAACGCGTCACGTAATGAGGCAGATAGGCATCGCGACCATCTGCTAGCAAGGTGTAAAGTCATAAATCATTAATAGGATCCACAAACAACGCGTGACGTAATGAGAGAGATGGCATAACCGCGCGCCAACATTCTCAAACGTGAGTTGTGAGGTCATAAGATTTCTAAGCATTGGTAACATTAATGGAAAAACGCCATCACTAAAAACGTTATAATTCGGGGTGGTTATTTAACCCCCTAAGCGAATTCTCCTAGAGTCGAGATCAAGCTAAATCGATTTCTAGTACCAGAAAACGGTAGGTTTACAACTTTCATCAAAATTTTTAGAGCCGTTTTCAAAATAAAATGTACATACATACATACAAGAATTGCTACTTTAAGGTGGACGTTAAGTAACTTTGCTTCCTATACTTCCAATGGAAAAACTTTTGTACACATTTTCTTCACAATTAATGCGTTCCCAAGGATGAAAATTTGAACATCGATTAAAATATCTTCATTTTATAACTTGCAATACTTAATATTTTCTAAAACATAACCATAATTATGCAGTTCAACATTTGTTTGTCTACTGACGTCATGAAAATACAGGTCGCGCCATCTTTTTTCTGGACAATTAATGCGTTCACAAGGATGAAAATTTGAACATCGATTAAAATAGCTTCATTTCATAACTTGGAATACTTAATATTTTCTAAACCATAACCGTAATTATGCAATCCAACATTTTTTTGTCCACTGACGTCATCAAAGTACAGGTCGCGCCATCTTTTCTCTGGTTTCAACACCACCAAAGAAAAAGTCATTGATGTTTAATGTAATTGTGGTTATGTTTTAGAAAATATTAAGTTTTATAAGTTATAATATGAAGTTATTTTAATCAATGTTCAAATTCTCATCCTTGGGAACACATTAATTGTGAAGGAAATGTGTACAAAAGTTTCTCAATTTTTTTTTTTTTTTTTTTGATTGGAGGTTTAACGACCACCGTGAGCAACTCAAATGGGCTATAAGCAGTCGCCCGTCCCTAATTTAGGGTCACTGGTTCCAGGGAAGGGAGAGAGCCAGTGCCTTAAGACAAACACAACATCCATGCCTGACCGGGATTCGAACCCGGACCCCTTACGGACGAATGATCAGAGGCCAACGCCTTAGACCACTGCGCCACAGGGGCGGCGTTTCTCAATTGGAAGTATAGGAAGCAAAATTACTTGACGTCCACCTTAATAATATGGGATAAGGACAATGGAATGAATCGCAATTCTATGTCCTGACCTTTGACCACATATCGTCCATTTTCAATAGGGTTCGTCCCCAGTGGTCCTCTACTACATACTGAAATTTCATCGAAATCGAACCATTTTTACGCACGTTATGACGCATAAGGGCAATGGAACGCATCCCGATTTTATGTCCTGACCTTTGACCCCACTTCACACATTTTGAATAAGGTTCGTCCCCAGGCGGTCTCCTACCACATAGTAAACTTTAATTGAAATCGAACCATATTTACGCAAGTTATGACGCATAAGGGTAATGGAATGATCCCGCTCCTACGTCGTGACCTTTGACCCCATTTGTCCCATTTTCAATAGGGTTCGTCCCTAGGTGGTCTCCTACCATATAGTAAACTTTTATTGAAATCGAACCATATTTATGCAAGTTATGACTCATAAGGGTAATGGAATGATCCCGGTCCTACGTCGTGACCTTTGACCCCATTTGTCCCTTTTTCAATAGGGTTCGTCCCCGGGTGGTCCCCTACCACATACTAAAATTTCATCGAAATCGACCCATTTTTACGCCAGTTATCGTGCGGACAGACGGGCGGACAAAGCTGGAGCATATACGCTTCTTCAACCTACGGTTGTAAAGCGTAAAAAACAACAGATACGATGCGATTTCAAATACTGTTTATTTAAAATTGGAACGCATCCCCGCCATTACATTTTCCTCATGCCATCGATAAATAATTAAATTTATAAGTAACAATATAAAAGAACAGCGTGTATATGGAGAAATATATGTTTATTTGATAAAAAAAATATTTTGCCGGATTTAGTTTCTAGGAAATGATGTTTGCGGAATTACAAACCAGCAGAAAGTTTTAAGAACGAGAATGCAGCGGTTTCAGAGTTAGAAGAAACCGATTTATTTATATCTGGTGTAATATGAGGTAATGTCGTAATACAAGCAAATTTTAACGATTCCGATACATTCAGCTGAGGCTCCAGTCATAGAACGCAAGACCAGACGAAAGGTATCCATCAGTGCTTTACCCAGGACCTATCTAAAACGCGCCGCCAGTTTCATTTTACTAACTGCCCGGCTAAAATTTAAGCGATTCGCGAGGAACAGTGCGGTGTTTCCCACTAAAAACGTTCGATATTAAATCGAACAAACGATGCTATCGAGGTCAGTGCGACAGGAATGTACGCCAAGTATGGCTCTTATTTTGATTGGACACTAAAAGTACAGTAGATCTCAGCTTGCCCGGTACTTAACCTATTTATGTAGATCTAAGTAGGTACGGTAAAAAACCTTGATGTTTTTGAACATCGATGTTTGCGCTTGATATTACAAGAGCTGATACATAAGAAAAAACATCGAAGTCTCATGACCGATGTTTGAAATTGCGAAAGACCCTTCTCTTGGCGAAGTAAATGAATTTCTTTCTTGCATTCTTATAAAGAAGCAGCGTTCGGGTCCGAGTGAATTTTCAAAATGGACGTTAGATGGCAGCACAGCTGTACTCCCACTTCTGCTATGGGTTTACTATCTTTCCCCACCCGAGCGCGCAGTTTTGTTGTGTTGCGTAGTGTATGTCTTTTCTGCAGTGTAACCGTAAGTTATTTCTGCCTGTATTTTGAACTCCTATGTTCTTTCAGCGTTTTGACTTCCAGGGTGGAATCACTTGATGATGGGAATGAAGACCTCACACAAGTGTTCTAAAGAAACACGACAATTTCATTACCTAAAATGAACCTGCATCTCCGACGGAAAAATCATTCCAGGCGTATTGTTATTCAAAGCTTGTTTTTGTTCATGGCTTGTTAATTACCGTTATTAAGTGTACTATATGCAATAATATTCATTGCAACAAAATAACCTGAAAACTTATAATGAGTAAGAAGTCAAATCAGAAAACGACACTCTTAAGTTTATTTAAGAAAAATGAAAGCACGAAAACAACAGAGCCAGCGAATTCCGACAAGAACGTTGTAGATAATGGTCCATTTCAACAAACACAGTTTGCTTTAATAAAACATGTGCTCCTAAATATGGATTATCTGTTGTAAACAATGGTTTGTTTCAAATATTTAATTGGTTAGTGGTAAAAGATAATAGAATGAAGTGTTCCACATGTATAAAATATGTAAAGATACGACCCACATCAAGCAAAAGTGACTTGGGTTACTACAGTGGCGTGCAAAAATTAGGGACGAGACGGTCTTTCGAATGTAACGTCGTGCAGAAGTGCTCCACACTGACTAAAATCATACCATAAGATCCCTAAGATGTAAGAATATATGAAAAGTGAGCAAAACCATCCAAACAAGGAATCCAAAGGATACAAAAGCACTTTATTGAAAAGGTAGGTACGAGAACAACTTGACAGAATACACAAACGTCCATGTCACAGGCGGCTGCCAAGAAAAATCCAGTCTTTAGTAGGGGATATGATCACCCCTGACTGCGTTGCAGGATTTACAACGTCTGTCCATGCTGAGGACGAGGTTTTCAAGGAGCTGTTGAGGCATCGCGGCCCATTCCTCTTGTAGCGCCAATAGCAACTGCGGAATCGTTGCTGGCGACGTGCTGCCTAGAGTCTCCCGAGAAGGACACGTGTTCGATTGGATTTAGGTCCGGGGACCTTGCTGGCCAATCCACGCGTTGTATAGCTTCACTCTCCAACAGCTCTGCGACAGATACTGCACGATGAGATGTAGCGTTGTCGTCCATTAAGAGGAACTCAGGACCCACAGCTCCTCTAAACAGATGCACGTGAGGCAGGAGAACCTCGGTACAATAGCGGACACCAGTGACTGAACCTCCTTGGAAGATGTGGAGGTCAGTACGGCTACCAAACATGATACCGCCACAAACGAGAACTCGGCCACCTCCAAACCGGTCCCTTTCGATGACGTTGGAGGTGAGATTGCGTGTTCCCTGCTCTCTCCAGATGTGTATACGTCCAAAATCGTTCGTCAGACTAAATCGGCTCTCAATCGTAAAGCGAACTCGACCCCATTGCTAATGTGTCCAGTTCTTGTGTTCCTGGCACCACAGAAACCGCCGTCTCCGATTAGCAGGCGTTAATGGCACACACCGTACTGGTCGTCGTGAAAATAGACCACCTTTGTGCAGCCTCCTGGCCACGGTAAAAGGCGATAACGGACGTCCAGTTGTCTGTTGAATGTGCCTTGTGATTTACCCCGCTGTCTGCCGTCTGTCTCTTCTCGCATGCAGGACAATATACCGGTCATCCGCCGCCGTGGTTGCTCGTGGACGACTACAACCAAACTCTCGGACAGCTGTTCCTGTCGTTTGAAATGCTCTCCAATCTCGTGAAACTATGCTGTGATAGATCCCGAACTCCTCGGTCACACTAGTCACACTTCGACCTTCTTCCAACTTCCCAATGACGCTACCTCGGGTAAAGTCACCCAAATGTCGTCTAGTGGATTGCCTGTTGTCCATATCACACGGTGGCAGCAAGTCGACGTCGTTCAAATCGATGTACACCGTGTAATAGAATTCACCGAATTGCTGAGCGTACACCGCCCGTGTTCTTTATACCCTTCCGAGACCCCACCCTCGTCATGCTGCATATATGCACATGCCATACCGTACCATACTCTAGTTTATCTTATGAGTCGTCTTTCGGTCCGTTCTGTCTGCTCGTTCCGCTGTTATGCTAATTTCTCCTCTTCGTCCGTAAGTTTTGCACACCAGTGTATTTCGTGCAAAAAGCTTCGAAAGAAAGTTCAATTGACCATGAACATAGCAAGTTACACACTGATCCCTGTTCAGATAGTATTCCAAAACGTATACTTGACGAAACTGGATTAGGACAAATTCGACGATCAATATCACTTTTGAGCAACTTGCAAAAATACTCTTTTTTGGAAGCTTTAAAACCTATGTCTTTATTCGCAAAAAACGAACTACCACACTGCAGCGTACAAAAAATTGCTTCAACATTGTAAGGCTATGGGTTGTACATGTTTAAACCATCTTGATATTGGAAAACAAAAACATTATATTTCGGAAAGCAGAATGTATGAATTACTCGATATTTTAGCTTCAAAAATTAAATGTGAAATATCACAAAATGTGCATTCAGCAGATTATTCCAGCGTTCTATGTTGTAAATCCTGAAACGGCGAGGGACAAATAAAATAGGTTTAAATGTTCGATGTATTGGTGGCAACCTTGTGTTACCTCGATTCATTCATATGATCCTCGTTGTTTTCCTAATAAACTGAAGAATCCGCATTGTCCCATCAGCAGCACTGAATAAGCAATATATTTATAAAATCTCTACGAAACAGTGATACTCACCATTTCAACATCCAGCAATTTGATGTTTATTAAAACGCTCAATTTATCGGTGGAATCCTTGATGTTTTGCTAATAAGCCGAAGATATAACGCTTCTTCTTTTTCAGAAACGAATGGGCACTTCGGTAGGTAAACTCTCATTTCGATATAACGGCATTTGCTCAACAATTCGACTAATAATATTTGTTAAAACGCTATAAGTATTTTCGATGTATTGGCTCCCGTACTATAGTAGCTAGAAGATATTTTGTGTCGAGCCCCGTAATATACCCCTTACGGTTTTGGGATGAATCAACATGAAATAACAAAGGGCACTGGCATCCGAAGTTGCGTTTGGAATTTATTCCCCAGTGATGTGTGGGAAGTTTGTTTAGACATTTTTACAGTGTTTGGAAGCTGTAGAGCTTCCACAAAAATGGGAAAAATTTATTTAGCACTATTTTTGATAAATAGCTATAACTTGATCATAACAGTGACGTACTGGGTTAATTCTACAGTTGATCCCTGCAATGCAATTAGTCTTCTCAAGAGTGAGTGTGCGTCTTTTATTCCACTGTGAATCGCTTAAAAGTACTTCGCAACTGCAATGTGTGAAAATGCGTTCCAGATGAATTATTACTTATTGACGCCAATGAAATATTACTTATTGAAAGGGGGATAAATTTACTTTGTATCATTGTTTAGTACAACGTTTCATTAACAAATTCATTTTTAGTTAGGACACACCCGGTTTCAATTGTTTCTCATATTCGTAAACATGATGTTTTTTGCTTTTTTTAGAATATATCTGTAACCGAGGAACATTTTGCCATACGAACGCAAATACTTTCATCATTTGAAATACCAGAAAAAATAATACATTTTTATTAATATTTTATGAGGAATACATTGGTGGAAGGAACCATTCGAAGAGACATACATTGAAAGCAGCACGCAAGTAGGAAAATCAAAACTCCAGCAGATACACTTTGGCGCGTGTGAATATCATGAAACTGTAAAAAGAAAGCCTAATGATGAGTTCTATTAATCATGGTTGTTTCTGTTCTTCGTACGTGAAAGTAAACGTGCTTTCCATCTGCGATAAGCAGTGATAGATTATTAATTGAGCAACTTTCTCAATTTTGTTTTCGAGGATTTCTGTCCAACATGAAGATTTCATAGAGTTATAATTAGTTGCACAAATCATGTGCACTATCGTTTGTTTCAAATCATGGCAGAAGGGATATATTTCGAAAACATTGGCAAAGATATTTCAAATGCATTCAACGGTTCTCCCTGAGATTTTCATGCCTTCATTTATTTAAATGCAACAGTGGGATCACTGGCTGAAATTGCAAATTCCAAATTTAAGTCCACACTGTAAATTGATTACATCATACTGTTCGAACAGGAAGCGTTAACAGTAGCTCTCACATTTACCTTGTCTTCAAAGATCCTAGCACCCGATCGAACACACTACAGAGTGTGACCTCTCGGGATCTCTGAAGTTCTTGCATCCCTCTCCCCCGAAGGCTAGAGGGGGCACAGGGACTAATGCCCAGAAAACAACAGCAAAACTATCTCAGCCATTCAACACATGGAACGGCCTTGAAGGTCTAAACTCTGTAAATTCTTTTAATCGTCTCCTTTCATACTGTCTTTCATTCTCTTTCACACTGCACAAAACGCTTCACTATTAATTTACGCACTTTCGCAATTACCTGATCACTTGCTTTGAACTTTGAAAGAAGGCTTCGTAACTGGAAGACATGTGTTCCTATTTTCAATTCACATATATATAATTATTTTTTTCCAAAAACTACTGAAAGAAGTCGATTGTATGTTTAATATTTTTCCTTTCAAAGGGAAAGGAGTTAAGCGTTCGTAAGGTTTTCTACTCTGAAACAGACTCATGAACTCTAAATAAACATGTTTTTCATCGTGCATATCATGTAACTTGTATTAGTCATTTTGCTAATTTTTCAGTACTTTACGTTTAGCACATCCTGCTTTGCCGAAAATTCGTCGAAGGACACGCTGCGACGAACCTGCTTCCAGTACTGCCCCAATACAACCGAGATGATCGGGTTTTACTGCGGCGGCCATTTTATGGGCTGAAAATTACAAGACAGAGCAAACAGTTGCACCTTAAAACGATATGCTTTGTTCAGAAAAAAAAGATGTACATTTGCCATTATTTTTCCCAAAAAAGACGTTTGTATTCAGCTTCTAAGTGGATTACAAAAAAAAAGGTGGACAAAAGATGACCTCGGTTCTGGGAGATTCATAAAATGCTCACCGCAGCATTACCCGGAGGTCATATTTTCGGCGGAGCCACAGATGACGTAGCGGTCGCAGAGTACCTTCGGAGCCCCGTACTTGCAGGAAAAGTTTACGGTAAAAATATTTACAACGCGTTGTAAAGCTGAAATTTTGCTCTCGTTCTTTTTCAAATTGAAAACTTTAAAATATGTATGTAACTTTTTCTCGTAATGTTTGCCGAGGAATGTTTTAATTTATTCCAGGGCTTGCAAGGAAACTTTTATGCAAAATGACAGGGTATTTTTCAAGTGATGCTATTTTTTTGAAATTGTTTCGATGAGGAATTTTTTTTCTAGTTTTACTCATCGGTCTTTCTTTTATCTTGGCTGATGTGATCACTGCACGCTATAAGAGAAAATATAATAGCGAGTAATGCGACACCTGCTAAGACCTAACAAACTCTTATTTCACATTAGGATGTAAAATACTGACTCTCAAGAAATAGATAAAAGTTACAATTAAAAGCATTTGACGTGAATGTTTTCAAATGAAATTTTAGTATTTTATTCTAAAATGATTATATATAAATATTAAAATTTTTTGATGTTTTCAATTTATGGTTTTGTCTTTAGTTTGTTAAAAACGCTCTTATTCCTAACGGAATATCAGCGTATATTCAGCCCATAACTTACGTTTTTCAGAGTCGTAGTCTCTAGAGCAGGTTTTCTTTTTTCCCATTGTGTTGGGGAATGTGCCCTTCCTAGTTTCTTACTTCGTCGGGTTTCTGCACCCATTCGGGAGCTTTTTTAACAATTAGCGCAATGACCTCCGCCAAAGCCGAATTTCTTGTGCGTTGTATAAAAGTACGTGAAATAAAGAGAATGTTTATGATTTAATTGTCTTTAGTTAATAAGTGGTCAGTAATGCTGAGTGAATGTTCAAGAACCACTATCCGACAGTATTATTTTTACGAATGGAGAGCTTGTTTTATTCCTAATAAGTTGAATGGTTAACACAGGTTTATCTGAGTTTACTGTAAGAATCTCTCTATCCGCCTATGCAGGGAATTCTGAGATCCCAACGGAGGGACGCTTTGTTGTGTGTCTGACCAGGGAGATATGTTATTTCAGAAGACGAAAACTTCCACATTTAAGTACAATATAACTAAAATCGCATGTCTCTTAAGAACATCGACTTGCCCCTTAGGAACATAGTGTGGTACATTTCGAACCTGGTTAAGTGTTCATCTAGACAATATACAGTGGTGTAAAAAAGTATTGTATCACCTGCAAAAATCGTGAATTTTGAAATTTAATTATTTCTTTAACTAACTAATTTTCATAGTTATTTCATCATCTACATGTCTTTAGGTGCCACATTTAATGCAGATTTTAAAAATGTCTTAGTTTTTCCAGGGCTTTCAAGGAAACCCAATTCTGCAAAACTGATGTCACTTTAGAATTCAACTTGCCTAAAATAACTCAAATTCGTTCAAACATCTTCGGCACATAAACAAGTCTTGTTTTTGTTGTTGGATTGAGTTATGAGTTCATGGAAACTTGAAGACTGATCTGAAATAAAGGGGGGGCGCCCCGGTGGCGCAGTGGTCTAAGGCGTTGGCCTCTGATCATTCGTCGGAAGGGGTCCGGGTTCGAATCCCGGTCAGGCATGGATGTTGTGTTTGTCTTACGGCACTGGCTCTCTCCCTTCCCTGGAACCAGTGACTCTAAATTAGGGGGACGGGCGACTGCTTATAGCCCATAAAAAAAAAAAAAAAAAAGGGTTTTGAGACTCTCGTGTGAAAGCAGTTAAGAGCGAGATCACAATTATGAAAACACTATAGAATGTAACTGTATCTAGTGCCAAATAAACACAGATACCAAACATAACACAACAGCATAGAAATTAGCGAACGTTTAAATACAGTTCACCTATATATATATATATGTAATACCCATTCGAGAGTGTGTTTCTCTCATCAGCTTTTAATGTAAGAAATGCATTACCATTTCTAAATGAAAATACGTATTACTTTTCAGCTGTTTTATCTTTTTGAGGTTAAACTTAGCCAATTCTGAATCGCAAATGTACATTACATGATTACTAAAATGAAATCTCCTACTCCACTTATCATAGTGAGCTGAAAAATTATAATAACGATGCTCCAAATTTCAGTTAAGTAAATAAGCTGATTCTTAAGTATCATGATTTTCACTACCCCAATTCTAATTTCAATGTGTAACGAGTAGCATGAGTAGATGAGAAACTAAATTCGCTGACTTAAGTCTACACAAAAGTAACCGCTTGGTAAATGGAGATTTCAGAAGAAATGGAAGTGTGGTATATATGTGAACATAATTCCATCGCCTTTACCGTCTCTAATCTGTGGAGTAGGCTGATTAAAACGAAAGCGCTGCATTTAAGATCCATTTAAAAATCAAATAACATCATCTTGTTGAGAGCCTTCCTAACGTAAGACGAGTTACTTTTCGGAACTTCCCTCGTCCAGTTAAATTAAAACAAACTACTCACTCATTTACCTTGAAAAGAGAAACATGTTCAAAATAAAAAAATTCTAAATGCCAACATTGGAGGAACATATTTATTCAGTAATATCAATAAATCATAGAAAGCTAATAATTCTTATATTTTGAATAACAACATATTACAATTCGAAAAACGGCTGTTACTACGGAATTGATTTGCATTATATCTTTGGCATATAACTACAAGAATTCTTACACACGAATTTGCAAATCATAGCATGCCGGATCTATAGCCCTGTTGCAGCACCTTTGCTTGCCAATTTTTCGACTATTCGTTCGTGTCTCAATGTTATGGATTTGAGCAAAAATATAGAATCAGTTCTTTTTTACATAAGACACCTACAGGACGATATAAAGACAAAAGTTCACAAAATTATGGAATTTAACTTTCCGCCCTGTTGCTGTTGGGAAACGTGTACCTGTTGAGGAAATTATCTAAAGTTTTAAACATGTGCACATGTAAGTGGTAATAATTTTACTAAACCAGTGGTCCAGATAGGACACGAGGGACCGCTTACGATTTCTGCAGTGGCCAATGGCTGTCGTTAGAAACTGAAGCGAAAAAACACAGACCAAATTGTCATACCGCCATTTGAATAATTGTCTGCTTGATAAGAAAATAAACAAATAATTATATTATTTATTCATAAGGCAACATTCCATGCACCACCTTCCGGACAAATTACGAATCGTTTAGGTCCAAACGTTTTATTAATGCAAGCTTCAAACTTCTCAAAAATGAAGTAATTATAAATATCTATATTTTCCAATAATTTATTAAACGTTTCGAGTGACATTCAAGTCATTTTAAATAAGTATATGGTGAAATAACGAAGCGGAGTTTTCTAATCGATTTTTAAATAATTTAATGTCCGTAGGTTTATATGCTTTAGTACCGTTTGGCAGCAGAAAAGCATGGTTAAACAAATTCTTTTTTCGTGCAAGTTTTTTAAGTTCAAAATGTATTCCCATGATATTAGCTCAAATATGAAATTGCTCTATAGCTTTCCAGTATTTTAGGAATAGTATATTCCTGTCATCTGTCACTCTCTCTCCTTGTCTCTCACCCTGTGATTTGTTGTTAACATAAATACGATGCTGTAATACATTTATTTGTTCATTTACCCGTCTACCTTCCATCTAAACCAAAAATTAGCCAAACATCTTCAAAGTGGGAATGTTTGTTAGATTGCAGAACTCAAATTGTAAATGCAGAAATAACATCTACAAATGCACGTTTTACCCACCACTTGTTGTGACCATGGCATGTGTTCTGAAAAAATTCCTGTATTTATCATATATCTGTAAATTTTCATGAATATATTTCCTTAAACAACGAAGCATTAGTTTTAACAACTTATGAACATTCTGTAGTGTTTTTGTGCTAATATTTTATACCTATTTCTTTTCTAAATGGTTTTCATATATTTCAGAATATGTCTGCTAGCAAAACTTTTCAAACGGTATGGATATTATATTTCTGGAATTAATAGTTATTTTTGATCGTGAAAATGCTTTTCCTTTAACCCTTTAACCGGCCGGTCTACGGGAACAAAATGTCGCCGAAAATCACCCGAAGCTTGAACGCGTACTGTCTCCAAATTCACCTTCCTCTTCCGAAAAAACTGGTCCCATTGCGGCGGAATTTCAGCTTTTCCAACATAGCGATTGCTGTCCCCCTTCTCACCTCAGCGGGTGGAACGCAAGCCTGTGACAGGGATTAACGATGCCATCAAGTGTCCTTTATGCACCCTTCTATGACCCAAGGCAAGAACAGGAAGGCCAGTCTCCTCCAACACAATTCTTGCTGAGTCGGTCGGAAGAAAAAATTAAAAGAAAGAATCAACATGTAAAGACAGTGATGCATCCTACATTGGGGGAAAAAAAAGAAAACAGTTTTACATCAGCATACATTGGATTTAACCATAGGGGTCGAATCGTATGTAGACGGGAACACGCGTTCCCCTCAACTTCGGTTTTCGAGAACACCCCTAAATTTTTGAATAAAGTTTTTGACATAACATATTACTCTTTCCTAATTTTTTAAATTTCAAAACTTTGTATTTATAAAATTAAAATTTAAATCAAAATAGTTGTGCTCTATATTTTTCTAAAACCAAATACATCGATATGAAGTTACTTTTGTTTTCATACCACTGTGTGTTATGAGTGGCGCACATCCGGGCAAAACCCATAAGGTCCGTCCCCTTTCGCTACCCTTCCAAAAAATTCTTGTCCATTGCTCAGATGAAAGAACAAAAATTATTTTTAAATTACTTTATTCCAACGGATCCAGGAAAACTCGTACACTTTCTCATGCCGCTGAGAAAAGTGCAAAGGGCGGAAAACTCGTACACCCTTTCAAGTAAGGGGATATACACAAATTGCGTTTCGGTCCAAGATTTTGACAAAGTGTACGAGTTTTCCTAGCTGAACAAAACGGAATGTACCAGTTTTCCTAGGGATCTCAATGGGTATGTAAGATCAAAAAGGTTTATGCAGAACCTTTCTGACTCCTTTAATCTTGAGTTATGATTTTCCCAAGTAGCACGTGACGTTTAAAAGACGTCGCATTTCGGTTGCAAAAGTTGATATTTGGTCTTCCGTACAAAGACTACGTTTGATAAACGTTTGTTAAATGTTACATCCGTTACCGTTGCGATTTTGTCACATTCATTACGTTTGCTAAACGTTGCATTTTCGTCATGTTAGCAAGGTCACAGCTAATCTTTGGCGTGACATTACATTCAGGCAAAAAAGAACAAAATTATACTGTTGATAAAACAGTAAGCTTGTGTATAATTGATAAAGATGATTGAATTCCTCCTTTTTTTTTTTTTTTTGGTTATACGACTAGAAGATTTTATTCCATTGGTTTTCAAGCAGCTTCTGGTCTGCGGCTGCGTCGTTCTCTAACCTGCTGTTACGTCACTTGTACTACGGACGGTGAGTTATGGCAAGGCTGAGCTCGATCGTCCAGAGCTGCATGCCTAATCGATGGATTTTATCGTTCTTAAAAGGTAAGTTATTTTCCTGTTTCAATTCATAGGCTTCGATTTCGAAAACAATTCATGTATTCGCTTCGTAACTCGTGGAGATTCCCGTAACACGTGAAGACATTCATGTATTCGTTTCGTAACATATGAAGACATTCATGTATTCGTTTCGTAACACGTGGAGGTAGGCTTAACACGTGAACACATTCATGTATTTTCTTAACAGGTATATATATCATCGACTGCATTTTAAACTAGGAGTAGTAAAGAATTTGTTAGATTTTCGGATCTAAACACAGCTGATTCGTTTTTAATTTTGTATTTTCGTGAAAGAGTAACAAAAATATATTTCACGGAAAAGAAATTTTAGACCTTTTCATTTTTATGAGCTACTGATTATTTGGTTAGATTTTTAAATAACAAATGCAGCTAGTTGTACAAGAAATTCTAATTCTTCAAATGTTTAGAGAGTATTGAATTTATACTTAATTACTCAAATGTGCTTCCGTGTAGCAAACATTGTTACAAACGCAGCTTATTGGTATGTTAGTTATAAAGGATACTCTATATTACTGTTATCATATATTAGATCAGCATTTCTTAGGGCTCATTCAGCCAGTTTTTTGCAAGAAATATATTGTGTGTAGAGTAACAAACGGAATAAGCTGTTGGAGAGATACTTATTAAATCCAGAAAGCTTCAAGGTTGAAAAAAATTCAAAACCCACCCTGTACAGAGTCCTGTGGCCAAGAAGTATATTGTCAGTCACAATTCAAAGTCTACGTAAGGCACGGCACGCAAAAATTTAACTTTTTTTTTTTTTTTTTTTTTTTGAAAATGCACGTTTTATACCAGATGTGAATTAAGCTTACTGAAATCATAATGTATCTGTATCCAAATGGAATATATACAAATATCCAATGCAACATTTTGTTAGACTGTGGGCGTACACACTTACATTCAAATGTGCCCATCTCCCCTTCCACATATCAGAGTTGTGCCTATCAAATAATGAAGCAGAGGAATGCTATTGAACCTGTCACAGGCAAGGTGGCCAGTTGCTTTGCTTTTCCAGTTACAGTTTACTAAATTTTTGTTCAAATTTCAGGAATGCAGGGGTGGGAGAAGTTGGAAGCAGATTTGTATAAAAATAAAATGTATCTGTGAACACAACCATTGAAACAAAACTTGCTGCAAACCTGCATATCACGATGACAATATAAGATAATTTAAAGAAACAATTAAAAAATAATTATTAGGACATTACAAATTCCGATGACGGCAAAATACAATTGAATATGTGTGTGAAATTGACCTTTATGGCAAAATATTGGATTATGAACCTCATAAAAACAAGAGAATTAAAAGAAACATTTTATACCCAGAAAACAGTTCCACTGTGGGAGTACACACTTACATTCAAATGTGCCCATCTCCCCCTTCCACATATCAGAGTTGTGCCTATCAAATAATGAAGCAGAGGAATGCTATTGAACCTGTCACAGGCAAGGTGGCCAGTTGCTTTGCTTTTCCAGTTACAGTTTACTAAATTTTTGTTCAAATTTCAGGAATGCAGGGGTGGGAGAAGTTGGAAGCAGAGTTGTATAAAAATAAAATGTATCTGTGAACACAACCATTGAAACAAAACTTGCTGCAAACCTGCATATCACGATGACAATATAAGATAATTTAAAGAAACAATTAAAAAATAATTATTAGGACATTACAAATTCCGATGACGGCAAAATACAATTGAATATGTGTGTGAAATTGACCTTTATGGCAAAATATTGGATTATGAACCTCATAAAAACAAGAGAATTAAAAGAAACATTTTATACCCAGAAAACAGTTCCATTAATGAACCTTTAAAAATTATAAATAGTATTTTCAACAGCTTAGTTCAAAAATTACTGTGCTGCCCCCAGTGGCGCAGTGGTCTAAGCGATGGCCTCTGATCATTCGTCCGAACGGTGTCCGGGTTCGAATCTCGGTGAGGCATGGATGTTGTGTTTGTCTTACAGCACTGGCTCCCTCCCTTCCCTGGAACCAGTGACCCTAAATTAGGGACGGGCGACTGCTTATAGCCCATTGAGTTGCTCACGGTGGTCGTTAAACCTCCAATAAAAAAAAATACTGTCGACTTACAAATTACTTAAGGAAAAGATTTTAATTTAATAACTAGTTGCTGCAAGAGGAACCTGGCAATAAAATTTAAATTCCTTCTGTGTAAAGGAAACTTTTGATACAGTTCCTATGTACTGAGAAACAGGCCTTGATAAAATCTAGAGGCCACAAACGTCCAAATGTGCCCATATTGGCAAACTCTGCTGATAATTTGAAAACTATCGGCGTGCGCACATACTTTTACATTCTACTACTTTGGTTGGAAGTATAGTTTTATGAGGATTTTTTTTCTAATTTGAATTAATTTTCTCTCAACAATATTATTTTTGAACACATATCATTGCTCCTTTGTTTCTGTAATGCTTCAAAACCATCTTGATAGCTGTTTACTTTTGGTGCTACTGGTTTTGAATTTAATGTTCACTTTGAATTTTGTAGCTGTTTGTTCCCAAATGGCCAGAGTAATAGACCAATTTTTGTATTTGCTAGTTGAGTCTGTATCTTCAGATTTCTCTGAATGAATAATCTTTTCTAAGCAATTAAATTAAAGAGCCACAAACCAATATTTCTATTCACTGTCGGATTAATACTTTTCCGACTAGGCCAGTGCTTCCTAATTAGCCTTTCTCTGAATTATGGATCTCTTCTATTATCAGATCGTTAAGGGCAACAGATTAAAGGCTGGATCACGTAGCTACGCTGTGTAGCAAAGCCGTACAAACTGTAACAGTTTGATTGTACACATTTTTTCAGCAATGTATGTATGTATATATATATACTGGTCACAAAAGGTTAGGGATATTGCATGAAGTGAAGCCACGTAACAAACGCCAGAGTGTGTTTGTTTTTAAAAGAGTGTGTTTGTTTGCAAAAACAATTCAATGGGCAATTTCTGCTCACAACAAGTAGTACCACAATATAGACAAAAGTGTATATTCAGAGAATGTCCAAACCTCTGGATTTCAGTATCCAGTAACACTAACTATGTGTCGAAGAACGTCTTGACACCTACGAAGCATACTTGCAGTGACATTATTGATTAGTGTTTGATGCAGTTAGTCCCATATTAGTCAACACATTAGAGGTCTGCCAGTATACTGGGGTATGGAATGCGGTTATCTAAACGTTGCTGTATAGATTCCCAAATTTTCTTAGTAGTATTAAGGTCAGACCTGAGGTAGCTGTAAGGATTCGATCTTGTGGTTTTCCAGCCAGGGCCGGTCCAAGGGGTAGGTAGGCCAGGTGGTAAATGTGTAGATTAGCGTCCTAAATTATTTCATTGAAAAAATTTTAGTACCTGGAAAAAGTGCGATGTACAGATTTTAGTGTATGGAAATTAATGTCAAATGGTGCAAAAATTGCATATTTTAAATGTGTTTTAAAGATATATTTTTTTCGTAATATTGACCTGTGAGTCTGACGCTGTGAAGAGAAGCTGCGGTAGGCCTAATGTATTGCTCCGGCAAAGAATGTGAAGCTTTGGTTCTTTAAAAGGAAGGTTTCTTGCTGTACCAAAATGATGGGCGGAAGAGTACAAGAGAAAGAGGTTATGTTGTTGGCAGGAGAGCAATAAATGTAGTGATACGCTACAGAAAATAGGTCCACAGCATCTACCCTTTATTTTGTTGTATCCTGTATGTTGTTGGCAGGAAAAACTGGGAAAAAAACTCTTCGATTTGCAAAAGATATGTATGAGTAAGATAGAAACTGACCTGCGAACAAGCTATTAACACAGGAGAACCAAAAGTGCAGTGACACAGCAAATCAGCTATGAATGGAAGCTGTTCAAACCAGAACCGAAAGTTATAGTTCCCCAGTTTCCTATACAACATAGAAAAGCATGTTAGTACTTTCTACCATGCTTTTCTACGTTCTTTCGCATACCACGAGTATGCGAAAGAACGAAAAATTTCTCAACATCGCTTTAAAAACAATGACAAAACATGAACGAACTATATTGTGTAGCGTATGAGTATAACACGGCTCGCTCTCGTGGTAACAAAATACGCGATTGGACTTGTAGTTGTCCGCGCATGAATTAAACGCTGCAGCGAATCTTCCTTTCAATGAAGCTAAGCTTCACATCGTCGCCGTAGCGATGCACAGAGTCACACAATATAGACGTACACGCGTACGCCATACGTGGATAGTTTGCAAATTATTAGCAGATTTTGCAGATAGTTTTTGCTTGTAGATTAAAAAAATAAAAATGTTATTACAGCAATTAAAACACTTAAGGTTTTACTAAGATTAATATATTTAATTCTATCTTAACATGAGAATGTTCAACTATTTTTCACATCTTCCGATAGAGTTATTTTGTTTTTGCAGAAGTTTCTGGCCTCTTGATTTTATCAAGGCCTGTTCTCAATATATAGGAACTGTAACAAAAGTTTCATTTACACAGAAAGATTTTTTTATTTTATTGCCAGGTTACTCTTGCAGTTGCCAGTTATTAAAATAAAATATTTTCCTTATATATTTTATAAGTACTATTTTTGAATTAAGTTGTTAAAGATGCTATATATAATTTTTGAAGGTTCATTAACAGAACTGCTTTTCTTGATATAAAAATTAGTCTCTTGTTTTTATGAGGTTCATAGTCCAAAAATTTTTAAGTTTTGGCCTTAAGGTCCATTTTACACACATTTTTGCGGATTCAGTCGTAATGTCCTTTTGCCCTCTCTGGAATCTGTAATGTTCTAATAATTATTTACTGTTATATTAATTTTTCTTTAAATTATCTCGTTCCATTGTTATCGTGATTTGCGGGTTTGCAGCAAGTTTTCTGTTTCAATGGTTGTGTATGCAGTCACATTTTATTTGAATGCACCTCTGGCGATGCATTAGGCCTACCGCAGCGTCTCTTCACAGCATCACTCACAGTTCAATATTATGATAGAAAATCTTTAAAACACATTTAAAATATGAAATTTCTGCACCATTTGCCATTAATTTCCGTACTCTAAAATCTTTACGTCACACTTTTTCGAGGTACTGACATTTTTCCGACGAAATAATTTAGGACGCTAATATACATATTTACCGGCCAGGTAGGCAGCCACCAAATGGAAGGGATGCCCATAAATTTTCTTACATAGTAAAATTATCCGCTAACTTTTTCTTTTTCTTTTATGAGCTAGTCTGTATTTGCCACAAAAATGAAAGCTGAATACTCCTTTGTTGTTTCTCTGACACATGCAGAGTTCCTATATATATACCAACAACAACAAGAAGCATTTTCAATTCTTGTGCGTTTTTTTTTTCTGAGAATTCTTCTCTGCTGCTTTTTTACGCATTTGGGTTTTCAGGGGGAAAAAATGAACCTTTTTTTTTTTTTTTTTTTTTGTTCCTTCCTTATGTTTGTTGACATTTTTATATACACTAAGTGGCCACTTTATTATGACTACCCGACAGTTTTAAGCAAATGAGCTATGGCTGCACGCTGTTGACGCCAGAGGGTGAGGCTAGTATAAAAAGAGAAAGCTTAGTGCTTGCGACAATAGTAGAAGTGATTTTTGGGTGAGGAGATGGGTAAAAATGCAATTTGACGGACTTTCAACGTAGGATGATTGTAAGAGCTCGGAGCCATGGAGCGAGTATCACTGAAACCGCCGCATTCATGAAATGTTCCAGAGCCACTGTTGTTAAAGTGTTTAAAGACTGGACTGTCAGCCAAAAAACTGGGTCTCTACGTGCAACGTGTGGTCGTCATCGACTAGTGACTGCTCGGGCGGACCGGAGTGTCCAGACTGGTAATAGGCAACAGTGCAGCAATTACAGACCATCTTAATCAAGGATCCCTCAAATGATCTGTGCACGCACTGTTCGCCGTACACGGCACGGATGGGATATGGCAGAAGGAGGCCTGTTCGAACACCTTTGCTGTCTGCAGTTAACAAGAGAAAATGTCTCCACTTCGCACAGGAGCATAAGGATTGGACAGTCGATAATTGGAAAAAAATTATTTAGTCCGATGAATCACGTTTTCAGTTGCACCATGCCTATGGCCGAGTGAAAATTTGGCGGAAACAGCACGAAAGCATGGACCCCAAATGCATTGCTACAACCCTTCAAGCTGGTGGAGGCAACGTTATGGTTTGGGGAATGTTTTTCTGGCATGATTTGGGCCCTTTAATTCATATTGATCAACGTCTGACTGGCACATCATATCTAAACATCGTTGCAGACCAAGTACATCCTGTCATGTGGATGGTTTATCCCAATGGCGATGGCTACTTTCAACGAGATAATGCGTCTTGCCATAGTGCTCGTATTGTACAGGATTGGTTTCAGGAAAATGCCGGTTAGTTTACTTTGCTTAGCTGGCCCCCACAATCTCCAGATCTCAACCCCATTGAGAATTTGTGGGATGAAGTTGAACAAGCTATCAAACAGCTGGATACACAACCCTGCAATTTCACACTCCTGGAAAGTGCTATTCATCAAGCATGGTCTTAGATTCCAAAAACCACCTATCAACATCTCGTGGAGTCCATGCCACGAAGAATCTACATCGACGTAGTATTAAAGGCAAAAGATGGTCCAACGAAGTACTGAGGGGGTGGTAATAATAAAGTGGCAACTCAGTGTATAACAATAAGGCTTGAGTGACAAGCCTTATTGTTATGTACATCTTGGAAATAAATCCCAAATTCCCACAGCCTAGGGTAAAGCGGGAAAAAAACACTTTTTACTATGAAGCTCCTACAGATTGCGAACCATATATATATCAATGGTTTTCTTTCCACTCATTGATAGCGCATTGTTTGCCATTCAGGAAAGATTTACTCAGTTGCAAAAACTTTTCAACGCTTCGGGTTTCCTTTATAATTTGAAGAAATTGCCTGACAGGGGATTCTTTAAAAGAAAAGTGTATTCAGTTAGAAAAATTCCTTAAGGATGCTGACAGTGAAGAAAAAGATATCGATGGGGAGCAACTGTTTGAAGAGCTGAGGCTTTTGCAAGCACTTATGAGCAAATGCAGCTCAGCTACTACAATAGAAGCTCTAAACTTCATATTCCAGTATGATATGGTTCATTGTTATCCCAACAGTAGGATTTGCTTTCGAATATTGCAATTCCTGTCTGTAGAAAGCGGGAAAAGAAGTTTTAATAAATTAAAGCTGATAAAGACTTATTTGAGATCTACAACGATGCAGGAACAGCTATCGGCTTTATCAATCATTTCTATTGAAAACGATATTGCACCAAAAAAATTTCTGAAGCAAAGAGGTTTTTGCAAAGTAAAGCCAGACATGAAAGTTTCATGTAAATAACACAAACAACTATGTATGATTCAGTCATTTTGTGAGTAAAATTATCATTATTATATTGGACTATTTATTTGTAGCATAGCATATAATAGTGAGTTAGTGACATATCTACTGAGCATGGGAAGTTGAGATTAGAGCTATTTGCTGTGTTTGGGTCCATACTGCAAAAAAAAAAAAAAAAAAAAAATGGGGGGGGGAATCAAAGGAGTCTTTCTGGCTGTCGGAAAAAAACAGAAAAAGTTGAATGCCATGATGACAGCACTTTCAATAGGTTTCTTCAGTGGTTTAGCTTTTTTCTCTTCCTTTTTTTTTTTAATAATTTTCATTCCAGTTAATTGTAACTGCAGCTTGTGCTCATTTTGGCTTTTCACTTTACTAGTAACTTGTTTTTCAGTGTTTACTTCCCTTTTTGTTTCTTCTTGCTTGATTCTTAATATATATAAAGATAAATTAAAATTTGGGGGTATATCATAATTCATAATAAAATTTTATAAACATAATTTACCCGCACTAATGAGGGCAAACTTTTGAATGTGATTTACATTAAGAAATAATAGGGCATTCAAAACAGTTGAATTATATAAAGAAATTGCATAAATTATTTTTTTTCTTTTTAAATTTTACTCAGGTATGGTTATTCATGGCTCTAGTTAGGAAAGTTAGGGATGTTATGCAAAACACAGATGAGTGTAAATTAAGTACAACCTCCTGTAGCTTTAAAACTTGAGCTTATATCCCTCAGATCAGTATTTCCCCTCCTACCAGTAGATCTCTCTGTAGAGTACAACTGGATCACCCTGTGAAAGTAAACCAAGTTGGTGACTTCACCAAGTTGGTAAATATAATATTAGTGGAATTAAAGGATTAAACCATGTGTGAAATTATAGAATAAATAAGCAACATTTATTCACAATTAAATAATTTATTTTAAGATCTATAGTTTTGTTGAGCCTTTAGCTCGGCTTCATCAGGACAAAGGGAGCATAAACATTCATATGTGACATCATCAGGTAGTTGATGATCATGGATTTTGGTGAATTGTCTCCATGCAATTGAAAGAAATCGAGTAGGTGTCATGTTGTTGACAAGTCATAAAGAAAAGTCATGGAAACAAATTGGTGTTTTCTACCCATGTATATCGTGCAGTACATCTATGCGTTACAGAGGATTCCTTGCAGAAAAAGCTAGATTTTTGCCGCCGCAGTGGTCTAAGCACTGGCTTATGACTGTTCGGTTCTTCCAAGTGGGTTGGGTTCGAATCCCGGTGAGGCATGGATGTTGTGTTTGTCTTACGGCAGTGGGTCTCTTCCTTCTCTGGAACCAGTGACCCTAAATTAGGGACAGGCGACTGCTTATAGCCCATTGAATTGCTCACCATGGTCAGTAAACACAAAAACAAAAAAATAAAAAAAAGTTATGATTTTTTTTTTAAAGAAATTGTGGCACACACAGGATATAGATTGATATAGATTGTCCTTTTGTTGTAGACAAAGCTGTCCAGAAATTTAGGAACTTTCAAATGTTTAAATTTCAAAGTTATTTTGAAATCTATAAACAAGGCAAATTTTTGTGGATCAAAAGACTACGTTGAAGACATAACTGGGGAATTTATCACATCGCTTGTGAATGTGGACTTTCATGTATAGGACAGATCTGTAGAGCTTTTAAGTTTTCATGTGAAGGAACACATGACTTATGTATGGAACTGAAGAAGTTGTCTATAGCCCAACATTGTCATGAAAATAACCAGATTTTTTTTAAATGCTACGCTTATTGATAAACCTGATTTGACTATCAAGCTTAATATATTAGAAGCTTTCCACATCTAGTGCAACTGCTCATGGCTTGTCAACGACATGACATCTACTAGATTTCTTTCAAACACGTGGAAACAACTTGCCAAAAGCAGTGACTGTCAGAATGCTGATGATGTCACGATAATTTGAACGTTTGCACTCCATTTGTCCTAATGAAGCCAAGCCAAATGCTCAGTGAAACTACAGTAGATTTAAAATCTTAAAATAAAATATTTAATTGTGAATAAACATTGCTTATTTAAAATATTCTATCTCTACAGCCCAACTATTGAAGTCATAAAATATATTTGGGAATTACTTGGAGCAAAAACATAACGTACAAGAGCATTAACCAGAAAAGAAATCATGTGTTTCTTTGGAAAAAAAATAAAATAACCGTTTGCAGTGGGTGTTTTTTAAGTAACCCCCCACACACACACCTGTTTATTGGGGGGGTAAAAATCCTGCTTGATCTGCAGCATTTCCATTCGGTGGAAATTTTGTGTGTAGCTAGCTTGCAAAACTCCTAAAGCAGCAACTGCATCAATCTGCCGTACACCTGCATGTAACATGTCAACAGCCCTATTTCTGATGTCAATACTTAAACGTCGTCTGGACATCTTTTCAAGTTAATCCTACTCTGAAGGAAATGCATTCAGCAAACTTGTAGTCCAAGCAGTGAGACGACCTGTTTTCTACTTCTCGGAAGCTACTTTTATCGGAGCTTGCACACACACACACACACACACACACACACACACACCAACCACATGATGTGTCATCATGATGCTAATTTATGCTGATAACCTATCTCCTGTAGTCACTAAATATGCATATCACCATGTTTCCCTTTTGAAACCATAATATCCCAAACTTTTTGTGGGTACTGTATATATATATATATATATATATATATTTTCTTATGATTCAGAATACATGAATTGTGTTTGAAGCCTATGAAAATAATGAAATGAATGCATGAATTGTTCATTTGTTTCATTATAACTTTTTGTGACCACCTATGAATTGAAACAGAAAAAGAACTTATACATTTTAGGAACTTGAAGTTAATGTTATGTACAGAAATAGAGAGAAGAGCACAGCACAATGTCAGAGTACAACAACAAATGGCATTAATGAACAACCAATAGAAGAAAATATTTTTTTCTGGTTGGTCAAACAATGCAAAGAGTTACTCGTGAAATGAGTATATATGAGTAGCAACAGAATTTAACCCAAGACAGAACAAACTAGATTGGGTGGCTGTTTTCATATCTTATTTGCATACAAATTTTTGAAAAAGGTGTTTCAACATGCATAATCAATTGATTCTTACAATTATTTATATGCTACGTACTGTTTGTTACACAATAGGACCCTCAAGCGGAAACTAAAAATTGCAATTTCTAAGCACAAGATATAAACTAGGGACATTACACTAAACAAACTTCCTGAAATACTAAGACAATTATAACCAAAAATTAAGTCTAAATTCGCAAACTAGTGAAAAAAAAGATTAAGAACCAAATACACATGGGTTGAAAAAATACAAAGCAACTAACATACCAAAATAAAAGGCTCCTCTGTAAAAATACAGAAAAAATGATAAAGAAACGTAAACTGAGATATAAATACACAGATCTGCAGCAGAAACACAGATAGCCTTTAGCTACACTTAAAAGAAAAATTAAAAACAAAGCTGTGAAAGTACTACTTGATTTATCTCCCAGCATTATTTCAGCTCACATTTCTAATAATCTATCAGCTAAATTTCAGATGTGTCCAAAAAACTCTTAAATGAACAACACAACTGACTCAGTTTTATGTTGCAATAACTTAGATGTTAGTGGTATTAAAATGTCTACTTTATGTTCAGTTAAATATGAGCAACTGAATTTTCAAGAAAATTGCAACAGCCACAACGAAGCCAGTGAAATGGACTTGAGTCAAAACATAGTTTGTGAAGTCGTATACCTTGTGAACAATAAATATACAGGGTGCCCGAGAATTATTGGACACAGTACAAAATTATGTAAAACAAAACATTAAACAGATAGAAAGAAACTGACTGTACTAACTTACAATGTAACTACACATGTTAATAAATTTCGATGTAAGATCCCTTGGTTGCTCGTAGTACGTCCAAGCGATACTCGATTTCATGCCATGTATTGCCAAGCATCTGAAAAGATATGGAATTAATAGCAGCTGTGATATGCTGCTTCAGTTCCTGCAAATCAGTACAAGGTGTCTGATAGGCAGGATCCTTCACATAACCCCACATGAAATAATCCAATGGAGTTAGATCTGGGGAGCGAGGAGCTATGGAATGGGACCACCATGCCCAATCCATCTGTTGGGTAAAATGCTCATTTAGGCACTTGCGTACACACATTGACCAATGCGAAGGCATGCAGTCTTGTTGGAAAACGACGTCATATCTTTTGATCTGGGGTATAGGGAAATTTTCTAACATATCCAAGTAAATGTCACCATTTATGGTTTTTTCACAGAAGAAAGGGCCAATCACTTCTCTTTTTTATAGGGCGCACCACACATTAACTTTTGGAGAATCACGTTCCAGTTCAATAGCAGCATGAGGCGGTTCACTGCCCCATATCCAAACAAAACATAGTTTACGAAGTGAAACAATACCTCATACATGAAATGTGGATTAATCACTAAAAATTACAGTACTTAGAAAGTTTTTATCGTTTCCCACTTGATTCAGCATATCCACAGCAAAATCGTATTGCAGAGTGTGATTATTTACATGCATCTTTTGCACTATTTGAATTTTATAAGCATGAAACTAATTTCTTGTGCAAGATATCATGAACTGTCTATTTTGGAATGCACAGTTCTCTGCTTGCTTTATGAACGGATTTCCTGGGGCTTCGTCGGAAACTTTCATAGCTTGGTCAACCATCTCACCTCTGACGCTAGGCCTACCGGTTCCTCCACGATGTTCCACATTGCCAGTTTCTTTAAACTGTTTCATTCACCGCTTAGTTGAATTTGTTGACGGAGGATTACAACCATACTCTAAACGGTACCGTCTTTTAACTTTAATGACAGACTTTAATTCCGCAAACCATAACACACACATCGCCTTCTGCTGTATGGATGACATGACTACTGATTGCGCATTTCTCATAAATTCCTCATCAGGCCACACCTAGCGCCATCTATCGGATTCTGGGAGTAACAATTCTGCAATACAAAAATATAGGAACCGTGTTAGTAATATGTGACATAGAAAAACAGACAATGCTCATAGTTTTTTTTTTTGTACATAATTTTGTAATGTGTTTAATAATTCTTGGACACTCTGTATAATGGTGAGAGATTGTGTTGCACTAGTAACTGTGATAGAAATGCTTTCTTTTTTATAACATTACTTTCCTGACAAAGTCATCCCTTATAAAGCTTCAACAAAAATAAGTGATAGTAAAATAACTATTAGGAACAAGAAAAGTTTTGTGAAGGGGCATTCATATGATGAAAATGATTTTTTAGGTTAGCTAAGAACTTCATTTATTTACCCCCAAATTTTTGTAGACTAGGTAACAAGACTGTATACAACAGATTATCATGGCAGCTTTAAGATAAGCATTACCGTACGTCCCTCTTACAGAGCACAAACGTTACTAAAACGGTTTTGCTACGTTATGGAAACGTCGTTTAAACGGTTTTGCTACGTTATGGAAACGTTTGTTTTCAAATGTAATATGCAAAGTAAAATATTTGAAGAGTGATTCCGTATCAACTCAACACAATTTGAAGGCATTTTTTATCTCACCATCTCAGATTTTAATGAAATTTGGTACATAGGTGGCCTCTGTATAGATTAAGAAAAATATCAAATTTCATCGTCATATAGAAACCGGTTTTGAAAATACAGCTATATAAAATGTCCAAAAACACCCCAAAATCAGAAGATTGATATGTTTTTAAATTATGATTGCAGCTCCCCTAATTAAGATAGAGATGGGAAAGGTATCTTTTTGCAGTATTTTTTATGCTCTTTTATTTGATGTACAACAAACACCATAGGGGTTAAGATTGAAAAAAAATTAAAATTAAAATTTTGAATTTTTCAAAATGCGACACCAAAAAATTTGAAATTTTTTAAAAACAATCTATGTGTTTGGTATTTGATTACGTGAGTTGTAACTTGGGATGATAATGGGTTTACTTAAAAAGCTATATTCAAATTTAGCCTAACACAAGAGTTTAATGAAAAAAAAAATGAAAAAAACATGTAAACTGAAAATAAATTTGGGCTAAATCTCAAAAAAGTTTCATTAATAACAATAGATATAGTATTTTTGTTATTTAAAACTATTTATTTAATCAATGTTTTATTTTTAATTGATTTGTTTAAAATCTGAGACTACATGGGTTTAAAAATTTTATTAATTTCATTATTCAGAATTTGTAATAATTCACAATTCAATACAAAAAAAATAAACAGACTTTAAAAAGTAATTTCAATTACTGCTCAAGAAACACATCAAAATAATAATAACATATGGCATTGAATTGCTTACATTTTTGCAAATTATATTCCTAATCTTAAACTTAGATCGTCACTTAAAGCAGAATCTTCTAAAATTAAAAAAAAAGTTGCATCATTGTTTTGAAGTGAAATCACACGTGTAGATCCTTGATATAGTCTTTAAAAGCTTCAATAGTTTGGTGTATTTCTGTTTCAGAGAGATTGTAGAGTCTTCCTGTCGGAGTCAAAGGATTTACTTTACACAAGAGGTATTTTACAGGAAGCTATAATACATCTTGTGGGCTAGGGTAGGAAAAGGATGTAGATGGACCAGCTGGATGTAAAAATGAGACCTTAACTTCATTCTCACTCTCTTCTTTTGGTAGAACATACGCTACCCACCAGTTGTTTTCATAGATTATGGTTATGTAACCACTCATTTCTGTTATTTGCAGTCTGTCTTGTAATGCTGATACTTTTTCAGTAGCTGACTCGTTTGATTCCGAGAACATCTTCACTTTTATTTTTGAATTACTCAATGGGATAGGAATAAAAGCATGAAGTTTCTGGGTACCTTGTATTGTTAGAGACTTGCTTAGGCGATTTTCCAAAAATTGGTCTGTTTCTATGTATTCTTGACTTACATATGTAAAGTTTGCCACAAAAATGTTCTGAATTGCCCATTCGTACAACTGAAATGGTGTTTGAATTTGATTCTCGTAAGGCCGTTGTAAGCTGGCTTGGGCAGCTAACCTTTTCACCGTTCCACCAACGCCATCACATGGCCCCTTCCCGTGTGCTGTTGCTGAAAAATGCCATTCAGCATCAATGTTGAAGTCATCTTGATGGAAACATAAAAGTTTGTGAAAAAATTTCCGATTTTTGCACTGGGCTGCAGACCCGTCAGAGAAATAGTACATTTTTTTGACGCTGTTGTCACCAAACTTACTTTTCAAGAAGTTAATAAGGTTTTGTTTTTTTTGGAAGCAGTACAGTGTAATTGTGTTGTGCTCTAAACATTCAGAAATTACTACAAAACTTGCATGTTCAGTCTTTTCTGTTTTGGAATAGATGACAAATGGGTGGACTGTGGCTTGCCCACTGGTCCAGTGATAGCTCTGGGCTTCATCTTGAAGAAGAAAACTATAATTTTTAGCAAAATCACAAATGATGAGAAATTCTGAGTCCTTGAGGTTTTCCTTAGTACTACTATTCATAAAAGAGCTTTGCTGCTTAGCAATGAAGTTATGTCTGACCAAAGCAGACAGTTTTTCGCAAAACAAATCAATAAAATTTGAAGTTGATTTTTCTAATGTCTCCAAGTTGCATCTATCAAATGTAATCCATTGGCGAAAAGTTAGTTTTTCAACCAAGTTCTCAAAACCGTGTTCCCAGAACAGGTGGGACACTTCCATAAATGACAATCTATGGAAGTAGGGTTGCATAATACTCTTGCAAGACAATGTTTGTAGGAAGATAATTGTCCATTCGTTAGTGAACCAATTCTTGCATTTTCCATCATCAGTTTTACATTTTGGTGTGTGGTGCAAACACATACCGTATGAGTACCACTAGACCCTACCAGGACACGGTTTTTTGGTCTGAGCTCTGCGAATTTGGAAAAACTGACTTTCGTGCTTGCAAATTGTCAAATTACATAAAATCAGCCTGTTTGACAAACTTTATCTCCGTTTTTAGTCCTAACAGAAACACAATCTTTCATTCCAGGTAAAACCCGACTAATTTCATCACTTTGGTAAAACGATCATACTACAACTACTTCAGAAGAGAGAGACTTACCTGGTTTTCTATTAAGGCTTTCCAAAATTCCTTTCTCCTTCAGAATTTTTTTTATTGTCTTATCATATAATTAGGAGCATTGAATTCTTACATGATTTTCCTAACACTCCATGACTCTGGTAAGCAAGTCAAAATCATCAACTGTTTATCTCTAGTGCAGTTAGAAAAATTACTTTTAAGATTGTCCATAAGAGAGTCGTGAAGTATTTCATCCTCATCATCAGATGATTCTTGAATATTTGTAAAAAGCTTCCGTTTCATAGCAGAACTGATTTTTTGAATTTTGGTTGAAGCATAACATTTAGATTTTAGATTTTTCTTATTGACAGCTGATTCACCCAATTCATGGAGCGAAGTATTCAGTGTTTCAATTACTTCTGACATTGATGCAAAATTTTCGTCCATTTTCTCATCAGCACAGGTTTCATTTGCTTCTTGACTAATTATTAAAGTTTTCAGCTGCTTTCTGCAAGAATCACAAATTTTAGTCTCCTTTGATAAGTCATCAAAATTTTCCAACATCCAGTCTGTCACATTTCTATATGGATTAAAACATAGTATTAATGCATATCTTGTACTTTCCATTGTTGATTATTTGTGCATAAAATATAAAATTAAAATAGTAAAATAATTGCCTCCCATTACCTGTTCTTTTTATTTTTCCTAAAAAAATCCTGCACAGCTTCAATTTATAAAAGTCTAGTTTCAAAACTGAAAAGGATGTATTTTATTCAATTAAAGTTTTCAAATACAAAAGTTTTCAAACACATATCACTTTCACTGCAAGAAACACATGATCACCATCAAATCCTAAAGCAGACTGAGAAACACATCTGATCACCATCAAAACCTAAAGCAGACTGAGAAACGCATCTGATCACCATCAAAACCTAAAGCAGACAGGTCTGCAAGGTAGGAATGCGAGTTGCTGCTTGTTGGGTCTTGTTACCAATGATCTAAATAACAGAATCAGTTTTTTAAGTCGGAACATGCAGAGTTTTGTCCAAACAAAATGTAGCCTACAGTATAACTGCACAGTCTTTATTTTTTTATATTGTATTGGGAACTATTACAAATTCTGAATAATGAAATTAATAAAATTTTTAAGCCCATGTGACTCAGATTTTAAACAAATTAATTAAAAATAAACCATTGTTTAAATAAATGGTTTTAAATAACAAAAATTCTATATCTATTGTTATTAATGAAACTTTTTAAAGATTTAGCCCAAATTTATTTTCAGATTACATGTTTTTTTATTTTTTTTATTTTTTTCATTAAACTCTTGTGTTAGGCTAAATTTGAATATAGCTTTTTAAGTAAACCCATTATCATCCCAAGTTACAACTCATGTAATCAAATGCCAAACATATAAAGATTGTTTTAAAAAAAATTTCGAATTTTTTGTAGCGTCACATTTTGAAAAATTCAAAATTTTAATTTTAAAATTTAAATTTTTTTAAAATATTAACTCCTATGGTGTTGTACATCAAATAAAATAGCATAAACAATACTACAAAGAGATACCTTTCCCATCTCTCTATCTTAATTAGGGGAGCTGCAATCACAATTTAAAAACCCATCAATCTTCCGATTTTTTGGTGTTTTTAATACTTTTTATAGCTGTATTTTCAAAACCGGTGGATATATGACGATGAAATTTGGTATTTTTCTTAATCTATATAGAGGCCACCTATGTACCAAATTTCATTAAAATCTGAGATGGTCAAGTCGTTGTGTTGAGTCGATACGGAATGACCCAAGAACGAAATAGAAACGTTCTAACGTTTTGCAACGGCACACGTAAAGCCAAAAAAAAAAGTCTTGAAACTGGAATATAACCTTCGATAAAAGGTTGTGGTAACATTTTTTGCGACGTTTGACGTAATACACAAAGGACAGCAACGTTTAATAGAGGAAATTTAGACGTTGATTAACCGTTGCTGTTACATTTACTAAACGTAATACAGAAAGGAAAAATACGTTGTAAAGTCGAAAATAAAACGTCGCTAAACGGCTGTTAAAACAGTTTCTCAACGTAATAAAGAGGGAATATGACGTTTAAATAACGTCATTTAAACGTTGCTAAACATTCTTAAAATGTTTCTCAACGTCATAATGGATGGAATATGACGTTTAAATAACGTCATTCAAACGTTGCTAAACGGTTGTTAAAACCGTTTCTCAACGTAATAAGGGAAGGAATATGACGTTTAAATAACGTCATTCAAACGTTGCTAAACGGTTGTTAAAACCGTTTCTAAACGTAATAAGGGAAGGAATATGACGGTTAAATAACGTCATTCAAACGTTGCTAAACGGTTGTTAAAACCGTTTCTAAACGTCATAATGAAATGAATATGACGTTTAAATAACGTCATCTAAACGTCTTGAAAACAGTGCTATAACGTTATAACAACGGTTGAAAAACCATTGAATCAACGAGACGTATTAGCGTTTTATAAACGTAATATTGTGACGTTTTTTCAACGTCTCGCCGAACTGGTTTTAAAACGTTTTACAAACGTTTTTGTGCTACTTGGGTTAATATCTCCCATGTGATAACAAGCAATAAAGGCTAATTAACAGGGGCTCAACGAGTCGATATTCAGGTGCTGATCTTTTTAGATTTTAAATTACAACCTTGATATTCCGTATTTCTAAACATTTTATAAAACCTAATAAAAGGCACACAATGGATTATTCCTCACCTATTTACAAGATACCTAGGCCGCGGGCCTTTTTAGAAGATTTTAAGTTAGATCCTAGAAATTTCGTATTTGTAAACATCTTATTGAACCCAACGAAAGGCACACAACGGATTATTTCTCACCTATTTACAAAATACCTAGGCCGCGGGCCTTTTGAAAAGATTATAAGTTGCAACCTAGATATTTCGTATTTGTAAATTAAACAGTGTCAAACGGTATTGATTTGGACATGTCTGCATTAGTATGAATTCCACAAGAACCGTAGCTCTTAGATTATGCATCAAACGATGTATGTGTAAAAATATCTCATTCCCTTCTTCACCTTCTCCTTTATTTTCTTTCTTTAGTGAAAGAATGATGTTAATGTACCTTAATGAGAAAGAAACAGTTCCAACCCTTCTTACGGAACCACAATACACATTTCAGGAAAACGTTTTTTTTTATTTTTCTTGTAGGAGGGATTAATCTCTAGTGGGACTCCGAAGTGTAAGGGGTACCCAGAATTTCCTACCACTCATTACCTATGCCCTTTTCCGGGAAACGATCACACAATATCATATCGGTAAACAGTAAAAATACCCCCGTGAAAATACCCATGAAAATTTAAAAGCGGTAAAAATACCCCTGAAGGAAATACCCACAGAACAAACGGTTCACTGAAAACTGCCACACAGGAACACTGATGTGTGGCAGTGTTAAATTGCCACAGAAGAAAATTGCCACGTTTTTCATCAAAGGTTAGGGTACAAATTGCTGTTCCTCTGAAGAACACTTTGAATGTGTGAAAATTTTTCCAGTGGGGCAGTTTTCTAAATTCCCGAGTTATGTGTGGCAGTTTTCCAAGGTACCTAAAGAGGGGAAGGAACTCCTTTGTTTGTCTGAATTTTTATGCGGGTTCATACGAGTTTAGGGCAACTGGCCACAAAAGTTCAAGGCGGGGGGGCTATAAAGATTGCCGTTTATGAGCCTATATTGAGAACTGAATTCGGAACTCCAAACGAATTTCGAGAAAACATTCCATGTAAGCCGAGTGAGAATTGTACTTTAATTTGAAGAAATAAATTGCTGAGGATTCGAGGTACACTTGGTTTGTGAGGGGCTCTAGCCCCAACTTCCGTAATATTATATTCTGGGCCGCTGGAGTCTGTCAGTGTGTCCAGGATGTTCCTCTTGAAGCGTTCGCGAGATCCGTGAGCTTGGGGGCGGGGGGTTACCACAAAATGTTAAAATGGACGTAGAGCTGTAAACATCAGTACCATGTTTTACATAATGATTCTGTACACGACCACGAATTTTCAGGAGGGTGGGGTGAATTCAGTCCCCTCCCCATGTGTCTAAGAGCTCTTCAGGGGTAACATCGAGGATACACTGACCGACTCTAGAGGTCCAGAATACAAAATTACGGAAGTTGGGGTAGAGCCCTCTAAATCAAACACCTCGTGTCCCTTTTACAGACTTCACCAAATTACTGGGGCAGCGGGGAAGGGCATACATAGTCTGCCACTAAGCACAACATGAAGTATAGGAATTGCAAGCAAATCCCTTACCTTGAACACCTGTCTGCGCTCTAAGCGGCCCAGAATATAATATAACGGAAGTTGGGAAACCCCCTCCCCCAAACTAAGTGTACCTCGAATACTCGGCAACTTATTTCTTCAAATTAAAGTACAATTCTCGCTTGCCTGACATGGAGTCTTTTCTCGAAATTCGTTTGGAGTTCCCAATTCAGTTCTCAAAATAGGCCCAGAAACGGCAATCTTAATAGACCCCCTTCCCCTTGAACTTGTGTGTCCAGTTGCCTTAAACTCGTAAGAATACGCATGGAAATTCAGACAAACAAAAGAGTTTCTTCCCCTCGTTAGGCACCTTGGAAAACTGCCACATATAATTCGGAATTTTTTTACTGTCACATATAATTCGGAAATATATTTGGAATTTGGAAAACTACCCCATTAGAAAAATTGTCACACAGTCAAAATGTTCTTCGGAGGAACAAATATTTGTGCCCGGCCCTTTAGTGAAAAACAGGGCAATTTTAAAAGTTGCCGAGAGATGTGTGGCAGGGTTGCCGGTAAATTGCCACACCGGAACACTGCCACACATCAGTGTTCCTGTGTGGCAGTTTACAGTGATCAGTTTGTTCTGGGGGTATTTCCTTCGGGGGAATTTTTTCCTACGGTATTTTTACAGCTTTTAAGTTTTGAGGGGTATTTTCTCCGAGAATATTTTTCCAGGGGTATTTTTACCCACATCCTATCATATTATATGCAGAGGTTTTTAGGAAAGGAGTGCCTGACCCCAGTTCTTAAACAACCCTTAGAAATAGGAAGCTAGGAGATTTGGGCTAGAGTGTCCGATAGGAAAGTTACACGAAAGCGAGGTAGAAATGGGGAGGAAGGCGCCCTTATTTATTACCGGGGGTCCAGTACCCGAAATCTGATGGCTTTACGTGCCCATTGACGCGTACGTGAAGAGCTCGGGTTCGAATCCCGCCCGGTGAGGCATGAACGTTGCGTTTGTCTTACGGCACTGGGCCACATTCTGATTTCTTATCTATTCAACACTGGCATGAGATCATTCTGATTTCATACCACTGTTCCCTTCCCTGGAATCAGTGGCCTTAAATTTGGAACGGGCGACAGCTTGTAGCCCAAAGAGTTGCTCACGGTGGTCGTTAAACCTTCAATCAAAGAAAGAAAGAAAAGAACGGTCAGAATTGTTGTTCTTTTGTTTTCTTTGTAATTTATACTTTTGGGGCAAACGGCATAGTAATAACACAGGAAAAAGAACTGAGGAAGAGTCTCACATCTCTATAATACACTAAATATCTTAATTAAAAGGAACACAAAATAATGAGGGTCGTTATGAGTCACAAATTGGGAATGTTTACATGGAGCAGTCAAATGGACGATTATTATACTGTCCCTTTATATATTTATGTTCAGTTCTCTGGGTGGCCAATCTCCGGTGGCCACTTCTCTTGCACCTATATCATCATTGTCAACCGTTATCATCCACTGTTGGATGAAGGTCTCCCTAGCTTTCCTCCATAACGATCTGCCTCGAGCCAGTCTCCTCCATGTCCCTCCCGCATGCATTCGAATTTCATCTATCCATCTCCCATGCAGTCTCCTTCTGGGTCTTTTCCTGTCCTGTGGAATCCAGTCTAAAATTTCAGTTCTTCGTCGGTGGTCCGTTCCTCTGGCAATATATCCAGCCCATTGCCATTTCAGGGATTTTGCCTTGATCAAGCTGTCTTCCACTCATGTCATTTTCCTTATTCATGAGATCCTCTTCTTTTCTTACATGGTTATATCAAGCTTCTTTTCAGTTGTCCGTATTTTTGTAAGCTTTTTTTCGTTAAGGTTCACGTCTCCACTCCATATGTAAGCACTGGAAGGATGCATAAATTAAGCACTTTTCTTTTAAAACATAATAGCATATTGCTCTTTAAAAATTCACTGTTTTTTCCAAAAGCACGCCGATCAAGTTTTATACGCAGATTAATTTATTCATCAAAGGGACCATCGCTTGATATCTACTATCGAAGGTAAATGTAGGTATCCGTTATCCCCAGCTTCTCCCTATCAATCAGTAATTCTTTATTTCTTGTAAAAGCATTGTACATCATGAATGGAATACAGGATTACACCATACAATACAAATCTGGAAAATGTGAATCCGTTTTTTGGTGTAAATATGGCATGGATGGTAAGTCAGATAATATCCGAAAACTTGAAAATGTCGTCGTCCTGGAGCATGAATCAAATCCGCGTCTCCCGGATAGACTCGGGCGCTATCCGGGTGACGCGGGTTCGATTCATCAGGAAACGCGGGTTTGATTCCCGCAGCAGGACGACGAAATTTTCAGGTTTTCGGATATTATCTGACTTACCATCCCCGTCGTATTTACACCCCCAAAAAAAGATTCATATCTTCAAAATTTGCTTTGTACATCAGTTTTCTCTTCTGCAAGTTCATTTTTAATTCCACTTCTTCACTCTTGTCAGCAAGTTCTTGGAACATACTCTGCAGTTTTGAAGTGCCAGTTCCAAAAATGACTACGTCTTCAGCAAAACGAAGTTGAATTAAATAATCTCCATTAATCTTTATCTCTTTGTTTTTCCAGTTCAGTGACTGCATGACATTTGCAATGTGGCATTAAAGAGTTTGGGAGATACAAACACCTGATGACTGATATATTGTTTCAAACATCCGATGACTGATATGTTGATATCAATTTACCACTTTTTCTTATTTATTTAAACATATCAAACATTATGATTGTAACAAAAATTCTCCTAAAAAGCATAGGGGGCTTTGCAGGAGTTTCATGTGTAGCACAATTGTTTTATTGGTAATTGTCATTCGTATACAAAAATGAAATATCAAGCATTTAACGGAAAACGTCGTAAGAAGAGCTTAGGTCTTTTTGTTCATGCAGACATCTAAGGATTGATGTACTACTTCTCCTATCCCAATTTTAGAATGTATATTTGAATACTCCTCACCTTAAAACTCCAATGTAAAAGCTAAATTTTGTTGAAAAGTCCAAGGCATAGGAATTTTGTAAGCGTTTTAGGTTCAGTGCGTTTTTGCTTCTTAATAACATTTGATTGCAAGTTCACACTTACGAGATATTAAAATTGCTGAGTTTCTTCGACAAGACTGTTGTGAAATTTTCAGAACTGTTCAATTTCCTTGTAATGCTAGGTAAAATTCTGACGCTCAACAGAGGAAATGATCTGACTGGTTTTGTCCATTTCTTAGTTAAAATCAAGATATTTCTTCGTGAAATTAAAAATGACCTCTTGTTTCTGACAGACGTAAGAAAACAACACACATCTGAGTATTATCTTATTTTCAAGACGTGGGCTTTTTTTATTTATTTTCGAGGAGTGCGATTTTTTTGTGAGCAATATTTCTGTGCCCATTCGTTATTCACATCGGATTAAACATAACAATCACAAGATTGTGCATTAGGAGATGTTGGCTGTTTTTAAAATAAATGCAAGTGTTTACATGACTGTATTTATGAAAAACTACTCCAGTCTGATCTCGCTCCTCAAAATATGCAGGTTCAAAAAATCCAACTATGAGCATCTCGATAATAAGCTTTCCGATAAGTATAGCTTGTAATATTATTGAATTCTAAATAACATACAATGAATGAGAGTCTGACTGGACTACTGCGAGGATAGCGCGATTTTTTTCTAGCTAACCGTTTTCCATCTCGAATCCGAAATCATATGTGTTCAAAAGAATTAGATCAACTGTCTTCGTACAATGCATGCTGATTGACAACCGACCTACTATTTCCTCCTGTTAAATTAAATAAAATCGTCTCTGTGTCTTGTGTGTTTTATCTACTTTTTATTACTCACACTTATATGCAACTATCTGTTCTCACTAATAGTTCAAGTCGTTGCTGTTTTCATTTAAAATAGCAAAGCACTTTTGAGAAATCTTAAAATAAAGTAATTTTTGAAATTTAAATTTTGTTTTTCCACAATTTTAGTACCACGAAATGAGAAATTTCATGTAAAAAAAATCATGTCATATTATTTAAATTATTTTAAGGTTGCTGTTTCAAACCGAAAAATCAGTTTCACAGTGGATTTCCTATTTCTTTAAATAAAATCGCGTTAATTAAATATTTTAAGATTAAAAGATTGTGTTCCCGAAAGTAATATTTTTTCTTGCCAAGTTGATTATAGAGAATTACTGAAATACTCTAAAGTTTTCCTTCAGTTTTAATTGTCGCATAACTACAGTTCAAGCTTCGTGAATTTATCTTTCCAATCAAATGTAGAAACTGCAATGACATCCAAACGTCTCTCCTTTTAGATTCAGTGCCATTGTCCGAACCCTTTTAGCCGGTAATCAGTCAGAAAGGATTAGTGTCAACCGTCCCCGTGAACGAGCAGTTTGAATAACAAAGCAAAGGGGGAATACAATGTTCACTGTTATCCGGAGTTCGAGGTCACTCGGGATAGCTGGGCAGTGGACAGATTGCGTACCCCGAGTTATTTTGTGCCAGCCGCTATGGGCCACTGAAACGTACCCCGAGTTATTTCGTGCCAGTCGTTATGGGCCACAGAAACGTACCCCGAGTTATTTCGTTCGAACCGCTTAAAGGGTTAAGCATTTTTAGAATCAAGAAGAAATACGAGTATCTCAGAAACATAACATTTATTATTGCTTACGAAGGATCTATGACACGTGGAGTATTAATCCACGGACAATTTGTTTCGGAAGTTCTCGATTTTGTTTTAATGTCTTGTATTTAGTTTTCAGAAAACGTGAAATGTTTAATTTCCTATCAGAGTATTATGAAATCACAAGGGCAATAAAATTAAGCATTCATAGTCACATCCACGTCAATATCAACATTTCCAGAATTTCTCCTTGACTGTAATATTTTCTTATATTTTATCTCTGGATGAGATGTTCAGTTGAACTGTAGTATATCTTATCGTAAGTAGTAGAATTTCGTTTTAGCCGCATGAGATCAACAATACTTCAAAGAATATATGTTGCAGCAAACGCAACTAAGTTCAAAGCAATGTTGCTGCTGTGAGCTCCCAGAAAAAGGTCGGTCATTTTCTGTGACGTCACGCCAGTGGATAATTTTGAGGGCCCAGTTCCACATTAAGAAATCCTGGAGGAGCAGTGGCCCAGGCTCGATGCTGTTGTATTGGGTTGGAAGGAGGAAGGTGAAGATGTGTCACCGTCGTTTTAGAAAAGGTGTACTTTGAACGTGTCGAACACCTTCGAACCGCTCAGAGGATATTCAATTGAACTCAATTCATTTATTTTGCTGAGCCGAAAGCCAGTGTTACAAAATATCAAATGAAGAAAGCACAGCAAGGAAGCAGGGCAAAAGGCCAGTAAGGCCTGACTGAGTCCCATGCTGCCCACACAAATTATGCACTGAAGTCAGGAGTTAAAGTTACATACAAAACAGTGTCTCAAAAAAAATAAGTAATGATATATGAAAAGATGATAAACATTACAGTGATACCATTGAAAATTAATTTACATTGAGGTATACTAATCATAGCAATAATCACAGTTCCCCTCCACTGCAATCATCAATTTGAGGAGTCGCAAGTCAATATGTAGTTTTTTAATTTTTTTTAAAGGTTAAAGTTATTTAAAGAAGTCAGTTCTGTAGGTAATGAATTCCAGTAGTGTGGGCCAGTGTAATTTATACTCTGCTTTATGGTATCAGTCTTCGGATAAATGTGCCTAATATGTAATTTAGTACGTGTGTCATGTGAGTTTATCTGTGGTACAATTTGTATGATGTTAGTGTGTAAATTATTCTTACATCATTTGAACATAATTTTCCCAATATTAAAGTTAAATTCGTAGGAGAACGGAGCGTTATGAATTTCTTTAATCAAGACATCTATCTACGGTGAATAAATAACTAAGATACCGCTGTATCTTCCGCCTAGGTCATTACCCTGTTTCAATTACATTTTGCCACAAGTTTCAGAATTTTAATATTATATAATTGTTCTTTTTACAGAGAATTTACTTAACATACTGCAATTACATTTTTTTAACTGAGAAGCGCTTGTATCTTTTCAGTAAACATACGAAATACCTTAGGAGCTGAACTGAAATTAGGATTAGAGTATGAGAAAGAATTGCATACCTCACAACATAATGTGCACGAATTCCGGTCAATAAGAATCTGATTTAATATCAGTATTCTCAATAAATGAATGAGTGAACATTTTGACAATAAATGTAGGTATTAAATTTATCTTTTAGATATTAAATAACGAGCTACATGTTTTTACAAACAGAACACCTAAAAGGAATCTAGCAAAGACTTTGATTCTTGCAGCGCATCTAAGCGAATGAGATCATGCTACCTCAGAGACCGGAAGACGGCCGTTTTTTTGTTATAAGCGCCGCGTGGTTCCATCGGAAATGTCAGTGCTTGGAGCAGTGGGTAAGAATGGCTTCCAGCGGGTAAAACAGTCCTACAGTCACGTCAGCGAATTCACCAGATTTTGATTTATAGGCATGAGAGATAGCAATGATTTCCTGCTGGAGATTGCCATTCGTTTAGGGCGCACTGAGTCTATCACTGCAATGGGAGGCAGGAAAGGGCGCGATGAAGAGCGTAGGACACAAAGAGAAGGTCCTGGACGTCGTACACTGCAAACGATGAGGGACAAAGCTCATCTCAAGAAGATGTCTTTGAATGACTATTCTTCATATCAATTGCGTTGGTGCAGCAGTGGCAAACTGTGACGCATTCACCCATCTAGACTGTAACAGAAGGCCGCCATGTATCACAGTTCAACTGCAGGCTCGTCGGCACGTCCTCAGGTTACCTTTAACACCGCACTAAAAGAACGCCAGGCTGTAATGTAGCATCTAACGGAGCCAACAGCTCGAAGTATAACAAAATATTGTTTTGTCGGACGAAAAGAGCTTCTGTTAAGGGGGAAATGATGGGCAAACCTGTATGCGCTAACGACAGGAGATAGGCGTCTGGAAGAGTATTTTTGCTTCAGATTTACCTAGTCGGCATGAAGCATTATGGCCTTGGATGCTTTGTGTAACCAAAACTGATCACCTTTTGTAAGTCCGAACCACTATAAAGAGAGCCCGCAACGTCAGTGGTATTGTACAGCCTGTCGCCAGTCCGTACATGAAGGAAGTCCCCGAGGGCATATTTCAGCAGGATTATGCCACACCGTATGTTGCAGCGACAGCACGTGCCATCTTCAGGGGTAACAACGTACCAGTTCTGCCGTGGCAGACTATATCGCGGGATCTATCACGGATAGAAAATTTGTGGAACCTTCTCAAACGACAGGTGCAGCTGCGGAAACCTCCGCTAGAAAATCCTGATGAAATTTAAATGCGGGTCAATACAGCCTAGGTTGCTATTTGATAGGACACCATTCACATACTATTTGTTTCAATCCTTCAGCGCGCACAGCAGGTTATACAAGCCAGAGGTAGCCACATCGAATATTAGGAACATCGACGCACCTGATATGTATGATATCGATATGCTAATATTTTTTTCTGTATTGTCTGATGAAGATATCCTGCAAAAAAATCACGAACCTAGATTATTGTTTTTACTGAAGTGTTTGAATGAATTTTTCAATCAAATAAAGTTTACATTTGTTGTTTCATATGAGTCTATTCTTTTCAAAAAAAAAATTACCGTCGGTTCCGACGGATTTCGTCTCGTTTCTTTTATTTATTGAAATATCATTAGATCATTGGTATGTCATTTTCTTATCACATACAGTTACACATATATGTTTCATCAATGTGTACTCCCGTTTTAAAATTGGATGCGATCATTATACATAATATAATTGCAAAAATGGAATGCAGGTATTACTTGAAATAAAAACTTAGTTACATTCACAGAATTTCATCTTATTTTCAGTAAAGAATCCTGAAAGACATATATTTAAATTTTTTTTCAAGAAAGCTCTCTGCGTTATACTGTTATAGCTTACGTGAGCGATTGCCCACCTACATATCAACATCTGTTTTAGTAACGTTATAAAACTGTTAACCCATATCAACATTTTGGTGTGAGGTCAAGTGACACGTGAAAATATATGTACAAGAAAAAATGTCACTAGAAATGCCGTCTGCTGTGAAATACCAATATGAAATATCAAGTATCAGATTAGAATTCATGAGGGAAAATATGATGTGTGGAACTTTAATTTGAAAAAAAGAACATTATTTAAAAACTTTTAACCATCTAACTACCTTGGTTTCCAAGAAGAGAAAATTGTCAAAACACAATTTAAATTATATTTCATACTGTATTAACACGACGTAGATTTCGAGTCAGACGTTTGAAGCAGCTGACGCATATTTTACTAAATTTACACTCACGGACAGTGAAATTTGCGTAACTAGAAGAAAACATGCTACAACCGCGAAACTCTGCAAATAGCTAGAGTGCGTGCTAGTATGCAAATGACCTACGTTTGGAGCGATAGCGCATAACCACACACCCTGTGGTGGTGTGCGAGCACGAACCGGCAGCCTTATAAACCGTCGTGTAGTCGAAAAGCAGCGGACGACGCAAGCAAGAGTACAAAGTGACAAGGATGCCGGAGAGATGCCAGACACGTCGATTTACGCAGCTTACGGACTTTGAGAGAGGCCTGATTAAACCGCAGAGTGATCTGCGCGCCTTATAGATCGCCAAACTGTGTTGGAAGCGGTGGATACGTGACGATACTGCCACATGGCGAACGGCTCCGGACGGGCCAGGAGGACCACCGGTAGAGAGGATCAACGGACCGTACGCCAGGCACGAACGGTTCCCACGAGGACCTGGTCCACTGTATTGGCAGATTTAGTCTTCTGTGTGCCTTTAAACCATTCCCCGACACCTCGCGGAAGCGAATATGCTATCCCAGGGCCCCTTCCTTACGTGTGCTGTCATTAACACCGGAACATCGCCGGCTCCATTTGCAGTGGTACCAGGCCAGAGCGACGTGGAACGCCACAGACTGGCGACGTGTGCTGTTTACCGATGAGTGCCGTTTCGGTTTGAAGACAGATGATCACCGCCTCCGAATGTGGGGGTCCCCGGGTCAACGGTACAATCGCAACCTCGCTATCGAGCAACACACTTGTCTGGTAAGCCATAGCCTACGATAGCCGATGAGCTGTAGTAGTTGTGCGTGGATCATTGACGGGCTAGCGGTATGTGGATGAGATCCTACGGTCCCATGTGTTCCCATTCCTGGCCGGGATTCCAGGTGCGCTATACTAGCAGAATAATGCCTGCCCACACACGGCTCGGGTTGCCCAGAACTTCCTACGTAATGTCCAGAAACTTACATGGCTTGCCCTCTCTCCGAACATGTTCCTTATCGAGCATGTGTGGGAAAATTTGAAACTCCAGCTGCCGCTGTGCTGCACTATCCGGGATTTGGAGCACACCGTCCAACCCGTGTGGGCCATTCTGCCGCAGGACAACATCAGACTTTGGTTCGCCTCCATGCCGGACCATATTGCAGCATGTATTGCAGCGCGAGGAAGTGCTACGCGCTTTTGAAGATTACTGGACTGCGTGCCGCAGATATCTCTGTAACTGTCCTGCATCTTTGTTTTTGCCATCATGTGTATCCTTCATCTGAATCATTACGTCCATAAAATTTCAGTTCAATCTGATGTTTCCTTCTTGTTGCGCAAATCTCATTGTCCGTCAGTATGTCTCATGCAATTAATCAGATACATCCCAAATAAAGCTACCACTGTATCCAATAAAATTTCATAAGACAAAAGATCCCAGAGAGGTAAACGTTTCATTTCCTTGCCATTTTGTAATTTAGGATCGCATGTACGTTGTAGAAAGTTTTGCACTATATCTGACTGTGCCCCGGGAGGAATTGAAAGTAAGATGCCGAGCACAATAGCAGCACTACTGCAGCTGATACCTGAAACAAGCTCAACCTCCTTCCTTCCAGTACCATTCTTTAAATCAGTGATAGGTTATTTTGCCATCTGGATATTAAGGTTCGCCTGTTCGCACTAAACGGTTGCTACGTGAGAGGGCTTTGGTGTCACGATGATGGGACAATAAGTTGCGTGGTCTTCACGCTCTCACTTCGGACATTTAAAGATCGATGATTATGCGTAACCTTGTTAAAAGAAAACTATTCCATCTACTAACAAAGTGCTAAGTACTTGAGAAATTGACCACAAGGACCACCAACCATTTACAGTTTCGTGCAGGGCGCTGTATGAGAGAGGAAGAGAATCAGATGTTTCATAATTTTAAGCTCAACGTCTTTTCGTTATCTTTTAGAAACTTTGGAAACACAGTTTTTCCCAAAGTTCCTCGTGTTCCCGACTGTCAAATGCTGGTGTACTAAAGTCACAGTGCATTTCATTTTTTCCCGCGCACTAGAGATTGGAAAAGATTTCCCCATTAGGAAGTAATACCAAATCAATATTTCGAACCAGCCATGTTTATTAAACGATATTCAAAACGAAGTAAGGCGGTGATGATAAGACTCATTAAATAAGTAATAAAAAGGTTGGTCATGCTGCCAGATTTTAACTATGGAGTGAGTGTTTACTTCTACTGAAAGGACCTCATCAACATAGAAGTTATGGCTGTCGAACTTATAATGAATTTAGCTTTTACTACTAAGCTAATTATAATGAATTCAGCTTCTTCTACTAAGCTAATGCTTCTTCTAATGCTTGTTGTTTGTTAATTATATCATGAATAAACTTTCCTGCTAGTAGTGTAGTAATAATAATGAACAAGCTTTTAACTGCTAGTAATGTTGTAGTAGTAATTAAGATGAATAAAGTCTTATGCTGGTTGTTAATAATAATCAACTCATGAAATTAACCTAACAGCCAGACAGAGATCTGACAAAACTATGAACTGAGAAAAACGTACTTACAACAAATTCTTTATTAGTGAAACTTCTGGCTCTCACATAAACGAAGATCTCTTTATACAACAACAGCTTTCTGACACATAAACCACAGCTCACTTCGTACAACAACAGCTCACTCTACGCACATCAACAAAAAGCTCTCCACATAAACAAACGCTCTCTTCATATAAACACACGCTCTCTCTATACAACAACAAACGCTCTCCTCATATAAACAAACGCTCTCCTTAGGTATCGTTGAACGCGCCTATTTATACTGGCTACCACCACGTCATGACTTACACTCATTACCAGATCTCATTCAGCGGGTGAAATAACATCTCGTTCAGTAAGAAGATAATTTACATAGGAAAATAAAATAACCAGAGATAGTAAAAATCAAAAGGAAAGTGAATCTAGAGAATACGTTACAAACTGTATGAGGGGTTCGCATAGATGTTTTGCTAGGAATAGACAGCCGATTCTGTTTCTTCAAACTAAACACAATGACACAAATTTCCTAGAACACCTTTGTTTCGCCACAGAACAACAAAGATTCGAAGCATTGTGTATCTTTGTGTTCCTAGTAGGAAAAAGGACGGGACATAGGTAAATGTTGAAAGGGTCAGTGGCTTCTCGATAGCTTTGGCAAAAAGGTTTACCCAATCTCGCTTTCAAGGAAAGGAGTGGATTTTTCATCATTCGCACCAAATATTTGAGGAACATATTACCGAAGTACGAGAAAAAAGGAATGTCATGAAACTGAGATAAGCCCAGTTGGACTACACGTACTTTTTGTAAAATAATCTTCTAAAAATTCTTAGCAGCAACAACGTGCGCTCTTTTTTCATAACGTATGTATTGCACGCTCTCAGTACACCAATAGTATTTTTGATAAAAAAATGGATTATGTGATTAAAATATTTGTGATCCAGAAGTTTTTCAGTTAAATCTTAGCTATGTACCAGTGGTTACAAAACGTTATCTTTAAAACATAATTTACATATTTGAGTGTATCTGTATTCGCATATGATGAAACTAGAGTTAATGCGAAACTGCTTTCCCATCTTCAAGCGAAAGTGAGATCGTGCCGTGTGGGGATGCGTGCGGAATATTCGGAAAAGCGACGTAACCTGCAACGAAAAAAGGGGCATAAGCTGCAACGAAGCGATGGAAGACTCAAAATGAAATTTGAATAAATGTTGTTAGATTTTGATGAGTATTCCTGTTAATTTCGGGATTGCAATAATAGAAATATTGTTCCAAAGCATGCAGTAGTGCTCCGAAGATTTAATTAACTGAGTTAATGCTATAATATTCAGAGGTTTTCTTATCTACGTATGTAGACTAGTTCATTTCACATATATTGTAAATCGGCAGTAATTTCTCCTTCTAAATAATTTTATATAATATGCATCAAAGTTAAATTAAAGTGCAGTTTTGAAAATGTTTATGCGTAACTGCTTGTTCCATGCAAATGTGGAAGATAAAGAAATATAAAAGAACAACTTTGTTCTAAAATTCGCCGTTCGAATAGTAATGGGTTATTTGTAAACTATTTGCTCCCAACGAAAGACATTCCGGCACGAATGGTGTGTATACATCGGTTTCACTGAACATGCAATCCGTCATTTCTGCGATACACACTAAGCTGCAGTGCGTTTCATTTTTCTCCGCCCCTTAGAGATCGGAATTGATTTCCTCATTAGGAGGTAATATCCAATTTGAAAATGGTCAATCTTTATACCGTAAAACCTGTATAAAATGGAAACCTGGCTAAACCGCAAGATAATTTCTGAACAGATCAGTTTACCATACAAACCATCAGAATAAACCGGAAATCTGTCAAACACGGAAACGGAAACCAATTTTTGCTGAGATGGTACAAAAAATCTGTTTAAAACGGAAAATGGAAACTGAAAATATGTAGTTTCTTGATCAATCAAATTAAATACGTATTAACAAAATGCTGTACATAGTTTGGGAATAATAGAAAAAGCAAGATCAATCTAAAGAAACGTGTCCGAGTTAACGTGGGAATTCGTAGTGCATAGTTATCAGTTCCTCATTGGGAATCAAACAGTCCTGGTGTTCTGCCAAGCGGGTTTCTGGCCCGGGTAGGCAGACAGTACGCTTATGACTTGTATTCCACCCCCATCCCCACCCCCTGTTTTAGAGCTGAAGACGTTTTACCTGCGTAACTTTCCTTAACACCGTTTTTGTCCTTTGTGTGAAACAATTCGACGTTTAAACAAATGAGTGCGTTGTTTAAGATATTTTAAACAATTCTCCATAATGCCATGTAGCAAACCTAAAACCTCATCTCTTAGTGAGAAAGTGAACTGGCATAAAAGCATCAACGATAAAAAAAACGTTCTGTTAATGAATTGTCTGAAAAATTGAAAGTTGGAAAAACCCAAGCGTATGAAGCCTTAAAAAATAAAGACAAGATCATGCATTTGTGGTGAACTGCAGGACAGATAAACGACTGGATGGAGTGTCTTCAAATGAGCAAATAAGCAAGGTAGTTTGGGAGTGTTTTGGGAGCACTAGGGCTAAAGGGATGCGGATCTCTGCGCCAATGATGCAAGCAGAAGCATCGGCGGATGCTCAGAAAGGAGAAAAAAACTCACTTTAAAGCTGCCAATTGCTGGCTTGTATGTTTCCAATCCAGTCACATTGTTTTTAATCAAGGTTGTGTTGAAGCTAAAGACGTATACGTTCAATTGGAAAACAAATGGAAAGAGAAAATCGGGAGAATTATTGAGGGGTATGAAACAAAAAGCATTTATAATGGAGACGAAACTGGGCGGTTTTGTAAACTGTTGCCTACAAAGTCACTTGTTGAGAAGGGTGATAAATGTGTCGGAATCAAAACCTCTAAGGAAAAACTGCATTTCTGTGTGCCAGCACAGTATGAGGAAAAAACCTTTTGTGATAGGTAAATATGCTCGTCCTGGGCCATTCAGACAACTCGATCGTAATGCCTTTCGAGTTCATTTGATATTCAATAAAAAAGCATGGATGATAGGTGACATTATGAAAGAATGGCTAAACATGTTTAACGAAGAGAAGAATATACAGAACCGAAAGGTTTTGTTCTTTTTAGATAACGCTACTTGTCATCCCCACATTTCTTTACCTAATATAAGACTAGCCTGGTTGCCTCATAACACGATGTCAATTAAGCAGCCACTGGACAAAGGTGTGATTTCCGATTTCAAGCGATTTTATAGGAAGTGTGTGTTACGATCATGTATCCACAAGGTTCAAGATTGTACCAATGTCTCTGAGCTATGCAAATCCCTAAACGTGCTAGATGCAGTTAACTGGATAAGCAATGCAAAGAAGAGCATCCTTCGTCAGACGGTGAAGAAATGTCGGCAGAGTTTGAAAACGCGGAAGAAGACTTCAACAATAGCAATGGCGAAGAAGAAAGTGGAGCTGAAATTCCTGATTTATGCCAACGAGCCAAATCTTGAGTTTGATGCTTACGTTGTTGTTCATTTCGATGATTACTTCCCATGTTTGGAGACGTTAGCAGAACTGTTGGTGTATCGATAGAGGCAGAGGAACAAGATGATTATATGGGTGAAAGTGACGAAGAAAACAGAGGGTTAAAAATAAATATATTCAGTTTCAATAAGTATAATAGATCTTTGAAACCTGTTCCACAAACAAGTATACATGGTTTTTTTTTATAACTGCAATGTAAGCTGTCTGCATTATGTATGTATTTTCTCATTATTTTATTTTTTATGTAGTTTGTCTTTTCAAAATACAGTTTGTATGGTTTCTTTGCAGTTTTATACTTTCGTTATAACATTTTCCTACTTCACGTAATTTGTTTTGTGTATGAACTTGTATAAAATGGAAAAAAAATCTGAACAGAAGTATTCTGTTTTAGAGAGGTTTCACTGTAATAAACAAACAGAAACGAAGAAATAATTCGATCTGCTAACGATATTTATTTCTTTGTCGTGCATTCCTTTAGAACGCACCGAAGGCTGTAATTTGCCCTGCTTGTTGTCTCTGTTCAATTTCCGTATTTCAGGGGTTTGCTCATTTGAACAGAAAAACGCTGTTCACATAACCATCGTAATTTACGTTTAGATGAATCATTTTGTAGTTGTAATTTTCGAATTTTCAAACTTTTGAAAAGTTACAACCGTGAAATTATTGAAATGTCTGTTTCTATTTCAATCACCAATGTTACTATAATTCAGCAACTTAAGGAAATGAGTAACGACCCATTTTATAAAATTAGCTCTGAATTCATAAATTTCAGAAAATTGTATAGTGATTTATATATAAAATTTATTTTTTGAAGAAATTACTGCAAACTAAGGTTTAAAGAAGCAAAGTAGTGCATCTATTATACATTAAAGAATGCATCACATACATCAAAGTGCTGCATCTGTTATACGTTCAGATACGTACATTAAACGATGCATTTATTGTACATCAAAGTGGTGCATCTATTATACGTTCAGATACGTACATTGCACGATTTAGGATTCGCAAAACGGTTCTTTGAATATTTTAATTAATAAAAATTTTGTAATACATTTCTATTTTCTAGGCTTTTGTTGCTATAATTCGGTGTTATTATAATTCATAACATTTCTCATTAGTTCGATTTAAAAACTAAGGAGAGTTCGGCACATGATTATGTCAGTCATGGAAGCCAGCGGCAGTCGAGATAATGAAGCAAATGAATTGTCGAAAAATGGCTGATTAAAGTACGTTGTGTGGGCCTCAATACATTGAAATTCCCACTTAATGAAATTGTTAAGATACCACACGTTTTTTTTAATGTGTTTCTAGATTCCTCACTGGACAATGGAGCAGCTGATTCTTAAATAACAATTCTTTAATAATATGTTAACAAAGTAAGATTTGTATTTTGTTTCTGAAGATAGGCTGTTTTTGATGCCTTGAGAAAACTACTAGTAGTATAAAAGGACCGGTCCGAGCTTAAATAGCAGCCCATAGACTTAACATTAGGCTGCTACTTTTTTCAGCAGCCTCTAGTAGCAGCCAGTCACAGCCGGCCGGACGGAAGGGGGCGTGGTCAGTAGCAGCCTCCAATTCCTCGATGACATCCCCCCCCCGACCGAAGTGTGCGCTTATCTCCGGAGATAGTAGTATTTATTGGACTTCGTCAAATTTTGGGGGAAATTAATGAAGGTTTATTCATTATTTTTATTTATTTTCCCCTCTCTCGACCCATTCCCTTAGGTTATTTTTATGAAAAACGTTTTTTTCCTTGTAATTTGTACATGTATTTTTTTTTGATTAATTTTCATGAATTCGTCATGTTTCTTCCCTAATGAAAATTATTTAGGACAAGTATTAATTATTCATTTCTCTTTTTTTTCTCGAATAATACGTTCATGTCCTCATCTCAAGAAATGTTATTATGATTTCTTATATAAGCTGTCCCCTTGCGGTGCCTCTTGGAACTTTCGATTGATCTTCGGTTTTGAGAGATGGCAACGATCGAGGGGGTTGCATAGGTGTTGATGTGCTGCCCCCTTGCGGTGCTTCTTGGAACTTTCGATGGATCTTTGATTTTGAGGGATGGCAACGACCGAGTGGGAAAGGTGTTGGATATAGGGGTATGTCAACTCGATGCTGATGTGCTGCCACCTTGCGGTGCTTCTTGGAACATTCGATGGGTCTTTGATTTTGAATGATGGCAACGATCAAGTGGGAAAGGGGTTGGATATAGGGGATGTCGATTCGTTGTGCTGCCCCTAGCGGTGCTTCTTGGAACTTTATTATTTCCATAAATCTTTGATTTTGGGGGATGTCAACAACAGAGTTGGGTCCGTTGGGATTTTTTGTATTTATTCCTGTGGTTTTCAAGCGGGATTTTTTCCCCTCTTCGATGCTATTTTTCCCCTGGAGGAATTTTTTACGTAACGATGCTGGGAAATTTTCTTTCCAAGAGAATAAAAATGCTCTGATGGTCTTAGCGAGGTTCTAACTCACGACGATTTGGTTTCCAAAAATGGTCAGGTGGTCAAATGGTTTCCGTGTTCTACGTATTCACTATATTCATTTTTTTAATTACGTTTACGTTATTTCTTCATGTGTTTTTATATATTTTTTGTATGTTTTCAGGGAGTTTTTTCGTGAAGATGTAATTAATTTTCTTTTTCCTCCATTTAGTTTTATTTCACGCCATGAGACGAGGAATGCTTCTTTAGAAACGATTTCGTTCTTGTTCGCAGTAATTACTGGACATAGACTTCATGTTAATTCTGAGTCTTTCACCATTGCAATAATAATTTCTCGTATTTTTTTCGTATGTTCAAGAACTCTACAGATCTTTCCCAGTTAAAATTCTGCTGAAACAATATTTTCGGTCTTTATTTCCTTATAGCTTCCCAATTTTCAATATTTTTCTTCTTCTGTCTTTGAAATTTCATTAAACTTCTCAATAGGTCAGGATTCTTTTTTTACTTGGACAAACTTATGAGTCCTCTTACTCAGACTATATTTTTTTTCCATTTCATTTCAGCAAACATTTATTTTAGAAGCAACAAACCGTCAGACTTTGGTTTCCTTATATAGAATATTTTCCAACTTGCTTAAAAATATTCCTCAAAGCTTGCATGTATGTCAAATATGCATTTTTTTTAATTCTTTCGTAGTTAGTTATACTTTTCGGTGACTGCCCCGACAGGAAAGCATTCATTCTCCAGACATACAATCTAAAATCATTTTTCTTTCGATAAAATTTGTATTCAGTGGGCTGTATATTTTTCTGTCTCGTCCGAAAAAACTTTCATTCTAGAGGCAAAGCGAGTAATTCCAGTCTTCCCACAAACATTATTTCTTTTAACTCACCAGAAAAGCAGTTACTCCATATTTCTTTATTATAGTGAAAATAAAGAAATTCTTACTTCTTTTCCATACATATCGACTCAATCTATTTCTTTTCGAAATGCTGGTCATGATATTTCAACTAAAATTTCCTACATTCTCCAAAAATCATATTCTTAAACGAGCTATTTTTTTTACTTCATTTCATGTATAACTATTTTTTTATTCTTTACTCTCCTCATCAAAGTCAGTAAGAACTCCCCTAATCTCATTCCTTTTCCTCATTCAGTTCGCTTTAAATTGAGAAGTTTCAAAACTTTGCGTATATTTTATTCACTCAATGTGCAGTTCTTCCGTGTCCGTCCATTCATTTTTAACTTCTGTGCCTGCTGCATTTTTCTTTAGACGTTTAGTTTCATTGACCTTTTCTTTCGTTTTGACGAAGACTCTTATTATTTCCCATAACTTTGAGAAGATTTAAGGTTTCTTCCCAATATCGTTGCATACGCTGTAACATGCCTGCAACCCAGAACGCACATGAGATAAATGTAGATAGTAGCGCGAGAATTTGTCTGCATAGCTCAGTTGGGAGAGCGACTTACTCCTGAGAAACGATGCCCGGATTCGATACCCAGCGTGGACACATATGAGGGGGAAATTTCCTTCGTCATAACGCTTATCTTTTAGAACCCTTCTCTACTCATTCTTTAATGATACAGTCTTTTTTTTTATTTATTTGATAATCTGAGTTGTGTTCATTTACTGTCCAAAAAGATAAATATTTAATGTAAAGGTATATTCTTCCAAGCTGGGGAAATATATGTATATATTAGTTCATGTTCAGTTAAGGGAAATGCATCTATATATTTCAATATGAAAAAAGAAGCCCTATAAGTGAAAGCTGAACGTAAAGACGGATAGATTGTCCACGCTCTGTCTACTCTATGATATTTCTTTACTGGATGAACCAGGCCCTTTTTTTTGTCATGAACCGCTTTAAAATCTTCGTTCTCACTTTACTATTGTCAGATTCCATGTCCCTCCAGTTCTTTACTAAGAAACAGAAGCAATTATTCAATTTTAATTTATTAAGAGAGTAGAACTCTTTTAGGCTATCGAAGTACTTTCAGGTCTTTCATTACGACAATTTTCATTGTTATGAAAGCAGGCATAATCGAGATGATTTACTATCGTTTCAATGAAAGTGTTTACGTATTCATTGCTCTGATGTCAGATTTCAGTTTCTTATACTTCGAAGAGAAATGAGTTTGAATCATTCGTTGAGAAAACATTTCTTTCATATATATATATATTGCCTCCGAATCAAATGAACTCAAAAAATAAGAAACCCACTTTAATGTTTTTTCGTCTTATGAAAGGAATACGGGAATATGATACCAAAATTAAACAATATCGACTTTCCTCTCAACACCTTACTTCTACGGGTTTTTTTTTAATTTTTAATAAGCTGTTTCTATATTTTTACAACTGAATAGAATTGTTCATTGAAAATTTTTAAGTAAGACGAAAAATGGTTTTATTAATTTCCTAAGAGGATGATTTTGGAAATTTTCGTTTTCTGGTAATTGTAAAAGTCTCATAGAATAACATGGGAAAAATAGCATGTATAAAAAACTGTTTTGGATCGAGTAAAATTCTGTAAACAGATGTTTTCAAAAAGAAATTATAACAGGACGAAAATTAATTAAAAGAAATAGTGACATGACAAGTTTCGGAAAAGAAAAAATAAAAGAGTGAAAACGAAACACTTCGGTTTTCTTAGAAGACGATTTTGGAACTTTTCGTTTTCTTATAATTGCAAAATTCCCATGGAATAACATAGGAAAAATAGCATGCATAGAAACTGTTTTGGATCGAGTAAAATTCTGTAAATAGACGTTTTCAAAATGAAGAAATTATAACAGGACATAAATGAATTGAAAGAAAAAGTACCGTGTCAAGTTTCCGAAAAGAAGAAACTAAAAGTGGGTGAAAATGGATAGAAAGGAGATGCACTTCATGGAAAAATCATTAGAATTCGCTATGGCTGAAGGTCCCCCGAGCGGGTTCATAAACCAATACTCGTATTAGCCATTCAAAGAATGGGTGTGTCAGGAAAGCCACTTAACCCTCATTGTCGCCTTCATGTAGCGTACGGAGGTGGTGAACTTTACCAAACATGGATCCATTATATTAAAAAAAACATCCAGGTGTACGGATGTTTTATGACCACACCAGTGACCTTCATTTAGGTTTACTGAGCTATTAAGCCAACGCCAGTTTCGTTCATATATACAGAACATAGGTTCACTTTCTGATTCACACCCATGCATTCAGAAAAAAAAAATATTAAATAGTGCTGTTTGAGTTGCATGGAGGTGTCAAGATGGTAGGGAAAAACCTCCATCTATCATTCAATTTGGCTAAAACTGTTGAAGGCTGTGAGCTATTCTCAATAGCTCCCCCATGCTAGCTGTCTGACTCGATGTTGACCACCTCAGGCTGTGAAATTAAATCAATCTCCTCAACTTCGGAATCTGACTTTGAAGTCAGAACAATAATTTCCGGCTCTTCCGAAGTTAAGTCAATAAATTCCGGTTCTTGGGTAGAGTCTTCCACAACCCAGAAGTTTTCCCACTGCGAGGGGGAGGAAGATACCTAATCCACGTATTCACGTAGAAATCGTCTCTAGATTCCTGGAGGAGAGAAAAAAATATAAAGAAAAAATAAAAAATAAAAATAAAACCCTACATCATAGATAAAGCAAAAAGAAAAATTAAAAATATTCTTTCCGAGTCGAAGTCCAGGAGAGATGTAGGGGAATTATTTCCTGTCGGCATCTTTGATTCTAATAGTATGCGTAATTTCAAAGAAAAGAATAAATCTTCGAGAAGCTGTGGGATTCTGAGATCTTTCATGCTCCTTTTATACTCGCAGAAGGATTGATAAGGAGAGATCATGTGATGACATACACGGAATAGATTGGTCTTTGAGGTCAACTTAAATCGACATATCGCTCTATTTTATAAACTTTCCGTTGTACAGGAAATAACATCTTTCTCAAACACCACAGTTCAAGGGACCTTCTAAGGAGGTAAAAATATTGTAACGTGTATCAAAACAATGTTCTGTATCGTTAAACATGGGACGCAGGTTGTTTATTTAAGGCCAAGCGTAAGTGGAATCGATAGCACTCTTCCTCTCTGAACGAAATGACGTCTGCATATATCTCAAAATCCTTTGTTCCCTAAGTCAAACACATGGAGGGAATTAGTGTAAATGACGTAGAAAGAATAAAATAGAGAAGAAATAATACACGAACAAATTACGAGTAAAAAAGCCGTATTACATAAGGAAAAAAATATATGTATATTCTAAGTTGCGGAGTCGGAAAAAGTTATAATGAATAAATCAGGAAACTTCGGCTTGTACTTCGGCCCATGTCTCATTTAGTCATGTTGCTTTTGGGGTATTAACATTTTTGCATTGCTTTCTTATCTTTTAGACACGATACTTTGATTTTCAAAGAAAAGGATATGAGTTTCCGCTCGAAACCTGATATTTACCACCCTCCCTCCAATGTAATGCTGATTCAAAGTACATTTAATGGGGAGTTGTTTTTTTCCTAACTATATTTCTTTTTTCTGACATTTTTCTTTTATCTTACCTACGTTACTCTTTAATCTAGAATATTTTTATTTTTCTCTGCTTTGAGATTCATTTCTGAAGTACTTCTCAGGGGTATTTTGTACTTCCTCTTTGTCCATTGTACAAACTCTTTTCAATCAGTTTTGATTTGCTTCAGAAAGGAATCTGATTTCCAGCATTCAATATCATAGTTTCCTCTTTCACAGGAAATCTGTAATCTGACTTTTGATAAACAACTGCGATTGCGTTGCTTTTAACACGCGAATATATTATTAACTTGAGAAAGGAAATGGTTTGTTCTGTATCTTTTCTAAACAAACATACACTTTCAACGAAAAATTACTGATAAAATTACTTGATTTTCCCGCCATGCATTTGACTTAGAGAGCAAAGGATTTTGAGATATATGCAGACGTCATTTCCTTCACGGAGGAAGAGTGCTATCGTATCCATTTACGCTTGGCCTTAAATAAACAACCTGCGTCCCATGTTTGACGATACAGAACATTGATTAGATACACGTTACAATATTTTTACCTCCTTAGAAGGTCCCATGAACTGTGGTGTTTGAGAAAGATGTTATTTCCTGTACAACGGAAAGTTTATAAAATAGAGCGATATGTCGATTTAAGTTGACCTCAAAGACCAATCTATTCCGTGTATTTCATCACATGATCTCTCCTTATCAATCCTTCTGCGAGTATAAAAGGAGCATGAGAGATCTCAGAATCCCACAGCTTCTCGAAGTTTTATTCTTTTCTTTGAAGTTACGCATACGATTAAAATCAAAGATGTCAACAGGAAATAATTCCCCTACATCTCCCCTGGACTTCGACTCGGAAAGAATATTTTTAATTTTTCTTTTTGCTTTATCTATGATGTAGGGTTTTATTTTTATTTTTTATTTTTTTTTATAATTTTTTTCTCTCCTCCAGGAATCTAGAGACGATTTATACGTGAATCAGTGGATTAGGTCTCTTCCTTTCCCCTCACAGTGGGAAAACTTCTGGGTTGTGGAAGACTCTACCCAAGAACCGGAGTTTATTGACTTAACTTCGGAAGAGCCTGAAATTATCGATCTGACTTCGGAGTCAGATTCCGAAGTTGAGGTGGTTGATTTAATTTCACAGCCTGAGGTGGTCAACGTCGAGTCAGACAGCTGGCATGGAGGAGCTAGTGAGAATAGCTCACATCCTTCAACAGTTTTAGCCCAATTGAATGATAGATATAGGTTTTTGTCCCCCATCTTGACACCTCCATGCAGCTCAAACAGAACTATTTAACTTTTTTTTCTGAATGCATGGGTGTGAATGAGAAAGTTAATAACCTATGTTCTGTATATATGAACGAAACTGGCGTTGGTTTAATAGCTCAGTAAACCTGAATGAAGGTCACTGGTGTGGTCGTAAAACCCCCGTAAACATAAATGTTTTTTTTTAAATATTACGGATCCATGTTTGGTGAAGTTCACCACCTCCGTACGCTACATGAAGGCGACAATGAGGGTTAAGTGGCTTTTCTGACACCACCATTCTTTGAATGGCTAATAGGAGTATTGGTTTATGAACCCGCGGGGGACCTTCAACCGTAACGAATTCTAATTATTTTTCCATGAAGTGCATCTTCTTTTTTTCCATTTACACCCCCCCTTTTATTTTCTTCTTTTCCGAAACTTGACACGGTACTTTTTTCTTTCAATTCATTTTTGTCCTGTTATATCTTCTTCTTTTTGAAAACGTCTATTTACAGAATTTTACTCAATCCAAAACAGTCTTTTATGCATGCTAGTTTTTTCATGTTATTCTATGGGAATTTTGCAATTATAAGAAAACGATTTGTCCTGTAATAATTTCTTCTTTTTGAAAACGTCTGTTTACAGAGTTTACTCGATCCAAAACAGTCCTTCATGCATGCTACTTTTTCCATGTTATTCTATGAGAATTTTGCAATTATAAGAAAACGATTTGTCCTGTTATAATTTCTTCATTTTGAAAACGTCTGTTTACAGAATTTTACTCGATCCAAAACAGTCCTTTATGCATGCTAGTTTTCCGATGTTATTCTATAGGAATTTTGTAATTATAAGAAAACGAAAAGTTCCAAAATCGTCTTTTAAGAAAACCGAAGTGTTTCATTTTCACTCTTCTATTTTCTTCTTTTCCGAAACTTGTCATGGTACTTTTTCTTTCAATTCATTTTCGTCCTTTTATAATTTCTTCTTTTTGAAAACGTCTGTTTACAGAATTTTACTCGATCCAAAACAGTCTTTTATGCATGCCAGTTTCCCATGTTATTCTTTGAGATTTTTACAATTACCAGAAAACGAAAATTTCCAAAATCATCCTCTTAGAAAATCAACAAAACCATTTTTCGTCTTAATTTAAATTTTTCAATAAATAATTCTATTTAGTTGTAAAAATATAGAAACAGCTCATTGAAAATTAAAAAACCCGTAGAAGTGAGGTGTTGAGAAAAAAGTAGATATTCTTTAATTTTGGTATCATATTCCCGTATTCCTCTCATAAGAGGAAAAACATTAAAGTGCGTTTCTTATTTTTTGAGTTTCTTTGATTCGGAGGCAAAAAAAAAACAAAAAAAAAACATATATATATATATGAAAGTAATGTTTTCTCGACGAATGATTCAAACTCATTTCTGTTCGAAGTATAAGAAAATGAAATCGGACATCAGAGCAATGAATACGTAAACACTTTCATTGAAACGATAGTAAATCATCTCGATTATGCCTTCTTTCATAACAATGAAAATTGTCGTAATGAAAGACCTGAAAGTACTTCGATAGCCTAAAAGAGTTCTACTCTCTTAATAAATTAAAATTGAATACATGCTTCTGTTTCTCAGTAAAGAACTGGAGGGACATGGAATCTGACAATAGTAAAGTGAGAACGAAGATTTTAAAGCGGTTCATGAAAAAAAGGGCCTGGTTCATCCAGTAAAGAAATGTCATAGAGTAGACAGAGCGTGGACAATCTATCCGTCTTTACGTTCAGCTTTCACTCATAGGGCTTCTTTTTTCATATTGAAATATATAGATGCATTTCCCTTAACTGAACATGAACTAATATATACATATATTTCCCCAGCTTGGTAGAATATACCTTTACATTAAATATTTCTCTTTTTGGACAGTAAATATATACAACTCAGAATATTAAATAAATAAAAAAAAAGAATGTATCATTGAAGAATGAGTGGAGAAGGGTTCTAAAAGGTAAGCGTTATGACGAAGGAAATTTCCCCCTGATATGTGTCCACGCTGGGTATCGAATCCGGGTTTCCTCACTCAGGAGCAAGCCGCTCTCTCAACTGAGCTATGCGGACAAATTCTCACGCCACTATCTACATTTATCTCATGTGCGTTCTGGGGTGCAGGCATGTTACAGCGTATGCAACGATATTGGGAAGAAACCTTAAATCTTCTCAAAGTTATGGGGAATAATAAGAGTCTTCGTCAAAAAGAAAGAAAAGGTCAATGAAACTAAACGTCTAAAGAAAAAATGCAGCAGGCACAGAAGTTAAAAATGAATGGACGGACACGGAAGAACTGCACATTGAGTGAATGAAATATACGCAAAGTTTTGAAACTTCTCAATTTAAAGCGAACTGAATGAGGAAAAGGAATGAGATTAGGGGAGTTCTTACTGACTTTGATGAGGAGAGTAAAGAATAAAAAATTAGCTATACATGAAATGAAGTAAAAAAAAATAGCTCGTTTAAGAATATGATTTTTGGAGAATGTAGGAAATTTTAGTTGAAATGTCATGACCGCATTTCGAAAAGAAATAGATTGAGTCGATATGTATGGAAAAGAAGTAAGAATTTCTTTATTTTCACTATAATAAAGAAATATGGAATAACTGCTTTTCTGGTGAGCTAAAAAAAATAATCTTTATGGGAAGAATGGAAATACTCGCTTTGCCACTAGAATGAAAAATTTTTCGGACGAGGCACAAAAATATACAGCCCAAAGAATACAAATTTTATCGAAAGAAAACAGGTTTTAGATTGTATGTCTGGAGAATGAATGCTTTCCTGTCGGGGCAGTCCCCGAAAAGTATACCTAACTACGAAAGAATTAAAAAAATGCATATTTGACATACATGCAAGCTTTGAGGAATGTTTTTAAGCAAGTTGGAAAATATGCTATATAAGGAAACCAAAATCTGACGATTTGTTGCTTCTAAAATAATCCTTTGCTGAAATGAAATGGAAAAAAAATATAGTCTGAGTAAAAGGACTCATAAGTTTGTCCAAGTAAAAAAAGAATCCTGACCTATTGAGAAGTTTAATAAAATTTCTAAGGCAGAAGAAAAAAGATATTGAAAATTGGGAAGCTATAATGAAATTAAGACCGAAAATATTGTTTCAGCAGAATTTTTACTGGGAAAGATCTGCAGAGTTCTTGAACATACGAAAAAATTACGAGAAAATATTATTGCAGGGGAAAATAACTCAGAATTAACATGAAGTCTATGTCCAGTAATTACTGCGAACAAGAACGAAATCGTTTCTAAAGAAGCATTTCCTCGTCTCATCTCGTGAAATAAAATTAAATGGAGGAAAAAGAACATTCTTTACATCTACACGATAAAACTCTCTCAAAACATACAAAAAATATATAAAAACACATGAAGAAATAACGTAAACGTAATTAAAAAAATGTATATAGTGAAAATGTATATAGTGGGATGTAAGGTCAAAAATGTATATAATGGGATGTAAGGTCAGGTGATGCGTAACATCACAGCCTCTCCTTGACAAATGTCAACCCCGCCTTCTCGTGGTGCATCCTGTTCCCACTAAAGGGGCTCTGACGACCGCAAATAGCGGTATAACTATACCATCGGGATCAGAGGAAATGCTATCCCACACTCACCAACCCGCTTGGCCAGCGTGGTGAGTTATGGCCAAACACCTCCAAAATGACTCTACAACTTAAATCTTGGCCCTCAGTCTCCGGCAGCTGGAATGTACCTGGCCAAGGCAGCGGCCAGTGCGACATGAAGGCAGAGGGTGCTAAGAATCCCCGGAGGACCGGACTAGGCTGCCATTTGATGCTGACCTTGGCTACCTACAACGGACGCTCCCTATCTTCTGATTCAAGGCTTCTTGAATTGGAAGAGGAACTACAAAGGATCAAGTGGGACATCGTCGGGCTGAGTGAGGTAAGGAGAAAAGGAGAAGATCTCATTGAACTGAAAAGTGGACATCTCTTCTATTATCGTGGGACAGATACTGGCAGAACTAGTGGTGTTGGATTTATAATAAACAAGAAACTGAAGGATAAAGTGGTAGAAGTTGAAAGTTCCTCTGACAAAGCTGCACGACTCGTTATCCAACTATCGAGAAGATACCAGGCTCAGATTATTCAAACTTATGCACCCACCACAAGTCATCCTGAAGAAGAAATTGAAGAATTTTATGAGGAAATTCGTCATCTAAATAATAAAGGTAAGCAGCACTTGAAGATAATTATGGGAGATTTCAATGCAAAAATAGGGCACCGGCAACAGAATGAAACTTCAGTAGGTAAATTCGGTCACGGCAACAGAAACCAGCGTGGAAATACTCTCGTTGAGTTTGCAGAGGCAGAAGGATTTTTCACCTTGAATTCCTTTTTCAAGAAAAAGCCACACAGGAAATGGACATGGAGACATCCAATTGGGACGACAAGTGAAATTGATTTTATTATGTGTAACAAAAAATTCGTCATCGAAGACTGCAGTGTGCTAAACAAGTTCAACACAGGTAGTGACCATAGATTGGTGAGATGTAAGATGCACCTCAACACTAAACTGGAACGTGGCAAGCTCATAAGACAAACAAAATGTATTGACATAACCAACCTTAAAAAACACCATAATACTTTCAAGTTGGAACTGAAGAACAGATTCTCTGCTTTAGAAGGCCTAACATCGGAAGAAGTGGATATTTCTGAAGTTAACAGAAAAGTAACCAAAGCTCTTATGGAAACAGCAACAAAATTAGCTGGGTCTAAGAACAAATTGCATGTGAACAAATTATCAGGAAAAACGAAAATGTTGATGCAAAAAAGAAGAGAGATGAGGACAACTAAAGAAGATGTGACTTCCAAAGTGGAATATATAGAGCTATGCAAGACAGCACGGAAAAGTATCACTGAAGACGTAAGGAAATTCAACTGTGAGCTAGTGAGGAAAGCAATTGAAAACAACCAAAGCCTAAAGATAGCAAAGGGACATCTCAGTAAAGGAAGAAAACAGATTATGGCTCTGAGAAAAGAAGATGGTTCTATAACAAGAAATAGAGGCAGAAATTTTGACAAGAGTGAAAGATTTCTACTCCAAATTATATGAAAGGGATGATACATGTACTCCAGACATCATGAAAGGTATCAGAGTTCTTCCAGTCCTCCCAGCAGAAGTTGCACATGCAATCAAGAACATGAAGCGGGGGAAAGCTCCAGGAGAAGATGGAATTACTATAGACATCATACAAGAAGCAAGTGGAGAAATTGAAAGAGTACTCGCCCAAATTTTCACTCGATGCCTTAATGAAGGGAAGATTCCTGAGGATTGGAAGAATGCTACAATGATCCTGCTACATAAAAAAGGTGACATTGAGGATCTCAGGAACTACAGACCTATCAGCCTCCTATCAGTGGTTTATAAAATCTTCACTAAAGTTCTTTCACACCGCTTGAAGGTAACACTGGACATGGCTCAACCGAGAGAACAAGCTGGATTCAGGAGTGGCTACAGCACAATAGATCATATCCACGTACTGAGAGAACTAATTGAAAGAGCGAGGGAATATGAACTTCCTTTGTGCATGGCTTTTATCGATTATGAAAAAGCCTTTGATTCGGTGAAACCATCAGCAGTTACCACGGCTCTGAAATCCTGTGGTATTGAAGATGCATACATTAATATTATTAATAACATCTATGAAAATGCAAGTGCAAAGATTCGGCTGTTTGAAAATACAACACACATAAAAATTGGAAAGGGAGTGAGACAAGGTGACACCATATCTCCGAAGCTCTTTAATGCCACATTGGAAAATGTCTTTCAATCACTGAACTGGGAAAACAAAGGGATAAAGATTAATGGAGATTATCTAACCCACCTTCGTTTTGCTGATGACGTAGTCATTTTTGCAACTACCCCATCAGAGCTGCAGAGTATGATCCAGGAACTTGCTGACAAGAGTAAAGAAGTGGGATTAAAAATGAACTTTCAGAAGACAAAAGTGATGTTCAATGCTTTTACAAGAAATGAAGATTTATCGATTGATGGAGAAAAACTGGAGATAACAGATACGTATGTTTATCTTGGACAACAGATATCAAGTGAGGGTCACATTGATGAAGAAATTAATCGGCGTACAAAACTTGCCTGGAGAGCTTTTGGAAGAAACAGCATAATTTTCAAGAGCAATATGACATTATGTCTTAAAAGAAAAGTGTTTGATCAATGCATCCTTCCAGTGCTTACGTATGGTGCAGAGACGTGGACCTTAACTAAAAGAGACATACAAAGGCTGCAGACAACTCAAAGAAGCATGGAGAGGTGCATGCTTGGTATAACCAGGAGAGATAAGAAGAGGAACTCGTGGATCCGAAAAATGACGAGAGTGGAAGACATCATGATCAGAGTTAAATCCCTGAAATGGCAATGGGCTGGACATACTGCCAGAAAGACAGACCATAGATGGACAGCCGAAATTTTAGATTGGATTCCAAGGGACAGGAAAAGACCCAGAAAAAGACCACATGGGAGATGGGTGGATGAAATTCGTAAATATGCGGGAGTGACATGGAGGAGACTGGCACAAGACAGACCGTTGTGGAGGAAACTTGGGGAGACCTTCGTCCAGCAGTGGATTGATAATGGTTGACAATGATAATGATGATGATATAGTGAATACGTAGTACACGGAAACCATTTGACCACCTGACCATTTTTGGAAACCAAATCGTCGTGAGGTAGAACCTCGCTAAGACCATCAGAGCATTTTTATTCTCTTGGAAAGAAAATTCCCCAGCATCGTTACGTTGAAAATTCCTCCAGGGGAAAAATAGCATCGAAGAGGGAAAAAAATCCCACTTGAAAACCACAGGAATAAATACAAAAAATACCAACGGACCCCACTCTGTCGTTGCCATCCCTCAAAATCAAAGATCCATCGAAACAATAAAGTTCCCAGAAGCACCGCTAGGGGCAGCACATCGAATTGACATCCCCCTATTTACAACCCCTTTCCCACTCGATCGTTGCCATCCCTCAAAATCAAAGATCCATCGAAAGTTCCAAGAAGCACCGCAAGGAGGCAGCACATCAGCATCGAGTTGACATCCCCCTATATCCAACCCCTTTCCCACTCGGTCGTTGCCATCCCTCAAAATCAAAGATCCATCGAAAGTTCCAAGAAGCACCGCAAGGGGCAGCACATCAGCATCGAGTTGACATCCCCCTATATCCAACACCTTTCCCATTCTGTCGTTGCCATCCCTCAAAATCAAAGATCCATCTAAAGTTCCAAGAAGCACCGCAAGGGGGCAGCACATCAGCATCGAGTTGACATCCCCCTATATCCAACCCCTTTCACACTAGGTCGTTGCCATCCCTCAAAATCAAAGATCCATCGAAAGTTCCAAGAAGCACCGCAAGGGGGCAGCACATCAACACCTATGCAACCCCGACTCGATCGTTGCCATCCCTCAAAATCAAAGATCAATCGAAAGTTCCAAGAAGCACCGCAAGGGGACAGCACATATAAGAAATCATAATAACATTTCTTGAGATGAGGACATGAACGTATTATTCGAGAAAAAAAAGAGAAATTAATAATTAATACTTGTCCTAAATAATTTTCATTAGGGAAGAAACATGAGGAATTCATGAAAATTAATCAAAAAAAAAAATACGTGAACAAATTACAAGGGAAAAAACGTGCTTCATAAAAATAACCTAATGGAATGGGTCGAGAGAGTGGAAAATAAATAAAAATAATGAATAAACCTTCATTAATTTCCCCCAAAATTTGACAAAGTCCAATAAATACTACTATCTCCGGAGATAAGCGCACATTTCGGTCGGGGGGGGGGGGAGGAATGGCGGCTGGGATTTGGAGGCTGCTAATGACCACGACCCCCTCCGTCCGCCCGGCTGCAACTGGCTGCTACTAGAGGCTGCTGAAAAAAGTAGCCACCTAATGTTAAGTCTATGGGCTGCTATTTAAGCTCTGACCGGTCCTTTTATACTTCTACTACTGTTTTTCGCGAATGCAAAGGTACAAGCATTGTTCATTCTAATTATCGTTTTTGCTAAAGGCATTTATTTTTACGAATGAAGATACACTGAAGCCTCGTGCAGCCGAGTAATGTATTGTTTGGGGAAATTGCAACACCATGAAAGAATCTCGCTATTCAAATAAAATTTATATCATACATTCCTCATGTTAAATGAGATAAGTTATTACATTTCTAAAACTATAAAAGGTTTTCTCGCTTCAAAACTCCCTATCAAGTGAAGCTAGCTGCAGCTAAAATAACATACTCTACACTGGGAGGCATTGAAGGGAAGAGGGTTTTAATATCGTTTGGCGAAATTGCCTTCCAGGCTGCTCCTATCTCAGACCAAAGCTCATTTGGGGCTACCGGCGGAGGTGCTTGACGAGCCAATTGCTTAGATACCATGTCCCAGGCATGCTGGATCGGTACATATCCAGGGAATAAACAGGCAAGGGTACACACGTATCAGTAGTTCAAGGAAGTGGTCTTGGATATTCCGAGCCACATGTGGCTGAGCATCTTCCTTCGGGAATACAGCGCCAGGACAGTTCTGTAGGATGGATATTACCTGTGTTTAAAAATTCATCCTAGGTGCATCTCTGGATGTTGAAGGATCCCTCAATTCATATTAGGCGAGATCAGGAATTGAACCCTATGGCTCCCTAAACTACTGCTCTTTGCGTGGTGCCGGTATGACGCTGCAAAGTGCCGTTAATTACCGTGTCTCTTCTAACACGTATGTGAACATCATGCTGCATTAAGTTGAATCCTTACTCGTCAGAAAGCATGACCTACTGCGAATCTGCATGTCAGTGTAAGTGTTCGAGACCCCATTCCAGCCTCAGGCGTGTGAGGTTGAGGGTCAAAGGGATACGCATCAATTGGCTGCTAGTGACCAGTCATGTGTTAAGCAGACGTCGTGGAGCTGAGCAGAAGGACGAAGCCTGACCTGTCACAGTGATTCATTGCTGCGCTAACACCGTGGATGCCGATGTGCGATCCATCACTGCCCTGCAGTTGTGGTGTCTCCTATCCCATGCAGTCGTGCGATTTTCCTGTCCTTTTCCCGTATTTCAGTACGCCCCGTTCGCATTACGGTGCTGGATTTTCGTCCCGTATGAGTGGCAATTTAGTCGAAATTTCCATTTCGTCTGTGCTGGAGTTTCGTCCAGTAACAGTGGCAATTTCGTCCAACTTGCCATTTCGTCTGTGCTGCAGTTTCGTCCCGTAAGAGTGGCAATTTGTCCAAATTGGCATTTCGTCTGTGCTCTAGTTTCGTCCCGTACAAGTGGCAGCTTCTCTCATGCCAGCAATCATTCCTCGCTCAAAGTCCGGCGGATAATTATAATGTGAAATTTTTCGGCGACGGGACATAGTGTGACACACAAAAAAAAGTTTTGTATTAATGTCGACTCTTCGCTGATTGCAACATGTCCTTTGACCCAGCTATTTATCCCCAGAGCGGACAGTTAATCGGGCGGTGCTCCAAAACCGCCCGAGCATTTTCACTGATGTTTGAAACATTTACTTGTCCCAACCGGTTGTACATATCCTATAAGTTTTAAGCTAACACCAGCAGGCCTTCATGTGTTGTAATTTTCGCAAACGGTAGTATATACCACTGGAAGGGATGCTCTGATGTTTTTGTTTTTCGGTGGAGTACATATTTTTAAAACTAAGCTTTCGTTACAGTTATAAATATAGGTAACATAAATAAAGCTAAAGTTATTATTTAAAATGCTGTTCCTGCAATTCTTTCCGTAACGTATTTAAAGTCTAAGTATTACCATCAATGTCATGACAATTCCGATATTTTTCCTGCAAGTAAGTTTGATAAAGAGATCTGGGATCAAAATTACGGCAAATCCTGTCATGTAAAACACAATATTGATGCATACTTTAGATAACATGAATAAAATTTGCGTGTTATAAACACGTGCAGTGAAATATCCTTCTTTGTGGTTTGCGTTTAGTGAGGGTCAAATTAATCACATGTACTTTTGAACATCGGAATTTAACAACAGTAAAATTTTACATTTATGAGAGACCGGGAAAAACAAGAGGTGCGCCTCTGTTACAGTTTTGTGATAGCAATAACATGAACTAAACGTGGCTTTGCTCAAAACAGAATGCCCTTGGTATCTTATAGACGCAAAAGCGCATCCCATCTGGAAGTTTTGAAAATCTGCGAGAGATCCATCTTCTCAATTCTGATTCATGTAAATAGGATATCTTTCCTCCTAAACACTGCGCATACAACTTATCATCACCACTCAAAAACCTTTTATGATTGTGGTTTCCGGTAGGCCGTCCCGGTGGCGCAATGGTCTAAGCGATGGCCTCTGATCATTCATCCGAAGTGAGTCCGGGTTCGAATACCGGTGAGACATGGATGTTGTGTTTGTCTTATGGCACTGGCTCTCTTCCTTCCCTGGAACCAGTTAACCCAAATTAAGGACGAATGACTGCTTATAGCCCATTGAGTTGCTCACGGTGGTCGTTAATCCGCCAATTAATCAAATCAAAATTTCCGGTAGATGTACTGGCTTTATTAATCAGCAGACTTTGTCTTATCGTGTTATTTTTTCGTTCAAGTCACTCCAAAATTGAAATCACGAATGAAGTCGCATATTGCATCTAAAACGTTGGTGGCTGTGAGTTTAGCTAAAACCGTGGCGTCAGCCTGTCAATACGAATTTTTAACAGCATCAATGTATCTTTTATCTGGTAGCAGCGAAATCAGAATAAACCGACATTAAGTGCTTCGTTTGACCAAAACGTGAGTGCATTTATAGTATCACTGAGATTTTGTGCTCTTAAAAAGCTACTGATTGTATGGTTGCTAGGTGGCGGTTATTGAATGAAAGAATCTCATGCGTCGAAGTATGAGTGAAAACTTCATGGGATGGAAATTCTGTTGCAGTACAAAGTTCAAAATATCATATGGATTGGTAAACGTTATATAACACCTGTTTCCACCGTTCTTCGGAGAACAAAAATTAAGGTGTGTCATCGAGATGAGCAAAAGTAACATTTTCTGGAGTTTTAGCAGTTTGTCCTTCGTTAAGGAACAGAGCTGTTCTTTTCGGAAATGGAACTACAGCTTCGCACAGTTTGGGAAAGCAGATCAAACGTCCAAAATGTGTGGCTCATCCTTCGAATTGACCTTCCAAATGAAGCGCAATAAATATATTTGAGAAATCAGGTTTCCATGTACTACTGACTTTCAAGGCATTTGTTGCAATATTTGTGATTTAACGTAACACGCATTGCTGCAGTGAGTGGACATAAGTACCTTATTCTGTCAGTGAAATGCTAAAACCTACTTTATCACTTTAAGCTATTGAAAGATTTCATGGTGCGAACTATCATTCAGTTCACGCATAAAAAAATTGTATGTTTCTATTGTGTTACTTAAAAGTATGGCTGCTGCATTAACACCCATTAAATATATATTTTATCATCTCTTATTTTTTTTAAAAACGCAAAAAGAAATATTGTGGATTATTCAGAAAGGCAAAGTCAATTCCTTATCTTAATTTTTTTTATTCGAGTTATAATTTTTTAATGTTATTTGGAAGTTTCTGTTAAATACATACCTGTGTCTTTAAATCAGCAAATATTTTTTTATATCAATAATGATTTCACTACATAATCGAAAAAAAAACTTTTAAATTTAAGAGATACTTTTTTGGGTTATTTTGTTTTGAATCGGCAAAATCCAGGACAGCGATTCAAGCTGCTTACAACAGAGAAAAAATAAGACGTTATGTGTTATGTTAATTAAAAAGCATTCAATTTTTGGTACCTGCGACAGCATTTATATTAATTGCTCAAAATCAGATAACACTGCATACTTAGTTAGTTGGAAGTCAATAGGCACAATGTTAGTACCTTGTGCTCTAACTTTCTAAGACAGTTTTGACTTCAAAGATGCATTGCTTCTGAAAATCTGTTTCTGCTCAGAATAAAAAAGAATCAACAAATCCACGTGGTTCACTTCATTTATCGATTAAGATTCGAACGAAGACATTCAAATTAGTGATCTAATCTATAATTTGTATGCTCATTTATGAGATTTGTTTTAATACCGTGTTATGAATCCATTGCAAATCCCTTATATTTAGCTATATTCATTATTCAGCACTTGCTTCACTGAACACTTCAAATTTTCACTTAACGGATGGAAGTGTGATGAAAATCATTTTTTTATTCTTCGCGAAAACCTTACAAATATTGACTTTACAAAGAAGTATATAATCAAACAAAATGTCCAGTTTGCTGTCACATAAAACCCAATATAAGGTTTAGTTGTATATTTGTATTTCACACGATTGTTAGTTTGTAAGGAATAACACATGCCTAAGCCGTAATATTATATGCCCTGTCTGGAAATGGAAGCGAAGAGGGCAACGACCCAGAATGTCCCCAACGCAGATCAGAATGGAAACCAGAAAATACCGATAATCGGAAGTAAGCCAGCCTCGTTCAAACCTTATTGGTTACGACCATCGTTCCCGCTTACGTGGTTTGGTAGAAAGTTGTACTACAAAGTTATTGATGAATTCGTGCGGATTTTTTTTTCTCACATATCCTTTTGAAATCAGAAGTACAAAATGAATTCGTGCGGATTTTTTTTCTCACATATCCTTTTGAAATCAGAAGTACAAAATAAATTTTTAAATGAAATTGAAATATTACTACAGATTTCCATAAATGTTGATTATGTTATTTTATTTTCGATTTTACGAGAAAATTATATGATTTCTGAAAAAAAACTCCTAAAATCTTTCTTTTCATTCTTTTTTTTGTCATTGCAATTCACTAAAATTTTTTTAAATAATCAAAAACATATTTATCTTAAAACAACGCAATTTACTGTGCTAAGGAGACAGTGTATCTACCTAAATTCTCATATTTAAAATATTACAGATTTTTTGTCGCTTATATCGTAACTAAATGAATTTAAAGATAAATAATACAGTTAAATAATATGTGACGGCTGATTTTGAACGCCGAATGTGGAACAAAATAACTTTGTCTAGCTTTTTAAGACCAGTACAATATTCTGATACTTAAAACCGCTTGAATTAAATATTAATTAGTAGATAGAAATTAGAATTCCTGTTATTTGATAAAGGAGGGTAAGTTGCTGTCGTAACTTCGTAATTACAAAGCTTTTTGAACTTCATTCTGTGCGCTTGGAAATTATTAATCCATACACAACGCCTTTTACTGTTCTAAGGACACAGTGTTTCCATCTAAATTATTATTGTATTTAAAACATTACAGAATGTTTATAGCTCATTTCCTAACTAAAATAATGCAATGATAAATAACAGGAATTCTAAATTTGCAGATGCAAATTTAGAATTCCTGTTACTTAACAAACCTACGTTGATGTAACTTTCTATGATTTTCTGATTTTTTAAAACAGTTTGAGTTACATGTTAATTATCAGTCGGAAATTAGAATTCCTGTTGTTAAATAAGCCTACGTTGCTGAAACTTTGTATTTCCAGACCCTTCAACTTAAGTTTTTGCGAGCAGGAACTTGATTTCGCAATAAAATAAAACTTTTGTTGAAAAGAAGCCGTGTAATATTTAATTAAAAAAACATTTATGATAAAAAAAAATGCAAGCATTTTGGAAATATATGAATATACAGGATGAATCATAATTACTGTCAGACATTCAGTGGTTTATCATCGGAAATCGGGAAACAACAAGCTAAAACCGCAAACAGAATATGACAGATGAGAACTAAGGTTTTTATTACCTGTAGAATTGAGACATCTGATCGCTAAGCCACTTCGACATGACCGCCTTTCGTGGCACGTGAGATATCCAAGCGATAATCAAATTCCTTTAAAGAGCTCCCCAGAATTTGGGGAGTTACTGTTGCTTTTGCAATATCAATTCTTATTTTCAGGTCATCGAGGGAGATCACAGGGGTCTGGTAAAAGTATGTTTTACACGTATCCCCACAGGAATAAATCCATTGGCTAAATATCTGGTACGCTCGGAGTCCACAGAATAGGTCCACCACGTTCAACTCAGTGCCCAGCAAAATGTAGGTCAAGAAATTATCCGAAAGTAACAGCCTAATGCGGCGTTCTACCATCGTGTTGGAACACCATATTGGGCTGCCGATCTTCCAACCGGGTCAACAGATACAGCTGCAGCATGTGCAGATATGTCACCTCTCTCACTGTTTTCTGTAGAAAGAAACAGAGCAACTGCATTTTCGAACATAACAAAGAGCACCAGACATTCACCTTTTGATTATCTCGTTCGAATTCTCAAATGGCGTGAAGGTTTCCGGAGCCACATATTCCGCAGTTATGCCGATGTACTTTATCTGAGATTAAAAACGTTGTTTCATCACTAAATATCCCTGTCCGTAGGTAATGTTAATCAGATTCGACTTTGGATAAAATGTCTTGGGCACACTGTAAATGGACAGGGTTTATCGTCCCGCTGTAAAGCACGGAGTTGTAGACGATTATGCAGTACCCTACAAACAGTCGTTTCTGGCATACCTAATTGTGACGCATCTCGTTTCGTTGATTACTCTTGCCTTCAAACAAAGGCTTCCTGGATGCGATCAACAGCGTCCGGTGAAGTGCTATCTCCCAGCTCCTTTTTGATGCTGCATACTCCCAGTTTTTTGGAACTGCTTTAACCAGAATCGTATTATAGCATTATCGGAAAGTGGAACTCTGCCATACTGCGTGTTGTAACGACGTTGCGCTGTGATAACTGATTTTGTTTGAAAGAACTGGAGTACGCACGCTGCTTTCTCTTGAACAATCTCCATTTTGAAGCATGACGTCACTTCAGCGGGTATCAGGTTGCCCCATTAACTTCACTGGGTGAACTTCTTTATGCGGTAGGCAGTTTTATTTAATCGGTCACGGGTTGATCATGTCAGGCCACTGAAATCCCGACATTAATTATGAGTCATGCTGCAGAATTACAATCAAGCATTACTTCCGGTATTTTAATTTAACAAATAAATATCAGAAACACTATTTAAAGTTCTTTTCAGCATTACTTCGGGTATGTTCTTTTAACAAAAAAATATTACAAACCCTATTTCAAGTTCTTCATTGTTTTAGGAATGCATGTGTTCTAGTGGTCAACTTTCGTCACTGCCACGGAGAAGACCTCGTGTAAAGAATATAAAGGATTGCGTGAAGAACGCCAACTCTCGTAGAGTAACGTAAAACATACAACAACAGCGTCACCATAGCCTAAGAGGTAATATGCTCTGCCGGAAAGCAAACATTAAGGAGCAAAACATGTTAGGGGGATTATGGCAGTGAAGCTTTTCTTTGATCCACAATGGTTTCCTTCGATTTGATGACTATTTGCTTACAAAATGCAGACAATCCCTAGTATGTGGCCTTACTGAAAATGTTTCTGAAAAACTGAAGAACAAACAAAAGCCTTAACTAACATGATTGGCTTAACAAAAGTAACATATCCGATTTGCGAAGTGATTATGCTAACGATAAGGTAATAATCACGCGCTGTGAGCAGCTCGGCTGACTGATCTTTACTAGATTGAAGTCAACAGAAATACGCATGCACATTCTGCTCTGCCATCAGCCTGCAGGTTGGTTTATGCACTGCATCGTGTATCCTAGTGGCTGAGGGCTGACTTTTTGCCAGAATTGAAGTCAACAGAAGTACGCATGCGCAGACTGCTCCGGCCCCTGCCTGCGTGTTGGCTTCTGTGTACTGCATTTTATATCTTAAGATATGGCGGCGCTAGTGACATCTCACCGAGACTTAACTTCTTTTCAATCAGATATTCTATGCCTCAATTAGATCCCAGGTAGATACGAACGCTCGAAAAACTAAATATCCGCCGTGCGTCGGATGGGCACGTTAATCTCGGTAATAAATAGGGGCGTCTTCCTACCTTGCTCCCGAGTCACTTCCCTATCAGGCACTTTAGCCCAAATCTCCTGGCTTCCTATATCTAAAGGTTGTTTAAGACTTGGGATCAGACAATCCCTACCTAAAATCCCCTACATATGATCTGATATTTCCATCCATGAATGAATGTGTTAATGTTCAGATGAACTTAAAATTGCCAAAATGTACATGAGAATCATGTTTTCCCTTTCAATAATCATGTCCAAATGTTTACTGTTTGCAGCATATTGGTACTTATTATTTTCTAGACTGAAGGAACACATTGCTTTCCATGCACATAGTATTAATCTTTGCGTAACAAATATTTTTGTCTAAAACCTCTTAGACGGCGATACCTGGACAAGTCTGTTTGAATGGTTTGTTCCTTGGTATGCACATTTATTTACTTTTAGTAACAACCACCGGTTTTTTAGGCAGAAGAGAATGAGATGCAAGTACATAAATGAAGAACAACAAGATCAAAATGCCTGAAATATTTCCTTAAAAAAATTACGCCGTGTAACGCATGCATCAGAATTTATTAAATGTTCTTTGAAAATAATTTTATGTTTCTTCATTTTCCAAATATGGAATGTATAAATTAAAAAATAATCACAGAAATTGGTTTCTTTGTTAATTTTACTTTATTTCAGGTCAGGATGAAAAAAAAAGCATACGTTACTACGTTTCGAGCAAATCACTTACATTCTCTATTTTTAGAGTTTCAAAATATTTTGTCGTCAAATGCATTTCGCTTTTCCTTCTTAATATATTGGCACGCAAAGTAAAATGTCATTCGAGGGTCATTGGTGAATTTGTTATGTACAATATGTGATAAAAATGTATTCTGACGGCATTTATTGAAAAAAAAAGCTACAAGATTTACAGATTTCTAAATTTTACACTTTCGAAGTAGCCCCCTTCCGAAGCCACACGCAGTTTTCACTGCTGAAAGCATTTCCTGAAACCATCTTCTAGACCAGCGAAAGCTACTTCGACTCATTCTGTTGTATGTCCTCAAAATCTTGAAATCGTTTTCCCTTCAAGTGGTCTGCGAGTTTAGGGAAGAAGAAAATGCCTCAGGGAGACTTTGTTAGTAGAGCGGCTGTCGGGCCTGTGCAATGCTATGATTACTTAGAAATTAGTTCAATTGTGATGTATAGGAAGCAGCGTCGTCATGGTGGAGTTGCCACTCCCACTATTATGGGAGTACGGCGTTATGCGACGAACTGTGTCATTTAGAAGGCGCAAATCTTGACAAAAGTACTGCTTGTTGATTGTATTAGCTAATGGACTGTATCAGTGATGAGAAATATGCCCATAATTGAAAAAACAGTCAGCATCGTGTTAACACCGCTGCGAATGTGTCGTACTTTTTTGGGTCTGGGAGAGTTTGAGGTCTTTCACTCTGAAGACAAGGTCAGAGTTTCAGGGTCTTATATAAATCCACGATGCATCACAAGTTATGATAATTTTTTTAAATGTTTCATCGTTTTCGACATACTCAAGCAGATCAATAGTAGCTGAGGCGTTGGCCGGTTTTTGATCAGTTGCGAAAGATTTTCGCACAAATTTGGTTGAGTCGAATCCATACATAAAACAGCCGTAAGAATCGGATGACATGAACCGAAACTAATGTCAAAGTCTTCAGCTAACTGAGGAATATGATTAGTTGATTTTCTGGTGCAGCTGTGCGCACACGTTCCACACTGTTTTCATTTTTGCTTGCTGCGGGCTTCCCAGACAGTTCGTCACTCTCAACACTCTGACGACCATCTTTGAAACATTTATACCACCCACTAATGTACATGTAAACGACTCATACAGTCCTCCCTATAAATTGTCTGTAAATTTGAGTACGACATGGCAAATGCGACGAACAGCTTCAAGCTCATAATAAGTTAGTAAAATCATGCAATGCATTGATTATGATACGCATTAAAACATACCAGAAATCATTATTCAAGTTATCACTCAAGTTATGAGGATAATGGCTGTGGAATAAATCTCGCTCCTGTGCCATGACCTTTGATCTAATTTTCATGATATTCAACAGAATTGGTACAGTATACTTCTGAAATAACATGATAAAGTTTTGTCGCAATCGAAGCAATTTTACGTAAGTTATGATGCATAAGGGCTATGGAATAGATCCAGCTCCTGTGTCCTAACCTTTGACCCATTTTCACCCATTTTCAACAGGATTCGTCCCCAGGCAGGTCCCTACAACATACTATCATTTCATTCAAAACGAAACATTTTTACGTAAGTCATGACGCATACTGGTGATGGAAGTTATTCCGCTCCTGTGTCCTGACCTTTGACCCCATTTCGCCCATTTTCATTAGTGTTTGTCCCCAGGTGGTCCCCTACCACATACTAAAATTTAATCGAAATTGAACCTTTTTTACGTTAGTTATGACGCATAAGAGCAGTGGAATGGATCCCGCTCCTATGTGTGTCCTGACCTTTGACCCCATTTCGTTCACTTTCAATAGGGTTCCTTCCCAGGTGTTCCCCTACCACATACTAACATTTCATCGAAATCGAACGATTTTTGTGTGAGTTATCGTGCGGACGAGCATACGCACACAACGCGTGACGTAATGAAGCAGATGGGAATCGTGACCATTTGCTCGCAAGAGTGTGACGTCATAAAACATTAATAGTATCCACACACAACGCGTGACGTAATGACACAGATGACGTGACCGCGCGCCAACATCTGAATTGCGTGAGAATGACGCCATAAGATTTCTAATCATGGATAACATTAATGGGACAACACCATGACAGTAAAAACTTGGTAATTCGGGGTGGTTATTTAACCCACTAAACCAATGTTCCTAAAGTCGAGATCAAGCTAAATCGATTTCTAGTACCAGAAAACGATAGGTTAACGACTTTCTTTAAAATCCTTAGAGCCGTTTTCAAATTAAAATTTACGTACATACAAGAATTGCTCCTTTACCGTGAACGTCAAGTAATTTTGCTACCTGTACTTCGAATGGAAAAATTTCGGTACACATTTTTTTCCAATTAATGGGTTCCCAAGGATGAAAATTTGAACATCGATTAAAATACCTTCATTTTATAACTTCGAATACTTAATATTTCCCAAAACATAACCATAATTATGCAATCCAACATTTGTTTGTCTACTGACGTCATGAAAGTATACAGGTGGCGCCATCTTTTTTCTGGACAATTAATCCGTTCACAAGGATTAAAATTTGATCATCGATTAAAATAGCTTCATTTTATAACTTGGAATACTTAATATTTTCTAAAACATAATCATAATTATGCAATCCAACATTTATTTGTCTACTGACGTCATCAAAGTACAGGTCGCGCTATCCTTTTTCTGGTTTCAACACCACGAAAGGAAAAGTTATTAATTTTTAAAACAATCATGGTTATGTTTTAGAAAATATTAAGTATTCCAAGTTTTAATATGAAGTTTTTTTTAATCGATGTTCAAATTTTCATCCTTGGGAACACATTAATTGTGAAGGAAATGTGTACAATTTTTTTCCATTGGAAATATAGGAAGTAAAATTACTTTACGTCCACCTTAATAATATGGGATAAGGGCGATAGGATGGATCGCCATCCTATGTCCTGACCTTTGACCCCATTTCGTCCATTTTTAATAGGGTTCGTTTTCAGGTTGTCCCCTACCACATACTAAAATTTCGTAGAAATCGATCCATTTTTACGCACGTTATGACGCATAAGGGCAATGGCATGCATCCCGCTTTTATGTCCTGACGTTTTACCCCACTTCACCCATTTTGAATAGGATTCGTCCCCAGGCGGTTCCCTACAACATAGTAAAATTTCATTGAAATCGGACCATATTTACGCAAGTAATGACGCATAAGTGCAATTGAATGGATCCCGCTCCTACGTCGTGACCTTTGACTCCATATGTCCCATTTTCAATAGGATTCGTCCCCAGGTGGTCCCCTACCACATACTAAAATTTCATCGAATTCGAACCATTTTTACGACAGTTATCGTGCGGACAGACGGGCGGACGGACAAAGCTGGAGCATATACGCTTCTTCAACCTACGGTTGGAAAGCGTAAAAAAGAAAGCACTATTGCAAAAAAAAAAAAAAAAAAAAAAAAAAAACTTAGATTGGTTTTGCTGTCGTAACACAATCTACAGATGCTCGATTGGATGGAAGCCTGGGAGATTCCAATGCCAGGCTATAATACTTGGACACCCTCCTCATGATCCATCAACCATTCTCAGACAATTCGGATAGTCCGACATGGCGCATTATTATCCTATTGAACGAAGGTAATGCTAGAGGGGTGTAAATTTACCATGAAATATGCACCTGTCCTACAATGATGTTTAGGTAGGTAGTAACCGCCGTCGTTTCCCGTACATGAGTTATTGGACACAGGTTTTGCCAGAAGAAAATTCCAAAAGAAATTATACTTCTTACACCGGCTTCTTTCCGCCCGACAGGGCATCCATGTGCTAATATGTCCCAACCCAGGTACAGGGTGCATGCCTAACCAAGCGACTACGCGGTGTAGCAGGATGTCAGATTCATCAGATCAGAAGACTTTCTTCCAATCATTCTTGCAATCATTTCAAAGAAAAATGCTAATTTGGTTGGAAAACAATGCCTTTAATTTATGAAAGGTGACGTTTAGCTCATGTCTTTTATTTCAAACGGCTTAGCAGGAGAGGTAAAAACAGATGATTGAGCAGATATTCTAGGAATCTAGGTTTTCTAACACTGAAGCTGATGAACACTGAAAAAATACAGAAATTAAAAATATTGAAATACAAGTGTACACTAGCATGAATCGATATATTTTCCGATATCTTACTGATCTTTTATTGATATCAATGGCTTGTACTTTTAATTTTTAGCAAAATACACGTTTTTGATTTCTAATCTCAACCACGGATGTAGGATATAACTTACATTTTGTTTTTTAGATTTGATTTGCTTGGATTTTATATGGTTCTCTTTAATGAAGAAACATAGATGCTCTTTACCATGCTAAAAGCTAAAATATTAAATCTTCATCTTAAGTTGTGCTGACGTGAACAAAAAAAAATATTAAGTATTTAAGAAACTGTACCGGACAAATTCAACTGTAGAAGAGAAAAAACCGTAACACCTCCCTTTTCTTCCGTAGAGAGCAATGACAAACGTAAAAAAAAAGGACGATGCTACAGAAAAAAGTATGATCGAGAAAGTAAAGTATAGAGTTATGATACAGAAAAGTAATGTAGATCATCAATAAGTAGTAAAGGTCATGTGAGTGTGTAAAATGCAGTCACCTAGAATATGTGATGTGACTTAAAATATTGAGTGATAAGTGAATGGCTATTTATTTCAATGTTCTGATGTAGACGATCGTAGATTCATCTTGAGTTCTGAAAAGGTCAACTCAGCTTCTATCTTTTTGGGAAGTTTTCTATTCTCTGCTACGGACTGGAGGAGATTTGGAGGAAAGTATGATTGTTCGAGAGAGAATGATGAAACAACCGGGAGTGAGAAGTGAATGACTATTTATTTTAATGTTCTTTGCGAATGATTCGTTTGTGGGAATGATGAAAGAACTTTGAGGAAAGAATGACGTATGGAAACACATCGTGCTGTCTTGTCCCAACAGAATGGGCGAAAATATCTATCCAGGTAATAACTTCCTAAACTATAAAACGTAGGTAAGTAACTTAATGCTCACGAAAGATCAAGTTACAGTGAAACTGAATTTGCTTATTTATTGAATTTTTCAACTAATTTTCCAACGAAATACAGAAAGCTTTTCAACATTTTGTTTGATATGTCTACAAGAAATAATTCTCTAGTTCATTAGTTTTTAAAAATACTCTGCTTTGAAAATAATCAAATTATCGTAAATTCAAAATAATGATATCAGGATTATCAGACGTTAGCCTTTTAAGTTCTTAAAAAAACAATTGGTATAAACATATTGAGCTATTTTTATATAGGAACAGGAACTTATTTCAGAGTAAACTGCGAATTCAAACATGTAGAAATGCTTTATGAAATAATCAGCTATTTGAGCAGGAGGGAAATCAGCTGCATTTGTTTCGATTTATAAATATGAGAAACGGCACAATGTGGAAATATCAGCATACATTTAAGACCCACACTTCGAAAAAGTAAAATCGCGACACCGAGAAGGAAACATCGTGGAATGATGAAAATCATAGGCGTGTTAATGAGACCCTTTGATGGACTTTTGATTAATATAGACTCATCAACGTTGGATGAAACAGCTGGAGACAGACATTTGTTTCACCTCATCGGTGTTTATTAGGCTACTAATTGTTTCGGAGCGCTAATTTCTGCAATTGTTTTTGCAAGTTTTAAGAATTTTTTCCGTAATTTGGCAAAATGTCAAAAAAATTCACGAATTTCAGATTTTTTCCCATTTTTGAAGAATTTCTGTTACGATTTTTAGATTATTTTTCAAATTTAAATAATTATATTACTGCCTTCAATATCGAACGCGCTATCAGCGCAAACATTATAACTCAGAGAATGAGAAATTTATATGAATTTTGATTTAGTTACATCAAATCAAATCTATAATTCTTTGAAGGCACAAATTTCCACACGACGGGTTCCGGAATTTATCAGTCACATCGTTACTTATGATTGTATAAAGATGTTCTATGAAATTCTTGCAGTCCTTCAAAGAAGGGAAATTTATACAAAAACATAAACACAAGCATATAATCTATAATTTTTTAAATCAATGATAGAGAATGTACCATTTCATGGATAGTCAATGAAATTTGTATAATGTGAGTCGCATACATCTATGGAATCAAGGAACCGTGAATTATGTGGACAGATAGTATTTAAAATGCGGTTCATGTGATAGACAGATGTTTCTCAGTTTTCGGAAATAACTTCCTAAAAACAAAAGCTCTACAATCACACATAAATTGTTTTTGTATCCTTGCTTTACCGACAAAATGATTTGAACCTTCACCTTCCTACACTGGAAGTGTAGTTGCCTCATGCTAACTTACGGTGGCGTGCTTATCAGTGCTTAATTGTCCGTTTCACTGACTCGCCACATTATTCCACCTTTGAGAAAGATGGGACACGAAATATACTAACAACAATAGTCAACGACAATTTCATTGCAGAAGTATATAACTTATTCTTAAACAATTGAGAACGTCTTTACAAAAAATTTGCAATACTTTGTTATAACTTGCACGAGTCTCACAAAACCGGCAGATGTGGTAGTAACCATATCAACCGGCAACACCTGTTTATCACCCGTGCGTCATCGGCAGAGCGCAGTTCAATAGGAGCTATTTCATAATCCTTAACAAGTGTTTTCACGCTGTGAATTTTCGAAAAATGGATGTGAAAGAAGAACAACTGTGCGCCATTACATGTTGCTGCTGACTTAAGAATGCTGTCGGAGAAACTTTCTGTTTTATGCAAGAGGATCATAAAGATGAATGTCTAGGAAAACCAACAATTTACAGATGGCGAAAGGAATTTATAGATAGTCGTGTGTTGGCTGCTTTAATCGGAAATGTACGAAGACTTTCAACGAGTGTTACAGAAGTAAGCATCAATACAATAAGTGTTATTATACGGGAACCCATACAGGAATCAATTAGATATATCGAATATATGGTTCAGATCTCAGAATCATCGAATCACAGAATTCGGACGGAGAATTTGGGCATGAAACGAGTTTGTTGAAATTGGCTTTCCGTTTCTCTTCATGTTTGGCCCAAAGTAAGTCGCACATGGCCAGTTCTGTCATTTCTTATTTGGAGAAACTGAAAGGTACATTAATGTCTCAACCTGCATGTTGTCCAGACTTGTCCATATATGACTTGTGGTTGTTCCTCATTTAAAAAAGAGACACTACGGGGACGACATTTTAAGCTGCACAGGATTGCGTCAACAGCATTTCAGAAGATGAATTCTAGAAGACATTCAAAAGTGGGAGAAACCTTGGATAATTTGTCTTCGATTCAATGGACAGTATTTCGAACATGAGCACATTCTCGATAATTAAGGTAGCCTTTATTTTGCAAAACATTTGATATGCTTATGTTTGTATAAAAATATTATCAATTGTTTCGGGACAACCCTTGAATTTATTTGTTATTTTCGTATGTAGTAGTGAAGTAAGACAACACTATTTTAATGATCACGGCAAGGAAATCTTTTTTCATTATGTTGCTTATACAATCGTTCTTGGCCATCTGTACGATTCCAATCTATATGTTCCTACTCCGGAGCTCCGGTTTACCGAATAAAACAATGTCGATAGGCTTTCGCTGCACAACTGTCCATACAACCCTATACGTCACATTTCTAGAATGGACGTTCTGTCAGAATTTGATTTGTAACAGTACATCTGCTAGAGTTAAATTCCTCCTATGACTTTCTCGTCGAAGGATATCATATAAGATTCATACTGTCAGTACATTTCAAAGATTTAATTCGCACATGTGGCTTCAGATGTACGATCTTCTATTTAAATTAAAATCATTGATCATTTTGTTTAGATTCTACCGAGCTCGTTTATAACGAATTTAAATGAACAGTCGCAAATTTTCGTTCTGAAGAATAGTTCGATATATGCACAACAACGCGATACATAGAACTGAATAGAAATGTTTTGTATGCACCTGTACATTGTGGTTAATTACGAATTCATAGTTCTAACATTTGCCAAAAATTGATCCTCATTTTCATGAATCTTAAATGCTGGCGAAGTGCTAATTACTGCACAATTTTGGTATAAATTAGGAGAAAACTTTACAGATGTGTTAAATTAGAAAAAGTAAAGCCGCATGAATCGTTGTATTCGTTTATTAGTAAAGAAGATAGCTTTTCTGCTGGTTTATACACTCAATAAACAGACAGAACATTGGAGATACCGACCTAACAGCGTTTCGATAATATATAACGTGAATAACATCCTGTACACACCAAGGCATCGATTCCATCAGATGCCGGATGGTTTTCTGAGCACATTTCAGCCATGAAAGTTGCAACATTTACTACTACTCCGCCCCCTACGTCTTCTCAGTGTCCACGGATCTGATGTTTAGCTAGACGGTATCCCAGATAGCTCCCACAGGATTCATGCTAGCTACCTTGAAGGACCACTAAATGGTTCCAAAGTTAGATGAGTGTTTCTCGTGCCACGGATGGGTAGTTGCGGCCCGGTAAAGCGGAGCATGGTTCTTTTGAATCGGACGCTCGGCCGCAGGTTGCGTGATGAATATGAAAGCGTGTAAGTCATCAGGCAGCACATGCTGGTAGCGCGCAGAGCCTTTTTTTTTCGATTGGAGTTTAGCGACCACCGTGAACAACTGAATGGGCTATAAACAATCGCCCGTCCCTAATTTAGGGCCACTGGTTCCAGGAAAGGGAGAGAGCCAGAGCCGTAAGACACTTCGAACCGGGACCCGTTTCAGACGGATGATCAGAGGCCGTCGCTCAGACTACTGCTCCACTGGGGCGGCCTCTCAGAGCTTAAGGACCTCTCCAGAAACACTAAGGTACCTAGTAAGTCTTTGAGAAGAGCCCACAAACCAAAACACATCCACCTCGGCACTATGTGGTTAATTTCTGCGTTTTTGTTACACTGTTCTCGCTGATTTTCACTAGAACTGCTATTTCAACGGAATAAAATGTTGGCCAACATGCGCTCTGTCTCACGTTCGCTGTCTCAGACGAGTGACTAAAACTGAAATTTTATAAAATTTCTTCACCTCTTCTTGAAGAATATAGTATAAATTTACCAAGATAGTTTTAATATGTTCGCTCTTTGATTTTACCATTTGAAATTTTTAAAGATCTTCACAAAACATTTTATATGACCCAGTAGCATGGACTTCAAATGTCAGCACAGGATTATTATTTTTAAGAAGTAAACTTTGAGATAAATCAATAAAGGAAGAAATATTAATCATAATACTTGGGAAATTGATAGAATATTAAACGCAAAGAGAATAAAAATTCTTAATTTGCTTGTAACACTTACTGGTCACCCGTTTAATATCTCTCAGAAAACTTGAAAGTTTCATCGCCCTGGATCTAGAATCTCCAGATTTCCGTTCGAGGATGCGAAGCCTAACACAGTTAGCATACTCGAATTTTGTTTTCAATTTCCGTTCTAGTATGTTAACCATGCAACCGTTTGGATACACGTCAGAGAGAAGTCATTGCTTTTTCCACGTTTTATACGTGAGTCACGGAAAAATTATCATCGGATGACACCGGGAATCGCCGCCCCGGTGGCGCAGTGGTCTAAGGCGCTGGCCTATGATCATTCGTCCGTAAGGGGTCCGGGTTCGAATCCCGGTCAGGCATGGATGTTGTGTTTGTCTTACGGCACTGGCTCTCTCCCTTCCTGGAACCAGTGACCCTAAATTAGGGACGGGCGACTGCTTATAGCCCATTGAGTTGCTCATGGTGGTCGTTAAACCTCCAATCAAAAAAAAAAAAAAAAAAAAAAAAAGACACCGGGAATCGAACCCAGGTCTTCCAGTTACGTGCTGGACATGCTACCACTGCACCACAGCATCCTCGAATTCCTCCAGACTCCCAAACGACCAACTGCCAAACCACATTGCATTGGTGGCATGTCCCGCGCGTAGCTGGAAGACCCTGGGTTCGATTCCCGGTGGCGGCCGATAAGAATTTTTCCGTGACTCGCTTATAAAACTTGGAAAGAGCGATGCCTTATGTTTAATGTTCCTAATCCAGGTTAATTTTGTGTATCAATTATTCATTCGCTTCCTAGTTATTTGTTCAGTTGCTGCTTACCATCTTTGGTGAATCCCTAGCATTTTGAGGAACTCCAAGAAGCCACCTACCATATGGTTTGGCAGTTACTCGTTTATGAATCTGGAGAATTCGAGGCAGCTGTGGTGCAGTGGTAGCATGTCTGGCGCGCGACTGGAAGACCCTGGGTTCGATTCCCATGATGGCCGATGATAAATTTTCAGTGACTCACTTATAAACGTGGATAGAGCGATGACTTCTGTTTGATGTTCCTAATCCACATTAATTGTGTATATTAATTGGATACTCGTGTTCTGTTAATGATTTCCTATCGAAAATGCTAACCGTGTAACAATTTGAATTCTCGTGAAACGTAAGCATACTCGAATGGGAATCGGGGGATGCGAGTTCGATTACCTTTAGAGGGCGATGAAATTTTCAAGGTTTTCTGAGAGGTGTTACATTGATGCTCATTAAGGGTTACAAGCAAATTCAGAATTTATGTTCTGTTTGCTCTGGCGAGCTTTGAGATAATAAAGGCAAACGTATGTTTAAGAATTGGGAAAATCAAAAGAGTGACTACTAATAAAAACAAACAATTCAAGTTGCGTTTATCTGATGAATGTGTTTTAAGTTTTATAGGTTAAACCTGATATAATTATTACAGATAAAAACATAAATTTTAAGGATGTCTACTGGTGTAGTTTTGCTATCAGTATTTATTTTTAAAATTAAAGTATTTTTCAATAAAAAATTATTGAAAGAGGAATAGCTGAGCCAGTTAGTCCATAGTAAATCGAGAGCTTAATTGCTCTATAATTTAAAAACAGGTACAAGTTTTAAAAGTGAGGAGTTAAATGTCTTTGTAAAATTGTTTTATTGTTATACCATAGATAAAAAAATAAAACAGCCTCTTTGTCGCGAAACATTTCTATCTCTTTTTTTTAACCCGAAATAAAGTTTTCGTGAAACAAGTGTACATCTGAATTTTTTTTTGGGAAGGTTATCGCCTCACAATTATTGGAATGGCTACACTCAGCAACGAAAGTTTCAATAACCCAGAGTTCGCGACATCACATCGAATAATCAAAGCTGACACAGCATTATGCGTCCTTCTTTCCACATTATAAAACATCGTATCCTACAAATATTTTGTGTAATCAATGACAAGAGTAATATTAATTCGAACACAGAAGAAATGAAACAATTAATACACCGAAAAAGAAACCAATGAAATAAAGATATGTAAGGGAACACAGACCGGTGCGTTTACCGTGAATGCATTGCATCAGTGTCAGATAATAAACATTGTCTATACTTCTGCGAATGCGAGATGATACGTATGTAAAGGGCCATACTTACGAGTATTTCATGATGGCTTTCATGCCGTTTTTCTAAATAGGGAATTGTTTGCCATGCAGTGTCATGTTATGTTGAGGGCATATTTTAATTTTTAAAACGGAGAATTATTAATATAAATAACAGGAATGTGTTCTACGTAGCCTACAGAACGTTGTTTTATTGTATCAACGCTTAGAAGTACTGAATGATTAAGCAGAAAGTAGTCATATGTAATTAAAAATCTCACAATAAATACCTGGAGCCGAAGAATAAATAAAAATATCTTTTAACTGCAACCTGAAGATATATTCCGCTTTTCGGAAAATCGAAAGGGCCCTTCTGAGCGATAGATCTGCCCAAATCTTTGGCAAAGTAAGGAACTAGTTCTACTACATTGTTTAACGGATTACAAACTTCAAACCGGTATTTGCAATCTATTAATTCCATTTTAACCTTTGTTACAGAAATCGACGTCACAACCTATTTTTTAATGGTTTCAAATATATCCATTCTGAATTTTAGCGTCCCTTTCAACGCTGCAATGCTAATCCATGATCGCCAGCAATGTTCGCAAAACGTTCTGCTTTAGCTGGAGCTGATCCTTTTCGGCTTGTATTTCAGACAAAGTTGTATGACGATTCTGAATATGAGCTATGGCACTATTCATTTGCGTGTATTAGATCCTACACGATTTGTTGCAAATTGACAATTTGCAACAAATTACGGTAGCCTCTAACCGTATAATTGCAGCTGTATTCATTATTATTTTTTTAGTCTTGGGGAGTTCTTCATAACCATTATGATGTATTGCTTTACGCATTTCCGGCTCGATATGAATTACTTTATTACAGGTCCGTATGAATTATTTATTTCAGTATGGATTATTTATTTTTAAGTAACGGTTTTTTTATTTCCAATTCAGTTTGTGAACTTTGCGCTGGGCTATTCATGGACGATTCTGCAACAAGAGATGAATCATCACATCGAATAGTGAACGATTCAGTCTCCTCGTTGTAAATGACCAGTCAATCCTTCATTGCTGCATTATATTTTTTCACCCGTGATTGGACTTTCCACTTTTTGGTGATAAATTTCTACTTACCATAGTGAAAGGGTCTACTTTGCAAATATTGGTATTACTATCATTCAAAGGGATTGAATGCCAGCAATTAAAACCCTTATAAAACCAAAAGTTTGTGGAAAACAGAAAGATATGTTGCATACCCAAAAGTGAAATATTACATAACATGTTTCAAAAAAGAAAAACATATTCCTATTTACATTTCACTAGTTAGAAGGTATCTTATGCTAAATAATTTGTAGCGAATTTCTATGTAATTTCCGCTTAATATTAAAACTGTACTGTACCAAATTTGAATAATTCGGCTTCGTATGATTTGAAACAGCTACATTTCCATTTCTGCTATTATAATTTCATCTGAACTAAGTCCAACAACATATTTATTTACTACAAAAAATACAGATTTCTACATTAACACTCTGATCCTCCATTTGGCTACTTCTAAAGATAATCATTTATCCAGTAAAAAAATCACACGATGGCTGGAAACTGTAGTTATTTTTTAAGTTTTTAACTAAGCTTTTCTGTTGTATTCAATTTTTACGCTTTCCAACCGTAGGTTGAAGAAGCGTATATGCTCCAGCTCTGTCCGTCTGCCCGCACGATAACACGCATAAAAATGTTTTGATTTCGATGAAATTTTAGTATATGATAGGGGACAACCTGGGGACGAATGGTTTTACTAACTTGTTACCCTTTCCTGTCGTATCGAAAATGGGTGAAGTGGGAGCAAAAGTCAGGACACAGGAGCGTGATACATTCCATTGCCCTTATGCTTTATAACGTGCGTAAATATGGCTCGAATTCGATGAATTTTATTTTGTGGTAGGGGAGCACGTGGGGATAAGCCCTATTTAAAATGGGTGCAGTAGGGTCAAAGGTCAAGACATAGCAGCGGGATGCATTCCATTGCTCTTATGCGTCATAACGTGCGTAAAAATGGTTCGATTTCGATGAAATATTTTTATGTGGTAGGGGGCAATCTGGGGACAATCCTTATTTAAAATGGGTGAAGTGGGGTCAAAGGTCAGGACATAGGATCGAAATTCATTCCACTGCCCTTATGCGATATAACTTACGTAAAAATGCTTCGATTGAGACAAAACTTTATCATGTTGTTCCGGAAGTAAACTTTACAGGTTCTGTTGAATATCATCGAAATGGGGTCAAAGGTTAGGTCATAGGAGCGAAATTTATTCTGCAGTCATTATCCCAATAACTTGAGTAACGATTTCTGGTATGTTGGAAAGCGTATCATGATGAATGCATTGCATGATTTTACTAACTTGTTACCCTTTCCTGTCGTATGTTGAAAAAGTGTATGTGCTCTAGCTCTGTCCGTCTGTACGCACGATAACTCGCTTAAAAATGTGTCGAATTCGATGCAATTTTAATGTGGTAGGGGAGAAGCTGGGGACAAAACCTTTTGAAAATGAACCACAGCTCACTGGAAAGAGGAGGCCCTGAAACGAACGGTTGTCATGTGACCAAAATGGTCTCAGTTGTGGGGAATTATTACCGGAAGTGAATAGAGTCATTGTTCTGTGATTGAAGTCCTTAAAAACTCTTATTGCATTATGGTTTCCAGTCAGAACTGCTTTATTCTTGCGCCAGTTTTGCGAAAAAAATGTAAGTGGGTGTAATATTAAATTTTGTATAAGGTTTAGATTACTATATCAGTGGCACTTATAAATATAGTTTGCTTTCAGTAGTAAAATAAAATAAATTTTTACAAATACTAAGCTAAAAACGCAAACTCAGTCGGTCACTTGACCGTTCGTTTCAGAGCCTCTTATTTCCAGTGGGCTGCGAATATGAACGAAATGAGGTCAAAAGTCAGGAGATAGCAGCGGAATCCATTCCATCGCCATTATGCGTCATAAATTACGTAAAAAAGCTTCGATTGAGATAAAACGTTATCAAATTGAACTAGAGGTACACTTATCCCGTTCGGTTGAATATCATCGAAATGGGGTGAAAGGTCAGGGCACAAGAGCGAGATATACTTCACAGCGATTATCATCATAACGTGAGTAAAAATGTTTCTACCACGACAACATTTTAGTATGTTGTTCCGGAGGTACACTGAACCAATTCTGTTTCATGTCATCGAAATGGGATCAAAGGTCAGGACACAAACACTGTCTGGAACAAACATCACACATTTTTCGAAGAACAAAACGGCCATCGGACCGATTTTCTACAATCGGTCGCCAATGTGAAAACACAAGTCTCTCCTTGTCCCCTCACTCCGGAGTAAGTCGGTCTCCCAACTGAACTACGACGACAGAGTACCTCGCTGCAGATTTGACGTCTTGACACATGTTTTCACCTCTGTAGTACGCCACAACCAATACAAAAGGGTTGAAAATGACTGCTTTACTCAACACAGGACAATCTAATTTCAAGCAACAGGCGAATCAAAATTTATGTCCATGCTTGGAAGTGAGGAAGTCAACGGAGCTACGATGAGGATGACCGCTTCGACTTGCGAAAAAATATGAGTTTCAGAATCCTAAGCTATAATTGTTTGCTTAGATCTTCATTGTTCTGGTGTGTCTAATAGATAGCATGCTCGAACGGAAATCTGAAGGTGCGGGTTCAATTTCTGCTCCTGGTAGTCGAACGGAAATCTGGTTCTGCGGGGATGTATATGATGTTCCTTGGCCCCCCAGTTGGGGGTTGGGCGTGGGGCGGACGACCCCACCTTGTAAACAATATCTCGTTATGAAATTTCACGAAACACAATCCTTTAGAAGACCAGGACCCACGCAGGGTGTCGCGTCATAGAAGAAGAAGAAAAGACGACTTTAAGTTCAGAATGCTTAGACAGCGTAATAAACAAAAATGTTCGTTTATAAATCACATCCCATTTTTACTGATATTCGTAATTGGACATTTAAAATATCATCATCATCATCATTGTCAACCATTATCAATCCACTGCTGAACGAAGGTCTCCCCAAGTTTCCTCCACAACGGTCTGTCTTGAGCCAGTCTGCTCCATGTCACTCCCGCATACTTTCGAATTTCATCCACCCATCTCCCATGTGGTCTTCTTCTGGGCCTTTTCCTGTCCCTTGGAATCTAATTTAAAGTTTTGGCTGTCCATCGATGGTCTGTTCTTCTGGCAGTATGTCCAGCCCAATGCCATTTCAGGGATTTTATTCTGATCATGATGTCTTCCACTCTTATCATTTTTCGGATCCACCAGTTCCTCTTCTTATCTCTCCTGGATACACCAACATACACCTCTCCATGCTAGTTTGAGTTGTCTGCAGCCTTTGTATGTCTCTTTTAGTTAAGGTCCACGTCTCTGCACCATACGTAAGCACTGGAACGATGCATTGATCAAAAACTTTTCTTTTAAGATATAATGGTCTATTGCTCTTGAAAATTATGCTGTTTCTTCCAAAAGCTCTCCAGGCAAGTTTTGTAGGCCGATTTATTTCTTCATCAATCTGACCCTCACTTGATATCTGCTGTCTAAGATAAACGTACGTGTCTGTTATCTCCAGTTTTTCTCCATCAATCGATAAATCTTCATTTCTTGTAAAAGCATTGAACATCACGTTTGTCTTCGGAAAGTTCATTTTTAAACCCACTTCTTTACTCTTGTCAGCAAGTTCCTGCATCATACTCTGCAGCTCCGATGGGGTAGTTGCAAAAATGACTATGTCATCAGCAAGACGAATTTGGGTTAGATAATCTCTATTAATCTTTATCCCTTTGTTTTCCCAGTTCAGTGATTGAAAGACATTTTCCAATATGGCATTAAAGAGCTTCGGAGATATGGTGTCCCCTTGTCTCACTCCCTTTCCAATTTTTATGTGTGTTGTATTTTCAAAAAGCCGAATCTTTGCACTTGCATTTTCATAGATGTTATTAATAATATAAATGTATGCATCTTTAATACCGCAGGATTTCAAAGCCATTGTAACTGCTGATGGTTTCACCGAATCAAAGGCTTTTTCATAATCGATTAAAGCCATGCACAATGGAAGTTCATATTCCCTCGCTCTTTCATGATGTTCTCTCAGTACGTGGATATGATCTATTGTGCTGTAGCCACTCCTGAATCCAGCTTGTTCTCTCGGTTGACCCATGTCCAGTGTTACCTTCAAATGGTGTGAAAGAACTTTAGTGAAGATTTTATAAACCACTGATAGGAAGGTGATAGGTCTGTAGTTCCTGAGATCCTCAATGTTACCTTTTTTATGTAGCAGAATCATTTTAGCGTTCTTCCAATCCTCAGGAATCTTCCCTTCATTAAGGCATCGAATGAAAATTTGGGCAAGTACTGTTTCGATTTCTCCACTTGCTTCTTTTATGATGAATATAGTAATTCCATCTTCTCCTGGAGCTTTTCCCCGCTTCATGTTCTTGATTGCATGTGCAACTTCTGCTGAGAGGACTAAAAGAACTCTGGTACTGGTACCTTTCATGATGTCTGGAGTACATGTATCATCCCTTTCATATAATTTGGAGTAGAAATATTTTACTCTTGTCAAAATTTCGCCTCTATTTCTTGTTACAGAACCATCATCTTTTCTCAGTGTCATAATCTGTTTTCTTCCCTTACTGAGATGTCCCTTTGCTATCTTTAGGCTTTGGTTGTTTTCAATTGCTTTCCTCACTAGTTCACAGTTGAATTTCCTTACGTTTTCAGTGATACTTTTTCGTACTGCCTTGCATAGCTCTATGTGTTCCACTTTGAAAGTCACATCTTCTTTAGTTGTCCTCATCTCTATTCTTTTTTGCATCAACATTTTGGTTTTTCCTGATAATTTGTTCACATGCAACTTGTTCTTAGACCCAGCTAATTTTGTTGCTGTTTCCATAAGAGCTTTGGTTACTTTTCTGTTAACTTCAGAAATATCCACTTCTTCCGATGTTAGGCCTTTTAAAGCAGAGAATCTTTTCTTTAGTACCAACTTGAAGGTATTACGGTGTTTTTTAAGGTTGGTTGTGTCAATACATTTTGCTTGTCTTAAGAGCTTGCCACGTTCGAGCTTAGTGTTGAGGTGCATCTTCCATCTCACCAATCTATGGTCAATACCTGTGTTGAACTTGTTTAGTACACTGCAGTCTTCTATGACGAATTTTTTGTTACACATAATAAAATCAATTTCACTTGTCGTCCCATTTGGATGTCTCCATGTCCATTTCCTGTGTGGTTTATTCTTGAAAAAGGAGTTCAAGATGAAAAACCCTTCTACCTCTGTAAACTCAACGAGAGTATTTCTCACGCTGGTTTCTGTTGCCGTGCCCGAATTTACCTACTGAAGTTTCATTATGTTGCCGTTGCCCTATTTTTGCATTGAAATCTCCCATAATTATCTTCAAGAGCTGCTTACCTTTATTATTTAAATGATGAATTACCTCATAAAATTCTTCAATTTCTTCTTCAGGATGGCTTGTGGTGGGTGCATAAGTTTGAATAATCTGAGCCTGGTATCTTCTCGAGAGTTGGATAACGAGTCATGCAGCTCTGTCAGAGGAACTTTCAACTTCTACAACTTTATCCTTCAGTTTCTTGTTTATTATAAATCCAACACCACTAGTTCTGCCAGTATCTGTCCCACGACAGTAGAAGAGATGTCCACTTTTCAGTTCAATGAGATCTTTTCCTTTTCTCCTTACCTCAGTTAGCCCGACGATGTCCCACTTGATCCTTTGTAGTTCCTCTTCTAATTCAAGAAGCCTTGAAACAAAAGATAATTTAAAATATATAGTTATTAAAATCAGTAAAACAAAAATTATATATAACATCTTAACATAACTAAACTAAACTAACCTAAAACGCTTATAAGTGAAAAAAATCCTTATTAGTGAAAAAAATCAATTTACTGGCCAAGGTTGTGCTAGCATAAATCTCTTTGCAAGAAAATCGGAAATTTTGGGGTTGACCCTTAGATGTCTCAAATAAATATAGTGAGAGAGCCAAAGAAAACGTAAAAAAAGAAACGCCTAACCAATTTTGAAACGGGAGGATTACTTAAGGCTAATAGACAGTAGAGTGGGGAAAAATTAAGTTTAAATAAAATAAGTGTCTCCACAGCCTAACTGAAGGGCCCAGAAGACGCAGAAGATAGATTAACATCTCCTTTGAGGTAGAGTTAAGAATTTCCTTCAGTTTCCCAATTCTTCCCGGGTTCAGATCTTAATCGGATGTATAAGAGGAAGTTCTTTTACGTGATCCCCTTTGAGCTTCCTGGAAAGAAAATTTCGAGAAGTTTTAGAAATGAGGGGGGGGGTCAAGAAGAGACTTATCTAGGTCACTTTTAGAAATTTCTTAACTCCTATGGGATAACCGTACATACGAGAGATCTGAGCAACCCCAGAGGATTTTAGACCATTTTTAATAAAATCGCAGGTATCACATATATCGTGCTTATTAAATTCTGCCTTTCACCTGATGCTGGTGAAAGGCTTTCGTTAGGTCCAGGAAAAAAGGGACCCGGTTAAGAAACTTCTATAAAAAATAAAATTATTTACATAATTTTGTTAAGGAATTACTAAAAGTATTCATAAAATTTACTGAGTACGACTTGTTCAGAGTTATTAAACATATGTATAACGGTAGAAACTGAAGTAAGAAATACTTTCGGATACCTATCACACAGCGAGCTCGGACGTCATTGGCCTTCACAATATCCTCTGTGTGGTGTGGAATGGATTCAGTGACACAATGATTTCGTTTAACGGATATTTTTAGCAGATGCCTTGTGTAAATTACAAAATGTTCCATTAAGGAGGTTCTTTTCAGCGAAGGCATCTCTCAATATCATCCGGAAAGTGTTCAATTGGGATAAGATATGGGAACTGTGCGTTCCATTTTAGGTTACTGAGGTAGCTGTCGTGCTCACGGTACCCCTGTGTATCTATTCGAGCATTACGGTTTGACCCGTTATGCTAAGACGAGTAGCCTTCCTCAGCAAGAAACACCACGTGAATAAGAGGGTGGACCTGGTCCGCAGTGTTCTGAAGATTCCACGTAGTATTTAAGTGTTGTACGAGAAGTACAAAGATACCAAATACCAGCCATCAGAACACATGTCATACCATTACACCTCCTTTCTGGCTAATACTGTTAATGCTCTAAAGCTGGGAACCATCAATTCCTCCTGTTGAGACAGTGATCTGTCCTAATTATTAAAAGCTTAATGGAAATTGTGTTCCACTGGGACAATGTACGGTTTTTCAGTCAACAAGGGTAAGGTTGTGGAACTACCGTACCCACTGCAGACGAATTTGTCCAATTTAAAAACTACGAGTTGCACAGGAAGGAGAAATCTGCAGCTATAACTCAGTCGTCGCAAAGTGCGGCAGGCTGTGTATGCTGAAATTCTGCTCTCCATACCACAGATCTGCTGCGACGTTTATATGACTAAACGGATTTCGGGGTATTCCTAATTAAATCCTCTACAAGGGAAGTCTCCCTCGAACATCGACCAGTCGCTTCCTATCACGTTAAGTCGATACCTACTTTTTTTGTCAGTGCTTTGATCATTATACACTCCTTCGATACAGCTGTTCTTGCACAGCAGAGAAGCTTTTCCATTTCTGACGTGATTGCACTTGCCCTCCTACCCCTCACTATCATGCCTTCTTCAAAGATAATTAAATCACAATTTTCTGATGTATTTTCGCTAATTTCGTTCCGCATAAGTCTGAATCCCTTATAAGATTTAACATTTGTGGTTCGACTTGGAAAAGCAGGTTCGTGCAAAAACACCACTAACCCGAAATATACTGGAAGTTGAAGACCTGCTGTTGACATTATGGTTCCAGATAACCCAGAATACCTATCGCTACCTCATCGAACCGATGCCTCGCCGAGTAGACGCGTTTTTGCGGGCTAAAGGGGTCCTGAAGATTATTAGGTAGGTGGTCATAATGCGATGGCTCATCGGTGTACATCCAAACAGAGAAATGCTTCATTAATTTCTTTCCATGATAATAAGATTAGGGAAAATGTTACTTTTTTGTTGACAAAAGCTTGCAGATTCGGAATAACTTGCTGCCTTATAAATAGTTACTATCTCAGTGACTAACAATGGTTTATCTTTTGAGGTAATACATCTAATTATCTCCCTTTTTATAGGCCGTATATTGGCAGTGATATTATCCGAGATATTGGCGATCCCTCTTGTTTGTATGTACATCGCTTTTTGTGAAGCTAACAAAATTATTTCTTACAGCAACTAGTGCTCTCCTGATTTATACAAAAGCGTCTGTTGAAATTGGGTTGAATCCTTTCTAAATATGCGCATGTATGCTAAATTGACGCATGTATTCCAAATTGGCGAATGCATCTTAAATTGGCGAATGTATTCTAAATTGACGGGTGTATCTTTAAATATGATGGAGGAATATAAGCAGACAATATCAAAACTACCATTGCCGACTTATTTGAAAATTATTGCACTATTTTTTTCTCTTGAATAAAATACTGCGTGGATATTAATTCGAAAGTCTAGTCCGGTAGGTATGGATTATTAAAAGGAGGCAATATCTCACTGTAAGGCAAACGCGGCTCGTTTTCTTTGTAGACAATGGGTCTTATTTCCAAGTCTCTTTCGCGATGTTCACAGCAGCCAGATCAAATAACAATAAAACAAAGTTACGCCATCTGTTAGCGGTTCTCCAGCTTTACATGGCTTTTATTTTGATTGTTGCCCATGGTCTGGTTGAAGTTTTGTTTTTCAGAAGCTCAATGGGTTATGAATGCCTCCATCTTTACAACATAGTCCGTTTTGTTTAATATGGTTATTTTGATCTATATATTATATGATTGATGGTAGTAGAAATAGAATTGCCTTCCTTTATGGTTTTCTCGTCCCTCCAAGGTTTTTTATTCCTGTTTCACGATGCGCTTTAAGCAGCACTGGAGCATCACTACCGTAAGAGAATGTATCGTTGCTTTTTTCTGTTAAGGGTATTTCCATTATGACTAATTCCAGTTCTAGAATAATCTTGATGTCTAGCTTCAGAAAAAGGCAACATGCTGGACCAACGAGATGACTCTGACCTCCACCAGTGTAAACGACATGCTTTGCGCTTTGGAAAACTGTGCTTTGCATTCTAATGCGCGGTTCCATTCATTTCTTCACACGGTAGGGAGCTCACCTTCATGCCTGCTTCGAACGATGTCTTCTCATTTAGTATTTATGCACTCTAACCAGAATTTTTTCCAAGAGGATCGCATACCTAGCATCGGCAGTATCTGGAATACTAAAGGTGGCCATTCTGCTTCCACTACATGCAGAACTGCACCGAATGGCCTTAAAAATTCAAATATGGAAAATGCACGCAAAAGATATCTTTTTTAGATGCAGGACGGTACTACTAATTTTAAAACTTTTGGACAAGTGGCAAATAACATCCATCAAGCCATATCATTAATACGTGAAAAATAAATCAATGGTTAATTTATATTTCGCGTTTTCAGAAACGTGTTAAAGACGTTTAGCAAAGCTACATACACTCTGAACACTGAAAGCCACCCCGGTGGTGCAGTGGTATAAGCGATGGCCTCTGATCATTCGTCCGAAAGAGGTCCGAGTTCAAATCCCGGTGAGGCATGGATGTTGTGCTTATCTCATGGTATTGGCTATCTCCCTTCCCTGAAACCAGTCTCCCTAAATTAGGGACGGGTGACTGATTATAGCCCATTGAGTTTCTCACGGTGGTCATTAAGCCTCAAAAAAAATAACACTGAAAAAAAAAGTCGAAAGAAATCTACAAAAAATAGGCAGAATGAAGGACGTTATACTAATTTTAACTTTACTCCATTCAGATACCTAGAATTATATTTAAACAACTTTAGGTTTTCTACGTAATAATTGAAACTAACACAATAATTATATATCTAAGAACTGTGTGATTTGATTGGTGATAAAACTTATATAAAAGAATCTGGCGCCGACATTATGTAACTAGGAACTATAAAATTTTATCGGTGTATCAGAAAATAGATAAAAGAATCTTGCGCCATATTTGTATGACTAATAACAGTGTAATTTTGTCGGTGATAAGAAAGGAGATCAAAGACGACTAATAGGCGCACTATCGGTTAGCGCTTACTTTCTTGAATTCCTTTTCATACAAAGATTTCAATCACGTGTTTTTCTTAAAACACAGGATCACACAATTCTGATTTGCTGAATTTATTAATCATTCTCTTAATCCATTTCTTTATCACAGGGTTACAGTTGACTAATTTAAATTTCTAGGTTTCAATCGTTTTTTAATAAGAACTTTCCAATCTTAAATCACGTTGGCTAAATCGTTCTAGGATTTCTGTTTCCAAGATAGCATATGGTAGTCTGCTATATTACCTCTGTGATATTTTTATTGAGGAAATCTGTCTTAAAGTAAGTCTTTTTTTTTTTAAGAAATTTTGGGATGCTTTCACCTAATGGTGTTTTAGTGCATTTTCTAAACACTGAAAATTTGATTTTATGTCCTTTTGCTATTGGCAATCTACTCTCCTTAGAATTGTTGGTAAATCCATTAATGACAGTAATTTACTGATTAAAACATATATGTTAATTGACTTCATGGTCTGTTTTTCCATGATATTTATTTCAAACTGCTAAGTTACAGTCTTGGCCAAACGTCCTGCACCAGTACACCGAAAGTCAATTTTTGATGTTTGAAGTTAACTCATACACTGAAGAGCAACTGAATTAGAGATACCTGTCTAATATCGTGTAGCACCCCATTTTGGCCTGATGACGGCGGCGATTCGTCTCTGCATGGACTCGACAAGACACCTGAGTCGTTCGGAAGCCATACGGATCCCCAACCCCTGAACATCCCAGATGTGCTCGATGAGATTGAGGTCAGGTGACCTAGCCGGCCAAGAAAGCGAGGTCACGTCGGTGGAGTGTTCATCCAAGCATTCGGATACAATTCGGGAGAGATGGCACGATGTATTTTCTTGTTGCGGATAAGGTCCCCGGTGGGATGTTGAAGACGTACAAACGGGAGCAAATGGTCGTAAAGGATGTCCCGGTAACGTTGACCTGTGAGGGACGATGTCACACGTACCAGGGGTCCCATTTCAGTCCACGTAAATAGTCCCCAGACGAGAATGCCATCCCCACCAGCTTGAAGAGTACCCTGCTGCCAAGAAGGATCCATCGCTTCATGTTTATTGCGCCGTACTCGTATCCTGCCATCCACATGTACCAACGTAAATCACGACTTATCAGTGCAGGCAACGCTTCCCCACATGTCTAGGGTCCAGCGGCAATGTTCCCGCGCCCACGCTGATCTTTTTACCCTGTGATGTGCGGTCAGCAGCGGTACCCTCGTGGGACGATGGCTCCTGAGATGGTTCTGGATGGTGTGGCTGTTTACAACACGTTTTTGTGCACCAGCGTTAAGTTGCAGAGTGATTTCTTGGCCCATCTATCCGCTGTTACAATGCGAGCTAGCCGACGATGACCCAGCTCATCCACACGCTGTTGTCCACGGCAGTTGGCCCTTGCAGGGATGGTTTTACCGGATTCAATGTACTCACGGTTCACCCGTGACACAGTGACTCATGAAAACCCCACTGCCTGCACGACTTCCAAATGGAGTAACCCAGTCGTCAGGCCCCGACAATTTGCACCCAATCAAATGCGCTTAGACCCTTCGTCTTACCCTTACGGCGTCCGACTCTTACTGATTCCCGTCGCATCACTCCTTATATTGTCGGATCGCTGCATACGTCATGTCATTTCCATTTACAGGGCCACCCACAGCGCGATATTTGCATAACGCCAGCTGTCTCTAATTCAATTGCTCTTCAGTGTACTGTTCGATGCGAAAATCAAAGGAAAACCTACGCAAGTTTCTTTTTAAGAGATGAAATCCATACCTATATTACTGCTCAAAAATGTAATATTAAATTTCTTTAGATACTTGTATTTTTACTCCGTATTGCTCTTCATAATATTCATAAGAAGAACTGAATGAAATAAATTACTTAAGAAAACACATTAAGTTTCCATATCTGTACAAAATAATTTATGTATTCTTACTACTAACAGTTCACTAACATAGTATGAATGGAATTTTTGAATTATTTCTTGATATTTAGAAATCGCACTAATTTAGTTCTATTTGCACAGACGATGATCACACTTGATCAGAACATGTTTATAAATCTCAAATTATTTTGCTCATAATTTATGAATTACGTTTTTAAGGAGTCATAATCAACACACAAAAATTGTATAATTATAATTATCTGTAATTTGAACCGTCATCGTTCGCCATCGCACTGCAGTAGGAAAGTAGCTAAAAATATGCACTTTATGGATATCCGAACGCGCACCTTTAAACAAAATATAAAGTTCGAGATTAATCCAGGTACCTAACTGTTAATTAAAACTTTTTCTCGGGAAATTTTAGATTAGAGGTTGACCGGGTCGATCAGGTGATTTAATAGCTATTTGCTCATATATTTACTATTGCACATATTCCCAACACACATGTTTGCATAAATAATATTATCCAAATACATTTTGAGACAAGAAGTAAATTCGTCCGTTGTTTTAGAACATATGTATAACTGATACAAAATATTGTCCACAATACTGCTAGAAGGCCCAATTTCAGCACTCTGAAAGAAAGCGTACGTTTTATAAAGATTGTAAAAAAAACGTATGCGAAAGTCGTGCATCATCACCTGCGTCATAAAATTAAATTGCCTATGGCATAACCACGAAACTCAGTCGGATTTAAGTCACTTTAAATCTGACTGAGTTTCGTGGCTATGTTTTCTAAACCTAATATTTAAAAGTATCCTTAATACATTTTTCTGCCAAATAATTCCTTTCTTTCAAAAATGAAATTACGTTTAATTCCAGTGAATTTCTAAGATCTCATGACGCCGATCAACAAGTTAGGCATGCGGTGTGCAATATCCTTAATCAATACTGAATGGTTATCAAAGATACGTGAACATAGCCGTTTCTTGTAGTGCTGAGTTCCGCTCTGCAATGACCAGTTTCATACAAAACGAAAATCCTGAGATGCTGAAATTCACACACGTTTGCTTTTCATTCCAACTGGTCATTACGTGTAAAACATTTTGCTGCACAGTTAACTGCATTTGGTAAAACGTACATAGTACAAGAGAAATTTTTGACTTTATTTCGCATTCACATATTTATAAATTTTATTTTTATAAAATAGTGCATATATGAAAAACTGTGAAACTAGTATGAGAAGGGCAATCCCATTAAAACATCTGGAAAGTATTGAAGGAAACCATATTACTCAAAAAGCCTTAAAAACTTCAAATGTAACGTTCTTTTTTCACATTTAAGCTCTATAATTCAGTTTGAAAATTTGGAAAAATGTATCTTTGTTATTCTTATTCTTTCGAACTCTTAATGAAAAACTTAGAAGCCGTTCTAAATACATATATATGGCAATACGAAATATATAAGCTAACTCACCTCATGTTCTCGTTTTTAACGAATCGGTAATCCCAAACTAGATTTTTAGCTTCTTATCAGGGTGTGCGAAAGTTAATTCAGGTTGCGCTACATACAATTTTCGACATTCATCCGTATACTAGCCAGAGTGTAACGGTTACCGCATTGACGTGGCACAAACATGGCTGATGACGTGAATTTCACACATATATACATTGCCTTATCAGGTGCACAGAGGGTGGAGGTGGTCGATAAATGTGATTTCCTGGAACACTTTGGCAAATATTGGAAAAGACCGAGAGAAAAATTTCTGCAGTTGAAGGCGAGGGAACATTGGGTATTGACACTACACGGAACCAAGCAGGAATTTCAATGGTGAGGACTCCAGTCTAGAAGAGAATGTGAGGTCACGATGTTCAACGCCTGCAAACACTTACACTGGAGAGACAGAACATTATGAGCACAGCGTCTTTATGCAAATCGAAGCTACTGCAGATAAATGACGGTGCCTGTGTAAGTCGTGAGCCGGTATGAATCACACCTGATGCTGAGCTCTTTTAATCACTGCTACTCTTGTTCTTCACATGAAAAAAGGCAGAAGACTTAAGATATATTGACAAAGGCACCATTATAACCGACAGACGATAAAGTGATAGCATTACCGAGAACGCTAGGATCCTTGTGTGCTCACGGTGAGCCCAGGTTCGTACCTTCAAAGAGGTCCGTGGAGAAAAAATCTCGAACAGCTGAAATGGTGTTCGCCGACCGTGGCTCATTGGTCCATTTGGTGATGGAAGGCTGACGCGTATGGTACTGACCAACAGACAGGATATTATACGGCAACTCGCAGGTAATTCAATTGCTGGTGACTCAGGTGATGTCTTACAACCCACAGTACATCGAACCCTTCTGAAAATGGGATGCGACTACGCAGGCTGCGTTTTCAACTGCGAATCATTCAAGGTCCAGTTTTGCGTTTTCAACTGCGAACTGGACCTTGAATGATTGGAAATGTGTCGTGTGGACCAATGAATATCGTTTCCTGTTGCACCATCTGGTAGGCCTGTTACGTATGCTTTGTTAACCTGGGAAGTGTTGGCATTAGGATGCACTAAGGGACGACAAAAAGCCAGCGGTGTAAGGGTGAGTTTTAAGGCAACGTCCTGCTATTAAGCCATGGGTCCAGTCGTTCACATATAGGGAAGTATGACTTCTATCACCGACTTTTTCGTTTCAAACCAGGTACATTCTTTCGTTCCAAAGATATTTCCCTCTTGTAGTGCCTTTGTTCAGTAGGAAAACGCGCTATGGCAAACTGCTTGGATTGTTCGAGAATGTTTCGAAGTACATGAGAAAGATTTAAACATATTGATTTCCTTCGACTCCAAATTCTACAGACACCAGCTCTGTCGAGCATCTGTGGTTTCTGTTAAAACTGCAATCTGACTGAGGATTGTTCGAGAATGTTCCGAAATACATGAGAAAGATTTCCACATATTGATTGCCTTCCACTCCAAATTCTACAGACACTAGCTCTGTCGAGCATCTGTGGTTTCTGTTAAAACTGCAAATGTGACTGAGGTGGACCAACCACAAAGCGTACGAGAATTAAAGGATTTGATGGTAATGTGTGGTACCAGTAGATATTTGACAGATTTAAAAATTTTGTAGGTACCTTGGCTTGCCAGGTAGGAGCTGTTTTACCTGAACGTGGAGGACCTATCTCATATTAAACATGTGATCATAATTTTTTAGACCTATGGCGTATAATGATTTTCTGATCTAATGAGACCAGACAACAAAAAGCGGATAAGTTCATTAAAATCCACGGAACTTGCTTCCAGCCAGAACTTGACAAGCTATCGGAAGTATCAAGGTGCAAATTGTTTCCGTACAAACCACTGCTGATAGGAGTTAGTTATATTTTGCACAATAAATAATAGGTATTTTAACAGAACAACAGGAATGGAAATCTCGTTAAGAAGTATTCTTAGAACTATTGCTAACTGACATAGACCTGAAGGGAAATTTAAGTAAAATTGCAAAAGGTAATATTTATGAAAAATATGTTTTTGCTAAATCATTCAAATAACTATGCACAACAATTACAAGAGTGCGTCGGAGTTTACTGAAGAAATGCCACTCAAGCAGGTTATCGAATATTAATTCCGAACCACTCCAATCGGTACACTAGCAAGGAACACAACAGGAGGAATTTAAGAATTACAAGAACAGAACAATTACATAATATTGAACATAGAGAACTGCGATCCACTGAATGATTTCCTTTATTAGACTTTTTAAACTCAAGTAAAATTGATTCGAAAGCGCTCCTTCCGAGCACTTTCGGTTTTCCATGTTCCTACTAAATTTTATAAAGATTTTTTGAAAAAATAAATGAGTACTCTATTTAATTGTTTCTTGAAATTACTGATAGCTATAGCAGAATTCATATCTCAATACGTAATGCACCAAAAGATGACAATAAATCTGTGACAGAGTCAAACTAGGTTTTTGAACATTGAGCTATGGGTTATACTAATTTAATTTATTCATATTTCGGAACATTATTCCTTATTATTCATTACATACCAGTAAAAACATTTCGACGTCGAACTACTAAACGCTCTACTCCATTTATAAACTAAAACACTTTTCTTAATGGGGTTAAACTAACGCACCATTTAAGCCGAGCTTACGAGCTCCACCGGGAGACTTCGTCTGGGCTATCAAAGCATTATTAAAAAAATAGAATTGTAATAATAAAAGTTGCTATTTTTAAGAAGGCTTTGCTACTACTCCCGGACGAAGCCTCCTGGTGGACATCGAAAGCTCGGTTAAATTGTATATTAGTTTTTCGCCATTAACCAATTGATGGCCATAACGTCCAAAACGTCCGTACATACAAATGACTACAGCCGCTCGAAACGCTTGTCTACAGTGAGTCAGATTTCCTCCCTTTACCTTTCTTTAAGTTTGCAGGACTTATGAAGGATTATCAAAGGTCACATTTAGTTATCATTATTGTTACCAAACAAAACAAATAACCAACAGATAGTTTTGGGCGTTACTGCATTTACATGATTGCAAAATGGTACAGCCATGATCGTTGTAGCTTAAGTGTACTTCAAAATCATTCGCTTAAGTGTACTTCAGAATCATTTGCCTAAGTGTACTTCAGAATCTTTAATTTAAATTTCCGTGGCTTCACGAGTTCAAGTTGATCCACCTCAAACTTTTATAATACGGATCTTTTAAAAATCCCGTGCCAAAGTAGCTGAAATTCACAACGTTGTATCTAAGTAACTTTATCATCAACAGTTCGTTTTCTGTACGATAAATATGTACTTTGTTACCAAACAAAACAAATAACCAACAGATAGTTTTGGGCGTTACTGCATTTACATGATTGCAAAATGGTACAGCCATGATCGTTGTAGCTTAAGTGTACTTCAAAATCATTCGCTTAAGTGTACTTCAGAATCATTTGCCTAAGTGTACTTCAGAATCTTTAATTTAAATTTCCGTGGCTTCACGAGTTCAAGTTGATCCACCTCGAACTTTTATAATACGGATCTTTTAAAAATCCCGTGCCAAAGTAGCTGAAATTTACAACGTTGTATCTAAGTAACTTTATCATCAACAGTTCGTTTTCTGTACGATAAATATGTACTTTGTTACCAAACAAAACAAATAACCAACAGATAGTTTTGGGCGTTACTGCATTTACATGATTGCAAAATGGTACAGCCATGATCGTTGTAGCTTAAGTGTACTTCAAAATCATTCGCTTAAGTGTACTTCAGAATCATTTGCCTAAGTGTACTTCAGAATCTTTAATTTAAATTTCCGTGGCTTCACGAGTTCAAGTTGATCCACCTCGAACTTTTATAATACGGATCTTTTAAAAATCCCGTGCCAAAGTAGCTGAAATTCACAACGTTGTATCTAAGTAACTTTATCATCAACAGTTCGTTTTCTGTACGATAAATATGTACTTTATCTCCTCTTAGATAACGGAAACCGCCATGAATCAGGAGAAATGTCACATTGATTCCAATTATTTGAAGAAAAGACTTTAGCCGTTTGTTGTACAAGGCCATTTTATCTTCTAAAGAGAAGCAACTGGAGAATTCTCATTGCATTTTCATGAACTGTTGTTTCGGTTTTTCTAATGTCTGTTACATATGTATGTTCTTTTGCTTGATGACTCTTTTTCCTGTCGAACGGTTTTCTTTTGAATCCGCTGACTTACCGATGCTATGCATTCTTGTTTTGCTTGTGAAATCACGTTAGCTTTTCTTCTAATGCGGATCTTTCGATGTGGTGTTAGTATACACCTGGTCTATGATTTCGAATGCCAGCAAAGGCATCAGTGTTTCCGTGAGGACTCTAAGTTATTTTTTTTAAAATAATACTGAATTGCAGTGAGGAGAGAAAAAGCCTAATTTCTGATGTGAAAATAATATCAAGTGGTACGAAGTGCAGCACTTTTTCCTCGGTGCTATAATTGTTTAACAATTTGCAAAGTAAATAAGTACATAGGCGTACGGTGACTGGAAAAATCAATAAGTGCATAGACACCAGGAGCAAATATCCATAGTGTGCAAGCTGCGTGGCGAACACCCACACTGAGTCGAAATTTATTCAACCTGTACTAACGATATTAGATTTACGGATAAAACTCAAATAAAACTCACCAGCGTTTGTCCAAAGGTTTCGAGCGGTGGTTAAAATTAAATCAGCTAAACAATATTTTCATTAAGAGGGGAAGGTTCATTCTGCAATCATATCATATTTCTGCTAAGATCTTTGACTGTGCGGTTTCTCGGCAAAACATCCAACACGCTGAATCAACGGTGGTATAAGCACTTTCTAGATGGCGCCGAAGGCTATGTTTTTATTTTCCTGTAGTTTCACATATTAAAGCTGTTTCCTCAAAATGTGGTAGTTAAGTAGAGCACTACTGGAATCCGACGATGCACAGGCAGTTGTAATACAAGCGCTTCCTAGGTGGCGCTGCTGGTAACGTTTTTATATCCCTATGGTTTCAAAAATAGCAATTGATCGCTCATAGAGTGCTATCCAAATAAAGCATCATTTTCAATTCCATGGTGCAACGCAAATCTAAGGTAAGATAAGAGTTTCTGTTGTATTTGATAATCCCAAGGTCATGTAAAGATTACTTTTGTATATTTAAACTATATTTATGTCAAAGATGAAGAAGTGCTTTTCAGTAGAACACCCAGCGGAATGTTAGATATGAATCTACTTAGGAAATGAAACTGAAAACCCCGTATTCCTATTCCCTGCCAATCCTAGTGAAACGTGATTGTGATATGTCATATTTTCAATGTTTATACATATCGGCATATCTCCGTGTTGTTACAGAAGAACGATCTTGGTATTTAATTTTTACACAAACTTTACACATAGTGTAGAACAAGTAATCAAGTTAAAATTAGTTTTGTGGAGGTTTGATAGGAATGCAATAAAATTCCGTTTCGTCTCTAGAAGTACAACAAAGAACTAAGATTTCAGTTCTTAGATTTACTATTATCCTGTGAATCCTGTCCTGAAAAATTGAATATCTCTATATAAGGGCATACCTCTTTGTTCTTCGCTGTGATAAAAAGACAAAATTTAGAAATGTTCCTATTGTTCAAAATAAAACGGTGATGCGTTTTACCTCAATATAAACTTGTTTCTTTAGTTTCTTAAAACGGTAACGCCATACTCCAGAACATACATTTTGAGAATAATGAATTACAAATTTCAGAAGAAATTCGTTCCTTTTAGTAATTATGCACTTAAACAACATCAACAAAATCAGCATCACTTTTTGATGCTGATTTATGTAGTCTGGAAAATATATACACCAAGATGAGCTTTTATCTAAGTTATAATACATTATTAAATAAACACACTAATTTTATAGTAATAATAGTAATAATATATAAATATTGTGAAAAAAAGAATGTTCAAAATCCACTACCTAATCTACTTAAAAATCTCCATTCATTGTAGATGGAAGGTTGAAATGAACGCTATTCAAAAGTCTGTTGCACATCATGTAAAGGTCGTTTAAATCACAAAACGCATGGAAATCACTCGACGGGGAGGATGTATTAAGTGCGAAGCACACACAGGAAAGATTTTTGCAGCAAATTGCTCTTTCAATAATCTACTCGGGATGGTAGAATCGACGTCGTATTGATGTAAAACAGGAGCAGTATAGCGAGTTTGAGAGAGGGTCTACAATCGAGCTCAGAGAGTGCGGTACTCAGGTCGCCGTATCTCCAGGGATTTGGACCGGAGACACGCGATTATCGGACGATGTTGGAGCCAATCAGACGAGGGGGCACTAACTAGTAGCACGCAAGCAGTGGATGGCGGAGGGAAATCCCCAAACGTTAGTATCAAGTGATTGTGTGAGTCGCAGGAACAGAAACGATATCGTCACTCCAAACCCTCCGTGGCAATTTTAAGTCGTCTACTGGTACAGAAGTGGCCATTCGCACGGTAGCCAGATGACTTGCGGCACGGTGCCTTCATTCGAGAAGGTAACTTACTGCCTACCACTAGCCAGCCAGCATTGCCGGCACTGGTTGCGGTGGTGTAGGATCTAATCAGCGTGGAATACTGTGTGCTGGCGTCATATTGTCCCCCGTGATTTTTCATGGTTTGCACTTGGCTCCGATGACCAGCGCATATGTATGTGGAGACGTGTCAGACAGCGCACGGATTCTCAATTTATCACACACGGCTAACACATCGGGAGTGACTCTCGGGGAAGCCATTTGATACGATAACTGCACACGCTTGATAGACCTCAATACCACTCTCTCGTCTCAGCGATGCGGCAACGACATTATACTACGTGTTGTTTTGCTATTCCTGTCGAAGCATCGCAGAACAATGTTTCAACAGGACAATGCGCGTCCATTCACGGCACGGCTCTCACATTCTTGTCTCCGTAATGACGACAATTGAGAACTCTTCCAAGCTCTGCTCTATCACCCGACCTATCATCGATCGAGTATATTTGGGACATTACGGAACGCTACCCTGCGGCCTTCACGGAATGTCGATCAGCTGGCCAGCAATCAAGACACCACCTTACTTAAAATACCCTAGGACAGTGATCATGAACTACCCGTCCATGCCACGCGGAAAAAGGCTTGTATACGAGCCACAGGCGGTGTCGGCCAAGAGTGGCCGAGTGGTACCGTGTTCAGTTGGCATGCAAAAGGTCGTTGGTTTGAATCCATCTTAGTAGGTTGGCTCCCTGTCCCAACTTTGAAATCAAAGTTTGGGGTCACGGTAGTGCGTGTGCGAGTAACATCTAAAAAGTTCTGTGTGTGTTGGTGGAGGGGTCTAATAGTTGACGCCTCATAAGAACCTGGCTGGCCAGATAAAAAAATAAAGCATAGACCCTCCACCGAAGGGACGTGTTGCAAAACTTTTTTCAAATTACAGTGTCAACCCAACTGTTAAATTCATCAGGATATCCCAACCATTTAACTAAGTATTTATTTCCTTTCTTTCTAATAATTTTTTCAATCTTATAAACCTCATCTTTCTTATCATATTTAACCAGTTCTTTTTCATAAAATGTTCCTGTAATTTCTTCATTATTTAAATCTTTTATTTTATATGTCGGAGGATCTGTTTTCAATATATCTGAAATTATAAATATTTCTTCTGTAAATGCTGGAAGATAACCTTTCTTAAATTCTCTTTTATATTTTGAAGTTCTTATTTTATCTCCTTTTTGATATTTTGGTTTATTTTTCTCTCTTTCTTTATACAAATTATTATAAACTTTTCATTCATTTTCTTCCTTACTTGCTTCTATAGAGGTCATTTTAATGGATCTATGATAAGAATTATTATAATTCTTAATTAATTTATCTAGTACATTTATCCACTTTCTAGTATTATTTGCTGTGAAATACTTCCACATTTTAGTTTTTAAAGTTATATTGAATCTTTCAATAACAGCACATTTAATCTCAATATTTTCAGTTGTAAACCAGTGAATATGTTCATCCTTGAATAACTTTTGAGTTTGTTTATTTATAAACTCTGTACCCTTATCTGTTTGAAATTTTTCTGGTTTTCTTTCTTTAAATATTTTTTTAAATGCTCTAGTTACCTCTTCATCTGTTTTTCTTTTAATCGGAATTGTCCAAGCATATTTACTGAATATATCAATCACTGATAAAATATAATTTGTGTCATTATTAAAGGATTTAAATTCTTGCATATCTATAAGGTCAGCTTGAAATTGGTCATTGACATGAGAAACATAAATTCTTCTTCTTTTAAATCTATGAATAAGTGGTTTATGTTTAGTATATACATGCTGTTGATGTAAAACTCTTCTATATCTTTTCTGGGTAATTTAGTTTTTCTTTGTAATTCATTAATACACTGCTGGACAATTGCTAAGGACGGATCATAAACGACTATATAGCGCATAAAAAAGTAAGTGTGGTTGGATGCCAAGGGAAATAAAATAATGTCAGAATGCCAGGCAGTACAAGAAAGACAATTTATTGTGCTCTGAAATCCAGAAGGCTTTGAAACATGTTCAGGGGACAAACAGGCCATTTTGTGCAGAATACGTAAACGTAAAAAAAATGCAATTACCGTCAGCAGGCGTTCCGGCGTAAGATGTCAATACGGGATATGGCCACCATGGAGGGAGATGTAAGATTCCACACGTCGTGTCATGCTTTGCACAACATTATCAAGCAGCTGTTGGGGTAATTTATCCCATTCCTCTGTCAGTGCACGGATGAGGGTGTCCTTGTTTATTGGAGGGCATTGGCGACCAGCAAGACTCCTCCCCAAAGCATCCCACACATTTTCAATGGGATTCAGATCTGGAGAACATGCTGGTCATACGAGGCGTTGAATATCCTCGCTCTCATGACACTCCTGGACAGCGACTGTTCAATGACATGTTGTGTTGTCGTCCATGAAATTGAATCTATCACCGACAGCACCACGGAACATACGAACATGAGGTAGCACAACATAATTAATTTGTCGTTGGCCAGTCTTAGTCCCAGTTGGAAGCACATAGAGGGACGTACGGCCATTGATCATGATGCCAGCCCATACCATGACACTACATGTCGGATATCGGTCCCTTTCCTGTATGTTTGCTGGACAATATGCAGTACCACTATCACGCCAGATCAGTTCTCGTCAACAATCAGACGATAGACTGTATCTACTCTCATCTGAGAAGAGGACGGCAGACCAGTCGTTATCAGTGCAATTGCGATGTTGATGGCACCATTGCAAACGATCGGTTCGGTGACGTCTGGACAATGGGATGCACAAAACAGGACGGCGGGCGTATAGTACTCCTTCATGCAAACGTCTGGCGACAGTTTTTCGGGAGATCCGCTTGCCAGTAGCAACCATAAACTGATTTGCTATCTCACTAGCTGTGCTGCGCCGGTGTCTTTTTGTTGATAGCACTATGTACCGATCTTCTGCAGGTATCGTACTGCGAACACGACCACCCCCGGGACGTTTGCTACACTTTCCATTTGTTTGAAATGATTTCCAAAGCCTTGAAACAACACTGTGGCTGACGTCGAACTCCCTGGCAACATCTGTTATTTTTTGCCTTTCTTCAATCTTGCCAATAATACGGCTACGCGTAAAATCATCTAGGTGATGTCGGGAAGACATACTGAAAATTGCAAGTTCGTCAATTGATTCTTTCCCTTTCAACTTTGCGTTTGAACAACAACGGTCAATACGCGTCAAATCTTTTATATCTGTTATCAGCGCTATGACGTCACGAACAAGTTCGGCAATCCAAAATTTGCATACGCACAACACGTCTTACTGTATCCCGCACTTATGCTAATTTCCACATTTGCCTGCCTTCCATTTTATGGTTGCTATCGTTGCTATTGTCATCCGTCCTTAGCAATTGTCCGGCAGTGTACCACTATAACCAGTCTCTGGTGTATAATGAATATTTTTAAGGTCTTTCACGACGTCTTTAAAAAAACACTCTTTTTAGATCCACAGACCGCCCATATCCCTTTTGCCATGGGTCTTCCATTTTTAGCTACTGCTTCTTGAATGTCTTTAGTTTCAGTTTTCTGTTTGCACTTTAAGCAATACATATTTATATAGGATGAAATTCCTAAACCAAATGTTTTCTTTGTTTTTATAATTGGTTTTATAACAGCTCAAGCTTTTTTCTCTCCTAATGGATAGAATCCACTTGTAGTATTTTCAAGTTAATCTAAATCGTTTAAGAGTTCTTGATCAGCAATACGTCTCTGTTTAGTATCTTTAGTTTTACTATAAGCTACATCATGTTTTTTACAAGCTTTATCAACTATGTTAATTCCTGGATCACCTCTTTTTAATCTCTTTTCTAATTTTGTAAATGGACCACAATACTGGTACCCAGGTATATGCATTTCAGGTGGATTTAATTTGTCTTGTAAACATCCTACTATATCATCTCCTGTTATTATATAACCAGTACCATTAATTTCTTTGTATATATGAATATTCTGTTTGCGCATCATTTATTTATCTGTAAATCTATTTTTTAACTACATGTCTCTAACCATTTAGCTGTGTTTGCTTTACATATTTTTCTAAACGAAAATACTTAATATTTTTTGTAAAATCTTCTTCTCTAATGTAAGCTGCCTGTTCTGAAATTGAATTAGCGTTTATTAAATTTAATATCTGTTTATAAAATTTGTAAACTTATTTATATTCTTCTTTTCTTTCTGAAATATTTAGAGTTTTATCAACAACTTCAATGACTCCTGCTCCTAAAGAAAGTGCTGCTAAAGGAATAAATGCAGAAGCTGATAAACCTGAAGCACTAAATATAAATTTGCCTACTGATAGTGATATACTAATTTTATTATAGTAATTAAAACTTTTTCTGTATACATACATTTTCTTTTCTAAATATTCTGCCATTTATATAGGATCAAAGTTACGTCTGTATCTCATATGAGGATTTTTCAAATCTAACTTGAAGAAATCATAATGTTTTTAATACTTTTTTGATAAGGATCTATATTAAAATCACCATCAATTTCTCTAATAATTTGTTTAATTTCTCTGTATTGAAGTTTAAAAAATATAAAGTAATCACAGTTTTTTCTTTTATCAATAGGTGTTGAATAATAGGTCTGTCATAAATAAATAATGGATGCATTTTTCTTCCTACCTCTTATACAAAAAATTTTCAATTTCGTTTTGATCTTTTTCTTTTACACAGTCATCAAAAATAACTAAATTTTTTAATGAAGGATCTAAGTCATCTACAGTAATAAATGCATTTATGTCTGAACTAAATAATGTTTCTTTCTTAAACCTTTTAAATAATTTTAATAACTTATTTTTATTCTTTCCCTTTATTTTTAAAATATCTTCCTCTTCTATATCATCAAACATTGAGTAATTTTCTTGTAATTTAGAGTATTTAGGTTCGTTAATATTTTTTGCACATATGAATAATGCATAAAAATTTAAATGATCATATATTAAATTTAATAGTAAATTTGTTTTTCCACATCCTGAAGATCCTGTTATTAAAAGTTTAAAAGGATGAATAGGTAATATTGGATTTTGATTTGGATCTATAAATTCTTCTGGTTCTGAATAATCTTTTAGTTTAATGCTGCAAGCTTTCTGCTTAATCATATTTATTTAATAGAAATTCAGCATCTTCAATAAACATTTCAGCTTCAAATAATAAGTCTTCAGCTGGTATTCCTTGAGATGAATAATATTCAGCTAGATCTAATGCCATTTCGGCAAAAGATAAATATTCTTTAAGTTGTTCAAAATCGTCCATTTATATAAGTCAAATAATTTGCTTGGTAGTAAAATAATTTGCTTGGTAGTAAAATAATTTGCTTGGTAGTAAAATAATTGGCTTGGAAGCAAAATAATTTGCTTGGAAAAAAATAATTTGCTCGGAAGCAAAATAATTTGCTTGGAAGAAAATTTTCAGTTAAATAAATGAGTAAAATGATACAAGATTTGTTAAAATTAGCAAAAGTAAATGCTTAACTAAGAAAACAAAATAAGGAAAAGCAATTAGAAGATTTAGGATATGAAGAGGCAATCACAAAATTTCATAAACCTATAGTTGAGAAATTAGAACATCAAGATGTATCTAGAAAAGAAAATTTAAAAGCTATTCAAGATGCAATTGAAGAAATTTTATTTCAACCAATTGGAGAATCTTCAAGAATTCCTGCCTTAGAAGAACCAGATACTGAAGAACCTATTTCAGACGCTAAAGAAATGTATGAGAGAGAAGCAGGAATTCATAAAATTAACTTAAACTTGAATATATCACTTATTAAAAAAGTTAGGATTTGATTTACCTTCAGAATTAGTTATTAATTCTGATGAAGAGATTGATGAAATAATAAATCAAGCAAATGAAAGAAACAGCTAAATGAGACGTCTAAAAGGTGCTCAAGTAAAAGCACTTAAAAATGCTAAAGATGAAGAAAAAAGAAAAAATTACAGAAAGGAATTGATCGTTTCGATTATAAAATGGCTGAGGTGCAAAAATATATTAGAGCATTAGAAGCTCTCAAAATTGAGAATTACTATATGGGTGAGGGTCTTAATATTTTAGATAAATTAGCAGATAAAATATGTAAGGGAACTAAAAATAAGAAAGTATAAAACCTAATAGTTCAAATACTAGATATATTGTTGAAAGAGGGTAAAATGACTAATGAGCAAGTAACACAATATTATTCAAAGTTTCTATCTTAATAAATGAGTAATTATATTGTGTCAAGAATTAATTTGAGTGAAGGTCAGAAAAATGAATTAAAATCAGCAGTTAAGAAACTTGAAGAAATTACATTGCAAATTGATAAAACTAAAAGTGTTAATCATGATATGTATTTAACAAAAACTCAAATTAATCAAATTAAAAATGGTAAACAAATAACTATAAGTAAGACACAATTAAAGAAAAACGGAGGTATTTTACCCTTTTTGATCCCTATCTTAGCAGCTCTTGGTACTTGTGCCCTATCTGGTGCTGTTAGTTTTGGTGTGAATAAAGCTTTAAGTAAAGTAACTGGATCAGGTTGTAAAAAACATTCTGGAAATGGAGTTCTTTAGAATTACGAGGTATATCCAATAAAACGATAGAACAAAATATGAAAGATGTAAAAGAATTCAGAGGTGTATTTACATCAGATTTATTACCTAAAAAGATTAAGAAATTTGAATGTGGAATTATTAATTTAGATATATCTACAGGACCTGGGACTCATTGGGTCTGTTATTATAATGATCCTAAATATAATTTTGTGGAATATTTTGATCCATTTGGAGAATATAAATATAAATACATTAAATTGAATAACATTTTCATACCTAAAAATATTGTAAAATATCTTGAAACATCTAATAAAGAAATTAGATATAATTCGAGTTTTTACAAGAACCAACATCTGTTAAATGTGGTTTTTATTGTATGAAATACATAACTCAAAGGAATAAAGGTAAATCGCCTGTTGAACTTTTATACGCCTTTACCCAAGAACCAAGTGGTTATAATGAAGATTTTGTGCTTAATAAATGTTAATTTTAGATTCAAAAAATTTTGAGAAATCAGAAGATTTTACAATTGAATATGTCAAACCAATTCCTGTTAATGAAAATTCAAAAATATCTTTAAAATCTATGTCTATGTGGGTTTCATGGACCAATATTGATGAAGAATATGAAAATAATACATTTAAGTATTTTGATGGTAGTTTATGGCATGAAATAACTTTAGATAATGGAAATTACACATTAAGGGAATAAAATAACTTTTTACGAAAACGATTTGGAGATGAACCACTAATTAAATTTAAAGCTAATTTCGCTACACAGCGCTTTATAATTGAATTAAAAGATGACTATAAAATTGATCTTAGAGAGGGTAAGTTACATGAATTTTTAGGATTTGAATCAGAAATATATGAAGATAATCATCAAGAAGGAAAATATATGGCAAACATTTCTAGAGGAGTTGATGACATACACATTCATTGTGATGTAATTACAGGAGCTCTATATGATAATATTAATTCAGATATTTTATATTCTTTTACGCTATCAAATCCTCCTGATAGTTTAATAAAAATTGATGAAATAAATCCTTTATTTTTACCTGTTAATAGATGAAATTAAATCCACAGAATTCGAATGTATATCACGAATCAAGACAATGAACTGATAGACTTGAATAATGTGAGAGTTTCATATAGATTAATTTTAGCTTAAGCTTTTCAGCTTAATAAATGAATTATAACAAACATAGATTATATGCAAAACGATATGGTGCTAATATCTTCACTGAAGGAATTGAAGGACTTTTGGGAACAAAATGTTAGAAGTTTTAGGTAAATCAGCAAAAACAGCAATTGAAGATAAAGCTAAAAAATTATTCAAAATAGACTTGAAAATATATTATCTAAACCCCCTGTAACTGTTAATGATATATTAGCTAAAAGAAAATTCAGGATCGATATGGATCTGGTTTAAAATGGTATAAATGAGTTTTTTTATCCTAATAAATGGAAAAACTTTGGGACTTAAAAGCTATTCCAGATTATTATAGTAATAAAATTGCTAAGTATGAATATATAAAACATAATGAAGATAGTACTAATGTAAAAGAATCTGATCAATATAAGTTTACTATTTAAGATACAAATTCACCTATATTATATAGTAACGGTTATATATGCTTAGAAAGTAAAATAGTACAAAATAATAATGATACTATAGGAACTGATAATGTTACATTTGTAAATGGTGGGAATCTGTTTAGATCCGCTTCATTAACTATAGGAAAAGAACAAACTGATTCCAATATTGAATGTGCTTCATTAATTCATCAAATTAACGGACTTATAAATTTCACAAAAGATTATTCCACTTCAGAGGCTACAAATATGATGTACTATGTTGATACATCAGAATCAGCTGATAAAGATAAAATAGTAATAGATGATCCTAATAAAGATATAAAGAAAGGATCAGTAATCAAATTAAAAGAAAATGCCTCTTATAATAAAGGATTTAGACAGAGATGGCTTTTAACAAAAAACAGCAATATAATAAAATTTTGGATTCCTTTAAGACAACTGTTTGGGTTTTTTTGTTGTTTTTTTTATTGGAGGTTTAACGACCACCGTGAGCAACTCAATGGGCTATAAGCAGTCGCCCGTCCCTAATTTAGGGTCACTGGTTCTAGGGAAGGGAGAGAGCCAGTGTCGTATAAACACAACATCCATGCCTCACCAGGATTCGAACCCAGACCCCGTTCGGACGAATGATCAGAGGCCATCGCTTAGACCACTGCGCCACCGGGGCGGCATGCTTGGGTTTCTCAACGGTTTTAGAAGATTAATTTCTGATATAAAAGTTACATTTGAATTTCAAAGAAATAGTCATAATGATATGTTATACACAGATGTTGCAAATCCTAATTATAAAGTTATTATATCTGATTTTCAATTATGGTTACCTTGTGTAGAGTTGTACCCATCCATTGAGACTGAATTTGAAAGTATTGCTTTGAATTCTGCAACCATTGAAATTACTTGGTGTTCTGCTTTAATTGAGAAAAGTAATCAGCAAACAACATCAAGTGGTGCATGTCATATAAGGACTACATCTGACGATATGTTAAGTGTTCTTGTCATTCCACAGTATTTAGAAAAAGAAAACAATCAAAATCAGAATAATATGATTTTTGATAATTTAGATCTCATTGAATGCTGGACAATAAATTAAACTGGTCTTTGATTTCTCAATATCAAACACTTTCTGAGAGTTTAATATTAATGAATATTGATAAATTAGATATGAGAAGAATTTCTATGTATCAAAAATTAAGTAATGATTTTGTAAAAGAAAACTTTCGATTCTTAGCATGTCAATAATTCCAATAAAACAAAAATTAAGTGAAGAAACTATAGATTTTCTTAGTGATTTTATTGATTGGAAAGAAATTACAAGAAACCAAGAATTAACAGAAGATTTCATTATGAAATATAAAGATAAAATTAACTGGTGTGATATTGTTATCAACAGAAAATTCTCTGTTGATTTTATAAATGTAAACTATAAAAACTTGCTGTGTATTTACTTGCAAAGATATGTCATAAAATTTAAATATTTTTTAATCTTCAACAATTTTTAATCTTCCTATAAGGGGTATCCATTTTGGGTACCCCTTTTCTTAATGCATTTTTCAAACAACCTAAAAGGACTTTGCAAAGTCCTAATTCAAAATAGTTTGTTTTACAACTTTTCGATTGATTTTCAATATTAAAACTTTCATTTTAGCTCTTCTAAAATCAAAGCTATTCAAAGTTCAAAATGATTGCAATTGTTCAAAAAAGCCGTCAAATATTATCATAAATTACTTAAAATGTGTGTTTTTATGATGCTCTGTTTTTATGAAAAACAGGGATAAAATTTCGCTTTTTAAAAATTGGATGTTTTTAACTGTTTTATGATCAAAATCGATTAAAACATGGTAATTTTTGACATAAAAATGCTTAAAAACGTTGTCAAATGTTTAAAAAAATCGAATGATAAAAGTCTGAAAATTGATGGTTTTGAAGGTTTTTTGTACTATATGATGTGTCCCATAGTATGGGACATATACTACTCACTTAATACATATACAAATGGTCGGGATTTGAAAAACAGTACTTAGTATAAGTAATTCGTATTAAGTCTGTTCACGTTATTGAAGTGAGACTGTATGCCGAATCCCAAAAAGAATGTTGATTCAATTAGAAAGGGGTGTTCCCTACACTTCTTTCCCTGCAGCAATTATACAAATTCCTAGCACAGGGCAAATATGCTCCCTTGAATAAAAAGGTTCCTAAAAATGGTATGACGTTGGTTCCGTTTGCCAGTCTGGTTTTTGGAATGAAGTCACCTGGGAAGCATGTCGTTCATGATGGACATTGGTTTACATGCTGTAAAATGATTATCTCTTGAAAAAGGAAAAAAGCAAATAATAATATTAATATATATTTCTGTTCAGAATCTCATTTAAGCAAAACTTGTACGAGTACAATTCATTCAACATTCAATACAGTTTCTTCTCATTTATTAGCGTTAACAGTCCAACATTTGATTCATGAGAAACGTCGTACACTTCCCTCTTATCTTCAAATGAAGGAAATACGCGCCTGCAACTTTCAAACATCAATAACATATATTTAAGCTTAAATCACTTTGAAACAAGAATAATTCAATAAATAAATACAACAAAATATAGAAATATAATAATTAATATAAAAATAAATATTAACATAATTATAAAATATAGTAAAATATTAAATAGATAAATATAACTAGCTTCAACAATAAACGCTTTCGAAGTTAACATCCTTGGCCGGTTCGTGAAAAATAACAAATATTACAAAACGTATAGAACTAAAATTTTAGCCATTTGGAAAGAAAGTGTACATTAATGAATACAATAACGCATGCTAATGATAACCAATATTAACCCTTTAAGCGGTAGATGTACTTGAAACAAATTAAGCACAAAGATTTTGGTGCTTCCTAAACAGAAATGGTCACATAACGGTCGGATTTTACAAAAGCTACGTCAAAATATTTCCTTTCTCCCCCTCATCACAGCAGTTCGAGCTTTAAACCTATTAACGGCGATAAGCACAGTCTTCCTTGTTCTTTATTCTCTGCTCCATGACTCAAGGTATGAGAGGTAGGAGCTATCATGCCTTGAATCATGGAGCAGATAATTGGGAAGATCTGCCATGCCTTGGCATAGGCATCATGCCACTTGACTCAAGCATCTTTTATCTCCGCTCTTAGGTTCGACGCCGCTGTTACAGCCCTTTTAGGCTGTAGCATAATTTTATAAAATCAAAGGCTATGTTTAAGATACACGAAACTAATTTTTTTCGTTTCCTTGCAATACAGGTTCATCTTCCCAAATTTGTTCTTCTTCAGTAAAGTCGTATTATAAATTGAGTATCATATCTTTTAAAACTGTAAGAATTCATTTTTTATATATATTATATTATTTCGAGAAATAACTGTAAATTTTTTCCAATCGTTAAGGTTGAGTGAATAATATACCTACAACACCGTCTCCTCTTTTCCAATATACTGAGATGATATATTTTTATTTATCGCTAACTATGTAATCACGAAAAATCCAGAAATTTTCCGTTATCGATAAATTAATGCACCAACTATTTTTTTCTTATTTTGTCCTACTGGAGAAAAGAGAAATATGTTTCATTTCATCATATTCCTTGCAGTGTAAGAGAAATGAAATTTATTTATTTTATCGTTTTTGTAAAAAAAACAATATTTAAAGTTTTGTGAAACGTTTAAGCTTCCATAAACTGATGTTGCCACTCGTTTGTTTATAGGTTTAATAAATATCGTTCGAACAAGTGCGATATAAGTAAAAAAAGAAAAAAAGAAACCACATATTTAATTTCCCTTTCTGCTCGACGTGAGTAATAAGCTTGCTGTATCAGCACATCTATCATTCTGATTCAAAAAACGTTATTTGAACTGTCGCACGAATACAATGGCGATGATAAATTTTTAATGTTTGGAAGAAAAAAGCAATACATAAAACATATATTCCATTCCAGCAATATAATCCGAAAGGACACGCAGTTTCATTCCATCTTTGGAGTGCATGTGAAATACAAAATATTATAATAACAATATGACATCCCAAATTACAAAACAATGTCAATGCAATGAAACACAATTAATACTGGTGTAGAATAATCTATTCTGCGTTTTAATGCGATTCGGTGCTAATAAGAATCATTCTGTAGTATAGGTTCCTGATGCTTTGTTCAGGATGGGAAGATATTTTCTTTAATTGAAAGATAAATATTTATGATGTACCACTTCTATCACAATCCATATTTTTGTGTATGAACCGCTCTTCAGTACATTTAAGGAAATGCATATTATCTTCAGATTTTCGTAAAAGCACTTTTGCAGAGCTCAGTTCTTTTTTAATTTTTAATTGTTCAGTCCAATTATATATGTGTATGCTCCTTAATGAATCCTCGTAAATGTATATTTATAAGTAAATACTTTAATATTTTTTTAAGTATGAAAGATTTACTGTATGAAAAACCCTTTTCTTTAAGGGATGAGTGAGAGGTAATTAAGAAAAATTTAATCAATGACAAAATTTTGGAAGTAATTCAAAATTCCTGTTCCTGTCAGTAAATTCGCAGGATGTTTCAAACCTATTTATGCGTGAATGAAGGTATTACATTTATTCTTAGTAAATGTATCAGGGTATTACATTTACTAATAACCTAACACAAGCAACTTTGAAACGCAAGTAGAAACGCAGCAAATTCTCGCGGTGCAGATAAAGGTCAGTGTCGGCATCTTTGTTTGCTGATGATTCTGGTACTCTTAAGGGGCCGTCTACATTTTGTTCCTAACAACAACCTAGAAAACGCAGCTAAAATTTCAAGTGTGCAGTATACATATTCACGTTATATCCCTTTCTTTCAGGGGAAAGGTTTCCTTTTATTCTACGATTATGTGCAAAGAAAAACTCTACTTACATATTATAAAATAGGATTATCCACAGAAATTACCGCCTTACTGTGAAAGGAAAAACAAACAGGAATTTAAGTCTATATTCACCAAATTACAGAAAACATTATTGCAAAAATCATCTGCTCTTTATTAAGTTAAAAATCGTTTATCTAAAAAGGTTTTTTTGCGCGACTGAAAGATCTTTCGATATTCCTGCATCATAGTATGAAACTTCGTCCTGATCCATTTTTCCTGAGCCGAACACAAAACCTGATGCTTGTTGATTGTTCTATTGTAATTTAATAACGCAGACACATTCTTCCTTCTACGTTCTTTAACGCAGACATCGTCTACTGACCTTTAACCTTGATTTCAGTTGTCAAAAACTAATCGTTCTTTCATTTTATATTTTCTTTGAATATGTCTAATACACTGCTGGGCACCCAAATGCAACACCAAGAAGTACACGAGATAGCAAAGCCAGATTTACTGGAAACATAACAACAGATACAAAGATGAAATGATTAAGCTTACAGGCCCGTGCGACTTGCGGAACACGCAGACATCAATAGTTCGTGTGGCCCTCATGGCTGGCAATAACTGCCGCTACATGCCGCGGCATCGAACGAAAGAGGCTTTGGATGTGGGCTTGGGTTATGTTGATCCAGGCTGCTTCCAAACGTTGCCACATTTCATCAGGCGTAGCCGCGGGTGGTGCTTGCCGAGCAACTCGGTTGGAGATCAGCGATCAGACGTGTTCGATGGGTGACATATCGAGAGAACAAGCAGGCCACGGCAGCAGTGAAACCTGGTGGGCCGTGAAGAATTATTGCACGATGCGTGCCACGTGCGGACGCGCATTGTCCTGTTGAAACGTGGCTGCTGGCAGGTCCTGCAGGTAAGGGATGACTACAGGCTCCAAAACGTCGGAGATGTAGCGGTGGCTGTTGAGTGTACCGGCGATGCGTACAAGAGGAGTGCGGGTGTCATATACAATTGCGCCCCAAACCATAACGCCAGGCGACTAACTGGTATGGCAATGAATAATGCAAGCGTCATACAGTCTTTCGCCGCGGTGCCGCCACACGCGGATCCAACCATCGTGGTGTGGCAGGTAGAAGCGGGATTCGTCGGAGAAGACAATGTCTTGCCATTCCGTAGTCCAGGTGCAGCGTTCAACGGCCCACTGCCGAAGCACCCGCCGGTGGTGTGACGTCAATGGTAATCGGAGCAATGGGCGCCGTGCGACAAGTCCCCGCTCCTGCAGACGACGTCGAACGGTACGTGCTGTCACAGGTTGTTGCGCAACACGCCCTAATTCCTGCGCTAACGTTCGTGATGTGGCGGTGCGAGCCGTCAATGCCCGCCGCACAACATTCCAGTCCTCTTGCTCGGTGGCGTGCTGCGGCTGCGGCGATCGCTCATGGCGGTCCGTCCGTCCCTCCTGCACCCACCGGATCCATGCTCGCCTCACTGTGGCTGGTTGTCGTCCAATACGGGCGCGATGTGTCGGTACGATAAACCGCTGTCGCAATAAGCCGCTATTCGTCCTCGGACGAACTCCGAAACGTGCTGGAATGACTGCCGTATTCTGCGATGAGGCATCAGGAAGCTTCCCACGCTCTGGTCCGGCAGCACAAGACACTTCAACTACTTTCACCCCGCTTTCTGTGCACCCTTCTTATTGTGTTTCTCGGTGGTGTGCCAGGTGCACATGATTTACATATGCCATGCGATGCTAATCGTTTGGATGTCCTCTCGCGGGCGACTCATGCTGCGAATTTCAGGCCAATCGGATGCTTCATTCTTGGTGTTAAATTTTAGGTGGCCAGCAGTGTAGATTAAAAATATTCAGGTACATTAGGAAAAATAATTATAAAGCTTTATTCTTTACCATCAATATATTTCAGAGTGAGTAAAAAAAAATTCCGTTCGCAGGTAAAATTTTATTCATTCTGAAATTTACATCCTGTTGTTTTTTGTAGTGCTTTGTGCACATTTCTGTGGACCTTGGATACCAGGGCATTAACTTTCAACCGGTTTCGATAGAAACTCTCTGCTACCAGACCCTAATCCTAGCACTGAAACGGCATGATATACTTTTTAAGAAATGGGCGTTTACTCCTGTTCACCACTCAATCGAAGTTCCGTTCTTTTCAGAAGTGGGCCATTAACACCTTCTTCCACGTGTTCAGTAGGTACGGAAAATAATCAAGCAAACTGGGGCCTCTCCTGGAAAATCATTATACATTAAATAAATTTACATAACGTATGCTTGGCTTCACTCAGGAGTCAAATTACGATGTGAAAGCTGCTTTTATATATCTGTGCATACAACACTAATGCTTCACAAGTTCGTGTGCAAAATTAAATTATAAAAATGGAAGTGTGTGACACTTCAGTTTCCGAAATAATAAACGCAGAAATGATAAACAAGATCATGAATGTAGCCGTTTTTAGTGCTCGCTTTAATAAAACGGCTGTGGGAAGTGTCGGTTTAAAGAGAAAATCACGGATATCTCTGCAAATGTCTTCTTCTTGGAATACGGTGCGTGCAGAAACAACTTTTAATGTGATTTATACGAGACACACATCCCATTTAAAAACTGTAATCTATTTTGAGGGAGACTAAACTTTAAATAATGTTTATATTTAAAAAATGGTTCAAGTAGTTTTAAATTCTTAAAATTCCAAATAATACACTGCCAGAGGACGGATAACAATAGCAACGATAGCAACCATAAAATGGAAGGCAGGAAAATGTGGAAATTAGCATAAGTGTGGGATACAGTAAGACGTGTGGTGCGTATGCAAATTTTGGATTGCCGAACTTTTTCGTGACGTCATAGCGCTGTTAAAAGATATAAAGGATTGGACGCGTATTGACCGTTGTTGTTCAAACGCAAAGTTGAAAGGGAAACAATCAATTGACGAACTTGCAATTTTCAGTATGTCTTCCCGACATAACCTAGATGATTTTACGCGTGGCCGTATTATTGGCAAGATTGAAGAAGGGCGAAAAATAACAGATGTTGCCAGGGAGTTCGACGTCAGCCACAGTGTTGTTTCAAGGCTTTGGAAATTATTTCAAACAAATGGAGAGTGTAGCAAACGTCACGGGGGAGGTCGTGTTCGCAGTACAACACCTGCAGAAGATCCGTACATAGTGCTATTAACAAAAAGACACCGGCGCAGCACAGCTAGTGAGGTAGCAAATCTGTTTATTGCTGCTACTGGCAAGCGGATCTCCCGAAAAACTGTCGGCAGACGTTTGCATGAAGGAGGACTATACGCCCGCCGTCCTGTTCTGTGCATCCCATTGTCCAGACGTCACCGTACCGCCCGTTTGCAATGGTGCCATCAGCATCGCAATTGGACTGATAACGACTGGTCTGCTGTCCTCTTCTCAGATGAGAGTAGGTACAGTCTATCGTCTGATTTTCGACGACAAGTGATCTGGCGTGATAGTGGTACTGCATATTGTCCAGCAAACATACAGGAAAGGGACCGATATCCGAGATGTAGTGTCATGGTATGGGCTGGCATCATGATCAATGGCCGTACGTCCCTCTATATGCTTCCAACTGGGACTATGACTGGCGAACGATACATTAATGATGTTCTGCTACCTCATGTTCGCATGTTCCGTGGTGCTGTCGGTGATAGATTCATTTTCATGGACGACAACGCAACATGTCATCGAACAGTCGCTGTCCAGGGGTGTCTTGAGAGCGAGGATATTCAACGCCTCGTATGGCCAGCACGTTCTCCAGACCTGAATCCCATTGAAAATGTGTGGGATGCTTTGGGGAGGAGTCTTGCTGGTCGCCAATGCCCTCCAATAAACAAGGACACCCTCATCCGTGCACTGACAGAGGAATGGGATAAATTACCCCAACAGCTGCTTGATAATGTTGTGCAAAGCATGACACGACGTGTGGACGGTAATTGCATTTTTTTCACGTTTAGGTATTCTGCACAAAATAGCCTGTTTGTCACTTGAACACGTTCTAAAGCCTTCTGGATTTCAGAGCACAATAAATTGTCTTTCTTGTAATGTCCTGGCATTCTGACATTATTTTATTTCACTTGGCATCCAACCACACTTACTTTTTTATGCGCTATATAGCCGTTTATGATCCATCCTTAGCAATTGTCTAGCAGTGTATTTCTGGGGCAGATATTTCTCAAACGCTTTATTTAAAAAACTAATTTTTTTGTGTGTGCAGTCTTAGCGTCTTTCGGTATTAATTCAAATTAGCTGAAATTTATTAATTGTTTTACCGTTCACGCTTTATGTGGTCATAATGGACCATTATTTTACTAAAGTACATTCATATTCGCAGCATATTTTCAACGAATCTTATTTTCCGAATTTGAAAAATACGAACAGGTGCTGTTTGAAATTTCTTTAGAAAAAGCAGAACAACTTGGAATAAAACATTCTCCTCCTCCCCCACACACAAACGAACTTAACTGCCCGAAGCACCTGTCTTGAGTGAATCAGATTTCCTACCTTTACTTGTTCTTTAAATCTACACGACCGATCAGGAATCAGTAGGAGTCGCCGTCAGTTACCATTGTTGGTATTAAACGAAGTGAACCAGCAGACTATTTCAAGCGTTATGGTATTTAGAATGATGCAACATTTTAGGGTTATGGTTGTTAAAGGGTTAAAGGACAAAACATCCGGTCCCATGAGTGTACCTCACATTATTCTGGTACCAAATGTTATTAAATTCGTAATTTTCAGTATAATATGACTAAAAATATGTATATAATTTCCAACACACGTTAAGTAGAGATGTTGTTGTGTTATTTCATTGTACTCATTACAGCTGTAGAAGGCTTTTGTAGTAGAAGAAATGAATGTGGAAAAGCAATTTATGAGGCTTTCAAAACAAGCTTTGATCAAATAATTCACAGACAACAGTTGCAGTATTCCGTCACATATAATTGTAGCAGCCTGGCATAATATTCATAATTAACCAGTTTTTCTCTTTTTTCTTTGCACTGGCGGATTAACGACCACCGTGAGCAACTCGAAGGGCTATATGCAGCCGCCCGTCCCTAATTTAGGACCACTGTTTTTAGGGAAGGGGGAGAGATAGTGCCGTAAGAGAAACACAGCATCACATCTCACCAGGATTCGTAACCAGACCCAACTCAGATGAATGATCAGAATCCAGCGCTTTTATTACTGCGTCACCCGAGTAGCTCCAATTTTCACATGTTTGTTGATTTGTTTTGTTTCAATAACGCGGAATTTCGAGTTACTCTGGCTGTTTACATTTTGTTCAGAGCAAAGAAAAAATTATATTTTCCTTTAGTGATAATAAGTTTTATACTTTCTTGTGGTTTTCTGGCATTTTACCAACAGAGACCTGAATCGTTAGACTGACTGGAACGAATGAATTTGGAGTTGTCAAAATGGCCTGAAATCAGATCAAACGAATGTTTCGCTGTTCAAGAAGTGAACTGAAAGCGCCTAGAACTCGTGAATTGTTCGTCATATTTGGTTGCTTTGTTCGTCATATTTGTTATTCAATGTGGCGATTAAGGTGATTATTTGACACTAATTCTTTCTTATCATTACCTTCTAAAACGGCCGTAACAATATAAATAGACCTACAAAAGGAGCGAGAAGGGCTCCAATGGCAAGTTTCTACCCACTTTCATTATGTTAGTGGCAGCCAGATGAGCATTTTCTTTGTTCATGGAGCAGAGAATAGTGTTTAGAAATGATCATTTATCAACGGACAGAATATATTGGCTATATTAGGAGGATGTCAGGAAGAAATAATTTATTTTGCCCAAGATTTTGTTAAACCCGACAATTATGTGCATATTTATGTTAGTGGAGAGCATAAAATGTGGGCACAATTTGCTTCAGGCATATGGGCCGATTAAAAAGTTGAACCAAAATATACAATATACTGCAAATTGGCAACAAAGATTTTAAGAGTTATATTTCTTTCAATTATTGAGCAATAACTGCAAGAGGTATAGAGGTACACCTCAATTACATTTTTCCCTAAGCGTAAGCCCCACTTAAAAAATAGAAAATTTTATAAGGTAAGTGTCATCTTGATAAACCAGTTGGCGTTCAGTTAGATCTTGCACAAATTCCCTGTTGTTCCTACTACACTGCGGAACTTTGAAGTTCCGTTAAAGAAAAATCGTACCTGATGCATTTATCAAAACTTTTTAACATGCATTAATTTATGAATACTAACATAGCAATAAATTACTGAACACTACGCTGTCCGAAATTTTAGGTCATTTTCCCAATTTTACTCATACTTCTGAATACATGAGTTAGATTTTAACATTGTAAATTTTCGATTAGGATGAAAGTATACCTGAAAAAAATGTAAAAAAGCGTACGCAAATTAAGTATTTGATATACAATTTTGTTTATATTTAGTGCGATAGTTTTTGTAAGAAATTATATATTTGGTAACCAAATATAAAACGTTAAACAAAGGTTTTGAAACTTTCCTCCGAAAGCAGCCGTTTTGTGTGTTCAAGTAATGCAATTAAACAAAATAGCGTTGTTTCGTGACAAGGACGCTCTTTGTTTCGTGACAGATGAGACCGGTTATACACTGAAGAATTAGAGACATCTGGCGTTATGCAAATGTGGCGCTGTGGGCGGCCCTGTAAACGGAAACGACATGACGTATGCAGCGAACCGACAATATAAGGAGTAATGCAACGGGAATCAGTAAACGTCGGACGCAGTATGGGCAAGACGAAGGATCTAAGCGCATTTGATCGTGGGAAAATCGTCGGGGCCCAACGAATGGATCACTCCATCTCGCAAGTCGTGCAGGAACTGGGATTTTCACGAGCCACTATGTCACCAGTGCACCGTGAGTACATCGAATCTGATAAAATCATCCCTGCAAAGGCTTACTGCCGTCGACAACAGCATGTGGATGAGCGGGTTCATCGTCGGCTAGCTCGCATTGTAACAGCGGATAGACGGACCACAGTGCAATAAATCACTCGGCAATTTAACGCTGGAGCACAAAAACGTGTAAGCAGCAACACTATCCAGAACCATCTCCTCGCTATGGGTTACAGAAGCCATCGTCCCACGAGGGGACCGCTGCTGACCGCACATCACAGGGTGCAAATATTAGCATGGGCGCGGGAACATCCCCACTGGACCCTAGACATGTGGAAAAATGCTGCATGGACTGATGAGTCGAGATTCACGTTGGTACATGCGGATGGCAGGATACAAGTACGGCGTATAGCACATGAAGCGATGGATCCTTCTTGCCAGCAGGGTACTCTTCAAGCTGGTGGGGGTGGCATTCTCGTCTGGAGATTGTTTACGTGGACTGAAATGGGACCCCTGGTACGTGTGACACCGTCCTTCAAAGGTAAATGTTACCGGAATATCCCGGACCACAATTTGCTCCCGTTTGTGCGTCTTCATCCCACTGGGGACCTCATCTTGCAACAAGAAAAAGCACAGTGCCATCGCTCACGAATTGTATCCGAATGGTTGGATGAATACTCCACCTACGTGACCTCGCTTCCTTGGCCAGCTAGGTCACCTGACCTCAATCCCATCGAGCACATCTAGGATGCCATCGAGAGAGATTTTCGAGGCTCTGACCGCCTGTATCAAATATTTATGAACTGTGGGAGCTTGTTCAGGGGTCGCGGATCCGAATGGCTTCCCAACGCTTCCGGCGTCTTGTCTAGTCCATGCCGAGACGAATCGCCGCCCTCATCAGGGCGAAAGGTGGTGCTACACCTTACTAGACAGGTATCTCTAATTCAATTGCTCTTCAGTGTATACCGTTATGACTTTTGTTTATGCTATTACTCGAGGGTTTTTCATCGGTAAACAAAGCTGCCTTTATAAGATGATTAATATTTCCGAATTTGCACCATATATGTTCTAAGGACGTATGTCCTCTGATATTTGAAGAACAGTTGCAGATTATATCGCGATTATTTTCAGTTGTTTGTAGTGAGATGAATCTCAAAAGATGAAAACACTTTAGCCATGCGACAATGATAAGCGATATGGCCAGTCAAGGAGTAAGACATTGGTTGCATGTAAATTTGAAATCACTGTCTTCTTCAACGGCGCTCGTACTACATTAACTGAAGAAAGGAGTGAGATTTCTCTACATTGGCTTAGAAGCAGAATAACAACACTGCATAGTGCTGGTACCGAATGTTTCAGAACAATTTCGCCAGTAAAAAAGTCAGTGTCATTCCTTACAATATGATTAAATTTTACTCCAAAGGCATAACGTTGGTATGAAAGACTGAACGTCAGAAAGCTATCATAAAATAAAAATAATTAATTCAGTTTTGCTACAAGAACATTTCCGGAGAACGCTTGTTAACAGAAATGCCGATAGATGGAGGCACAAAATGGCGTGTATATACTGAGAGCTAGCACAGTTTTAACTAAATTTGATTCCTTCGTTGGCATTAGTAATTGTGATTATATTCATATCTTCGTTTCTCAGATTCCTCCGTATATGTATATGGGTAAGTTAGAACTTTATGCAAATTCTGCATTTTTCAAACTGCTTCGTATAAGACTATGAAGAATAAAGTCATGCATTTCTCCTAATGTATTTATTGATTCCCGCACGTTTATTGTTATCAGTAATATTGCTGATATTCTTCTCAGTATTTCCCCATTTTTCCAATGTAAAATTATTTTTGGAGGCAACTTTAACACAGCATTCATATCATTCTGTGTAATTTTAACTTATTTGTTGCTAAAAGCTTATGATCCTAAGTGTAATTTTGCGTAAATATAAATGGTTTATCACCATATCGACTGTAAAACCTGTTTGCTGATGGCAATTGCCGAAATAATGGCACAGTGTTTCAAACAGACCGTTGAATTCCCGCCAATAAGTGAGCTTTGTTTCGTTTTGTTCAGTGTAAATTTATGCAAAGAGATAACCTATACAACTTATTATTAATAATCTCTGCAATTCCCATTTATTTGTTAGTATAAGTAGTGCTTGTGGTCGAATGTATTGCTTCCATTCACTCACAATGGGTCATTACCATATCGGAGGGATTACCACCTTACTGAAAACAATGTCCAGCACTTCAGATATACCGTTCAATTTTTGCTGTGGAGAGAACTTTGTTTAATTTGACTCACTGAAATACAAAACTGGCAAATACATGCAATTTCTTTCAAGGACCTCCATACTTTTCATAATAGTAATAAGTAATCTCCCATCTTCACAGTTAGAAAAAAATTAGATGGTCTATACAAATGTGCTTGAAACAGCATCAAACTCTACAGTTTAGAAAATTCATACAAGTTTCAGAATGGGACGAAATACCCAGTCAAAATGTCAGCATCCAAAGAGAAGTTAATTGAAACACCACAATCAATCCTACTCAACAATTTGCACACTTCCATTGGCATACTAGTCAATACGCAGCGTTTAAGAAAGTGAGAAAGAACGGATTTAGTTTTCATCAAAGTTCATCAATTATGGCAGTGCTTGCCGTGAATTTGTCACTTCGGTGGGCGCTTTGGTTTGCGTCTCATGAGTTTTTTATTGCACTAAAGGCACATGTGTGGTTTGGTTTGTAGTTAAGGTTTCCAAATACACTGCTGGTGGATTGACTAACGTGAATTTCAATTTCAGTGGTTGGACAAAAATTTTGTCTTATGTAAGTTTTAAGATGCTCACATGAAGCACTCAATATAAATTTTTATAGTTGAGGCATTTTTATTAAGTCAAAATAAGAAGTACCTTTCCAAATAATGTACTGCATAGAAAGCAAATTCAAATGTGAATTTTAGAAAGCAGTCGTGTTGTTTAAGCTTTGTTTAAGTGCACATTCTATTGTTATATTTAGGTCATACACAGAAAATTACATGTAAATACGTTATCAGAAAGTTCGTATTTATACTTATTACTTGTTTTTAAAGATTGTTCAAATGTATTTTTCTCGAACATAGAGCTGCATTTCAGGTTTCAGTCGTATGAGAAAAGATCACAGAAAATCAAATCAAAACAGGTTTGCTAAACTTCCTATTATCTATAACATTTTGAGGTTGGCGCAAGAATATTTTGAGGATTACGGTTTTGTTATAAAGTTTTTTTAAATAAAGAAATATACGCTGAAGTGCCAAAAAGACTGGGATACCTCACAAATACCTCCTCGGAACTCCTCGCGTTCGGATAACGGCAGCAAAGCGACAGGCATGGACTGCACGAGCTCTTTTTAGTACTGTGCAGATATTGCACACCATGCTTCCCGAAGAGCGTCCCACAGTTTCCTAATATTGGACAGTGGAGGATTCCTGGCATTGAAGGCAGTTCCACAGCACAACAAATGTGCTCAGTGGCGTTTAAATCCGTCAAAATTGCGGTACCAAATAAGGATGCCAAACTCCGTGTAATGTTTCCTGAGCTGCAATCGGGCGATTGAATATGTGTGCTGCGGAGTATTGTCATGTTGTAATAGGTTGCACCCGTCTGAGCGTTGCTTGACATGAACGAGTGCAAATAATTCCCAAGGATGGTTACGGTGTCTCCACCTATAAGATCCGCAAACGCATTAGGGGTCCTAATTCGTGCCAGCTGGAAACATGCAACACCATAAGACAGCCACCGTCGTCCTTCTCCCTTGTAGTCATGAGAAATCCATTGCCTGGTTGAGTTGCTGCCATACCAGGAGCCAGTCATCTGCTCAAACCTGCTGGTACCGCCATTCGATGCACCAGGCTACTCATTTTCAGTCATCTCGTGTACCAATGTCGGAGCTACCAAGCCCAGGCGAGGTTCGCAGTCTTATGTCGTCACGTCAGCAATGGCACACGACTGGGTCGTCAGACTATGAATCCCCTACAACACAGGCAACTCTTAACTGTTCGAACACTGATGCTACTACTGGCATCAGCACTAAATTTTGCTGTGATTTGGGGTAATGTTGCACCCTGGGGGCATGTTACAATGCGTTCCAGGCGAAACTTTCCCTGATCGTCAAGGCTTTTTATATGGCCAGACCAGTCTCTCATTCTAAATTTTTGTTATGTTTATGTAGCCCAGGTACAACCAGGAAAATATTCACCGTTTAAATTCAAATTTCACGGTGATTTTCGTGATGAAGTGACCCATCTCATGGGCGCCGGCTTCATAGTCTTCTGCTGCCCAGACTATCACGTCGACCACGATGAGTATAAAAGGGATCACGCGAGTAGACCCAGTCATTTTAGATCGTAAACGGGAGTTCTAGGTGCAGTCATTGTGTACTTGAACCGCATAGGAAATGGCAGTGTAAGAAGACCACATTAGGCACATTATGCTGTATAAGTTCCATCATCGACATTCAGCGACAGTAGCAACACGAAGTATCAATGCCGTATATGGGCCATGTACCTTGGAAGTCAAGAAATGTCAACGCAGGTTCCGGAAATTTTGAAGGGGGTACATTAGCCTCAAGGATATGTAGCGACCCGGAAGGCCTGTTGAGCTGGATAACGACGTTCTGAAAGCTGCTGTTAAGGGAAATCCGCAGGCAACCGTCTAGAAATTGCTCAAAAGTCTTCGTTCAACCCATTCCGATGTTCACCGCCATCTGCAGGACCTCGGTTATGGGCCGAAACTGAATAAGTGGCTACCCCATATTTTCACTCCACAACAGCTGCAACAGCGTGTGGTCATTTGCACTTCCTTACTCTTCCGTGAAAAAAGAGCCGTTTTTGCACAGCATTGTCACGGGCGATGAAGAATAGATTGTTTATCAAAACCTTAAGCGTTAACGGCAGTGGCTTCCCAAAGGAAATGTGCCTGCAGCAGTGGCGAAACGAGGACGTTTCTCACAAAAGATTTTGATGTCTGTGCTGATCGATGTGCAAGGCATTATTCATTACGAGCTGATGCCACCCAAAAAAGCCATTACAGGGGAAGTCTACAGTCAGTAGCTGCAGCGTCTACGTACTGCTTTGCAGAATTAACGTCCAGCACTCGTTAATCATAAACGCGTGCTACTGCAGCAGGACAACGCAAAACCACACACAGCAAAAATGATCAGTGCCACTTTGCAGGACTTCGGATGGAAAAAACTTCCGCAGCGGGATATTCCCCTGACATTGCCCTACCCAACTACCACACTTTTTGCAGGCTGCAAAACCATCTTGCTGGAACTAAACTTTGAAATGTGGAGAAGGTACGGTGAGCCCTTTCTGCCCTTCTTACATCGAATCCCATGGAATTCTACAAGTCGAGAGTTCAAAACCTTGTCGATCGATGGGAGAAGGTTGTAACTAGCGGGAGCACTTATTATATCTATTAAAACATCTGTTCCAGGAACGTTTTCTTTGTTATCTTCACACGTCGAAAAAACGAAGGTATTTTTGGTATTACCTGATATATTGGTTGATATACTTGTATTTGAAAAACGTATTAGAACTCATTCTCAATGAGGAGTTCAATTAATCTTTCACCATTATTATTTACACAAGGATCACTAAGCTTATCCAGAACATTGTCAGAAATTGCATTCTGCACACCTACTCGAGCATTGAAATCCCCTGCTGTTATAACTTTCTCTTTAGCACCAAACTGACTCAAAACAGCTGTTAGCCCATTCCAGAAATCTAAAACACAACAATCATAAGTCAGAGTGTGGAGAGGTTTTTTGAAGTCATTCGGGAGCTGAACGCGATGTATGTAAACAAAAGCCACGTTCCACGGTAGACTCCTTTTCAAATTTTTACAATACCTGTTTTAGAATTCACCTGAGGATGTGCTGGGAGCAAGCACGAAAGATCTGGTGATGTGATTTTGACTTTCAACTTTTACTTCAGTGTAAATAAAATTCATTTTCATCAATAAATTTGAATTTCATGTTATATCGTGCATCAACTGTAATCTAGCAATTAAGAATTCTAGCACCAATGCAGCTGTAGGGGATTACATTATTCTTTTTCTTTCCACTTCAAATCGCACCTATACCAGCATATCCTTTAACATTATCCAGTACTCCAGACCACACACTCACTGTGCCATGCACTTCTACACCATTTTCCTGATCTTTGGTTTCACTCATACACAGCACATTCAAACTATACTTATTAATTTCTTCAATCAGATCATTCATCTGGTTGTTTATACCTCTTTCATACACCAGTCTTACACTCACTCAGCCGTGATCTCTTTCTCATGCGCCTTTTAGAAATGTCTGGTGTATTCCGTGGTGGACCGTCCTTCTCAAGTGTGGTAGGTCCAGCATATCCCACACTTGGGCCATTTGTTTTATTTCTTTGTGTCTTTTTGATCAGGTAGGTACATCAGTGTGGGGGATTAGCCTACATCTGACGGTTCTACGTTGGTCATTCAACCTAAGGATTTTGGAACAAAACACAGTGGTTTGGGGTATTTTCGCCAATGTCACATAGAACGAGCTGGCACCTCTCCAAGATTCACAGGGGCCCTTGGTGCTGTTCTGTGCGCCATTGCCCACGGAGTGCCAATAATAGGCAAAACCACACACCACACCAGCCTCAAATATCGTTAGCCCACACACGGTGAGGAATTCCTTTTGCACTTATTTCGTTCATTAAGCGAAAGACTAATGCCATTATTTACAATAGTCAATTTATTAATTCAATTAAAGTGTAAATAAATTACAGTAGAGGAAGCAGGCTTTTGAAATTACCTTCCTTTATAGCCAATGTGTGTATAGAGACGTAATTGGTCTACTATGTTTTAATGTGTATCCTTCAGGGAATTGTTCTAATATCCGGTATATGTTTTCATAGTTAGCACTACATAGTTTAAAATAATCATGTGATTTACAAAATTAATTAAGACAAATTGATTACTTTTGTTGCAATACATGATTGTAACCGTACGTTTTGCTGGTTTACGGAAAGGTACAGATATTATTTAAAGAAATGCTTTCAAGTAGTCTGAAGAGTGTAATGAGCTTTAAACAAAAAATTACACAGCGTTCACTGAAAATGTTAACGCTTTTAATTTTCTACAATAAGTAGTTTTACACTTCTTAAAGGAAGCACCGCATTTCCCATTGGATTTAATTTAAATTAAAAAAAAACTTAATAGATTACGAGATTTTACAAATATTTCATGGCGAATATGCTGCCGTCTATCAAAGAAACAACAATCGGTTATTTTGCAGCAGAGAAGGTTTCGCTCTTTCGCAGAATGTGCTTAGCAAGTGTCGTAGGAATACTTTTGTGCGACCTATGCATTGTTGAATGCATACGCGTAACAGAATTTACGCTGAATGTGACATTTAAACTGATGACTATTACCTTTACGTGTCTTCATGACTTTAACTAAGTTCAGTAAGCCCGCAAATCAAACGTTTGGTGTATTAGTAAATTCATTCACATCACTTTGTGAAGGACTGAAGTTACTCACATTTAGTGTAGGTAATTAAATATCTACTTGCCCGCCCTTAGAATAAATTAAACGAATGGCATTTTACTTATTTTTAGATTTCACTGCGAATAATAGACACTGAAGTTATAAATTATAACGAACACCTACCAAATACACTGCTGGCCACCCAAAATGCAACACCAGGAAGGAAATATCCGATTGGCCTGAAATTCGCAGCATGCGTCGCCCGCCAGAGGACATGCAAACGATTAGCATTGCAGGGCACATACAAATCATGTGCGCCTGGCACGCCACCGAGAAGCACTATATCAAGGGTGCACAGAAGGCTGGGTGTAAGTAGTGTAAGTGTGTTGTGCTGCCGGACCTGTGCGTTGGAAGCTTCCTGATGCATCGTCGCCGAATACGGCAGTCATTCCAGCACGTTTCGGAGTTCTACAGAGGACGAACAGTGGCTTATCGCGACAGCGGCTTATCGTACTGAGACATCGGCGGCCGTGTGGGACGACATCCAGCCACAGTAAGGCGAGTATAGATTCGGTGGGTTCAGGAGGGACGGACGGACCGACGTGAGGGTTTGTCGCAGCGCGGCATACCACCGAACGAGAGGACCAGCATGTTGTGCGGCGGGCATTGACAGCTCGCACAGCCACATCACGAACGTTAGCGCAGCAATTAGGGTGTGTTGCGTAACAACCTGTGTCAGCATGTACCGTTCGACGTCATCTGCAGGAGCGGGGACTTGTCGCACGGCTCCCATTGCTCCGATTACCAATGACGTTACACCACCGGCGAGTGCGGCGGCAATGAGCCGTTGAACGTCTCACCTGGACTACGGAATTGCACGACATCGTCTTCTCCGACGAAACCCGCTTCTGCCTGCAACACCACGATGGTCGGATCCGCGAGTGGCGGCTCCGGGGCGAGAGACTGTATGACACCTGCATGATGCATCGTCGTTATGGTTTGCGGCGCAATTGGTTATGACACCCACAACCCTCTGGTACGCATCGGTGGTGCACTCAATAGCCACCGCTACATCTCCGACGTTTTGGAGCCTGTAGTCCTCCCTTACCTGCAGGACCTTCCAGCGGCCACGGTTCAACAGGACAATACGCCGCCGCACGTGACACGCATCATGCAACAATTATTCACGGCCCACCAGGTGTCACTGCTTCCGTGGCCCGCCTGTTCTCTCGATATGTCGCTCATCGGACACGTCTAGTCGCTGATCGGCAACCGAGTGTTACGGCAAGCACAACCCGCGGCTATGCTTGATTAACTGTGGCAACGTGTGGAAGCAGCCTGGAACGGCATACCCCAAGCCCACATCCAAAGCCTCTTTCGCTCGATGCCGCGGCGTGTAGTGGCAGATATTGCCAGCCATGGGGACCACACCAACAATTGAAGTATGCGTGTTCCGCAAGTCCCACGGGCCTGTAAGTTCACTCGTTTCATCTTTGTATCTGTTGTTATGTGTCCAGTAGATCTGGCTTTGCTATCTCGTGTCCTTCTTGCTGTTGCATTTTGGGTGGACAGCAGTGTAATTTATCGGTCCGCCATTGACCTTTAAAGCGAACTCGATTTGCTTTGGCAAATCGTGTTTTGTACGGGTTTTTTCAGGGGGTGGGAGGGGTTTAAAGCCCACCGTGAGCAACTCAGTGTAATTTAAACAGTTGCTCGTCCTTAATTTAGGTGCGCAATTTCCAGAGAATTTAGAGAGCAAGTGCTGTAAGACAAACACAACATTACCCACACTACCCCGGTATTAGAACCCAGTGCCATATTGTACGTACGGTTATATCCCTGCTGAGCAGCAGAGATATTTAAAAAAAACGAAGTAATGATGTCCTTCTGCACTGTAAAAAAATTTATCGTAAATTTCACAGTTTTGGACCGTTAACAAGGTTGCCATCCTTTGACTGTAAAAAAAAACAGTTTTGTACTGTATTAATTACGGAAAACAACTGCAAAAGAACAGTCAGGAACTGTTATTTTGACAGTTTTGTACCGTATTATTTACGGAAAACAACTGCGAAGGAGCAGTCTGGAACCGTTATTTTTACAGTTTTGTACTGCATTATTTACAGAAAACAACTGTGAAGGAACAGTCAGAAACCGTTATTTTTAGTTTTGTACTGTATTATTTACGGAAACAACTGTAATTTTTACAGTTTTGTACCGTATTTTTTATGGGAAGGAACAGTCAGGAACTGTTATTTTTACAGCTTTGTTTTGTACTGTATTATTTACAGAAAAGAACTGTGAAGAAAGAATTACAAACAGTAATTCTTACAGTTTTATACTGTTGTTTACAGAGAAGAAACAGTCAAACTGTAAATCTTAGTTTTAAGATTATTAACCTAGCAATCAGATATGCCTGAATCGTGTGATTTTTTACTGTTCAATATGTAATATCACATCAGAAAACTTGAATATTACATCTCAATCCAGGGTGACATAATTTCTAAGTTTTCGTACATGATATTACATATTGAACAGTAAAAAACAGGCAATTCAGGCATATCTGATAGCTAGGTTAATAATCCTGTGACCTTGTTCCACATAACAAGGGAAGAACGCATCTTCAGCTGAATGAATAGTAAAACTTGCTTTATATAATGTGTTATTTTAATACAAACACTTGTGAAACAGGTGAAGTAAACAGTGTGCTCACAAAAAACTTTAATGATAATGTATAACAATGAATACACACTTGTTTTATTGTGCTTATATTAAACATATGCTACTTATAAGCTTACTTGTTTTGTGTGCTGGCAAATTCAGCATCATCAGTTAGTTCTGAACATGATTCAGTGAAAATGGTCTTATGGATATGTGTGATATAAAAGCAATAAAAATGTGTTCTCTGAGAACAACTGCAGTCAGTGTGGCGAGGTGTGGAAAAACACAAAGGTTGAAAAAACAGCTGAAGCTCAGATTTTCAGACAACAACATGGAGGGAAAGCACAAACGAATATTGAGCTGCCCAAGGATGATCATTGATTACATCTGAAATGTTAGAAGTATCTAACTTGCTACATAGACCACAGTCACAGCATGATGCAATAACACAAGATAATAGACATATCTGGTCAGTATTGCATTACAATTTGGCAGCCTGAACATGGTTTCCCTCTTCACAAAATAACACAGGAATGATAGGGAATTGTTGGCCCTCGACAACATAATACAGGCTGCTTTATGGTAATAGGGACTTCCTTTCTATTCTCCAGACCTTGCCACAACTTACCTTTCAGAATGTTTCAAAGATAAAGAGCTTTTCAAGAAAGCCACATAGGAATGGCTATAAGAGCCTCATACATATTTTACTGCCACATAAAGTTAAAGAAAATATTTTAAAAAATTGTCCCAATGGTTTCCCTCTTTACAAAATAAGATGTTTAGCTGTGTTTTCTTATTTATATACTGTCATTCATAAAGAGCAATAAAAGGGCTACTTTATTTTTAAAAAAAATGGCTCTTTACTGAGAAATACTTTTGAATTTTCATCACCAAATCATAAAGTTTGTGATTACCATCTAAACCATTATACCACGAGGCACAGTAGAATTCCAGAATTTCAACCTGTCATCAGTACAGCTTGTTCAAAGGATTATGCATTAAAAATTACTTTTATATTGATTGGTTACAATTTTAAAAAGGTGACAATGCTGAAAGGCCCAAGAAATCAGCAAAGATAATTGCTTTATATTGCTGTCAAAGGTATGTTTTTATTCCCACAATAAAGATGTAGACCACAGATTCAAAATAGTTTCTCTTTTAGAGAAGTCGTATAACATCAGTAACTAAGCAGACTAGATATTAAACATGAAATAGACTATCTTTTACAAATAACGTTTTTATTAAATAAGTGGTAAAGAAATTGTGGTACATAGTTTAAATATTTGTTTTAGTGCTCATTTAACAATATTGTTTTGTCCACTCAAAGTCAGTCATTCATTAACAAAAGAATGTTTGGACTGTATGGGTCATTTTTTATCTCTCAATTTTGATTCCATGCTCAGGGTTGATGTTGAGAAGGCACCTATACAAAAAAAGTATCAAGTTTAGGAAACATACAGAAATATATATATATATTCATTTATTTTATATCTAAATGCTTACATCTAGGAAATATAGCACATAAAAACATTACCAAATGTATAAGCATTGCAATCTCAGCTGCACACTTGATAACAAAATGAATTTGTTTATCAAGGTCAATTAACAAATATTTAAATGTTTATGCCCAATTATATACTAAAGAAAGACAAAAAATATGAAAATCTCAGGAATACAATACCCTTGCAACTACACTCACGGACAATGAAATTTGTGCACTTAGAAGAAAACATCGCATTGAACTGAAATTTTATGGACTTAATGATACAGATGGATACAAATGGCAAAAACAGAGCTGCAGGACAATTACAGAGGGATCTGTGGCACGCAGTCCGACCTGGAATCCCCGCCAGGAATGGGAGCACATGGGGTGGTAGGATCTCATCCACACATCGCTGGCACGTCAATGATCCATATACTAGCAGGGCTTGAAAAATACCATGCCAGAGATGCCCGAGGCATGTAAATTATTGGCCTGGGTAAGTAAAAATGAAATCTAGTAGCCCGGTTGGGCAACTAGGTTCAATGAAAAAAAGTTTGGAATGGAGAATTTTCTACTCTAGAAAAAAAAAAAAGACCGCCGTCGCGTGTTTTTCATTTTACTGCAAAAATCACCAGAATTTGTTTTATTATTATGGGAGGAAGTGCTTCTTCAATTATATTATGCTCTACATCCAGAAATTGGGGCCATACGTAGTTTTGCTCCAGATGGCATTTACAGTTAACGACAGGATGCATGCCTGGATTGAAACTAGCCTCCGGTGTTTAGTGACAAAATGCGTAAACTGCCCTGAAACAGGAGGACGCAGACTGATGGGCAAAAAAGCCGTGCTTTATGAGGAGGAAGTGACCACAGAATATTTATTGCACAGCCCCGGGTGGGGTGGGGTCTCTGATACAACTTGCGCGAGTGAGGGAGGAGAAATAATGGAAGCCCCCCCCCCACCCACACACAAAGAACAGCGGTACTACTGAAACAAAGCCTAAGTTTCGTTTAAGATTAAAGAATGAGCCTGTACACTTAGCCGGGAGAAGAGCAAAAATTACCGACACCGATAACTTACCTAGTTTGTCTGAGAGAACAGTAGTTTGTGTTAGCTGCGGATATAAGTTTTATTTATAAATGGATATGATTTTTTTTTGGGGGGGGAAATCCAGCAATGAGAGCATATCTCATAGTAAGCTATTATGTGGAAATTCTGATCTGTCAGCGGTTGTTACAAATTCGTCTTCTGCATTGTTGAGTGATGTAATTTCAGAATCTGAATCTGTGTCGTTGGCAGAATTGAAACTTACGCAAGCGGACTATGATAAAGTGTATGCAAAAAAACACCGTTGGACAGTTCAGGAATCTTGGATAAAAACATTTAATTGGCTAAAGTCAAATTATGACAAGACTATTATGTGGTGCACTGCTTGCCAAAACCATTCCAAAATTGCCAATACCACCAGCAATTTTTTCAAGAAATGTGGGGGGGGGGGGGCACACAGGAGCAGCTAAATTTGGCTGTATAGCGGACCGGGTCTCTGTGGAATCCATTTGTGCCTGGCGCATGATCCGTCGATCCTCTCTACCAGTGGTTCCCCTGGTCCGCCCGGAGCCACTCTGCCGTGTGGCAGTGCAGTCACGTGTTCACTGCTCCCAACACAGTCAGACGATATGGTCAGAATGGTCCAGGCGGTGTATTTTTTAACATTTCAAAATAAAAATTATAAAACATAGAATTGAATTCACTATTACACAAGTACAATGTCATCACTGCCCCACAAAGACCCAGTGAGTTAAACCTGACCTTCCAGTGTGCAAGGAACACTTTTTTCCAGATTACTTTGCAGTCATCGTTGAAAATTTTCTTGGAAATTTCACCTAAAATAATCCCCTCTCTAGGTCCCAGGGCTTGACAAATCCCAGGTGCCTAGAAAACTGGCACTCACATTCGTTTTTTTTTAAGTTCTGTAATGTGCACTAAATACCATGATTTTTGTCATATGATCCACAGAGCATCTGTTAAAAGGTTTTTAACCCTACATTGCATACATTAGTCCCCCCATTTCTTTAACCTAAATGTGTATATACAGTATAATGCTTACAAAAATCACATGAAATTCTGAAAATCATTATTGAGTCTATAGATTATGAAATATAGGTTGGTGACAAATTTGGCACTTTGCACGACTAGGGTCTCCATCCAATATACTGTAATAGAAAATTAACGTCCTTTTTCATGAAAATATTTTTACAACATGTTTTGAATATCATTATTAAGGTATGTATGCATTGACGATATTTTCCAATGCAAAGCAATCAATAAATCACTTATATTGTCATAAAATTTAATCAATAATCATTGTTTGAGCAAATAACATGAATTGTAAATTACTAGTCTTATGATGTAAGAAATTCAACAAAATAATTACTGTGCTTATTTAAATAAAAATGCAGATTGCATTTTATAATATATTTTTGTTTTTTTGATTGGAGGTTTAACGACTATCATGAGCAACTCAATGGGCAATAAACAGTCGCCTGTCCCTAATTTAGGGTCACTGGTTCCAGGGAAGGGAGAGAGCCAGTGCCGTAAGACAAACACAACATCCATGCCTCATCGGGATTCGAACCCGAACCCCTTTTGGATGAATGATCAGAGGCCATCGCTTAGACCACTGCGCCACTGGGGCAGCTTTTATACATTTCACTGCCAACTTTAATTTCCAGTTTACGAATTTACATTTTTGTCGATCATTGGGATTGACATCTAGACAGTTTCCATCACAACAAAAGCTCATTGCTAGTACAGCACATCTAAGGCCCTTGTGTTTCTTTAGCTGGAGTTCCTGTTTTTACACCATTGCTTGGCCTTCCTGCTGTAGCCCAGGGCATGCGCCGTACCATTTGCTTACTCAGGATGCTTGGGCCTTCGATATTTAACCTGGATGTGATTTGCTTTTAAATCATTAAGCGGTCAGTATGTATGAGCCAAACATCACCTCATTTACCCACTTTTTTTCTTTTTTGATTGAAAGTTTAACGACCACCGTGAGCAACTCAATGGGCTATAAGCAGTCGCCCATCCCTAATTTAGCCGCCCCGGTGGCGCAGTGGTCTAAGGCGTTGGCCTCTGATCATTCGTCCGTAAGGGGTCCGGGTTCGAATCCCGGTCAGGCATGGATGTTGTGTTTGTCTTAAGGCACTGGCTCTCTCCCTTCCCTGGAACCAGTGACCCTAAATTAGGGACGGGCGACTGCTTATAGCCCATTGAGTTGCTCACGGTGGTCGTTAAACCTCCAATCAAAAAAAAAAAATCCCTAATTTAGGGTCACTGGTTCCAGGGAAAGAAGAGAGCCAGTGCCGTAAGACAAACACAACATCCATGCCTCACCGGGATTCTAACCCGGACCCTTCACGGACGAATGATCATAAGCCAGCGCTTAGATCTACGCATTTACCCACGTTCATCAATTCCAACGCACTGTTGAGAAGCCCCGCTGACCACCTATTTATTACCTGTGTTTGGTTTGGAACTGCTTCACTTCGCGCGATGGATGCCTACTTCAACTGCCCATCACCCTTATCTCTAATGTTTTGTCTACTGAGAGGATATTTAACACGCTGAAAGCTCTTCTTAGTGAAAAAGTTGCACAGTATTTGTAATATTACAAAATATTGCTGTGCAGAAAAATCCCAACGTGGAATGTCTTCCCCCCACACAATACAGAACAAGCTTTGTCGATACTATCAAACAGCTGATTATTACACTATTTTAAACATGTGAAAATTTTTAATACTATAAAGCCAGCCTTTATTAAAGATTTTAACTTTAACAGTTACAGAGTTAGTCTTATTAACATTCATTGAAATCTTCAGTCAATTTCATTGAGACCATTCTCAATTTAACTAATTTAATATCTTTGTATAACAGTACTGTTAGAAAACATAGATAACGTACATTTCTAAGACTTCAAACCTATATAAAATACAACAATATTATCTAAGAATTTTACAGATAAGATTTTGAAGAATTTTTTTTGGTGGGGGGGGGGCTTGAAGCACAAAACGTTTTTCAGACTCATCAGAAATAACTTTTCTGAACACACTGTAAAATGTTTTCATCAGCAAAATCTATTACCAATTTTGAGTATAGGAAATAAAAATAAAATGGGCAGAACTTAAACACAGAAAACCTGTTCACTAAATGGAATTTTAGAACATTTTTTAAAACTCAAGCCCCCCCCCCCCCCCACACACACACACATTACTTGCAAAATAAATTTGCTAGCAGCTTCACTGTATAAAACTACGAGAAATTTTAGTACCGGTTCCACAACTGATGTACACACCAGTGTGCATAGAGCATATATTTCTGCAATCTTATTGCCAACCTAGATAAAAATGCTGTTTGCTCACTACACAAGTTTGAAGCCAACTTAGTGTTTACATTATAATGGAATTTTATTTCCACACCAAAACGTTTGCTCGTCTTGGCTTTCTCTACAGGAACAAGAGATACCGTTTTTTGAAAAAATGCTGAATGATCTTCGCTTTTTTTTTTAAACGTCAGAGCTATTTTAGTTTTATTTATTGCAATTTTGCAAGAAGGATACCAGACTTTTTTAGACTTAATTTTCCAAACGACCTTGAACATATTTTATTTAAACAAAAGTTCCGAAAACAATTTCATATGAAGTTGGCAATGAACTATTCATTCTATAATACGATGAGCACTAAACTAGCCATGCACACAAAACTAACAATTCAAAACTAAGTTGAAGCCTCACCTCTAAATGAATTCCAAGTTGGCAGCAGCATAGCAAATTCCTTTTCAGAACTTGAAATTCTGTCTATTATTTTTTGATCAATGCTGAGCATGAGTGTTGGGTGAGAGTACAAGTTTCTTCTGAAATGGATTAAAACAAGAATCTTAAACATAAGAATTAAAAAGCTGTTAAAAGTTGACAAAAATATCCTACAAGGTATTTTTCTTAGTGTTCTTTATCTTAGCTTTTTATGCATTAGATACATCTCACAAGAAAGAGAGAAATATCTATTGTAAATGATGCTTTAAAAATAAAGCTTCCACCATGGAACTTATTTTAAAGCACCATTTACAATAATTTTGACACAAAAATTGATTTTAAATAATTTTGACACTTTTTGATAGAAGGAAATTTATACATATTCAGTTACATATGCATGAGGCTATCAGAGGTTTGAACTTTGGATTTGCTAATGATCTGTTGTTGGCATTAGTAAATAAATACTGCACAGGACCACTAAACTACTTATTTTACTGGTCCTGTTGGAGAGTTGTTTATTTACGTAAAACTATAACTTTTCTTCTCATCCAGAAATTAGGTAGCAGTTTTTGGCTGGACTTCTGAATCTCAATGTAACACGTAATTTAATGTATCAATTCTTGCATGCATGCTTCGTAAGAATTTTGTTTGTTTGGAGGTTTAACAACTACCATGAGAAAGTTGAATAAGCAGTAAATGTGAGCAACTTTTCCATGAGCAACTTAATGGGCTATGAGCTACATAAGTTCGGGCCACTAGTTCCAGGAAAGGAAGCCAGTACTGTAAAATAAACACAACATCCATGCCATACCGGGATTTGAACTTGCACCCATTGTGGACAAATGGTCAGAAGCCAGCGCTAAGCCTACTGCGTCACTGGGACAGCTGTAAATTTTATGCTATGTACTTAGAAAAAATTTCAATGCTGTCGTAACATTTTTTAGTGCTAGCTTCCTTTAGCAGCTCCATATAATTTATCTGAATTTCTTTATAAAGCTCATGTTTTCCCATTATTTGTGATCTCATGATACTATGTTTCTGCAGAGCATGCACTTTTGGAGTTTAAATTTGGTTGCAAAATGAAAGAAAATCGGTACTTACCCACTGCGATGCTTCGGCAACCACCATTTGCAATAGCACGTAAAGTTGTTTTCACAGAACAGGTAATCCTTGGCAATTCAATTGTTGGTTGCCAACCGATCAGCTGTGGATGCGCAAACCTCTGAGCCGCACGCTGTCATATTACAGCTGAGCAGAAAGAGCTTTTTTTTTCTTTAATTTTATTTTGATTGGAGGTTTAACAACCACTGTGAGCAACTCAATGGGCTATATGCAGTCGCACTTCCTTAATTTAGGACCACTGGTTCCAGGGAAGGGAGAGAGCCAGTGCCATAAGAAACTCAACATCCATGCTTAATCAGGATTTGAACTCTGACCCAAGTCGGACGAATGATCAGAAACCATTGCTTAGACCACTGCGCCACCAGGGCAGCGAAAGAGCATTGTCAACTACCAAAGGTCACAGGAAAATGGATTGTTTCTCCCAGCTGAATATTAATCTATATATTCATCTTTTTGCCACGCGTGTCTGTTCTACTTTACGAATAGATCTTGCGAAGTTTAAATAAGATAGGATCAATGCTTTTAAAAATCAGTAAATATTTCCTTTCGACTGCAGAAAGGGCGTGGGACTGTAATGAAATAGTGGAAGTTCTGGTTGCTTTGGGAATTCTTGCTGTGCAAAAGCTCATCTTCAAGTCTTTTGATTTGCGATATTATGTGGCGCAGTTTGACTGGGCGATTCTCGCTTCCCACCAAAAGCTTCGTATTTTGTGGGCTGTATATTCAGCTACATTTTGTTTTGAGCTTTTCGAAATCCTGCTTCATTATGCCATCTTGCAAAGGTTGTTCGTGGAAATTGCTGCAATAACATGGAGCTTCGAATTTTACCCATACACTGCTTATCAGTTGGTAACCAGAAGTTCCATGTAGCAGAAGACACCTATGCCGTGAAAACAACTTGATGTGCTATATAGCAAATGATGGTTGCCGCTGCGTGTAGGTACCAATTTTCAAATTTCATTTTGACAATTTTAAACACCAAAAGTGTGTGCTCTGCAGAAACATGTGCTATTATATAGCCACAAATAATGGGAAAACATGGGTTTTATAAAGAAATTCGGGTAAATTACACAAAGCCGTTAAAGGAAACTAATAGCTACCCGTTTTTTATAAATAGAAATGCAAGTTCTTTTACACAAAGGAAATATCGAATGATAATAGAACAGTTTGGTTTTAGCCATCAGCCTGCTGCTTATCTTCTGCTGCACATTTAAAAAAATATTACTGAACTATGTTATTCACCAATAATTTTATTTCAAGAGCTTTCCACCTGTTCCTGGTGTTATTCATGGCTGGCAGAGGTAGGGTGCCGCCCTGAGGATATAACCGATAGTTCACAAATCTATATCAGTTACTATTAAAGGGAAAACAAACTACTTTGCAGCTAAAGAATGTCAAAAAATATGGCCAAACGCAATTCGAAATTGTTTTTATTTTAATTTTTTAAATAGAGCTATTACAAACAAATACATAAAATGAAAAAAAAAACCCTGAGGCATGAGGAAGCATCAGGCTGTGTGTGCCAAATGTTTTGATGTGCAAATGTCCCCAATGCTTGCTTTAGAGCTCTCCAATTTAACATGATGTTTTGGGGGCATGCTGTTATTTGAAAAAAGAACAGCTTTTTTTTTTGTTTAAAAAACACATAACAGCACCTTAATTATATCATTCTAACAAATGCACTGCACAAAGTGTAACAGTGGAGCTAATTTCTGTGGCCCGTGATTGTGAGTGTGTAGAAGTCTAATGCAAATGTAAACTACTCGATATACTAAAATTTGAATGCCTACCCCAGTATTTTACTGAGGTATGTATAGAATTTTTTAACTAGAATTGAGATATATATGTATGTATGTATGTATATATATTATATATATACATACAGCACTTGACAAATATGTTCCAGATCTAGAAGCCAGATGAATGAAGTCAAATTTTAAAAAAAAATGCATGATGTCTGTTGATGATGCTAAGCCAAAAAATAATAACTACATCTGTTGTCAATTTCCTTTTTTTTTTAACCCAAAGCACTTATTTGCAAAACAAAGTTCCAATTTGCTTCATAATTTTGTTTTCCCACTCATCCATTGCTGATCTCAAAAAATTAAAATTTAAGATTTTGATTTTATTAAAATACTATTTGCAGAAGTCATATTTTGTACCTATTAATTCAAAGTACTGTACTTTTACCTTTGTGTAACCTGCAGACCACAAAATTCACACAAAAAGTTTCTTTCTAAGATCCACGGTGGTGTATAATACACAAGGCTGTGAAAAAAAATGTGACATATAATCCATAGAAAATGAGCCACCATCTGTCGTGTTAATCATGAACCATAATTTCCGGCAGAAAAGCCACGATTCACAGAATGACTGACTCAGAAGTCCAAAGATAAAGAAAAAAACTATCAGCTTATAAAAAAGTAACTAATTTTTAAGTACTTTTGAGTTACTTTTAAATAAACAAAGGAACTCATATCCCTGGGTTTTGCAGCATTACTGTAGTTCATTAGTTAGACCTAATAAATCTGTAGTATTTATCTTTTTTTATATATGTCTCAAAAAAAAAAGAGAATGTGATATTGCAAAATGGTTAAGTGCCATGGAATAGCTCTGTGTGCTGCTCACAACACAGACTCCCACATGCACAAATATATAGACTTCGTTGCATCATATTTTATGTCAGAATGCTTGTAACTAAAAAAATCTTGCATCTCTTGGCGGTCCTCTATTGAGGCGTTTGTGTTACGTTTTTCCTGTTACATTTTTGGTACTTTTCCAATCACACCTCTAATGACAATACCCTCACATATTTTTTTAAATGCTGTACCAATTTTTTTTAAAATATTTTACTCTTACCAGTATTTGCAGTACCTAAATTTATTACTTTTTAACAGATAATCTGCAAATTATGCAACACAAATTACATTATTTACTAGAAATTGTAAAGTCTGAAATAAAAAATATTTACTGCCAGGGACAAAAATCTAAGTGCCTGGCACCTAGGATATGTCAAGTATGGATATACATACATAGCAACTATGTTAATACTAAGCAGGGGTTGCACTGGCTTTTCTAAAGTTTTTGCCAATTTAGTCGCCAAATTCAATTTTTTTTTCACCAAAGTGTTATAACATAATGAAACGGTAATCGCCAAAGGTTTTTTCCATCACCAAAATGATTTCGTTTTGCGCAAATTGCTAAGATGGCAATCGGCAGTGCGACCCCTGCTAAGTTTACATTATAAAAAGGAACAGATTGCTCTAACTATTCAAATTTGCACGTGGTCAAATCTTTATAAAACATAGTTAAGGCACTAGGATACCACATCAGAGGTTCCTGGGTCAATTTCATCTAGAAATAGGATTTGATTTTCCTAGGGCACCACCAGACGTAGACAAAAATACCCCTCCTCTAGAGGTCTGCAAGGGCCTAATTTGGTGAGCCTGGCCCAAGCACTGGCATTCAAGACCCAGCCCGTTTGAAATATCAGACGTTCAGCCCGGGCCCATCAATTGCCTCTCTTATTTAGTCTTGGCTCGGCTTGTGATGTGCCATTTGGTATTATTTTGTTTTTCTATTGTATTTTATGAAAATGTGAAAATTTAGTAATGAAATGGGATATTATTGAAAATTTTAAGTTGAATGTAGTAAGCCTAAAATATTAACTAAACTTTAACAATTACCAAAAAATATAATTAATTAATAACAAGGAACTGTACACCAATTACAATTAAAATAGTACTAGAGATCCAAATTTCTTGGTTTAGAATATAAATCAAAGTTTCCAAGCTTTCACACATCAACCAGATGGCTTTTTCAAGGAAAGTAGACAGCCATAAACTTTAAAAAGAGAGAAAAAGGAAGACTAAACGCATTCAGAATATCCATTTCTCTGAACTAGTAAGCTGTAACACTACAAAAGATCAGATTAGGGATAGGAGAAAAAATCCATGCCGTCCCACCGTCATAGAAACACCCCCCCCCCATCCTACACAACACTCACGGAGTGTGGCAAATTTTTTGCTGTCAACAAGCCTCAAAATGGTTTTACCATCTTAACTTTAGATTGGTGAAAACACTGTGCATGCCTCTGCCTCTTGTAGCTTTTCTTTCGACGCCCTGGGCTGTCATGGAAGTAAGTAAAACCTTCGAAACAGTTTAACACACCAGGAAATCCAGGAATTTTTTTCTTCTTTACCATTGCGATAAAAATAATGGGTCGACTTGGCCCAGCCCGTTGCTTTGTTCTCTAAACTACAAAAAGGCCTGACCTCGCCCGTGCAGACCTCTACCCCCCCTCGCCCCAATTTGTGCCACAGGGCTAAGTTTACAGTGAACTCTAACTTCACAGTCTGATTGCTCACTAAGTATAAATACAGAGAGGGCTCCCTCATCCCCTATTGTACACAAAAATCAATGGTTCCCTTTTTCAGAGCTAGTACATTAAGGACAAGCTTTTTTTTTTTTAACCTTCCGAAAGCGGCCCGCTCCGATAGATGGCGCTCTGGCTACGCACATTTCACAGTCAACCACTCCCTCAACTTGATTGATCCCATCACAGGGGCGCATACACAAGGAGTAGAGAGCAATTGGCGTCCCCTTAAGCATCAGTTAACACAGGGCAACCACAAAATGTACTTGGCAGACCATATTATGGAATATTTATTCCGACGGAATTGCCCAATTTCCTCAGAACATTGCTTTAAAGTCCTGATTCGTGCGATCAGGCAGTTCTTCCCCGGCAGATAAAGGTTTTCTGGCTTTTATTCTACTAAGTAGACAGTTTCAGATTCATGAGGAAAACTCACTCTTCCGTCGTAATAAATATTTTACACATATGCAAGAATGTACATTCATAAAGGCCCTTTTAAGGGCCACCTAAAATCCATATTATTCACTTCCTTTGCCTATTTCATAACGTTACGCTACGCTTCACGATTTGGCGATAACGTGTCGCCATCTATCGTCGCTCCAGAAACTACTTTTGGGCCACTTTCGGAAGGTTTACCCTTTTTTTTCCACCCGTGGGGAAGTAAAGATTTTTGTGTACCACTGATTAACAAAATCTGGTGGTCCAGTATGAAGTTTACTAATAATGCTAATTGATAGTTCACTCATAATACTAATTATCAGGTTGTTCAGAAAATAATGGCAGATTTTCTGAGATGCCATATTCAACTTTCCCACAATGCTTGCAAAGTTTCCTTCCAGTGACATTAGCCAACGAGATAAGGAGGGCTGAGGAGTGAGTACGGCATTCGGTCACTGATAACAATGTTTGAAGGCAAATCCCAACATCAGTGAACTCGCCAAACAGTACAAGGTGTTGGTGCCAATCATTTCCATCAAATTGGTAAGGCCAAGAAGCTCGATAAGTTGGTCCCACACAAACTAATGGAACATCAGAAACAATGGTTCAAAAAGTGCAGTAACCTTCTGCTCACAACAAAAAGGAGACCCTACTTGATCGCATTGTAACTTGTGTTGAAAAGTGGGTGCTATGTGACAACTGTAAGCAATCTGAACAGTGGCTGAACCTTGTTAAATCACCAAAACATTATCTTAAACCAAGGTTGATGCAAAAAGTCTTGACAGTGTGTGGGATTGTTCAGTGTTATACACTAAAGGTTCTGGAATGCTGATGAAAGCATTACCTCAGTTACATACTGTAAAGAAATTGACAATGCACCAGAAGTTGTGTTCCAAACAGTCATCTTTGATGAACAGGGAGGGTCCTTTTCTCCTCCATGTTAACGCAAGACCACATGTGTCACATATGACAAAACAGAAATGATACGAACTGAGGTTCAAACCCTTCCCACATCCTGCCTACGCGCCTGACTTGGCACCTACGGATTTCCACCTGTTCATGCATTTTAGCAATTACGTCAAGGACAGGACCTTCAGGAACCGAGAGGAGGCTGAAATTGCATTCTGGGAATTTCTTGTATCCAGGAGCCAGATATCTTTTGGACCGGCATTAAAGCACTTGTTCCACAACAAACGCTTGCGAAATGGTTACTTTCGAAGGTGCAGAGCAAGCATGTTGTGTGTTTTGGTTTGAGGAAACAATGTCTGCGACACAAAGTTCAAAGGAATTTTCGCACACAATATGGCAAATAACCTCTGAATAGGGGTACATTCTGTGTGTGTGGCAAAATAATTTTGTGGAAAAGGGCTGTTATATTCGTCATTTGATGGCGTACCCAAACACCTGTTTTCCAGATGGGTGGATTGGTAGAGGTGAGCCAGTAGCATAGCCACCTCATTCCACAGTTTTTTTCAACAGAGTAGTTGAAAAAAATACAGTCCTAGCACTAAGAAGTAATGAGCAGACTGTAAGGCAGAAAAGAAACTGCAAATGGTGGCATTTTTTTCCTTGATCAAAATGTCAGTTAAGGAACAGTTATTTCACTTTGTAAATATTTGTTTACGTGCCCCATGAAGGGTAAATGTCTAAGTAATTGCACGCATGTATTTGTATTCAGATATCTTTATTAAGCTTTTTAGATTTAAATTATGTTTTAAAAGTATAACAAGGAAAAATAATAAAAAAAAATATTAATCAGCTATGTTATTGTGGGCCTCCTTTATTTAAACAATCAAGTTTTATAAACCAATGTTTTTCTTTCTTCATAATGATGCCTTACACAACAGAGTAAGAAAGTATGATTTATTCACTTATTTCATTAAATTAAATTTATTTTCTAATTCTTGTAACTTTCAGTCATGGTAGTGTCAAACGGGAAGTAAAACAGGAGTGTTTCTAAAGTGTGATAGTTTTTCTCTGTGCCTACATTTTTTCAAGGTAAAATTGCATTTTGAATGTTTAAATTCTCATCTACATTTGATCATATATATATATATCTTATGATTTATTCAGACTCTCACAACTTGTGGTTTTTGGTATCGTTTTTCTGTTTTTTGTGGCAGATGACGAGCGTGGGTTGAGCAAGGAAACTTATAGATGCATGCAAAACTAAGTGATTCATCATGCAACTCTGAGGAAGTTATGATAATAAAAAATATTTTGGTGGGCTTTTTTTTTTTTTTTTTGATTGGAGGTTTAACGACCACCGCGAGCAACTCAATGGGCTATAAGTAGTCGCCCGTCCCTAATTTAGGGTCACTGGTTCCAGGGAAGGGAGAGAGCCAGTGCCGTAAGACAAACACAACATCCATGCCTCACCGGGATTTGAACCCGGTCCCCTGTCGAATGAATGATCAGAAGTCATTGCTTAGACCACTGCGTCACCAGGGCACTGAAAACAGAAATAGAGTCAAGTAGTACAAATTGTGTATGCATCTGCTATCGTGGTCACAATATCTAGAAATATTGTTCTCACAATAAATTTATCACCTGAGTAAAACCATTTTTCAGATGGTGCATGTTATTCAATTGCATTATAACCCTTTTGTATTTTGTTAAGTAGGTTTTTCTTAGTTTGGAACTGAACATATAATTTTGATATTGAAAATAAAAACACTAAAAGAAACTATTTTAATAAGGGTATATTTTTAAAAGGTTACTAGACAAGCATACTAAAATTTAGAATTGTTTTAAGGCATGAATAAAGTACTTTCTTCAGAAACTTTCATTCAGCAAAACTTTAGGCATGTAACTACATTCTGTACAACATTTCAAAAGTTTAGCAGCAAAAACTATGCTTACCTGTATCATTATTCCAGGCTTTGACTTTTTTGGAAGGTATTCCTTGCTTTCTTCTTCTTCTAATAATTTTCACATTCAACTAATGAGTCACGTAGAAAGCAAAAAAACTACATGGCCATGTTATTATACAAAGCTGATATTTGAGACTAATTTAAAATTCGGACAGAGCAAAAGTAAATTTCCGTCTTTACTGGGTGGTATGTAAAAAGGTTATGAGAAGTAAATACAAATGATCAACAAGTTGTTTTTTTCAATTTTCCTTGAATAAGCCAGTTGCCTGGATGAAGCAATTTGTCAGATGATGATCATGCATCCCATAAACAAATGCACTGCATCCTGGAGAATTAACCAAGCAACAAAATTATGGGCAAATGTGTACTTTAGCGTCCTGCAAAGTTACGTAGTAGAATTCGTTTGTTTCTCACATACAATCCAAAATGTCACCAGTCCAAAAGTTATGAATTTATCGTAAAATTCCATCACTTACACGATAGTACCATTAATATTACAGGTAGTCGTTAAAAGTACTTTATATCCGTTAGCGGCAAACATACGCTGTAAGCAGATGAGTGCCCAGTCTTAACTCATGCCTAGACCAACGTGTAACCGAATAGTTAGCATATGTCCACATGAACTTTCCTGTTAAACTGTAATCAAAAAAGTTTCCAAATGAAAAAAGCACTAGTCTCCTACAGTACAGAAAAACTTTGGACAAACAGATACAAAACGTTAGGGAAAGATATTGAATAGGAATAAAGTGAAGTGATATGCAGCGAACTTAACGTAGAAATTAAGCCTAACATACAAACAATCCGGCGAAGTGCTCAACGCCAAATAAAATTAACTGAGATTGAAAGAAAAACAAAGAATGATAAATCTCGGAAGTGGAACACGGAAATTCTAACCTCGTAATAATAATTTAGTGGAACTGAGAATGATTAATATGTCGTGTAATGCTGAGATTACAAATCCCGTTTGCTCGTTATTTTGCTAAGTTCTACCAAACTACTTCGAAACGCGAGCTAAGTGTTTGAGCATGCGCGTTAAGTAGTTCAGTAGCTCGGCGCGTTGCCATCCCCAAAACTGTAGATTTTACAGTTTTAAACTGTTAAATGTGGTTACGGCATTTTTCTGTAGCGATTTACAGTAATTTCCTGTAAAAACTACAACTTTTTTTACAGTGTGTTGTTATATTTGAAGGATCGCATCAGAAGGGCGTTCTTCAATTGCCAAATTTTTAATGACGCAGGTGTTGTGTCTGAATGACTTTCTCAAAACCAACCCGAATCCTGTTAAAATCTGGAAAATGTGGAGACATTTAAACTCCAATAAACCAATGTCGTGCTGCAGGAAATATTGTGTAACTATCCGGGATTTGTGGTATTGTTCACATCCATGCAGGGAGTAGACCACTCCATAAGGAAGCACTGTTGCTTATATAAGGGGTATTAAAATACCTTGCATCGTTCAACTGCAGTGTCAGAGGTATTGAGGAACTGAAATATCTGCAATGAAACATGATCCCAGACGATTACATCCACCCAAAGTGTACGGGGACAGATGTATCAGAAAAGACAAGGCCATAACATTCAATCCACCCAACACCGCCCTTGTCGACAAGGAAAATTCGACGTGCGTTATTTACTTAGCCGTGGCCAACACATGCAACCTCCTGAAGATACATAGAGAGAAGCTGTCAAGGTATAACGGCCTACGATTCGAAGTAAAGGAAATGTGGAACATGGAGAACGTCACTACTCTCCTCATAGTAATATCAGCTACGGACTTGCACCTAAGACAACTCACAGCTCTACAGAGACACTACATCTTCAATCTAACACCTACTTTGGAACTACAGAAGGCAGCTATCCTGAACACTTGTATGATAGTAAGGAAGTTCTTGGACTACAGAGAGAAAGAAGTACCGCTTCCCAGGCTTGGGTCGCCGTACTTGTCCCGAAATGAAGAGAACGGAATAGGAAGGAACCTTGAGGAACACTATGGGCCCAATCATTTTCAACTCGATTTACATACAATGGATATGGCAAAGCTATATGATTTATAATGCACTTCTTACCTGCCCGCAGTCGTGCGAAAAAACAAAAAGCAAAAAAAAAAAAAGTCTACTTAATGATCAATGTGCTATAGGATTTCGTATAAATCATTTGGCTTTCTGTTTTCGGAAGATTTGATTTTGTTGGCCATTTCTGTTTCTCACCAATTGTATCAGTTCATTTAAACTCGACTATCACTGTCACATTATGTTTAAAAAAGGTTTTTTGTCTCCTAATTGTTCGTAAATTACTTTCTCTGTTAGGTATTATTGCCGCTAACTTATGTCGTATAAAGTTGGTGTCTTTCCTCTAATAATATCGTAGAATTTAAATTAGCCTAATATTCTTTATTTTAAAAGCTTAACACATATCAGAATACTCAGAAACATTTATCATAAGTTCAGCTGAGTTTAATTTAAAATGCTAAACGTGGATAGTTATTTTCAGCATAGAAATTCTGAAATTCAAAGAAAGAAACGTTTTGGAATGAGAAATAATTTAATGCCGTGGAGAGTATGTGATTTTTTTAAATTTGCGATAAACGTACAAATATGTTAAAGGTTTCGGACCTTAGCGTAGATGCACTTATTTCCCGTAAATGTAGAATTTTTTGATTAAAATGGCTTCAGCCGCCCTGAGTTGCGGTGGTCTAATGCTGGTTTTAGACCATTCGTCGTTGATAGTTCCGGATTGTAGTCCCGGGGAAACATGGATGGTTTCCTTTTTGGTTTGTTTTTGTCTGTAGGTACTCGCTCTCTCCCTTTCCTTGAAGCTAAATTAGAAACGGGCGACTGCTCATAGCTATGGAGTGGCTCACAGTGATCGTTAAACCAACAAACTAACAAACATATGGCTTTACACTGAAGAAATCGATTTCTACTTAAGTTAGTCACAGTATTTAATTGGAAAATATAAATTTATTTTTTCATAATTTATTAAACGCAGTTATTCAAATACTTTTCTCCGCTTTGCTTAACGATCTTATTAGATTATTATATAAATTTTTTGCCATTCATGTAAGGTGAAAAGCAAAATAGAGGATGAAGTTCCAGTTTCTGGAAAACTGGTAACTAGCTATGTAATGGATATTTAGTTCATGGTAGAGCTGGAGATATGAGTGATAGTTTTGTGCATTTAACATATCGATAGTGCATCGATATTTTTCTGAACAATCGTTTTTTTCAATGCTGTATATTCAGCTCACACATGCACTAGTGATAGCAGCGAACACCTTCAGCAAGTTGTCGGAGTCAAAGAATAGAACACAGCCACATTGATTCATTTTTCTTTCAACATGAGAAAATTATACTATTTAGCACTTACAACTGCTTTCATTGCACAACTGCAGTTCTACTTCACAAAAGTTTTCACTAATTATTTGTCGCTTAAATTTTTTTAATGCTATGTACAAAGTAACAAAAATGAGCCCTGTGGAGTCCGTGCTTTCGTTTTATTTCTGCAAGGTTGTGAAGTACGCCATATAATATGCTGCAAAAAATTAGAACTTGGGTATTTTCCTCAGTCCACCATGTTAGATTTTGCCGCATCTGCAACTCAACGCAATCACAAACACGACCGAGATTGCAGTTCATACTCATTTTACAGGATTTCGGTACACATTTCAAGAGCCGAATATACAGTTTACTCTTAAACTAAAGATATTCTTCCTTATTCGAATTCTATGACGTACAGATTCACTTCTCTGTCTGAGATAATTCTTCTCCAGCTGTCCTGCCTTATTCGAATTCAATGCCTTACAGATTCATTCATTTGTCTGTGATTTTATCCAATTAATTCTTCTGGGCCGAGATACCTTGCGATCAGATTCGACAGCGAACTAACACAGTTACATTCCCTTTCCCTCAATTCCATTTTTCACGTTAACTCATAAAGGTTAGGCTTACCAAAAAGAATTGAAGAAAGATAAGGTAACTGAGGCCCATCACCACTGAAAACTTAATTATTTTCTATAAATATCCTGACGAATTGTTTCCCCAATTTAGACCCATTTTTTTAAGTCTTTTCCTACTTTAACGGCAGAGTTACTTGCTTTTGTTGTTTTTTTGAGAGAAAAAATTCGAAAATATCAATCTTGCAAAAAAATTCAGAAAATGAAAGTAAAGTAACCATAGATTTTCTCGGGCCTAGTGAAAAATGCTTTATCTAGAATTTTCTTCACTCACGAAACTTGGATAAAATCGTTGTCTAAAGATACGGTTTAAATTCCATTGTGCTTTATCATTTCAAAACACAGAAACGCAGGAAAAACTGTTGTGCCAGAATTATTTCCTCAGCACAGAAAGTAACATTTCTCCTGTGCAGTTGCTACCAACACACTATAGATAGCCCTATGGTCATACAAAGCAGATAGTACTACAACAGTAATAATAATATATATATATATATATATATATATATATATATAATGATGCAAAAAAGAAGAGAGATGAGGACAACTAAAGAAGATGTGACTTCCAAAGTGGAATATATAGAGCTATGCAAGACAGTACGAAAAAGTATCACTGAAGACGTAAGGAAATTCAACTGTGAACTAGTGAGGAAAGCAATTGAAAACAACCAAAGCCTAAAGATAGCAAAGGGACATCCCAGTAAGGGAAAAAAACAGATTATGGCACTGAGAAAAGAAGACGGTTCTGTAACAAGAAATAGAGGCGAAATTTTGACAAGAGTGAAAGATTTCTACTCCAAATTATATGAAAGGGATGATACATGTACTCCAGGCATCATGAAGGGTACCAGAGTTCTTCCAGTCCTTCCAGCAGAAGTTGCACATGCAATCAAGAACATGAAGCGGGGAAAAGCTCCAGGAGAAGAGGGAATTACTGTACACATCATACAAGAAGCAAGTGGAGAAATCGAAACGGTACTCGCCCAAATTTTCACTCGATGCCTTAATGCAGGGAAGATTCCTGAGGATTGGAACAACGCTACAATGATCTTGCTACATAAAAAAGGTGACATTGAGGATCTCAGGAACTACAGACCTATCAGCCTCCTATCAGTGGTTTATAAAATCTTCACTAAAGTTCTTTCACACCGCTTGAAGGTAACACTGGACATGGCTCAACCGAGAGAACAAGCTGGATTCAGGAGTGGCTACAGCACAATAGATCATATCCACGTACTGAGAGAACTAATTGAAAGAGCGAGGGAATATGAACTTACATTGTGCATGGCTTTTATTGATTATGAAAAAGCCTTTGATTCGGTGAAACCATCAGCAGTTGCAATGGCTCTGAAATCCTGCGGTATTGAAGATGCATACATTAATATTATTAATAACATCTATGAAAATGCAAGTGCAAAGATTCTGCTATTTGAAAATACAACACACATAAAAATTGGAAAAGGAGTGAGACAAGGTGACACCATATCTCCGAAGTTCTTTAATGCCACATTGGAAAATGTCTTTCAATCACTGAACTGGGAAAACAAAGGCATAAAGATTAACGGAGATTATCTAACCCACCTTCGTTTTGCTGATGACATAGTCATTTTTGCAACTACCGCATCAGAGCTACAGAGTATGATGCAGGAACTTGCTGACAAGAGTAAAGAAGTGGGATTAAAAATGAACTTTCAGAAGACAAAAGTGATGTTCAATGCTTTTACAAGAAATGAAGATTTATCGATTGATGGAGAAAAGCTGGAGATAACAGACAAGTACGTTTATCTTGGTCAGCAGATATCAAGTAAGGGTCACATTGGTGAAGAAATTAATCGGCGTACAAAACTTGCCTGGAGAGCTTTTGGAAGAAACAGCATAATTTTCAAGAGCAATATGCCATTATGTCTTAAAAGAAAAGTGTTTGATCAATGCATCCTTCCAGTGCTTACGTATGGTGCAGAGACGTGGACCTTAGCTAAAAGAGACATACACAGGCTGCAGACAACTCAAAGCAGCATGGAGAGGTGCATGCTTTGTGTAACCAGGAGAGATAAGAAGAGGAACACGTGGCTCCGAAAAATGACAAGAGTGGAAGACATCATGATCAGAGTTAAATTCCTGAAATGGCAATGGGCTGGACATACTGCCAGAAGAACAGACCATCGATAGACAGCCGAAATTTTAGATTGGATTCCAAAGGACAGGAAAAGACCCAGAAGAAGACCACATGGAAGATGGGTGGATGAAATTCGAAAGCATGCGGGAGTGACATGGAGGAGACTGGCACAAGACAGACCGTTGTGGAGGAAACTTGAGGAGACCTTCGTCCAGCAGTGGATTGATAATGGTTGACAATGATGATGATGATGATATATATAATATGCGGGACCAATGAGTAAGCGACGATCCCTTGATATCTTCCCAGTATTATTAAAAGCAAATCCTACTACAGGTCAAATTGCGCACCCTAAATATTTATTGTTTTAGAAAACCTATTAAGGTGACTTTTGTATTGAAATAATCATGTATATATAAATTATTTCTGTAAGAAAATACTGTAATATGTTAAACTTAAAAACATGTTTAAAAATTAGGAAATGTTTCTTGTAATATGTGAAACAGTTTTTCCAAATTCACACCTTTATGTAAAAGCTGTCTTCATAATCGCTTGTGTGAAAATCCATCTGTAGAGGAGTTCAGGCTTTGATTTAAATTTTCTTTCTCAACTAATCCTTTTATTTACAATTTTGTAAGAAAACATTTCTAATTCCATAAAACAAAAATAATGCAAAGGGTGACCGTATAATAAAGTAATAAAGAGAAGGAACGGCAAAGAAAACTGGGTAAAAGATGCATATAATTAGAGAGTAACCCATTACTCAGCTGCAAATGCATGTGCATCGAATTTACCTGTAAGTCAATGGAAGAACACAAAAATTCAACTCAATTCCTTCTGGGTATACTATGGCTTGTTACGTTATTGCTGTAATGATATTCGTAGGGGATATAGTACATGCTTTTTAATTATTACTCTCTATAGTAAATATTTTTTTTGTTTTCCCCACACTTAATTATGACTTTTGTTTGCCATGGAGACCGAATTGTGGCATTGCTTTCCGGAGTTAGTTACGGATTTTTTGCAATACGTCTGAATTCAAACGCAAGCGCGACGTACATGTAATATGTCTGATTAGGATAAAACAGTATAACCTAAGGATTAAATTAACTAATGATTTGGAGCGCCTATTTTCGTTTAATGTGCAGTGGGATGCATCTGGTGTGTAAACTACTAAAAAGTAATTTTTACGTAATAGCTTCGTAAATGCTTCTGTATCTTCATTTTTCCAACTAAAAATGACGATTTGTACTTCCTGTCATCCATTTGTTCTGATGTGAATGAACAAAGAGTACCACATTTGAAACAATTAATTTACACTTGAAATGAAACAGATCTAAGGTTGGAAGATGTTTTTCGCTATATTAGGAAATACTTATACCCTGATAAAATTATAACCAACTTTTAATCAGTGAAAACAGCACTTTTCTGTTTTGTTTACTAATTCAATTACTTAATGAGACATCATATATATTATCTACATCCGTCATAAATTACCGCGTACTGATTCAACACCGTAACAAAATTTCTTCTAATACAGGTTCAAATATTGTTATGCGTTGGCTGTATAATTTTTCATCCAGCACTGCTAGAAATATTTTTCCTTAAATTCCCGAGAAAATATTTACCTATTGCCATTTGTATTTACAGTGATGTTCAGAATATTAAAGTGCGTAGGTGTGGTTATACACCTTCAGAGATTCTCTATATCACCTCAAAATTTTAAAGAAGTAATTCTTAATATGGAAAAGAAGATTTGTGATCAGAGTGTTTCGGTATGAATGATCAGTTAAAATTCCACAATAGTATAAGTGTTAATAAAATCTCATTTCAGAATGATAACGTTTGAAGAAATGTGTCTTTCGTGAAATTAAGCAGACATTTATGGTACAAGAAGTGATAAACTATAATTCTGATATTTTACGTAGTAATGAACTGATTTCAAAATATGTGGAGGAGTTTTTTTCCTGTAATTATTTTTAACGATTTTGTTTAAAATTCCTTGGATAGTGCAATGTTTCTTTTTAAGTGAAACTTTTGCAGTACCTATTCATCTTGAGTGTGTTTTATTAAATCGTACTCATCTTTATTTCACAATTTACAAAGTCGTGTTGCAGAAATTTTCTGCGTGGTATATGAACTACTGGGAAAACATTTTGTGAAATAGTTATTTAGGATCTCTTTTGCTTATTCATTGACATGTTCTCAGGTAAGAATTGAAGCTAAGAATGTTCAGGCCTAAAAAATAAAAATTCGGAGTTCAGCTTCTGGATGAATGCCCAAGAAATATTTATGCGAAAGATGAAGAAAAATTTATGCGAGTATCAAAAGTATTTCATATGGAATAGTAAGAAAACTTACACCATAGTAATCGCGATGCTTAACCAATGAATGTGTCACAGTATGTTCCTGGCGATGCATGTATAAAAACTTGCTTATCTTCGACAAATGCACACCACATGCCAAATGACTTTCGAGCAATATAAAAGAGCGACTGGAATGCGTTCAGCAATATGAACTCCGAAAGATACTTCGACAGATTCTGCCAAAGCCCGTACTGTGACTACAGATCTCCATGGCTATTTCGGCAATGCACCAAAAATGACGGATATTTTAGGCTTGTAGAAATCAAGTCGCAAAATTTGAGACAGTACTTTGTTCTTCCAAATATTTCTAAATAGTCTTTAAACAAAACAACCTATTTCTGTGAGGAATACAGGGCCAATATCATCATCCCAACATCAGCGCTTCTAGCAGAAATTTCGAATCCAGAAACAATAGTGTGAAAATTAAAAAATTCACAGCTGCAAAGTTGAAGAGCATCGTTCTTTGCAACTAGTTGGACCTACGAGCTAAATACGGGAACTTAGGATGTTCACTTTGCAAGCAAATATAGAAAAGTAAAATCGGAATTACATAAACCACTTACGGTTGGGCCTTCATGTCCAAACGAGAGAAAAAGTGCTCATCATTTCTCTTATTTGAAACCATGGACTACGATTGTCATAACAAAAGTTCTACACACATTAATGAGAAACAGAAGTGGATGAGGTAATCCGGATGATGATTGCATCATGTCAAGGTCCGAAATCTCAGTAACGTAGTGGTGTCAGAACGATGCGCTACCGTTTGTTGTGTGGACGCGGGAGGGTTTGGAAATATAGGTACTTGAAAATAGAAACTCTGAGATGAAAAGCTTCACCACAGACCCATACTGCCTTGCAAGAAGTTTGTACGGAAGGAACTTTTGATCGAAGCACAATTTCTTTCTGAGGAAAACGCTGATACCGAAAATTCGTCAAAATCGCTCCAACGTTTTGGAAGCGAGAGCGATTTTGCTGCAGGACAACGCACCGTGTCATGGTGCAGCGTCTGTACGGGAACTTTTTCGAAATATGTATTAGACTCTTTATTCCACCCATCATACAGTCCTGATCTCAGGCCACCCGACTTTGAACTTTTCCCAAAGTTAAAAAATCGGCTTCTTGGCATACCGATCGCTGGACGAACTGTCATTGGTCCTAAGCCGGGTAATCATCATCATCATCATTGTCAACCATTATCAGTCCACTGCTGGACGAAAGACTCCCCAAGTTTCCTCCACAACGGTCTGTCTTGTGCCAGTCTCCTCCATGTCACTCCCGCATACTCTCGAATTTCAACCACCCATCTCCCATGTGGTCTTCTTCTGGGTCTTTTCCTGTCCTTTGGAATCCAATCGAAAATTTCGGCTGTCCATCGATGGTCTGTCCTTCTGGCAGTATGCCCAGCCCATTGCCATTTCAGGGATTTAACTCTGATCACGATGTCTTCAACTCTTGTCATTTTTCGGATCCACGAGTTCCTCTTCTTATCTCTCCTGGTTACACCAAGCATGCACTTCTCCATGCTAGTTTGAGTTGCCTGCAGCTTTTGTATGTCTCTTTTAGTTAAGGTCCACGTCTCTACACCATACGGAAGCACCGGAAGGATGCACTGATTAAACACTTTTCTTTTAAGATATAATGACCTATTGCTCTTGAAAATTATGCTGTTTCTTCCAAAAGCTTTCCAGGCAAGTTTTGTACGCCGATTAATTTCTTCATCAATGTGACCCTCACTTGATATCTGCTGTCCAAGATAAACGTGCGTGTCTGTTATCTCCAGCTTTTCTCCATCAGTCGATAAATGTTGATTTCGTAAAAAAGCATTGAACATCACTTTTGTCTTCTGAAAGTTCATTTCTACTCCCACTTCTTTACTCTTGTCAGCAAGTCCTTGGATCATACTCTCCCGGGTAATACAACAGCTAAAATAAGAGACGCCCTCGGTGGCGCAGTGGTCTAAACCCTGGCTTATGACCACTAGTTCGTGAAGGGGTCCGGGTTCGAATCCCGGTTCGGCACGGATGTTGTGTTTCTTTTACGGCACTGGCTCTCTCCCGTCTCTGGAACCAGTGACCCTAATTTAGGGACGGGGCGACTGCTTATAGCCCATTGAGTTGCTCACGGTGGTCGTTAAACCTTCAACCAAAAAAAAAAAAAAGATGGCGTACATACGGGTATCCAGGACCTACCTCACCGCTTTTTTCTTTGTTACTTCACACTTTTTTCAAAAGTGGACAAACTGAGTAACTTTTAAGATAACTCCCGTGTAATTGCGAAGGTCTTCTACATTTTCCCTAATATCGTGATTACAACATGTAATTGGACAGCACTGCAGATAAATAACTTGACAGACTTCTACCAACTGTGAAGTGGGAATCCCAGTGTTTTGACGTTCTTCCTATAACGTTTAGTCCTCTAATCCACATAAAAGTATCAATGCTTTTGCACCACTGAAATTCTTGACCTTGGAATATTTCGCAACTTCATTGCACAGCCTAACTCCACGTGGCGATGCGCACAAAGCTAACTAATTACATCCAACGTTGCATTTCCCCCCAGTATCCGTCAAATTCGGTGACATAGTTTGCGAATTCGCAGCAAAGAGCGCTTCAGTCTAAATAATAAAATCAGTCCTCCTTGCACAAACACCAATGCCGCAGGATGAAAAACTAGACCAAACACATATCCCTAACATTTGGTAACAGGAACTTCATACGCAGTCGCAAATAAATGTTTAAAACGTTTTTCATTCAATAAAACTTAACCAGGCAATACTAACGTTATAATGTTTCCTTAGCAATTTAAATCTCATTCATTGGTCCATGTTTACCGCTGATCATAACAACTGCACTAAAAAAAATTCTCATGAAATTTAAATTATTTTTCGTCAAAAATGTTTGAGCGAAATATAAATCTGCAGAGAAGCCACTATATTAACGTATTGAAGTATTTGCCGGCAGATATGCAACAAGATAACGCTACAAATTTGCAACAACTCCATGTTGTTCGAAATTGTCAGTTGAAAAACTTTTTTTTTTTTTAACACCGCACATTAATTACGTTGCTAAATGAATTTGAAATCATTTCCTGTTTGCGATGATTAAAGTGCAAGAATTGCAAACGATTTTTTCATTAATAAATTGGAATAAATATTTTTATTAAAAATTAAATCAAATTGGAATTTTACTGATCATATATTTATAATGTTCTTGAAAGCAGTCGGAACTGCTTTTGAAAACATACAAAGTAGTAAATTATGATGTAAAAATCTGCACTATGACAACAAGTGAATGAAATTTTTCATTAGGGTGTCCGGGAAAAATACGGTGTTTTTCATTTAACAGTTCTCTTACCGGGATCTTTGGAAGAATACAAGTTAAATATCGAAATATTACGTGATATCATGTTTAGTATTTTGAACGCATCTGTTTCTCAGTTGTTCAGTTCTATCACGGTATTGAGCTTTCGGTTTAGAATCAAAGAATTTATGTCACAAGGGATCGGCGAAGTCCGAAGTAGTCACCTATTTGCCGTGAAGAAAGTGCACGATCACCAGAAACATTTGACAGTGTCAATCGGCAAGGTAGGGGTGGTATGCTGCATTAGGCAGTAGCTCCATTCATGTAGTTCTTGAACTTTAGATTGGGTCCGATTAGCGGTGTGATGTTTGCATATTCTTATGGCAGCAGTGCTTGATTTTGGTTGACTAAGGCAAGATACTTCCTCTGAAATTTATCATACACACTGTCCCGTTGAGAAGAATACGGCATTGATAATACACCAACCATTCGGAATCAGCTCAAAGTGGATTACACCTTTATAATTCCAGCAAACATACAGCATAAACTTTTCTTCGGAACTTCGGCGGGTGAGAATTACATCTACTATAATGAAGAATCAGGAGTACGTAGATATATCTACTTTTCATCTCCAGTAATTCTACGTTTTATAAATCTTGATTCGCTTGGAATTCTAAGCACTTCGTTGCATATCTTTGAGCTTGAGCATGTATGAGCTTACGAGGAAACTTACCTCATCATCTGTAAACCTTTCGGATATTGTTCGACGGAAAGTTTTACACGCACTCGGCGAAAGTGCAGGTGAATGGGTCGCATATGCATGGGTCGCAATATGTGCTTCACGCCTCGTTTGATTCCGTATACAATACACGCTTTCAGTCGTTTGTAGCACAGAAGTTCTTCCTAGAAGAAATTACGTGTACATAAATCATTGAACTGTCTTACGAAATGTCGCCATTTTTTCCGGAAACTACAATGGGTGATTATGGCAACTTTATATAAATTTGTTGAGAATTTCCTACTCACATTTTTACCACGTCTTTTGTAAAACAAAGATCGTGCTTATGACACCGGCTTGTCGGTCCGTACGTCCATCCGTCTGTAGACACGGTATCTCTGCAACTAATGGATAACCCTTTATTTTGATTTTTTAACATGCACAATTTCGCCACTAAAGAGCGCCAAGGCAGATGATATCGAATTCAAAATACATTTTATTCCATACATATGCTTCGCAATATCCAATTCAAAAAATTATCTTGCCTTTCGATTCTACTCCTGGCGAAGGTTATTTTAGGTATAGTCACTTGTTCAAGTTACGCATATATTCTCCGCTAGCTGGGGGTCAAAAGTAAATTGCGTTTCCCTCGATATCTCTGCTTCTAAAACTCCGATTTGAAAAATTATTTCTGCACCGGATACTGCTCCGGATGGGAAATCTTTCGCGTAACATTTCTTATTTCAGTATAAAACGGTTTGGCTACCAGGGAAGGTAAGGGTTAATTTCTGATTCTGATGTATTTGCAACAAAATCTGAGCTTCTAAAATCTTGATTGAAAATTTTTTCGTGGACCGGTGCTACTCACGTCAACAAACCATTTCGGAATATTTCTTTCTTAAAATAATGAATAGTTTCCCCTCCAGGGGGCATAGAGTTATATCTTATTTTTGTCATTATCTCTGCTTCTAACAGTCCGATTTAAAAAAAAATCCTTCTTTGTTGGATAGAGTTTCAGGTGCGACATGTTTTTCATATAATTTTAAAATTTTCAAGTAAATCATTGACTTTCCGATATGGGGAGTAAAAGTAAATTGCGCTTTCCCCTATAAACTCTGCTTGTAAAACTCCGATTTCAGAAATTCGTCCTGCAAATGATACAGGTCCCGGTGGGAAGCGTTTCAATTGTAATTTCCAATTTTTTATAAAGTATGGTTTGGCCACCAGGGGGCGTAAGAGTTAATTTCTGCTTCGTAGGTATTTTTGTCAAAATCTCAGCTTCTAAAATACCGATTGAGAACATTCTTTCGTGGACCGATACCGCTTATGTAGATAAACATTTCACAATATTTTGTTCTTAAAATCATGTATGGTTTCTCCTCCAAGAGGCATATATGTATATCATATTTCTGTCAATATCTCTGCTTCTAAAAGTCTGATTTGAAAAATTCCTTCTTTGTTAGATAGCGTTTCCGGTGTAAAATGTTTCTCATATAATTCCAAAATTTTCAAGTAGCACTTAGACTTTCCCCTAGGGGGCGTTAAATACATTGCGTTTTCCCCGATATGTCTGCTTCTAAAGTTCCGATTAGAAAACTTCCTTCGGCACCGGATACAGCTGCAGAAAGGAAATTATTTTCCTATAATTTCTGAAACATCAGAGCCAACTTCCTGAAATGTATGTTGATATAGTGTCTGGAGATCGCCAAAGGAGCACATCAGGAAAATCCACTCCGTTACTTCATTGGCCAGAAGCGAAAATTAACCCACCAATTGGCGAACGAATTGTAAGTTTGAAATGCGTGCCTAACATGTGATGACGAAGCACAGCAGCTCACTAGAAGATCTACCTTGGCAGTTGTTAAGTTTATGTGTACATTCGAGTCACATTACTGTGACCATCTCTTACTCTTGATATCAACAGAACGTAGCCAATTAAAGAAGACACGCGTCGTGAACTGGCTTGGCAGGTATATAAGGTGGGCTGTAGGCATTCTTAAAACATATCACTCATTGCCCTCATGTATAAGAGGAGTGATTTTTAAGATTTGCAAAAGGGATGATCATCGGCTTTCCGCCACTGTTGGCCGTATTTCTGAAACAGCGCAGTTTAAGAACTGTTCGATTGCTGCTATGCTTAAAGTGTGTCGTGATCGGAGAAATGGAATCGTTGCGAATAAGCGACGTGGAAACTGAGAAGCACTATATTCCATTGATGTTAGAGATAAACGTCGGCTGCAAAAGGTGCGTGAGGGCCGATCGACACGCTACAGTGGAGCAACTCACTGGCCGAATGAACCAGGGAGCTACCGGAAATTTTTCTAAAACGACGATTCAGTGAACCCTACTCCGCATGGCTCCGATGCAAGCGGATAGTCACTGCATCTGTGAAAACGAAGGTGCATCGGAAGAAAAGGGTTACATTTGCACTGCAGTACCGGAATTGCACTTCCGCTGATTGACCTATGATTGCATTCTCGGATGAGTAACGTTTTCTGCTTCATAAAACGGATGGACTTTGGCGTATAAGGCGATAAACATAGGAGAACAAGCACTCTTCAACCACTGTTTAAAGACCAGATGCTGGTGGTCAGCCGTTGTGGTCCAGGGATTGTTTTCGTGGCATTCTCTGGGTCCATGCATACCTGTGGAAGGCACTATGGACCGAATTCGTTATGAATCCATTCTTGCAGATCACCTACACCGGTACATGATGATTGTCTTACCTGGGGCGAATGGGATCTTTCAGAAAGTCAATGAGACGTGTCACACAGCTAGAAATGTCAGAGAGTGGTTGGAAGAGCACTATGAAGATTTCAAAGAACTTCCCTTGCACCTAATTCCGCAGACGGAAACCCAATTGATAATCTGTGGCACCACCTCGATCATGTTGTTTGCTCTATGGATCCTCCACAACGCACCATCCAGCAGCTGTCACAGGCATTGCAGTCAGCATATCTTCACATATCTGTGAAAACCTTTTAGCATCTTATTGAGTTACTCCCAGCCCGACTAGATGCTGTCCGAGCTGTACACGTCGGTTACTTTGGATATTAGATGGTGGTCACAATAATGTGACTCGACCGTATACATACATTGTATGTTAGTAACTGCGGAGTAAAAGCGTGTTACATTCCATTATTCAGAAAAAAATCTTCAATTCCCTTATCCATTTAAAAAATTTCTCACACAATTGTTGCTTAATATATATATATATATATATATATACACTCATCGTCAAAAAAAAGTTGCACCCAGAAGAAAGCAACCAACAGGAGTGAAACTTGGAGGGTAGGTTGGATAACGTGAGACATACAAATGATTCAAGTATCACGCTCGACCGCGCAGGGGACGCAAGAAAAGAGGAGTCGTAGCGCTGTACCTGTGCGGCTAAACATCATCGCCCCGTTGCGCGTGTTTTGCAGTTTGACTCGTGCTGTTGTGTTAGTTGCATCCTTTGTGAGTGAAGTATGCCTTGGATAAATGTTCAAAAGCGATTCTAGCATTTGGAGGATTTATTGAGGAGTCTCAACGCCTGGCTCCTGGAAGTGGGATGATCTTATCGCCGTATTGCGTTCCATATCGGTCGTGCGGCTATCACTATGGAACGCTGTTGGTGGCGTTTGATAGAACAAGGCACGCAGCAGTGACAAGAAGGGTCTGGGAGACATAGACGAACCACGAATAGTGAGGACCGACGGGTTGTCCGTCATGCGCGGAGTGAGCCAACAGCAACGACTGCGGATATGCAGCAAGAAGTGGTTCCCTCCATGCGTCAACCGATTAGTGCCAGCACCATTGGCAAACGGCTGCACGACGTAAGGCTACACGCACGCAGACCAATGCGACGACTGCCCTTAACACCGTTGCATTGTCAAAAAAGACTGCAATGGTGTCGTGCCAGATTTTCATATAGCCCCTCAGAATAGCAGCGGGTGATCTTCAGTGACAAGTCCAGCTCTTCTCTTGGATAAGACAACCACAGAATCCTTATATAGAGGCACCGTGCTCAGGGCCAAGATGAACGGTTTGTGGTCAATCATCACATGTTCAGAGGTGCTGGTGTCATGGTGTGGGTTGCAGTTATCTACGATGCCTGATCCCCTTTGGTGTTCATTACAGATAATTTCACAGCCAAACGTAACGTTAATGAAGTCCTGCAATCAGTGGCCCTCCCTTTTCTTGAACGCTCTTTCAGGTGCGAATTGTCAACAGGTCAACCTTCGTCCGCATACTAGTGCTCTCTGAAAAGCTTACTTTCAAAGCAATGATACTCTGCCATGGCCATCCGCATCGCCAGACCTATCGCCGACTGAAACTGTGTAGGATGCTATTTGGTGCGCTATCTACACTCCACCCCTACCAAACAATATGCAGGAACTTTGTGAGAAGATTCGAGCTGCGTGGAATTGCTTATCGCAAACCACCATTAGGCACCCGTGCAAATCCATGGCGAGACGTCTGGCATGCTGTGTAAGCAAACATGGTGGCCCGACGCCATACTAAGAGACACTACTTATTGACATGCTGCTCAACATATATTGCCCATATTAGTCTTAATGTTTAATCATTTATTGTTCCTGGTAACATTTGCATTCTTCCCGAATAGTCTTGCAATCCGACACGCCCTTCTTAATGCAATTTTGTTTTTGTGAGAATGAGTGTATATATATTGCATGGGCATGTTTCGGTAAACTTTGAAATAAGAAATAAGTGTTTTCTAAATTTCAATATTATAAAACCTCAAAAGTCTGAAATCAATACATTCGTAAACATACCAAGCCCGTTTTAAAAGATTGGAAACGACGAAAATGGAACCATAACTTTATAATTCAAATGTATACCAAATTATCTGATACAGTACTGAAGCATGGAAAAGAAAAGCACTGTAATTCACAAACGAGTAATTTCTCCTCATAAATAATTTTATTAGGATTTTACAAATTTAAAATAATTCCAGTGATCTGTAAAATTTGATAAAGCCTTTGGCAATTTCTAGTTGGGGGAGAAAAAAGACATCTCACAATTGTGGCTTGAAATTATATGATCTGTGAGTGTGGCTTGGGGAGACTGACTTACTCGTACCATTAGGGTTTCGTTGGGTGTTGGGCTTTGTTCTGCGTTACGTTAAAAGTTTACCTGTGGTAAATAATATGCATAGATCCAAAATGTTGGTTATGTTGTTATATTTATTCAAAGTAATAGCCTAGTAAAAGGAGTTTTAAGTTTCCAAAGAAAGAGTTCGCACTGTTTTAAAACAACTGGTGAAATTGTAATTAATTTTATTTTTTTAATATTAAACTGAGGACTGCTCTTTGATTTACAAAATTCCTCAGTTATGTGACAAAAACACCTCATTTTGATACAGGCACATAACAAATTGAAATTTTATTCTTAATATATTTATACATTTTTATAATCAAAGAATAAACTACTGAATAAATGGTAAAAAATTTAAAAACATATAATTTACAAACGTTTATGGTGATAGTGTTTCTGGCTCTTCATCGTTGCATACAGCATTCACATCGCTGTTCCTTAGTGTTGATTTAAAGTCACTATAATGAAAAGCTAGAAATATGAGCTCTCCGATTTCGGTTTATATGGATTCTTGACATTCCTCTTCAGTATTATTTTCAAAATAATTCGATAAGAACCTGATTTGCATTGTGGTTGACTTGTTTATCTATAAAACATTTTAAACCGTAATTACTCTTCTGTTGTGTTATCATTGTTGTGAATTCTAAACTATGATCTTCAGATAGATGTTCTCTAAGGATTTTTACCTGTTATGAATTATTCTAGTAGTAGCAGTAGCATAACCATTCGTTACTAAACCCAATTTTATTTCTGCTTCAGATTTTATGTTTCTCATTACATGATTGTAGTTTCCTTAACCGATGGAGATAAACCCGCTGTTTCTTAATATTCTTAATCATGTTGTTCAGAAAATCGCAGAAACATCCTTTCTGGAAGTTATCTTTATTCGGTAATACTCTATTTCTTTCTGAACAGCCAGATTCGTCAGTATTTAATGCAAAATTTATTCGTTTTGCCCCAACAGTAATCTCTAACAGTCAGTCAGTCAGTCAGCTCGTTTAATGATTTTTTTTTACTTGTGTAGTACAATAAAAGAAAATGAAGTTCGAAAACGAAGTTCGTATTCCCCTCCGCTGCTAATGACAGCTTGACAACGGTTAGATTGGTACTGGATGGCCCTTAGTACGCCATCTTTGTTTAATTGTGCGTCTTTCTGCAAAGGAAATTGCCTTTTGATTGAAAATAATTTGATTAATTTGCTTCCTTAAGTGATGCTAACTAGCAATTTTTTTAACAAAATAATATTCTAATGCATTCAGTATTTTTTTCTGAGAACAGAACTAAATAAATAAATTAAACAGTATAATTTTCAGTGTTCGTTGTTCTTATAAAACTTGGAAGGAATTAGGTTTCCTCGGAACGTTCAACACGACCTTTAAACTCACTGTTAATTAGTGGAATGTCGGTGAGAGTTTTTCCAGAGCTTGTTGTAGTTTTATAATATATAGTAATTATCCACAATAAGTTGTAATGACTTAAGAACTTCCTAGTAATCACAAAAAGAAATTGAAGAAGCGGTTGAACTGTAATAACATATGTTTTGTTTTAAATTTATGTCTTTAAATGTCTCATGAATACAGTTCTCTGATAGTACTATTCCTCTCTTACCCCGTCACGTGACACCATACCTGTGATAATAGAATAGCAATGCAATCCTGAGATTTCTTTATGCCTTTCGACCAAAACAACAAAGAGCAACGCAAAATGTTTCTATAAAGTGCTAATATATTATAACTTGCAGGTATTTTTTATTCATTTGTGTTAAGCAGTTCAAAAGAACTGTTTCTCACAAAGGGAGCGCATCAGTATCAGGAAAGGATACTCGATATTTACAAATTTAAAAACAAATGTTTTAACAACTCTCATTGCAATATATGGTGTTTATCTTTCACATTTTTCGCGCAATTTCAGAATAAGCCATGTGGTAATGCTAAAAAAATTTAAAATGAAGTACGAAAACGAGGATTGCAAGTTTAACGAAAATTTCAGGACCTTCTGCTGGCATTCTATAATTGTGGAATCTTTATTTGTATGTTGATGTAAGAGTATGATATCCAAACACCCTATCCATTTGAACACAGCAATGTAAATCTTTCTGCCTACTGCACCGCCAGAACTCAAAACCTATTGCTTATCTTTTGAAATTCGAAGCACTGTGCTATTACACATTGTATGAAATTTTTGTGAAGTGATGGCAATCTGTTAACGAACGCAACAGAGCTAAACTCTTTATATTTTGCAAGTGGCAATACTGTGAAAGACGAATGCATCACTAAAACGAGAAAGCGAAATGAATTGCGCCCCATATCATAATTTTGGTCCAACAATCTTTGGACGTAATTGAAATCCTTACTGCTGGCATCCCACATTTTAATTTCATAAACAGTGTCATATATATTTCTTGGGTTACGATATTTTAGTGAACGTTGTTTAAGAAATTTATAAATGGGAAGTTAAATCGTCCACCGTGTTCCATATAGAACGCAACCACAAATTTCATAAGTTTAGAGCATATAATTACATTAAACTCGACAACAATCTAATATGATGTTACGTGTTATCGTCTAACATCACAAAAAAACTAGAAAGAAACCGAAAAGAAGTATCCGCTGCAGTTTGGTGTAATTCTGCGCTTCCAAAACTGCAAAAATGTGCATGTTTCAATAACTTTGCTAACGTTCAGGACGCTAACCTAGAACTTCTCACCTGCACTAAGTACAAGAATTTAGTGGATAGCTTTATTGTATTTCCGTATGAACTCGCATGAATCACTGTTAGCGGAAATAAATTTTGTCTTCTACCTATCAAACTATGATAGGTGAATGAACGTCAAACATGTGGAATTCATATATAGATATCTGGTTAACCGAAATATAAATGTTTGCTATTATACATTCTATCATGAGAGCAAATAACCTGTTATCGTTTCACACAAGTGTTTTTTTTCTTGTTTTTTTAAACCGTTTTTTTTGTTTTTCATATTCATTTAATAACAATAGAAATCTGAATTAAGCACGGTTAGTAGTAATCAAATCTGAGGAAAAGCAAAGGTTAAAACGACAAATTTGTAAGTCAGACATAACAAAAAAATATTGAGGGATTGACGTCGTATTCGTGGTGATAGGTAGCTACTTGATAATTTTTTCATGCCAAAGTTCATCATATTGCAGGGATGTGGTGTGTCAGCTAATGTATCTGCCTTTGCCTTTGAAATGATATTGATGGACGATAGTTTCTGGGAATGAAATTTCGTTGTATGGTTATTTTTTTATATCGTAGGACAATAACCACCGTGAGAAACGCCATTGGCTATAAGCTGTCATTCACCACTGATTTGGGGCGGCTGTTTCCCGAAAAGGAAGACAGCTGATGTGCCATGCGACAAACACCGTATACAAACCTTACCGGGATGCGAAAACAGATACATCCCGCGTGAATGGTCACAAGCCAAAGCTTAGAGAATTGCACACCAGCAGCGGCTTTACTCTTATGGAAGGACTTACCAATGCCATTTAAGGAGTTCCTGTGCTGTGACAATAAGTACACTGTTCGCAAATAAATAAATAAATAAATAAAAACCAAAGGACCGGGAAAGTATGATCCAATCCAGGTGGAACTTGTTTTTGCAATATACATGTATTGAAAAGGAAAGTATTTCAATTACAAAGCCGTTGAGCAGTTTATACAGATCAAACAGCTTCAGGACTGGAACAAATCAGTAAGTGGCAACGCCACTTCGGGCTCGGATACAAGGAGTTAAACGGCGTGACATAAACGCATGCAGTTCACGGGTATTCTCCCGAGAAGTCGGGCTGGTAGTGGAATGGTTCCGACATTACGATGGCAAGTCTGGGAGATCGGTGCCGTAACCGATAATCCCGTAGAAAAGTTGATCGGTGATGCTGCGACAGGAATGGCAATTCAATAGATCGTTGAATGTCGTCAACATATCGTTGAGCCATGAGTGTGATACGGTAGACTACCAAGGGTATCCGCTGTCCTCCGAAACTTACTAAATCTTTGCAAAGGTTTCACAAAGGCAGTTTTGCTTTATTACAGTCTTACGGGGACGATAATTTAGTCATTACTACTATACAAAATATGCTGCCAAAACTTGAAAACGAAATGATCACATGCAGAATAGTTGGGCGACAATTTGAGCGTGTAAAAGATTTTTTCTCTTTCAAACAGCCATATTGAATTCTTCTGCGACATCTGCTGCTTATTGCTGATACAGAAATTTTACTAGGCAAGCTAAGGATGAAAGAATTAAACAGAAATTCTTTCATCCTTAGCTATATTGTAAACTATAGTTGATATTTTATATAATATAAGTAAGTGCATCCCAATTCACAGAATAGAGGTTAATAAGCGCCTTCCAAATCCAGGTTTGGGTTGTGAACAATGGTTGTGGTTTATAGGCCGCTGCAGTTTAATTACGAGAATGAACAGTGGGGTGCGTATTGCATTTTATTGTTTTACAGTCAACAAATATGCGCCGACAGGTAAACGGTTTATGGCAACTTTGGCAGTTGTGCTTACTACGCTCAGATATCCTACTGAATTGTCACTCTAGCATCACACCCCAAAACAGTACAAGTTGGTGTGAGTTATTTTTTCCTTTGAGATTCTCATGCAGCTTTCGAAATGAAACTAATTATCTTCCAGTTCCATATCTTTTTCCATTTGCAGTGTATGTTACTGAGCAAATGAAAAGGACAATCTCAAATAAAATTATACCACACTTTTCCAAGAATAATGTTTCTACGAAAGCTCTCTCCAGTGACTTTTGTGACAGAGTACGTAACAAAAGTGAATACGTTGTTGTATGATGTGAATAGCTTGATACCACACGTCGTGTAATATTGGAAGTTCAGCAAATATTTACAATAAATAATGCAAATTTTACTTCTGTGGGCTTTAACAAGGAAATATCACCAATGTTAAAGTTACAACATTTTGAACCATTGATGACAAAAGAAGGTTGAGAGATATATACATATTTAACACAATTTTTAAGTTAAGTCTTTTGAAAATCGTGTAACGTTACGCAAATTTTCGAATTTACTGGCACATTTCATTAACGGTAACAAAAATGAGCTAAAAACTAAAACCCACTTCTCGTGGGCATAAAACCCATTGATTCCTTAAAAACGAATTCCGTGTTACTCCGATTAATTCATGTGGGATATCCTAAACACTCGATATATAACGATCAGTCCTTTTTGTATAGAAGTGTCTGACGCAAGTTTAAATCTGCCCTTAAAAATTTAGAGAATAAGAGATGTAGGTGAGATCGTTATGATGTAAAAGCACATGTGAGGGAAAAGGAGGTAAAGAAACTAGTCTTTTGAAGCAACCGTTGATCTAGGTCGGCAGGAATGGAAGCAAAGCACCATTCCTGGCGGGAAGCCATCACATTCGAGGTACAACAAGGAGAATTCATAATCCGCTCACGCGTGTGAAGCTCCCGAAAACCCCATCCAGTTTTGATCATCACCATCGAGGTGAAAAAAATACGTTGGTAATGTACTTTAGCGTCCTAAATTATTTCGTGAGAAAAATTTAAGTGTGTGAGAAAAGTGCGACGTACAATTTTTAAGCATACAAAATAATGGGGCAAGGTGAAAAAATATAGTATTTCTAAACAAAAGGAAATATTTTTTCCGAAGTATTTATCTGGGAGTGCGATGGTTCGGAAGAGTACGTGCGGTAGGCCTAGGACGACGGAGTGGCAACGGCGTCAAGGTGGAGTCCGGTGAATGGAAGCTTCGTACAGAAGGGCAAGTAACGGGCGGAATATTATAGAAGTATGCGGTTGAGCAGTACGTAGTCATCGAAGCGTCTTGTAGAAATACGCGGAACGAAAGAGGTCGGTTTTACGCAGCATTGTAAGTTGTTTTTTTTTAAGGGTAACTTTGAGAAAACGTAAGTACAAAATCATCAATCGTCAGTCTCCACTTCATTTCGTATTTCGTCAGGGCTTAAAAATTCATTTTCCGCCAGAATACAAGAAGCTGTACGCCTCCCTGCCATAGTACGATATCTGAAATGAAGGAAATCGTTTACTTTGAAAACTATCCGTTTCACGGGGGAGGGGGAGGTGACTACGATGCACGGAATAACAGCAGAACTACAAATGAATTGCTTGAAAAAATCACCTACCCCTGCACATCTTCCAAACCATAACCAAAACTTTGGATACAACCGGAATCAAAACTTCTTCTTCAAAACCCTTGTCGTACATAAATTCATTAACATTCCTTAATTTCTTTCCATTCAGTGACATTGTGAAACTAATAATAATGACATTCCGCACATATCTTTCTTAATAATTAATAAAACAGGTTTGAACTACTTCTACTTGCGCACGATTACACGACGCATCACACTTTTCAGAAAAATACACCTCACTCCTGTTGTATTCTTCCGCGCATTCACCAGCAACTCGTATTCCGTTCCAACGCACAGAACCTTCACGAGGTGGCCGTTTGCATTGCTTCAGCCTCCCGCACCAACTGCCGCAAACCATCGTACTCGCAGGTTAATACTTCGGAAAAATTATGTCCTTGTATTTAAAAATACTATATTTTTGCACCTTTCTCCATTATTTTGTATGATTCAAAAATTGTACATCGCACGTTTCCCACACAGTTACATTTTTCCGACAAAAAATTTTAGGATGCTAAAGTACATATTCACCAACATGTTAACCTAGTCAAAACTCGATAGTCTGTCTAACACCCGAAAGACATATTCCCATGATTTATCACTATTCCCAATATTTTCTCCCTCTGATCCATCTACTGCAGCAAAAGAACTAGTACTCAACAGTGTTTACATCCTTTTGTTCGTTTGGGTAGGGTTACAAAAATGACCGAAGGCTTAATTTTCGAAAACCTGAGGACAAAAAATTGGGTCATAATCAACCGCACCCCAAAGAAGTTCATCGGGATGAGCTCTGCTTTCCTGAAGGACCTTTGGGGAGTCTGATAAGAAACTCATGTACCTTCTAAACACAAAGTCAGTGCTTCACGTTCCAAAGTGGAGACCACGGTGGAGCACCGGTTATCATTCGGAGAGCTTGGCTGTGCATCCTTTCGAACCTGTCCCTCTGCAACTTACCTGTACCTAACCAAATGGAAGCGGCGTAAGTGAGCACTGGCCTGACGCCATCTTTTACAGCAGAATTTTGTGCCGTATTGTAAAGGTTCGCCTCCAGTGGAGTATTCGAGCTAGCTGACCAAGGCATTGTCTATCTTTTTCCGTGAGGCAGTTGGTGTTGGCAACCCACAAAAGTCGGCAATCTATTTGCAGCCCCAGGTACTTAGCAGAAGTAACCGAGAGTACTGTTTCCCAGAACCCTAGTTCCTATACGCAGTAATTTTACTAGAACATCAAAATAGCGTAATAATATATCAGATTTCGCTCCAGTGGCGGAGTGCTACGAGAAGTAGGATTCTTATTACCGTCTGAAACTCTTCCGTGTTCGAAAGCCGAGAGCTGAATGCGTGGTGCAGTTGCATCACGTACGCATATATATTTTTGGTTTATTCTCAGTTCAAACTCGACTACGAGCTTCTCTAAAGAACTGTATTATTGAAAGGAAATGCATACTGCGTGACGTTTATAACATTTGGTGAACTGAATTTGCTGGCGTTTTATTTGTGTTTATTTAAACGCCCCGTTGTTGAAATAATTCTGAAATAAAAGTAAGAAATTGTGTAACTGCTGTATGTATGATTAGATTTCTATTCAGTGATGTGTTCTGTAGTGCTGTGTTATCAGCATTCATTGCCACTATAGCGTTACTGCTTTCATCTTCTAGGAAGGCAGCAGCATTATTATTTTCGAAATTTGGTCCAATTACTGACTTTGTGGTACTCCTATTTGGATGCGTATAGTGTTGAGAAAACTTTTCCAATTTTGACTTCGAATTTCTTGTTTGATAAGTGAGATTGAGTAATGATGATGAGGGAGGTCCGGAATTCCATGTCAATTAATTTATAGGTAAGTGATTCATAGCATACACGATCAAATGCTTTAGAGACATCCAGAAAAAGAGCTGCAGTGCTCTGCTGTAGATCATTGCCCCTACGATTTAACTGTGGAACTCTGATAGGAGCAGGTTTGAGTGTGCCTCCATTAAACCACGCTGAGTTTCTGTTATGTTTTACTTTACACAGTGTTGTACACTATATGGAGTTTTAGTAATATGTCAAATAGTTTTCCAAGTGCTGGCAGAAGGTAGCATACTGATATTTCTTTTCCTCCATGGAACAACGGATGGCTTAGTGGTTAACGGTCATGACTACTTAACAAAATGACCTCAGTTAGAGATTCTTAGTGGTGACGAATGTTAAACATCATTAGAAAACCCAACCTAAATACGACGAGCAGGTTAAGCGGACTGTCCCCAAAAAATCTTCTGTCGATTACACATTAAGTGCGTCTCTTCCTTCCCCTCTGTCTGCTCATTTCGAACCACAGGGTTTGTTTTGACGTTTTGTGACGTCAGTCTGTCCTGTGATGAATTTCAGTGGCGATACCTGCTGTTATGTCTCTCTCTTTACGCACTATCCCATCGTGAGTTACTAGACTCCACTGACCTACTTCCATTTGTATTTTCTGCACGAAATCCTGTAAAGGCGTAGCTAGCTGGGAGTCTAAACCATCTACGTGAACGAAAGTCCCGTATCAAATTGATTGTAGACATTCGTGGTACTATCTGGCTGATGCGCAGGGTAACGTTATACACAGTCAGCTAGAGCTTTGACCCTTTAACGACCATAACGCCCGTACAAGCAAACGACCATAACCGCCCTAAACACTTGTGTAGAGTGAGTGAAATTTACTCGAACTATAAGGGATCAGCAGAAGTCACTCTCAATCACTATTGTTGTTCGTTAAAGTGAATCAAGAGACAGTTTCGGGCGTTATGGTATTTAAAGTCATAGAATATTTTGGGTCACGGTCATTAAAGGGTTAAATGAGATAAGCTCTCTTTTCATTTCTTCTTATTCCCATGCTTTCGGGAAATATCTGAAATTAATCTCTTGACCAAAAAGGTGTATGATTGATTCGACGTAGCTGTATGAAAGAAGGTTTAGTATTTTATTATTAATTCCGTCGTATACGGGACTAAATATCTGAAAATAATTGCTTGATGAAGAACGTGCATGATTTATTTGCACCGCGATTCCCGTAACTTTTCCCTTTTCTAATATTTTAATTACATTCTTTATTTGGATTTGCTTGAAAGGTTCTGTAATTTCGTATTCCCCTGCTGTTTCTGTAGCTAAAATATCTGCAATTGGATTTTTTTCAAATATGGGTCGAAACTTATTGGAGCGTTAAAAAAAGCTCCCAGCTTTAACGTACTTTCAGAGTAATTAGACAGGATATTCTGGTGAATTTTGGTAAATTGCTGTTTTGAGTGAGTCTGCAAAGAGGTTTTCCTTTTCTAGATCATATTAGAGCAGATTTGCTTTCTGGTTTATCGTGGGTGTCTTTCATTTACATGCTATTTAGTGTTTAGGGCCTTTGGTATGCCCCGGAGTAAATTTTTTTCTATGTCCATTTTCTCGCGGAACATTGAATATACGCAAGTTAATCAGACATACAATTTAAATCGTGTAGGTGTATAATTAAGCACGCCCTTAAATTTTTTAATACTTATTTCGCATTTATGTGCTTCAATTTTGGTCCGTTGGAAAACATGTAACCCAGATGACACTGAATAAAATTTGAGCCTAGTGAAAAATCAAAATTCATGTTTTTGGACAATGACTATTTTTCTGCTTGAAAATAAGCATCGGTCAATTTCCAGCGGACAAACAGTAGTCACAGCTTGGAAATATTTGCTGTTGCCATGTGTCATTTGACTTGGATGCCCGACGTTTCTAACGAAATGAAATGAGTTGTGTAATTCTGAGGCTAAACTTCCGTCTTGTAGTCATTATCTCATTCGCTCACACAGTATTTTTATGTATTTTCATCATCTTTTATGATAATAATACTTCCCACCAAAAAGGCGACACAGTTTGAATAATGCAATTATTTACAATTGAGCATAAGAACTCAGCTTACTGGGAAACACCGAAATTCAGCCTAGGAAATAAATGAATTAAATACCCCATTGCAACTAAGGAAATCACACAAGTTCTCCTGAAATTTGTTGACCCTTTATTGTGAACCCTATTTATAGAACGAAGTCTTTCGAAGAAAGAAGAGCAAGGCTTTCTTTCCGTTTATGAGCACTTCAGGAATTTCGTTTCAGTGGGTCTCGCCGCTTTATTTACATGACACCTGCGGAAATTCACTATCACGGGTCAAAGGACCTAGCACCGCTGCAGAATTTTGTGAGAGCAGTTTTAATTGAATTGAAGTAAATTTCTACAATAATAAGTAAAGTAATTGTAAATAAATCTGGGTCGTTATACCAAACTTTTAAATGAACGACATTAAGTGCACACAGCTGAAGAAAAGGTTCAAGAAACATAAATATTAAGTTCCACATATATTAATTAGCATAAAACGGTATTCCGATTTCTTTTAGTTGTTGTGTGTACATTTTATCTATTGCTGCGGCGCTGGATTCTTTGCTCCGCGATGGTGAGTGTCTCGAGTTGTAATATGAACAAAGCAGAGCGACATTGGGAGCGGAAATACTTTATGCGCTGATGAACGGAAAGTTTGCCAGGAAAATAATGATTTGTAACTTACAAGAGATGGACAACGAAACTGAAACACCTGCGCAAATAGCACCCACGCTTCACGCCGCTATGCGCGCAACCTCGTAGTCAGCCTACATATATTTCGCGGTCGATCACCCAGACGGAGTGTGAGGGTTGCATTAGCAGAGCAGTAGCACAGCTGGACGTGAGAAAGTGCGATCTACACAACAAAATGGGAGACATATTTGAGTTTCAAAGAGGACAGATTGTTCGGGTGCATCTGTGTCCAAGACAGCAAGTCTTTGCGGTGTATCGCGAGCCACGGTATCCAAGGTCATGTGAACATACCAGCAAGAGGGAAGAACCACATCGAACGCGCTTAAAGTGTTTGACCACGTAAATCGAAATATCGAGATAATTTCCGAGATGAAGAGGCACGCCTCACGGGTGCCGACTATAATACCTCGTTGGAAATCGCATAAATCCTGATAAGCTGCCATCTGAACTGCGAATGCTACTGTTTGATCTTGAGGAGATGTTTGCTTCTCGGTTACGATCGATACCATTTCCCGCATGGGTGTGGTGGCATGTGAATGAAATGGTAGCCCCCTTTCTTGTTTTTGTGCACTTAAGTGTAAGTCAGAGAGAAATCAGGTTTACTGAGGCAGACGTAGTGCGATCAAAATGTTCCAAGTTTAAGTACGCAGCGCGCCAACAAATGGCAGTACGCGGATGTGCGAGCAGTGGTCGCGGGCAGTGACCTTTGTAAGTCATTGTGCCATGTGGCGTCACTCTGTGAACAGCGGAAGCTGTGCTACACGATATTTGGTGACAGTGTGCAGAACACAGCTGCAATTTCGGTATGGACTACAAATTAGAGCAGCGAGCGAACACCAAATTCTGCGTCAAACTCGACGAATCGGGAACGGAGACGCATAAAATGTTCCTGTCGGGGTTCATCACTGGGGAAGAGAATTGTGTTTACGGTTATGACCCGGAGACCAAACAACAGTCGTCTCAGTGGAAGAGCTCGGCATCTCCAAAACTGAAGAAGGCCCGACAGCTCCGGAGCGCAACCAAAAGCATGCTCATCGTGTTCTTCGGCATTCGTGGGGTTGTGCATCGTGAATTCGTCCCCCAGGGCCAAACCGTCACCGCCCTATTTTACTGCGATCTTATGCGGTGTCTTACGAAAGACATTCGCCGCAAACGAACTGCAATGTGGCGCAGGAGTGATTTGCTGCTCCATAACAACAATGCAGCAGCTCACGGAGTGTTAGCAACGCGCCAGTTCTTTCAGCAACAACAGCATGACTACCCTTCCCCGACAGCATTTTTCGACTGATTTGGCCCACTGCGACTTCTTTCTTCTCCCGAAGATAAAGTTGAAGCTCATGTGTTGCCGTTTTGGAACCGTGAACGAGATCCATCGCGAATCCCAGAATATGCTTGACACGAATTGTAAACAGCACTTCCAGGGAGCGTTTCAACAGTGGCAAAAACTCTGGCAGCGGTGTATTGCTGCCCAAGGATACTTCTTTGAGGGAGATCATAGCCAGACTTACATAACGTAAGTACTTTGTTGTATATCGGCCTAGTCTAGGAACTTTTTGATTGGACCTCGTATATCAGCTTCCTGCTCTGACAGCTCTTAGCACTGGTAGTAGAGAGACCAGTAAAAATACTTGTTATGGAACAAATAACTGATATGTTGAAGCAAAAATAATCGTGAAAAGCCTAAGTTACCAGTTCAAGGAAATGCGTGCTACAAATGAAATAAAGTAAGAAACTGTGTTACTGAAAAGCAAAACGGAAAAACATCTGACGGCTGTTTCGTATACGCAACTGATAACAGAGGATAGCTTTTCTCACCCCCGTTGTGTCGTATACCGTAGATTCGGCAACCGAAGTCTGAACACAAAGGGAGAGCGTAAAAAAAATGTCATTCCCATCTCTACTTTTAATACATGCTATTGGAAGTTGGGCAAACCGAGAGTAAGAGAAAGAACCCGATATCGCCTCTGTTCGGCGAGGCATGAAATCAAGTTTGAACGGCGCAAATTCCATAAGGGTAATGGTATATTGTATAACACTTCATACAGGTAAGATGACCGCAGTGTTCGACTAAGTGTACCAGTAGTATCCGTAGAAAGTAAATCATAAGAATGACCAGCGTCCAATCCCTAAAATATTGCACTTTCTTACGCGATCTAGACGGCTCACACTACCTCTATGTAAACCTATTTTTATTCATATAGCGTCGCAGTAATCCCAACAAAGTTTGAACTGTGAACGAAATCAAGATCCCCACAATATTAAAACTGTGATGTACGTTGTATAAAGCATTACACATTGCCCGAGCGTCATTTTGTGCTCTTAGTGCCGAAAGTGCTGCCATCCGATCCTGTTTTATTGATCGTTAGGGTGGATCTTAGAGATGAATGCATGCCACCAGAATATTTTATGTATATATTACTTATTGTCGTAAACTGAACTTTGTCTTTGCTACAATTGGTTTCCTCGCCGCCTTGCCATTTGAATCGCATATTAATTAATATTTATTTCATGAAAGAAATACGGGATTAAGCCACATAATAAAAATTTTGAGGATGACAATCCGATTTTTGGCGTCAATGTGACAAGGATGGTAAGTCAGACAATACCCGAAAACTTGAAAATTTTCATCGTCCTGAAGCGGGACTCGAACCCGCGTCTCCCAGAAAACGCCCGGGTATGCTAACCCCTACACCACCCAGAACGACCAAGTTTCAAGTTTTCGATCAATTTGAATATATACATTTTTTTTTATTGGAGGTTTAACGACCACCGTGAGGAACTCAATGGGCTATAAGCAGTCGCCCGTCCCTAATTTAGGGTCACTGGTTCAAGGGAAGGGAGAGAGCCAGTGCCGTAAGACAAACACAACATCCATGCCTGACCGGGATTCGAACCCGGACCCCTTACGAACGAATGATCATAGGCCAGCGCCTTAGACCACTGCGCCACCGGGGCGGCAAATTTGAATATAACCATCACAGGATTCGCTAGTTGAAGCAACTGGCATTCATGTTTAGCGAATCTGGAGGTTACGAATCTTCTCCCGTGTTTGCCCGGAGAAGCAGATAAATCATGAAATAAATACGGGATTACGCCATATAATACAAATTTTGAAGATGACAACCCGATTTTTGGCGAAAAAGTGACAAGGATGGTAAGTCAGATACTATCCGAAAACTTGAAAAATTTTAGCGAATCCTGTGATGGTTATATTCAAATTGATCGTAAATTTCAAACTTGGTCGTTCTGGGTGGTGTAGTGGTTAGCATAACCGGGCGTTTTCTGGGAGACGCGGGTTAGAGTCCCGCTTCAGGACGATGAAAATTTTCAAGTTTTCGGATATTATCTGACTTACCATCTTTGTCAGATTTGCGCCAAAAATCGGATTGTCGTCTTCAAAATTTGTAATAATTCTTTATTTCAAAATATTCCTTGGCTCATTAGCAACTGCAGTGGAACTTTAACATACTGTACAATAACATATAGAGATTCCCGCTTACGTGAGTCAATTTCGGGCTTACCAAGGCACGTATCAATAGACTACTTCAGTTCGCAATTTGTTAAATTTGTCCACAATTCAAAAAAATCACCCTTATGCAAAAAATACCTTTCGTGAGCACCACAAAATGTATAGTATTTATTAGAGAATACATATTTGGTGGTATGATGAAACTACAAAGTAAAGTAGTTAAATCCATTTGCATTAATTAGTAATTTAACAAACCGTTTAGAGTTAACAGTAATTATCGAGAAAAAATAAATATATATATTACAAAATTGGTTAACAGCAATAATGTAACTAATACTTTAAGAAATATATAGAATATTTTTCGATACATGTAATAGGGAAGGGCAAGTAGTAAGGCATTCGGTCGAGTTGTAAGTGATTTACTTTAACCCTTTAACGACCATGACTCTAAATCCTAGTATCACTCTAAATACCATAACGCCCGAAACTGTTGTTTCACTTCCTTGTTTAGCAACAACAATGGTGATTGACAGTGACTCCCGCTAATCCCTCATAGGTCGAGCAAATTTAAAGAACAGGTAAGGAGAGTAAATCTGACTCACTCTAGACAGGCGTTTCGGGCAACTATGGTTGTTTGTATGTACTGGCGTTTCGGGCGTTATGGTCGTTAAAGGTTTAAATTACAGGAATCAACCGGTTGATTTTAAAATCAAAAGCTATAACTGCAAGCACCTTCGTTGTGAAGCACATCATAAATGTTAGTAATCAGCAGTTACCATTTGCTGTCGTCGTCCAGTTTCATGAGTTGTCACAAGAATATACACTTTATGAGGTCTTACTATTCCAGTAAACGATTTGATCGTTCTTCCAACAACCCTCAGTTTTCTTAAGTTTCTTGAAGTGAGGATCTTTGTAACATATTGAACTGGGATTGGTTCAAATATTGATACTATCAGATTAGCACAACGTTTATGGCCAGTGGTCCTTATGTACTTTAAATTAAATTTCTGCTTAAGTTTCTTCAATTAGAAGAAGAAAAGGATATTTATTTCAGTTGTCCATGGAATTTTCCATGCTCTAAAAGAATCAAAAACATTCAACTTTTGAGCCTGGCTTTATTTGACTTTTGCGTTTAATTAAGCAAATGATTTACCTTAACTGCACAACTAAATTGTGCTGCTATGATTGGGCATTGGTTTGAACATTGGCTTGCGAGGCTTCGTCCGGTAAAGGTTAAAATTTTAATCCAGAGTGATTCATGTATGCTGTATTTTCCTTATGGCACTGTCTCTGTCCCTTCGTATACTTTTATTCCACAACTTTGTTCACCATGGTCATCGAACGTCCAATAAACTCACACGCACAGATATATACACACGCACACACATATATATATACACACACACACCAAACTGTGTTCCAAAATATAACACTTTTTTGTAAAATGAGAGCTTTTGTAATTGCCTTCACGAAAATAATAATCCGATTGTAGTATTTATTCCATCCCATGCTACAGAATAAGACAGCGAAACGATAAAACTTATAAAAAAATGAAACCCTGAGATCAAGCAAACAACTTAATATATTGAATTACAATTTATCAAAAAAATTGCATTCACATCATGATGTTATCATAATTTATGAAAAATAAATTCAAAGTTAGACGGTAGATATTTTATTTGTTCGGGTGTTTATCAACCGTTGAGTCATTTTCTTAATCAGCAATGTTGTTTTTGCAGAGTTACTTCGAAATCATAGGAGATATTTTTACAGTATGAGGTCATTGATTGAGAAAAACTACAGGTTTTTGTTTTCTCACTAGGAGAGACATTTCTCTTTTCGGGATCAGAGAAGATATTTTCCAAATTGCGTCAGCTAATGCAATGCGCAAATTGGTTTTTTAAGTGATACAAATAAGTTTCGTGCATAACCTGCTAGTATTTCCAAACTAATGATAGTATTAGTTTTATTTTTCATAAAATAAACCTTAGTGATCCACTTTTTATGCTTTCCAACCGTATGTTGAAGAGGCGTATAAGCTCCAAATTTGTCCGTCTGTCTGTCTGTCTCTCCGCCCGATAACTCGCACAAAAATGGTTCGATTTTGATGAAATTTAGTATGTGGTGAGGGACAACTTGGGGACGAATCCTATTGAAAAGGGACGAAATCGGATGGAAGGTTAGTACATAGGAAAGGGACCCATTACATCGTCGTTATGCGCCCTAACTTACACAAAAATGGTTCGGTTGCGACAAAACTTTATCATATTTTTCAGGAGGTACACAGAACCAATTCTAAGGAATATCATCGAAATGGGGTCAAACGTCTGGTCCCAGGAGCGAGATTTTTCTACCGCCATTATCCTCATAAATTAACTAAACATGCTTTTGCGACAAAACTTTAGTATGTTGTTCCCGAGGTATACTGAACCAGTTCTGTTTAATATAATCGAAATGGGGTCAAAGATCAGGGCACAGGAGCGAGATTTATTCCACAGCCAATATCCTCACAACTCGAGTAATAACTTGAGTAATGACATCTGGTATATTGGGAAGCGTACCACAATCAATACATTGCATGATTTTACTAACTTATTAAAATCGGAAATTCGAAAACAGAAATTTGAACAGAACACTTTGCTTGTGCGGTTTCTTGATACATACTAAAGGACAAATTTACATGAAGCCATATGTGGTTTGAAATAGTTTTCCTAAACGTAAGAAAAACTGATTTGGCAATTTTTTAGTCAAGAAAAATTTGAAATTTTGATTGGGTTTATTTAAAATATACAGCAGTAAATTTTAATTGTCATTTTACTAAATTATCTTTTCATCCAACTTCCATCTACTTTAAATACACGACCGGAAAATGGTAGAATAGGTTGTTTAAAGACATAATCAGAAAAAAGAAATAACTTTTCTTGTAGCAGTCTATACTAATATGGCATAATAAAGATATCCACTGGAGACATTACCACTTTAGTGTCTCAATTAAGGAAGACTGTTTTTTTCTTATACAACTTTTATACTGTTATCTGTTAAGTGAACCATTTTTTCCTGCTTCACACAGTGAAGTTATGATGTATGGGACGGATGTAAAGTATTCTTTGGATACAATGTACGTACTGCATTCAGAATTACATAAAGTATTTAATTGTACAGATAAGAATTCATGGTTGCAAATGTACATCAAAACATTTACTATGTTTGTATACATACAAATAAAACGATAGAGCATTTGATATACTGATTTGGCAATGGTCCACAACCCTTACCACAAATCAGTAACGCTCATGCATTGACGACAGACATCCGAGCTCAATAACTCACATACTTGTCGCGGCGGTAGAGGTGAGCGTTATTTCGCAACCTGTGATTTGATCATAGATATCGAAAAATCACAGGTAGAGTCTGCTACTGGAAACCGTGAGTAACAGTGATCGTCCAATAAACGTTCCTCACTCCGTCTTTGCTACCCATCATGCTCTTCGTGATTTTTCACAGCTCCGTCTTAGCTGGTATCGAATACATTGTGCTCCTGTAGCTATTAGTTGTTACTGGTTGTTACTCGTTATCTGCTGTTGCGTTTGGCAGCTGCCTGCTCTTCGTGATTTTTCACATCGTTGTTTGTGAGCTCACCGTTACGTCGTTCTTTTGGTGACTGAGGTTCAATATTTTTAATTCGGAGAAAATATAAGTATACGATGTCATCGCTCTGTCCACGTTATTTTATAAACAACGAATAGCAACTGAAAAATTGCTCTACCGACACCGCTGGGATCGAACCCCAGATCTCTCTAATATGGATTTGTGTAGTCAGATGCTGACTGATAAACCACGAATAGCGCTGTGAATTGTTGGCACCGTGGCGTAAAGCGAACACACGCGGCTAGTTATCGAGAGATCTGGGGTTCGATCCCAGCGGTGTCGGGAGATCAATTTTTCAGTTACTATTCGTTGTTTATAAAATAACGGGGACAGAGCGATGACATCACATATTTACATTTTCTCCACGTATTTGAAATATATTCACCATTTCTATCGCTCTTTGGATTTATCAGCTGTAATTAAAACAGCTTGCTTCGTTGAATGCCACTAGATGGCGGCACATCACTTGCTGAGCCATTAATATGTATTTGTGTAGTCAGATGCTGACTGATAAACCACGAATAGCGCTGTGAATTGTTGGCACCGAAGCGTAAAGCGAACGCACTCGGCTAGTTATCGAGAGATCTGTGATTCGATCCCAGCGGTGTCGGTAGAACAATTTTTCGTTGTTTATAAAATAAAGGGAACAGAGCAATGACATCGTATATTTACATTATCTCCACGTATTTGAAATATATTCGGAGAAAATAGTTAGTTGTGAGCGTTACTTAGTAAATCTTTAGTAGCTTCATGTTACAAGGCTGAAGAAAAAATGCTGCTTCGTTTCTTTCAAAGTTATAAGATGCCATGTTAGGTATAAAAGAACAGTGCGTTTTTGATAATCTGACTTCAAAATTTAACTAACCGCAAAAAACGTATAAAAGAATTACGCATAAATCAACTGAAAAAACCGTAAGAACTACAGCGCAATATCAGGATTAGAGCAGAATTATGTATAAGTTTAAAACATATAGCTCACGATTCGCTGCATATGACCGCGACACACACACGCCGCTCTTCTACTATTAGTTACTTTACTGGTACACAGAAGTGAAGGAGCAGGTCCTAAATTGTGATTCCAATCACGGTTAAAAATCACTATTACTTTGAGTAGCAGTCACAGTTAGCGCCGTGTTCACCAAGTCCCAGTTAAGTTCCTATCTACGCTGCGATGCTTTAATTTGGTGATCTGACCTTAACGATTAGTTTTGTGTAAATGTATAATAATTTTCGGCATCCTTAAAAGTCATCAGGGTTCCCTTAATAAATTTTAAATTTTAAGGTAAATACTTAGAGTTATATGCACGAAGGCCTAACATCGGAAGAAGTGGATATTTCTGAAGTTAACAGAAAAGTAACCAAAGCTCTTATGGAAACAGCAACAAAATTAGCTGGGTCTAAGAACAAGTTGCATGTAAACAAATTATCAGGAAAAACCAAAATGTTGATGCAAAAAAGAAGAGAGATGAGGACAACTAAAGAAGATGTGACTTCCAAAGTGGAATATATAGAGCTATGCAAGACAGTAAGAAAAAGTATCACTGAAGACGTAAGAAAATTCAACTGTGAACTAGTAAGGAAAGCAATTGAAAACAACCAAAGCCTAAAGATAGCAAAGGGACATCTCAGTAAGGGAAGAAAACAGATTATGGCTCTGAGAAAAGAAGATGGTTCTATAACAAGAAATAGAGGCGAAATTTTGACAAAAGTGAAAGATTTCTACTCCAAACTATATGAAAGGGATGATACATGTACTCCAGACATCATGAAAGGTACCGGAGTTCTTCCAGTCCTCCCAGCAGAAGTTGCTCATGCAATCAAGAACATGAAGCGGGAGAAAGCTCCAGGAGAAGATGGAATTACTACTATAGACATCATACAAGAAGCAAGTGGAGAAATTGAAACAGTACTCGCCCAAATTTTCACTCGATGCCTTAATGAAGGGAAGATTCCTGAGGATTGGAACAATGCTACAATGATCCTGCTACATAAAAAAGGTGACATTGAGGATCTCAGGAACTACAGACCTATCAGCCTCCTATCAGTGGTTTATAAAATCTTCACTAAAGTTCTTTCACACCGCTTGAAGGTAACACTGGACATGGCTCAACCGAGAGAACAAGCTGGATTCAGGAGTGGCTACAGCACAATAGATCATATCCACGTACTGAGAGAACTAATTGAAAGAGCGAGGGAATATGAACTTCCATTGTGCATGGCTTTTATCGATTATGAAAAAGCCTTTGATTCGGTGAAACCATCAGCAGTTACCACGGCTCTGAAATCCTGCGGTATTGAAGATGCATACATTAATATTATTAATAACATCTATGAAAATGCAAGTGCAAAGATTCGGCTGTTTGAAAATACAACACACATAAAAATTGGAAAAGGGAGTGAGACAAGGTGACACCATATCTCCGAAGCTCTTTAATGCCACATTGGAAAATGTCTTTCAATCACTGAACTGGGAAAACAAAGGGATAAAGATTAATGGAGATTATCTAACCCACCTTCGTTTTGCTGATGACGTAGTCATTTTTGCAACTACCCCATCAGAGCTGCAGAGTATGATCCAGGAACTTGCTGACAAGAGTAAAGAAGTGGGATTAAAAATGAACTTTCAGAAGACAAAAGTGATGTTCAATGCTTTTACAAGAAATGAAGATTTATCGATTGATGGAGAAAAACTGGAGATAACAGCTACGTATGTTTATCTTGGACAGCAGATATCAAGTGAGGGTCACATTGATGAAGAAATTAATCGGCGTACAAAACTTGCCTGGAGAGCTTTTGGAAGAAACAGCATAATTTTCAAGAGCAATATGCCGTTATGTCTTAAAAGAAAAGTGTTTGATCAATGCATCCTTCCAGTGCTTACGTATGGTGCAGAGACGTGGACCTTAACTAAAAGAGACATACAAAGACTGCAGACAACTCAAAGTAGCATGGAGAGGTGCATGCTTGGTATAACCAGGAGAGATAAGAAGAGGAACTCGTGGATCCGAAAAATGACGAGAGTGGAAGACATCATGATCAGAGTTAAATCCCTGAAATGGCAATGGGCTGGACATACTGCCAGAAGGACAGACCATAGATGGACAGCCGAAATTTTAGATTGGATTCCAAGGGACAGGAAAAGACCCAGAAAAAGACCACATGGGAGATGGGTGGATGAAATTCGTAAATATGCGGGAGTGACATGGAGGAGACTGGCACAAGACAGACCGTTGTGGAGGAAACTTGGGGAGACCTTCGTCCAGCAGTGGATTGATAATGGTTGACAATGATGATGATGATGATATGCACGAAACCAAATATAATTCTTACGTTCCTGTAAAATAATTGTACATCCGTTTTGTCTTCTACAACTGAACCTTTAACTCCACTATTCAAGACAGCAAGAAAGTTTTTGCATCAGACTCTGACGTTCAGGCTAGAGGACGACCAGACAAATCTATTATGTTGTCAGTAAATGGTCACCATTAGTCCCGATTCTGTTGATTATCATGTGAGTTTGGAACCTGGAATTGGCCACTGAGATCCCCGGATTTAAAACCGCTGGAATCTCTCAGGTATGCCGTGCAGCAGAACATAGATACATGAATCCTGGAATAATGTCTCGAGTGGAGTTCTGTAGAATGCTGCAATATGCATAATTGGAATTACTTTCGGCCTCTTGTGGAGTAAATGTCTCGGCGTGTACCGGCTGTTATTTGCACTAGAAGAGAACCAACACACAATTAGGCAGATTTCTCTAATGATTTGGGACTTAAGTGTGCAATGCTGTTCCAGATAAAAAGATAATTTTTAAATTCCTACATAGCATAAAGTATTTAAAAAAATGCCATCAAATTTGGTAAAAGGTTTATCATAGCCTTATTTACGCAACTCAGGCTGAAGAACATTATACACTGCTGGACATTTGCTAAGGACGGATCATAAACGGCTATATAGCGCATACAAAAGTAAGTGGGTTTGGATGCCAAGTCAAATAAAATAATGTCAGAATGCCACGACATTACAAGAAAGACAATTTATTGTGCTCTGAAATCCAGAAGGCTTTAGAACGTGTTCAAGTGACAAACAGGCAATTTTGTGAAGAATACCTAAACGTGAAAAAAATGCAATTACCGTCCACACGTCGTGTCATGCTTTGCACAACATTATCAAGCAGCTGTTGGGGTAATTTATCCCATTCCTCTGTCAGTGCACGGATGAGGGTGTCCTTGTTTATTGGAGGGCATTGGCGACCAGCAAGACTCCTCCCCAAAGCATCCCACACATTTTCAATGGGATTCAGATCTGGAGAACGTGCTGGCCATACGAGGCGTTGAATATCCTTGCTCTCAAGACACTAATGGACAGCGACTGTTCGATGACATGTTGCGTTGTCGTCCATGAAAATGAATCTATCACCGACAGCACCACGGAACATGCGAACATGAGGTAGCAGAACATCATTAATGTATCGTTGGCCAGTCATAGTCCCAGTTGGAAGCACATAGAGGGACGTACGGCCATTGATCATGATGCCAGCCCATACCACGACACTACATGTCGGATATCGGTCCCTTTCCTGTATGTTTGCTGGACAATATGCAGTACAACTATCACGCCAGATCAGTTGTCGTCGTCAATCAGACGTTAGACTGTATCTACTCTCATCTGAGAAGAGGACAGCAGACCAGTCGTTATCAGTACAATTGCGATGTTGATGGTACCATTGCAAACGGGCGGTACGGTGACGTCTGGACAATGGGATGCACAGAACAGGACGGCGGGCGTATAGTCCTCCTTCATGCAAACGTCTGGCGACAGTTTTTCGGGAGATCCGCTTGCCAGTAGCAGCCATAAACTGATTTGCTACCTCACTAGCTGTGCTGCGCCGGTGTCTTTTTCTTGATAGCACTATGTACCGGACTTCTGCAGGTGTCGTACTGCGAACACGACCTCCCCCGTGACGTTTGCTGCACTCTCCATTCGTTTGAAATGATTTCCAAAGCCTTGAAACAACACTGTGGCTGACGTCGAACTCCCTGGCAACATCTGTTATTTTTCGCCCTTCTTCAATCTTGCCAATAATACAGCCACGCGTAAAATCATCTAGGTGATGTCGGGAAGACATACTGAAAATTTCAAGTTCGTCAATTGATTATTTCCCTTTAAACTTTGCGTTTGAACAACAACGGTCAATACGCGTCAAATCCTTTATATCTCTTATCAGTGCTATGACGTCACGAACAAGTTCGGCAATCCAAAATTTGCATACGCACAACACGTCTTACTGTATCCCACACTTATGCTAATTTCCACATTTTCCTGCCTTCCATTTTATGGCTGCTATCGTTGCTATTGTCATCCGTCCTTAGCAATTGTCCGGCAGTGTAATTTTATAATAGATTCAGACGTATGCGCAGTGAAATTAGCGAAAATATATCAGAAAATCGTAATTTAAGCGTCTTTGAAAAAGGCACGACATTGAGTGGTATGAAAGCACGTGAGAAAAGGAAAAGCTTCTCGGCTATGCAAGAACAGCTGTGTCGAAGGTGTGAGTCATGGCTTCCGCACAGACAATAAAAAAGTAGGTACACCCTCTCTGTGAGAAGAAGCGACTCGTCGATGTTTGAGGGAAACTTTCCTTGAAGAGGATTTTAAGAGGTAAAAATCGAAATCCATTTAATCAAATAACCATGCGACAGAAGTGTGCTATTGAAAGTAGTATTTCAGCATACACATCCTGTTCCACATTACGATTCATGGGATATAGTCGCAGATCTCTCCTTTCTGTACAACTAACATCTGTTAAAATTGACAAATTCGTCTGCAATGGATACGGTATCATCAAAACATTACTTTCGTCCACTAAAAAACGTTGTTTCTTTCAGTGAAACACAATTTCTACAAATAATTTCCATAGTTGGAACAGATCACTGTATCAACATATGGTATTGTTGGATCCAAGATTCCTAGCTATAACGTAATGAGCCGGAAAGGAGGTGTAACGGTGTGACATAAGTTGCGATGGCGAGTACTTGGTATCTTTATACTTCTAGTACAGCACCTGAATGCCACGTGGTATCTGAACAACTCTGAAGACCAGGGGCAGTCGTACATTTGCATGGTGTTTTTTTGTGTGAAAGGCTACTTCTGGTAGGATAACGGCCAAGCTGCAAAGCTCGCATCGATACACAGTGTTACAGGAACACAATATTTACCTCAGTATGTTAATATGGAACGCACAGCACCCACATTTTATCACAATTAAACACTTTCGTTTTAATATTCGGGACAGGCTTTCGTAATTGAGATATTCTTTTACCGAACGTTTGGCAATTTTCAGACTGCATCACCACCGCCTGGCTAATAATACATTTGAACGAACTCATCTTGTCATTGAATTCATGCCATATGAACTTGAGGCTGTTGTGAAGGTCAATGGTGGCCGAGCTCGTTGTTACATATGTATGCACTACAGTTTATACTGTTATACAGTATATCTGTCGAATGTCTCTCAATAAATCCTACTCAGTATATTTTCTAGTTGCTTGTACTAATTTCTTTAAAAAATATATAATTATTGCAAAGAATGTAATTTATTTTTATATAATACACTTCTGGACAATTGCTAAGGACGGATCATAAACGGCTATATAGCGCATAAAAAAGTAAGTGGGTTTGGATGCCAAATCAAATAAAATAATGTCAGAATGCCAGGACATTACAAGAAAGACAATTTATTGTGCTCTGAAATCCAGAAGGCTTTGGAACGTGTTCAAGGGACAAACAGGCCATTTTGTGCAGAATACGTAAACGTGAAAAAAATGCAATTACCGTCCGCATGCGTTCCGGCGTAAGACGTCAATACGGGATATGGCCACCATGGAGGGCAATGCAAGATTCCACACGTCGTGTCATGCTTTGCACAACATTATCAAGCAGCTGTTGGGGTAATTTATCCCATTCCTCTGTCAGTGCACGGATGAGGGTGTCCTTGGTTTATTGGAAAGCATTGGCGACCAGCAAGACTCCTCCCCAAAGTATCATACACATTTTCAATGGGATTCAGATCTGGAGAACGTGCTGGTCATACGCGTTGAATATCCTCGCTCTCAAGACACTCCTGGACAGCGACTGTTCGATGACATGTTGCGTTGTCGTCCATGAAAATAAATCTATCACCGACAGCATCACGGAACATGCGAACATGAGGTAGCAGAACATCATTAATATATCGTTCGCCAGTCATAGTCCCAGTTGGCAGCACATAGAGGGACGTACGGCCATTGATCATGATGCCAGCCCATACCATGACATTACATGTCGGATATCGGTCCCTTTCCTGTATGTTTGCTGGACAATATGCAGTACCACTATCACGCCAGATCAGTTGTCGTCGACAATCAGATGATAGACTGTATCTACTCTCATCTGAGAAGAGGACAGCAGACCAGTCGTTATCAGTACAATTGCGATGCTGATGGTACCATTGCAAACGGGCGGTACGGTGACGTCTGGACAATGGGATGCACAGAACAGGACGGCGGGCGTATAGTCCTCCTTCATGCAAACGTCTGGCGACAGTTTTTCGGGAGATCCACATGCTAGTAGCAGCCATAAACTGATTTGCTACCTCACTAGCTGTGCTGCGCCGGTGTCTTTTTGTTGATACCACTATGTACCGGACTTCTGCAGGTGTCGTACTGCGAAAACGACCGCCCCCGTGACGTTTGCTGCACTCTCCATTCGTTTGAAATGATTTCCAAGGCCTTGAAACAACACTGTGGCTGACGTCGAACTCCCTGGCAACATCTGTTATTTTTCGCCCTTCTTCAATCTTGCCAATAATACAGCCACGCGTAAAATCATCTAGGTGATGTCGGGAAGACATACTGAAAATTTCAAGTTCGTCAATTGATTATTTCCCTTTAAACTTTGCGTTTGAACAACAACGGTCAATACGCGTCAAATCCTTTATATCTCTTATCAGTGCTATGACGTCACGAACAAGTTCGGCAATCCAAAATTTGCATACGCACAACACGTCTTACTGTATCCCACACTTATGCTAATTTCCACATTTTCCTGCCTTCCATTTTATGGCTGCTATCGTTGCTATTGTCATCCGTCCTTAGCAATTGTCCGGCAGTGTAATTTTATAATAGATTCAGACGTATGCGCAGTGAAATTAGCGAAAATATATCAGAAAATCGTAATTTAAGCGTCTTTGAAAAAGGCACGACATTGAGTGGTATGAAAGCACGTGAGAAAAGGAAAAGCTTCTCGGCTATGCAAGAACAGCTGTGTCGAAGGTGTGAGTCATGGTTTCCGCACAGACAATAAAAAAGTAGGTACACCCTCTCTGTGAGAAGAAGCGACTCGTCGATGTTTGAGGGAAACTTTCCTTGAAGAGGATTTTAAGAGGTAAAAATCGAAATCCATTTAATCAAATAACCATGCGACAGAAGTGTGCTATTGAAAGAAGTATTTCAGCATACACATCCTGTTCCACATTACGATTCATGGGATATAGTCGCAGATCTCTCCTTTCTGTACAACTAACATCTGTTAAAATTGACAAATTCGTCTGCAATGGATACGGTATCATCAAAACATTACTTTCGTCCACTAAAAAACGTTGTTTCTTTCAGTGAAACACAATTTCTACAAATAATTTCCATAGTTGGAACAGATCACTGTATCAACATATGGTATTGTTGGATCCAAGATTCCTAGCTATAACGTAATGAGCCGGAAAGGAGGTGTAACGGTGTGACATAAGTTGCGATGGCGAGTACTTGGTATCTTTATACTTCTAGTACAGCACTTGAATGCCACGTGGTATCTGAACAACTCTGAAGACCAGGGGCAGTCGTACATTTGCATGGTGTTTTTTTGTGTGAAAGGCTACTTCTGGTAGGATAACGGCCAAGCTGCAAAGCTCGCATCGATACACAGTGTTACAGGAACACAATATTTACCTCAGTATGTTAATATGGAACGCACAGCACCCACATTTTATCACAATTAAACACTTTCGTTTTAATATTCGGGTCAGGTTTTCGTAATTGAGATATTCTTTTACCGAACGTTTGGCAATTTTCAGACTGCATCACCACCGCCTGGCTAATAATACATTTGAACGAACTCATCTTGTCATTGAATTCATGCCATATGAACTTGAGGCTGTTGTGAAGGTCAATGGTGGCCGAGCTCGTTGTTACATATGTATGCACTACAGTTTATACTGTTATACAGTATATCTGTCGAATGTCTCTCAATAAATCCTACTCAGTATATTTTCTAGTTGCTTGTACTAATTTCTTTAAAAAATATATAATTATTGCAAAGAATGTAATTTATTTTTATATAATACACTTCTGGACAATTGCTAAGGACGGATCATAAACGGCTATATAGCGCATAAAAAGTAAGTGGGTTTGGATGCCAAATCAAATAAAATAATGTCAGAATGCCAGGACATTACAAGAAAGACAATTTATTGTGCTCTGAAATCCAGAAGGCTTTGGAACGTGTTCAAGGGACAAACAGGCCATTTTGTGCAGAATACGTAAACGTGAAAAAAAATGCAATTACCGTCCGCATGCGTTCCGGCGTAAGACGTCAATACGGGATATGGCCACCATGGAGGGCAATGCAAGATTCCACACGTCGTGTCATGCTTTGCACAACATTATCAAGCAGCTGTTGGGGTAATTTATCCCATTCCTCTGTCAGTGCACGGATGAGGGTGTCCTGGTTTATTGGAAAGCATTGGCGACCAGCAAGACTCCTCCCCAAAGTATCATACACATTTTCAATGGGATTCAGATCTGGAGAACGTGCTGGTCATACGCGTTGAATATCCTCGCTCTCAAGACACTCCTGGACAGCGACTGTTCGATGACATGTTGCGTTGTCGTCCATGAAAATAAATCTATCACCGACAGCACCACGGAACATGCGAACATGAGGTAGCAGAACATCATTAATATATCGTTCGCCAGTCATAGTCCCAGTTGGAAGCACATAGAGGGACGTACGGCCGTTGATCATGATGCCAGCCCATACCATGACATTACATGTCGGATATCGGTCCCTTTCCTGTATGTTTGCTGGACAATATGCAGTACCACTATCACGCCAGATCAGTTGTCGTCGACAATCAGATGATAGACTGTATCTACTCTCATCTGAGAAGAGGACAGCAGACCAGTCGTTATCAGTCCAATTGCGATGTTGATGGCACCATTGCAAACGGGCGGTACGGTGACGTCTGGACAATGGGATGCACAGAACAGGACGGCGAGCGTATAGTCCTCCTTCATGCAAACGTCTGGCGACAGTTTTTCGGGAGATCCGCTTGCCAGTAGCAGCCATAAACTGATTTGCTACCTCACTAGCTGTGCTGCGCCGGTGTCTTTTTGTTGATAGCACTATGTACCGATCTTCTGCAGGTGTCGTACTGCGAACACGACCTCCCCGTGACGTTTGCTACACTCTCCATTCGTTTGAAATGATTTCCAAAGCCTTGAAACAACACTGTGGCTGACGTCGAACTCCCTGGCAACATCTGTTATTTTTTGCGTTTTTTCAATCTTGCCAATAATACGGTCACGCGTAAAATCATCTAGGTGATGTCGGGAAGTCATACTGAAAATTGCAAGTTCGTCAATTGATTATTTCCCTTTAAACTTTGCGTTTGAACAACAACGGTCAATACGCGTCAAATCCTTTATATCTCTTATCAGTGCTATGACGTCACGAACAAGTTCGGCAATCCAAAATTTGCATACGCACAACACGTCTTACTGTATCCCACACTTATGCTAATTTCCACATTTTCCTGCCTTCCATTTTATGGCTGCTATCGTTGCTATTGTCATCCGTCCTTAGCAATTGTCCGGCAGTGTATACTTGCAACGTAATATGTCAAAAGGTTTTCGTCAACATTAGACGAAAGGCAGAATTCAGTAGGCCATGTATGTTATACCTGTTATTTTGTTAGAATGGTGCAAAATTCCCTGAATTTCCTTAGATCTCTAAAGTGCTCGGCTTACCCGTAGCAGTTCAGAAATTTGAAAATCTGCATGGGAAATGGGGTTATTGACATCCCCCATTCATGCTAAAGTTTCATCGAATTCTCGTCCCAGGGAAATGCAAAGGACATCTGTAGCTCCTCCTCTAGTTATGCATCACCCGATTAAGATCAGAACCTCGGAACGATTTCGAAACTCAACAAAACCCTTAGTTCTACCTCAATGAGAAACTAATCTCTCATTCCGACGGTTTCTGTGGGGTGGACCATTATTTTATTTAAACTTAATGTCTTTTTTTCCTTCTTTACTTTTTTTTTTTGGCTTTACGTAATTCCATTTCGAAATTGCTTAGGTGTTTTTTAGGTTCTATCCCTATGTTTTAGAGATAAGCGTTATTTCATTACCTGTGATTTGCTCACGGTTACCGAAAAGTCACAGGTAGCGCCCGCTACTGAAAACCTTGAGTAACAGTGATCGTCCAATAAACGTTTTCCCCTCTGTCATTGCTACCCATCATGCTCTTCGTCATTTTTTCACAGCTCCGTCTTAACTGTTAGTGAGTGAATTCTGTTCCTGTAGCTGTTACTCGTTATCTGCTGTTGCGATTTTGGCAGCTGCCTGCTATTCGTGATTTTTTCACAGCGTTGTTCGTGAGCTCATCGTTCTCGCAGTGAGTGAGGTTCAACTTGTTTTTAATTCGGAGAAAATAGTGAACGTTACTAAGTAAATCGTTTGTAGCTTCATCCAATTCAAGACTGAAAAAAAATGCTGCCTCGTTTCTTTCAAAGTCGTAACATACCATGTTAGGTATAAAAGAACGTGTATTTTTGATAATCTGAATTCAAAATTTCACTAACCGCAAAAAACGTATAAAACAGTTACGCATGTTTCAACTGAAAAAGCAGTAAAAACTACAGGAAAATTTCATAATTAGCACAGAATTACGTAAAAAAATTTAAAACAAGTTTAGCACATTTGGGCAACGGTCTTTGGGCACCCGGAATTCGGGCAGAAATCTTTAGGGACCGTACAAAAATTGCAGTTTATTGGCGCTGTGAGGGGAATTGAATGAACGCTCTCAGTAAGACAAACGACAATTACAATTGAATTTAAAAACAAAATTACAAAGCACAAATTTTGAAGATTTAACAATCCGTTTATTTGTGTTAATATGACAAGGATAATATCCGAACACTTGAAAATTTCGTCGTCCTGGATCGTGATTGCATAGCACATAATCATGAATATGGAGTACATCATATTCATGATGCAATTACACCAGAACTCATACTATGTTCGGAAAAGGACGACAAGGAGGGATTTTTTTATAACGCTGAACTTTTACTTAGGTACTAAATATTTACATAACATTTCAAGTTAATAATGTTTCTGTCTTACTTAATTAGGCACTAAATTACTACGCCTCATTCGTAGGACCTTTTGACAGTCTTTTTTCTACCGATGTCATATTCATAACGTTTACGTATCAAATCAAGGTACTAATATTGTGCTTTTACTTAAGCACTAAATATTATTTCACAGGGTCTAGGCCTTTTTAACCCTTTTTGTTCTATCGATATCACATTCATAACAATTACGTAACAACTCAAGTTGGGTGTAGGAGAACTGACCACAAAAATTTCAAGGGGCCGCATGAAAATTACGTTTTTGACCGCTTCGTGCCCGCGACCGCCCAGAGGTTGGTAATCTGAGTGAAACTAAGTTTCCGTAATTTGGTCTTTTCTTAATTGCAATAATCAATGTAATTTTTATAACAAATCTTTATGATCTACATCTCAACAAAAGATTTCAGGCTTTCAAACTACAAGTCTGCAAATTATCTGAGCGCATGTGCTGACTCAGTAACCTGACGGGGGGGGATAACAAAGTGTAAAATATAAAGCATTTCTGGTCCGATCGGGAGATTTTGAGCTTTTACAAGCTACGTACAACTCGACACATTTATGAGGGCATGTGTCTACTCAGCACACCCTTCGGGGGAGGGGGGAGGGATCAATACAAAAAGTGTAAATAATGAAGAATTTCTCGTCCGATCGGGAGATTCTCCGCATTTACCAGCCACAATCAACAAATTATATGAGCGCATGTGCTGCCTGAGGAAACCTGTCGAGGGGGGAAGATACCAAAAGTGTAAAGTATCAAGAATTTCTCGCCCGATCGGGAGATTTTCAGCATTTACAAGCTACAACTCGACACATATTCTGAGCGCTTTTTTCTACTCTGGAAACCTGTCGGGGGGTGGGGGTTACCAAAAGTAAAAGTATGTAGAATTTCTTATCCGATCGGGATATTTTTGGCATTTGCAAACAACAAATTGACACATTATATGAGGGCATGTGCGTACCCAGCAAACCTGTCGGGGGGGGTTACCAAAATACCAAACGTGTAAAATATGAGGAATTCCTCATCCGAACGGGAGATTTTTAGCATTTACCAGCTACAACTCAACAAACTATCTGAGGTGTGCCTACTCAGAAAACCTGTTGGTTGTGGGCGGGGGGGGTTAATATAAAAAGTGTAAAATATGACACATGCGCTCAGATAATGTGTCGAGTTGTAGCTGGTAAATGCTAAAAATCTCCATATCGGACCAGAAATTATTCATAGTTTACACTATTGGTATTCCCCCTCCCCACGGCAGGTTTGCTGAGGCAGCACATGTCCTCAGAAAATTTGCCGAGTTGTGGCTGGTAAATGCCAAAAATCTCCCGTTCGGACCAGAAATCTCCATATTTTACACTTTGGGTATTACTCCCCTCCCCCCCTCTCCTCGACAGGTTTGCTGAGGCAGCTTTTGGTCTCAGGAATTTTGCCGAGTTGTAGATTATAAATGCCGAAAATCTCCCAATCGGACGATACATTTTTCATATTTTACACTTTTCGTATTCCCCCCCCCCCGACAGGTTTGCTCAGTAGGCACATGCTCTCAGATAATGTGTCGAGTTGTAGTTTGTAAGTGCTGAAAATCTCCCGATCGGACGAGAAATACTTTATTTTTTACACTTTTGGTATTATTTCCTCCCCCCGACAGGTTTGCTGAGTCAGTTCAAGCGCTCAGATAATTTGCAGACTTGTAGTTTGAAAACCCTGAAATCTTTTGTTGAGATGTAAATCATGACCATTTGTTATAAAGAATTACAATAATTATCGCAATTAAGAAAAGACGAAATTACGGAAACTATAAGACTCAGATTACCAACCTCTGCGGGGTCGTAGGCACGGAGCGGTCAAAACGTAATTTTTATACGGCCCCTTGAATTTTTTGAGGCCAGTTCTCCTACGCCCGTATTATGGCCGAGCCGAGATCAACCCACCGTCCCTTTAAATGATTCTGCTATCAGATACTTTATTCGTTCGTTAGTGGTTACTGCTGCACGGATTCACGGAAATGAAATAACAGGTCCTAAACTGTGATGACAATCACAGTTAAAAATTACTGCTACTTTTGAGTAGCAGTCACCGTTAGCGCTGTGATCACAAAGTAACAGTTAAGCTCATCTCTAGAATGAATTACTTATTACTTTTGAAATGTAGGTTCTTAATTTAATAAATATCATGTTTTGGGAGAAATACGGCAACTTGTATATATATATGTGAGTGCAAATCTTTGTAAATATGTACGAGTAGGTGTATAGTGTTGGTGTCACCGCCCTAAAAATGAGATATTCGAATTGAAAACGAAATGAAGCTGACACATGTAAAGAAAACGATAAAAATTTGTAGGAAAATTAAAGCGCAAGTGAAAAAAAAATTAAAACGTTTGTAAATTGAAGGAAGCAAATTAACAAAGGCAACAACGAAAGCAAATAATTAACCCACATGTTTCACGTAGACAAATAAAATATAAAGGAATTCCTTAAAGTAATATTAATTACCATTGGTTCACGAGTGGTACGAAAGAAAGGTGTTATGGTTAGTTACATACAGTCTATTTTGCTAACTCTGAAATGCAACGGTACACTGTTTGGAAAGCTTCGCTCTGAACTGTTATAACTGAGCACCTAATTTCGTTTGAAGTTAATAATATTTAAATACTGACCTTGAGCAGGAGGCAAGGTTTCGTAACGTGGCAGAGGTCATGACGATGTCTTTATTTAAGTCAATGAGATTAGTGTCAGATCTTTCTGTAGGTATAAAACGTGAAACATTAGAAACGGCATTTTATCTTCCTATGCATTTGTAGTGTTGAGTGCTGCACAATGTCTGTCAAACTTAATGTCGGATCTCATGGAGAAACGCAAAGAAGACCCAATAGCGTAGTGGTGTAAGCACTGTTTTCTGATCATTTGTTCGAGATGGGTCAGGGTTAAAATCCCGGGTAAGGCATCAGCGGTGTGTATGTCTTACAGCGCATGCTCATTCCTTTTCCTGGAACTAGTGTCCCTAAATTATAGACGGGAGGCTACTTTATGCACATTTAGTTGCTCATGGTGGTTATTAACCCCGCCAACGCCAATAAAATAAGCAAGAGGAAATCAGTAAAAAGGGTCTTCCCACTGCTACGTTACGCAACTACGAGAATCTATAACCCCCAAGCGGAAAGTACATGTGTGCGAACGAATTGTTGACGCCGACATTCAGAATCAAAGCTATAAGCAATGAAGAATTTAGTTGAAGAAATCAATAAAAATTGCCAATTGAGACCAAAGTACTATCACTCAAATAAAGCTTCAGATCACTGAATAATGAATAGGATATTGTCTCCTTGTAATTAACAGCACAATTAAGGTATTTTTACTACTGTGTATCCAACAGTATTAACTACTCCAAAGAGAAAACATTCTATCAGAATATGAATCCTCTTGAGTCCCATCTGACATTTCGGTGCTTTCCATCAAGTGTTGTGTATTTTCAACGTTTTCATGAGTGGAATATATAAATATGATAGCCTTAAGCCAACTTCAATTATATTTTCTTATCAGAACATGACATATTTACTTGCTTATGAGAAATGCGAAGTAAGATTTGTAACTGTATTGAAAATGCCTTGTGATTTTCCTGAAGAAGTGTCATTCTTGATAAAACAGATCCGTTGCGGAAGTCAATGCCAGGGACAATATTTGTCTCGGTGCGTGAGGAGAGAGCAAGAATATTTTCAGGTATGTCGTTCATGTGATGAATGTATGTAACAGAAGATGAAGTATTTAGCTACATTTCAAATATCTGCTGGTTCTTATACAAAAAATCTGAATATCAGTTACAGTTAGTGCATTGTACGGATTTTGCCTGGTAACTAAATTTATTTGTTAGAATTCTGTAACTACATCATAATATATAATTTATTCTTATCTTCGAAATAGCCCTCCATTCCGTCGCGATTTGATAGCTATAGGAAACAGCTATTTCCGGTTCAAACTTAGACGAATTAATATGTACTATCCATATATACTCCTTATAAACAAACAACAAACTAAACTTTCTCAGACACAGTGGCACAGCGACATATAAAAATGTACTCCAAGGTGAATTTAGATCTAAAATCATTTGCTTCATCTTGGATATGGAAATGCATCCGAAAACACGGAATTTAAATACAAATATATGCGAATTTTTAATTAATTGAATATATTGTAAAACAAAATGTTGCTTGATCAGTCTCTGGGCTTTTTATCATTTAGCGGAAAGCCAAAATACATCTCATTTGAGATTTACTTGGATTATAGACCGATGAGCCATTAAATTATGGTCACCAACCTACTGAGCTCTAGCATCCCCTTTAGCCCGCAAAACAGAGACCCTCGGCAAGGCATAGATTTGATGAGGTGGCAATAGGTATCCTGGGGTATCTGGGGCTATAATATTAAAAGCAGTTCCTCCAGTTCTCTTACATTTCGGGGGGAGGTGGTTTAGCACAAACCCTCTTTTCAAAGTCGAACCACAAATGTTCGATTGGGTTCATGTCAGGTGAATTTGAAGGGCAGGTCATTAACAGAAAGTTACCAGCGTGTTAATTGAACCACTCCTTGACGATTCTGGCAGAGTGGCATGGCGCATTATCCTGTTCGTAATGGCCATCACCAGCAGAGAACACAGTTGCCATCAATGACTGTACTTTGTCTGCAACGATGTTCAGAGAACTGACAGTCGTCAGGGAGTGCTATTGGGGTCTAAAATGTCCTACGAAAACATCGCCCATAACATAGCAGTGAAGAACAGTATTACGTGGTGATAAATACAGGTTCATGTTCGCGTATTTCCAGTTCAATGGTAGGGTATGGGTGTAGTGACAACACGGAGATCGCCTGCTATTGCAGAGTGTAGTTCCCTCTGTAAAGTTTAGTGAAGGTGGAGTTCTTGTATGTGGTGCGTTCAGCTGGTTCCATGAACATGGACCTCTGTTCGGGGTCTCTGCCACCATGAGGACGGTTATCTACATTGACATTCTATATAATCACGCGCTTCCTACACTGTGGCAATTCTACGGGGCAGGCGAATGTTATTACCAGGATAATAATGCACCGGGACATATAGTTGGAGATGTAATGGATGGATATGAAGAGCTCGGTGTGCAGTGACTGATTCGGCGCGCCTTGAATCCTGAAGCTCAATCCCATCGAACACAATTGGGATGAAGTGGAACGACCGCTGAAGTTGAGACCGACGCGTCATAATTCTGTTGCCGAACTCATTGCTCATTTGTAGGCGGAATGGTGACGAATTACACTTGATGTCACCCGGAATTTAGTCGAAAACCGTCTTCAACGGGAATGGGCGGTAATTCCATTGCGTACCTTTAGAGCGTTTCCGGGGCATATTCCATCTTTCAGCAGAACTATGACACACAACATTTCATAGAGACAGCACGTTCTTTCTTCAGGGGAAACAACGTACCTTTTTTCCCGTGGCTCACTGGATCGGCGGTTTATCACCGATAGAAAATCTCTGGTACATTCTCAAACGACAAATGCAGCAGTACTACGGTTCGCCAGCAACTCTTGATGAACTTGGAACGCGAGTCAAGATGGCCTGTGTGGCTATTCCACAGAACACCGTTCACATATTATTTAATTCTACGCCTCAGCCCGTACATCAGGTGATAAAATCCAGATGTGGCCACACCAATTTTACGTCGATGCACCTGGTATTTATGACACCGAGAAGCTAATCATTTGTTGTTTATTGCCTAATGAATATACCCTGTGAAATCAAAGTCGTGAAGCGACTAATTTTAGGTTTACTGTTTTTTATGAACATGAGTGTATAATCTCAATAAGGTACTAAAAATGTCTTCTGCGTGATCAAACGATATCCGATCCATTATCATCCAATAAAAACAAAAACACTCAGATATGTTAATGGCAGAATACAGAAAGGAAATTTACTGCACGGAGACTTGTTTTAAATCTATCCCTCAAGCTGTTTCTAAATATCGGTATTTTATTGAAAGGCCTACTATCAATATAAGGCTTTGTAGTGAATTTTATATTTAATTATCCTCTTCTGCATCTCCTCATTTGTGACGTATGGGTAGAAATTTGAATATATCCTTCGAGAGTTATTCATATAGTTTGGTGAGCGATAGCAGATTGGGCAATGCATATTTGGTACTGCCAGCACGTGTATACACGAGAAAAAGACAATTTCATTACAGAACACATTAAACGTTAAATCACTGATAAAAATGTTGTTATTGTACACTAAATGTTTTTCATAACTTGAATAAAAATCTTTTTGGTTGGCCCAGTATGTCTTTTGTTTTCAAATTACGTGTCACATAGACATTAACTGACGTCAGACTTTCGTTCCTAAGACCAAAGTGACAATTTACACTGTCGTGTTTTTTATAACTTTTAAATGCAAGCGTATTTATTCAACGTTTCAGCGCACATACAGAGCTGCATAGAATTGGAAATGATAATTCCATTGCCCATAGTAGAAGCACTACTGGCTTCCTGGAAACTCAAAATTACACAGAAATGAATAACGTTTGGCAAATAAAGAAAATAACGGAACAAATTCCGAGTTCCTACTTTTTGGAAAACGCAAATTTTAGTTGTGTTTATTTACCCACAAAGAATATGCTTATATACATATTACTATCAAGAATTTTCCCAAAAGCTTGCAGTTTAATATAAAAATATTAAAGTAGACAAAATTATGACGAACATTTTTGGTTAATCCACTACAAAACACTTATTTAACAAACAGCGATTTTCTAGTCGCTCTGAAGCGGATCATAAGCGGAACTTACACAATCAATAAAAACTGGATCACTTCAAAAATCAGAATATTATTGAACGTGTAAAGCGAACCTTACATGATCAATAATACTGCCATTCCTGCACTTCATAACTACGCCGTCATTACTCCATCACTACCCAGTTATTACATTCGCACCTTACAGGATCATTATTCAGCATCTCCTGTATCTTTCTACTAATAAATACTGTGTGAAAACTGATTATTAAGCGTCATTACTTTGCTTCAGTACCAGTCGAGTCGTCACGAAGAGTACACTAATTGTGTCTGAATTAGAGAACAGACGTTCAAAGAAATGCGTGTTTAGCTATGATTTTAGCTTTACGAACGAAACACCTTGTTAAGCGACGGTACTAAATGAAGGAATGGTTAAAACACGTGATAGGTATTTACATGTGGTCTAGTGGAAGGAAATAAGTGCTACAGAATTGGAGGATTACAAAAACTATTTTCGCATGAACGAAGATACATTTAATAAGTTACTACAAATGATTGAACCGTTTTTAAACAGAAAAGACACTGTTCTGCGAAATAGTTTGCCAGTAAATGAGAGATGGGCCTTTACCCTGAGGTGTCTGGCCACTGGGAGAAATTTTGAAGATTGAAGAGAAACTTTGAAGTTTTGAGCTATATTGTCACAAGCTGCGCTAAGATCTGCGATTCTTGAAACCTGCAAAGTGTTGATATACGTGCTGCAATTGTACATGAATTTCGGTCTATACTTTCTCCGTACCTTTTTGGAACAAATAGGTGACTGAAACCCGAAATTGAACTTCCCTGCTGAATGTTATGATGCTCGTGTGCGTGTGAAATTCCAGATTTGGAATTACTAACAGTACAACTAAGTGGAAATCAATTCGCTTCACAAACGCCGCTGACATTAAAAAAATTAATGTAGTAATATGATACAAAATTAAAGCAATAAGTCATGTAAGCCTGTAAAATTGGTAAACAGTGTTACCAATGGATTGCCAACATGTGAGAAATGTGCTTGTGTTTTTTGTTGTTTCCTATGTTTCAGTGAGGTTCCGAATGACATTTTTCTTTAATTATTTTTCTCTTCGATGGCTTCGTTCGCGTGGACTTCGCACTCGGTCTGCTCACTGCCAACGATGGCATAACCTTTATTCACGGCTCTGCTGTTCAAACTGGGTAATGATGGAGTAATGGCGCGCGCGCGCTTGGTTGTGTCCTTTCTCTAGAACCAGTGGTAATACATTATGAGACGCGCGAATGCTTACAAACCACTGAGGTCACTCCGGTGGTCGTGAAACTTTAAATAAAAAAAACGCAATTTATGAGAGCGGGTCGGAAGAAAACATTGTAAAAGTAGTTACGATTTATAGAAATTCATGTTGCCGTCTACTAGGTGGCATGCAATTCAAACTGGTTGAAAAACGATTGGGACACACTCGTTGGTAAAGATTTCATAATTTTTATGCTACAAGGCTTGTGCCGAAAATAATGAAAAAATAGCCATAACTTTTTTATTAACTGAGAGAGGTAGTTCAAACTGTACATGTCGGTTCAGTAACGCTTTGTCTATACAAAAGTGCAATTCAACGTAGTCTCCATCACAAGCGAGGAATTTGCGCCATCGTTGAACGCAACTCTCTAATCCGCTTTGAAAACATTCAGGTGTGGAGTGTGTACCAACTTCTACACAGCCACTTTCATCTCTTCTGTGTCATCAAATCGTAGCTCCCGGAGACTGTTCTTCATCGGACCGAACAGGTGGAAGTCGGAGGACGCCAGATCTAGGCTGGACGGTGGATGGGAAACACCGACAAGCTTAATTTGCTGATCGCCTGATGTGTTCCCTAACATGTGGGTGGTCTCGAAATTTTCTTGATGAATGTAGGTTCTTTGCAGATTCTTTTTCGGTCTCTTTCTCTTTATGGCTTCTCTAAGCTACTTGAGTGTCTCAATATATATCTCGCTGGTCACGGTATGGCCACTCCAGAAAATCAAGAAGAATGACACCTCTGTCATCCCCAAAATCAACCACCATTACTTTCTGTGCTGACAGCTGGCTGCTGAATTACTTAGGCCTTGGTGAAGAGGTACGACGCCATTTCAGCGATCAATGCTTCGCTTGCGGATAGTAAAATTAAGTCCTTGTTTTACAACATGTCCCCAGATCGAAATAAAACGTGTATTCATTGGCTTCAAAGGTTTCCAGCAGATCAGAGCAGACTTCCACCTGTCTCTCATTCAAATCGGGTGTCAACTGCCGAGTCACTTGCTGAGTCAACTGTCGAGTCACTTGCTGAGTCAATTGTCGAGTCACTTGCTGAGTCAACTGTCGAGTCACTTGCTGAGTCAATTGTCGAGTCACTTGCTGAGTCAACTGTCGAGTCACTTGCTGAGTCAACTGTCGAGTCACTTGCTGAGTCAACTGTCGAGTCACTTGCTGAGTCAACTGTCGAGTCACTTGCTGAGTCAACTGCCATGTCATTTTGCACATACTTTCCAAGCCCTCCTACGTCTTCCACCATCTCCTGTATGACATTGTGACCACAGCCATTTGGGTAAAAAGCTCACGGATTGTCGGTCGTCCCCTTCGAGAATCAATTTTTACACTCGCTGACGATTTGTGTCAATGGTCGCAGTTATGGTCTCCCACTGCCTGGTTTTTCTTCTATGCTCGTTTTCCCTTCTTCAATATTCTTCACACATTTGTGCATATTGCTCTTGTCAATGGTATTATATCCGTAAACATTCTGTTGCCTTCTGTGGATGTTCATTCGTCAAGAACTCTATGACGGCACGTTGCTTCTGCTTGGGATGCATTATTTACCTGCAATAAAGAAAAAGGGTTGGTATAGAGGAAGAGTTACTCTACCAACATGTGTAATTTGAACAACCTCTGTCAGTTAATATAAAAAGTGACGAAAAGCTATGCCCACTTTTGCATTACTTTCTGTACAACCCTTGTATATTTCAAGATTCGCCTTACACTAATCGAAATCACCAGAGTAATAAGCAGTTCATGCACTTTTCATTTTATTTTCCGAGGGCACATTCAAAATAGCGTTCTGAAAAGAAAAGTGGATCTCAGAAGAAGTCATAAACGTAGGAGAACCAATTGAACATAAAATTGACCTTTCACCTGACAGGAACGACTTAACTCCAGGTTATCAAAATAGCCTGAAATGAGCTCGAGCGAATACATTCCCTATTAAAGAAATAACCCAGCAAAACACAAGTGTTGGGACACTGCTGGCCACCAGCTGGCAGTGATGGGTTACTCCCGGGTGAAATCTTGCGCTCACGGCCCGGCATCTGCCCGTTGGTTGCAGCGCCGTCAGTTGTCAGCTATTGATGGCCCTGCAGCATTGCCGTGAATTGCAGGCCGCCGAGCAAGTGCCACTAGTGTCCCGTAGCTGGCACGTGAGGTAACCCCAACACCAGGAGGAACCAATGGGACTGCGCATGCGCAGAAGCAACAAGTGCTGTGATTCTCGTGGTACCAGTTAGCTGAAGACGACGCTATCACCATTGTGTTACATTAGTGGATGTTAAGAAAAAAAAGCTATATGTATAGAGGTGAATGAATTTCCTAATAAAATACCACGTCGACGAAGATAACAGATTTAGCCATGAAATACTATTCGGTTGTCGGAAAAGTCATGACGTATTTTGGCACCGGATGGCGGTTGGGCGGTTTTGGAAGTACTAAAGACATGCACAGCTCTGTTTTCGTTATGACATTCGACAAGGACCAGTTCTAGCTGCAGTCTAAACGGAATACTGAGGGGTTTGGTTGATTTGCGGAGATTTTCAGCATATTTTACTTTTTACTTCCGTAAAGGGAAAAACGCGCGTCAGTCTTGTGAAAAGTTGCGTAAAGTGTACGGTGATAATGTTCTACAAGAACGTCAGTGCCAGCGGTGGTTAGCAGAATTCCGTGCTGGTGATTTTGACCTCAACGGTGCTCCTCGGTCCTGGAGGCCCACCGAGATGAATGGCGACCAAATCAAGGCATTGATCGAGTCAAACCCGCGTTACACGACACGAGAGATTACAGACACATTGCATACCTATCATTCAAGCGTTCACGACCACCTGAAGTATCTGGGATACGTAAGCAAGCTCGATGTGTGGGTTCCTCATGAACTCAAAGAAGCTTAATTGCCGGCGCGTATAAACATCTGCGATATGCTCATTGAATGTGAGAAAAACGATCCTATTTTGAAGCGACTGATAACTGGTGACGAAAAGTGGATTGTGTACAAAAACGTGCTGCCAAATGATCTTGGTCCCGACGAGCTGCTTCGCCTCAAACGACATCCAAAGCAGATATTCATCAGCGGAAGGTTCTGGTATCAGTGTGGTGGGAATTTACAGGTGTGTTTTTCGAGCTCCTAACACGGAGCCAAACAATCAATTCGAATGTGTACTGTCAACAATTGAACAGTTTGAACGAGTCCATCATCCAGAAACGTCCAGAACTCGTTCATCGTAAAGGTGTTGTGTTCCATCTCGACAACGCGAGACCACACACAAGTTTGATCACCCGCCAAAAATTATTGGAGCCTGAGTGGGATGTGTTGCCACACCCAGCATACTCGCCTGACCTTGCGCCGTCATTCTTCCACTTGTTTAGCTCTCTTCAACAGTCCTTGCGTGGTATAACGTCCAATTTAGATCAGGCTGTAAATCAGCACCTTTTAAAGTTTTGCGCCACGAAAGACAGGTCCTTCTATGAACGGGGCAATCTGCAGCTCACTGAAAGATGACAACACGTTATCGAACAAAACGGGCATTATATCATTGATTGACCTTTTTTTACGCTTTCCAACCGTAGGTTGAAGAAGCGTATATGCTCCAGCTTTTTCCGTCCGTCTCTCCGTCCGTCCGTCTGTCTGTCGGCACGATAACTCACGTAAAAATGGTTGGATTTCGATAAAAATTTTAGTATGTGGTAGGGGACCACCAGGGGACGAACCCTATTGAAAATGAGTGAAGTGGGATCAAAGGTCACGCCATAAGAGCGGGATCCATTCAATTGCCCTTATGCGTCATAACTTGCGTAAAAATGGTTCGATTTCGATGAAATTTTGGTATGTGGTAAGGAACCACCTGGGAACAAAACCTATTGAAAATGGGTGGAATGGGGTCAAAGGTCAGGACATAAAAGCGGGATCCATTTCATTGACTTTATGCGTCATAACATGCGTAAATATGGTTCGATTTCGATGAAATTTTAGTATGTGGTAGGGAACCACTGGGCACGAACCCTATTGAAAATGGGCGAATGGGGTCAAAGGTCAGGCAGCGCATAAAAGCGGTATTTATTCCATTGTCCTTATGCGTCATAACTTGTGTAAAAATGGTTCGATTTCAATGAAAATTTAGTATTTGGTAAGTAATCACCTGGGGACGAACCCTATTGAAAATGGGCGAAATGGGGTCAAAGGTCAGGGCATAAAAGTGGAATCCATTCCATTACCTTTATGCGTCATAACATGCATAAATATGGTTCGATTTCGATGAAATTTTAGTATGTGGTAGGGAACCACCTGGGCACGAACCCTATTAAAAATGGGCGAAATTGGGTCAAAGGTCAGGCAGGTCATAAGAGCGGGATTTGTTCCATTGCCCTTATGCGTCATAACATGCGTAAAAATGGTTCGATTTCGATGAAATTTTAGTATGTGGTAGGGAGTCACTGGGGACGAACCCTCTTAAAAATGGGCGAAATGGGGTCATAGGTCAAGACACTGGAGTGGGTTCCATTCCATTGCCCTTGTGCATCATAACTTACCAAAAAATGTTTCGATTGCGACAAAACGTTATCATGTTGTTCCCGAGGTATAGTGAACCGGCTCTGTTGAATATCAACGAAATGAGGTCAAAGGTAAGATTTATTCCACAAAAGCAAGATTTATTCCACAGCCATTATTCTCATAACTTGCGTAAAACTGCTTCTATTGCGACAACACTTTAGTATGTTATTCTTGAGGTGTATTGAATTGGTTCTGTTGAATATCATGGAAATGGGGTCAAAGGTCAGGACACAGGAGCGAGATTTATTCCACAGCCATTATCCTCATAACTTGAGTAATAACTTCTGGTATGTTGGAAAGCGTATCATAATCAATGCATTGCATGGTTTTACTAACTTGTTCTTTCTATCAATAAATGACCTTTGCAAAACATGGCTAAAATACATCATGAAATTTAGTACAACCCAATAGTTTACAGCCTTGAAATACACCCACTCCATTCCCATGAATCACAAGACATAATTTATGTGTAGTGTTTCTTTGTAACATACACTAAACCGCTTGAAATAACAGTCCTGGAAAAACATTAAAAAAAAGTTTGTTGGGAAAAAATAATAATACGCGTGCAAAATTTATCAATTATTTAAAAAGAAAAAAAAACAACGCTATGTGGATATAATGTACCCATCCATGGGTTGAACACACAAGCCTGGAGGAATTCGCTTCTGAAAATAACGAGACGTAAAATAAAATATGTTGCCTCTCTAAAACAAATGTAGCTACGAACAGCGGAAAGAAAAGATACAACGTTAAAAATGTAATACAATGCGACATAAACGGGTAAATACATTAATTCGACAATCGCCTTTCAAGACGACAAGGACAGCATAAAACTTTGGAAAGCGCCTTTAAGTTGGTACACTCCTTAAAAATGAGTGAAGTTCCCTTATGGCAAAAAAAAAAAAAAAAAACTATGGTTACGTTGAAAAAATAAATTTATGAATTATATGAAACTGGCATTTATGAAAAATACCTCGTAATATTGTAAAATTAAAGAGAGAGCCATTCGATTACACATTGCGCAGGAAAGGGACTCAGCTTCGAGCTAAAGCTGGGGCGTCTGAAATCAGTCCAGTTAGTACGGCGCGCGCGCTTCCCACGCAGCCAGTCCATGGTTCGTTTCCAACTAGATCCAAACGTGCGTTCTTCCGGACCTGTTGAGAAATGTTCCCCAGCGGAGTGTTTTAATTCAGAAGATTCGTAAGGAGAAAAAAAAAGTAGTTGTCGCTTTAGGAAGCTGCGGTTATCCTTTAAGCAGCCGCACCACCCAGAACCATCTCCTCGCTATGGGGTACAGAAGCCATCGTCCCACGAGGATAGCTCTGCTGACCGCACAGCACAGGGTGCAAAGATTAGCATGGTTGCGGGAATATCGCCACTGGACCCTAGACATGTGGGAAAATGATGCCTGGACTGATGAGTCGAGATTCACGTTGGTATATGCGGGTGGCAGGATACGAGTACGGCGCAAACACATGAAGCGACGGATTCTTCCTGCCAGCAGGGTACTCTTCAAGCTGGTGCGGGTGGCATTCTCGTCTGGGGACTATTTACGTGAACTGAAATGGGAACCCTGGTACGTGTGATATCGTCCCTCACAGGTAAACGTTCCCGGGATATCCCGAACGACCATTTGCTCCCGTTTGTGCGTCTTCAACAACCCACTGGGGACCTCATGCACCGTGCCATCGCTCCTGAATTGTATCCGAATGGTTGGTTGAACACTCCACCAACGTGACCTCACTTTCTTGGCCACCTGACCTCAATCCCATCAAACACATCTGGGATGTCATCGATAGAGATGTTCGAGGCTCTTACCCCACTCCATCAAATCTTCGTGAACTGTGGGAGCTTGTTCAGGGGTCGTGGATCCGTATGGCTTCCCAACGCATCCGTTGTCTTGTCGAGTCGATTCCGAGACGAATCGCCGCCGTCATCAGAACGAAAGGTGGTTCTACACGTTACTAGACAGGTATCTCTAATTCAATTGCGCTTCAGTGTATAGGGAATTACTTCTTTTATTTCTCGTCATTACTTTTCTTATGGGGAGTCCGTTTCCAAACAATTTTCGGTAGAAGGAATTTAACCGAATGAGTTTTCTAGGGAGTCGCAGTAATGGTGGAGTGAATGATTATTCATAACAAGATTAAACCGTTCAGAAGATTCGTTAATTGTGATCAAATCGGGACAGAATAAGCCTGCACAATGTATGTAGCTGAACTGAAAAGAAAATAATTGATCAGAATGCCCATGAAGAACGCTGCCAACACTAAGAAAAAAATTCATTAAACAGCAGCTACACCGTTAGATGTTTTTGTAGTAAATTGCTAAATTTTCGTGGAAGACATGAAAGACGCAAATGAATAGTGCCATAAGTGCATTTTGAGTCATAACGCAATTTGGTCTGAAATACATGCCAAGAAGACACCTCTTCAATCATGACAGAACGTTTTGCGATCGATTCTGACGATTATGGATTGCACTGTAATATAGACAGAGACGCTAAAAGTGGGAATTGAAATATTGGAAACCATAAGTGTAGTGTCTTTGCTTGATGGAACAAAGCTATAAATGGAATTATTAGGCAATGAAAAAAGCGTTGGATTATGTAAAGGATTAAGCGAAGAAGTTGAAGTGGATCTTTAACTTCAGAAAAATATCACCACATGTAGCTGTCCGGTGGAACTTCTCGAATCTCTGAAAAACGAAATGCCTCTTCCAGAAGCAATTTCATATTTTTATTTATTGCTTGTGTCAAGGAATTTATTGCGATCTTTCTAATTACACATGACCGAGTGATTTTCTGTTTCCTCCTCCGAGTTGTTTCGAAGTGTTTATCCACTAAACAAACACTCAGTAAGCTACGTAGAGAAGATTTCTGTTATTTATGTCAATTAGTTCTTCGTTTTGAAAATTAAACTCCTCACCCCACAGTGTAAAGTGCCATTGCATGTTAAATATTTCCCTCTAAGGAAAAACGGCTTAAAAGGCATCACGAAATGTTATTCATTTAGTACCGCCGTTCACAAACTTATCATCTTACTTTGAATTTGAATTTTATTTTGCCATGTTACACTATCAGCATACAATCAAATCGCACACGCAATTTCTGTACCAGAAAAAGATTAATCAAATACTAATCGCACCATATGCAAACATAAAAGAAATACAATACATATATATGTAAGAAATATATTAGTGTAACACATAAATGCAAAAATATGAATAATGATACAACTAACACAAACACATGAACCATCAAAAATGCAAATACAAATACTGTACAATAATAATTTACATATAATGCAAAGTACAAATGAAGTTATAGTACAACCAAAACACGTATGACAATACGAATAGTACTAGGTATATTACAAGCACTTATTCAATCAACTCTAGCGCAATGCAGTAGCAGCACAGTATATATCAACGACTGAAGAAACGCACTCGCCTTAAACCCACATTTGGCGCTCCTTTGCTTATCTGTATTTTCAGTGTTGTCTTCCGGTATATTTTTAGTTCTATTTCTGCTTCCGAATTGATATTACTGAATACACTGATTACACATCCAAATATATGCAGGATAAAATCTTTTATAATCTGAAGAGAATGACAGCTTAGATTATGTCAGCTTCGATTGCAGGGTGTGACGTTGTCAGGTTGGGAGGTGGAAACGTCCACCACTGGGTGCAACAAATCAATTAATTGTGAGGCCCTGACTTTACAGCAAAACTGAATACACTCATGTTCATTGAAAAAGAGCACCAGAAAAGAATTAGGCTACGCCTGTGAGATTTACAGGGTATGTTCATTAGGCAAAACAGAACACATTATTAGAATTTCGGTTTCATACGTACTTACTGCGTCGATGTACCTAAATATCGGTGTAGCCACCTGTGGTTTGTATCCTCAGCTGTACGGGCTGAGGCACCGAATCAAGTAATGCATGAATGGTGTCGTGTGGAATAACCATACAAACTGTATTGACACGCGTCCAAAGTTCATCAAGAGTTAATAGCGAACGTTCGTACCGCTGCATCTGTCCTTTGAGCATGTTACAAAGATTTCTTATGGGTGACACATCGACGTTCTAATCGGCCACGGCCAAAGTGGACGTTGTCTTCCCTAAGGAAGGTACGTGTTGTCGTTGCAACACGCAGTTTGGCATTTCTTGCAGAAATATAGCTGCTCCTGGGACTTCCTTTACGTACGCAGTCGCGAAAGGCAGTAGAGTGTTTTAGAAGTAACTCGCACTCATTATGGTGGTACGCACTCTCACGAGAGGTGATCTGCTTTCTTACAACATAGCACCTCAGGCCATATTGCCTCTTGTTAGTGCAATATGCCTGTTGCGTATACATATATTCCACGCCTCTCCCTACCATCGGAGGGTACGGACTCGGCTATCAATCCTTTTATTTGCAGTTCAGAAATTTCCAATAGCTTGAAATACTCTATTTCCAAAGTCACACGAAGTTCACCAATTAATTTATTTCAATTAACGGTATGTACACCACATGGGCTAAGAGAATTACTTACGTTTCACGGCAAGGAGATCATAAAAGCTCTTCCGATGTCGCTGTGTTCCACGCGCAGGCTTCTGAACTTTCGTCCGATGTGATTCCTGTTCGAATCCCAATTAGGCATGAATGTTAGATATGCCTATCATGACTGGATCTCTCCATTAAGTGGAATCAATGGCCCGAAATTAAGAACGGAGGACTGTTTTCCGCCTTTTCAATTGCTTTCTTTGATCGTAAGACGCTCGAACAGAATCCAAGAGAAAGTAACGACAGCGGTGATATTGAACAAGTGGAAATGACATCGTCATTCGAAAGCGGCGATTTTAAGATTCGTTCAAAAATTGCATCTTCTGGTATTTCCTAGCAAAATTATTAGGACAAGGTTCTTAAAACTAATATGTTTATTTCATTTTACTGGAAATCCCCAGTACAGTTAAAACGCTTATTAAGGTCGCGTGCTTTTCTGTTTGACGACGTATGATTGTCATTCGCAAATAAAAATACCAACCTGCAAAATTCTGTTTGGGTACGTAGATGTACCGTTTCCATATATGTTTCTGATAAATCTTTGAAATGGGTCTTGTCTTTTTGGACCTATTCTGGAATTTGTATCTATAACATCGATTTTACTCGTATTTACTTAGCAGTAGTTTTTTGTAGAAAATTATTTAAAATATATTAATGAATTTCATTGAACTGCTGCAAAATTGAACAATTTCTTTTTTCGTTAAGATGAGAATGAAAATTCGCATTCCGTAAATTTATGGATAGATTGTAGTTCCTTAAGTATAATTTGATGAGCAAAAATTTACATATCTACCTGCATCTACGAAGTTTTATCTGTTAATAAAATTTGGTGAATCATAAAATAAAACACGTCAACCTATTGTATAGTTTTGCACTGTCCTTTCAGTTGTTCACTGTGTGCTTTCTATCAAAGAATTGTGTTGAATTATCGTGCCATATGTCTACTTATAATTGCTCATAACGTAACAATTTATTTTGATAAAAAATATTATTTTTTTTATTAAATTCGTAAAATTGTTTTTCCTGAAAATTATCAAAATTTTCACCTTTTTGCTTCATTTGTCAAATTGATAGATGCACCTACACATATTATGTACGATATGTACGATTTTATTTTGATGGAATGCTATTTTGTGTAATGTTTGGGTTGTCAGGACTATTCAGAAAGATCTGCGCTATTTTGTCCGTTTACGTCTGGCTCGTGTTGGCATAAGTCATTACATATTGGGAGTACATTCATCATTCACGCAATACATTCGTTCGAAAATGACGATATTTTAAAGTTTTTTACTATGCTTATTCTGCAAATCATTTTCTGCGGCTATCCATTACTTCGAACAAAGGTATGCATTAAGAACCCTGAGCTCGATGGAATCGAACTTCTTCCACATCCTGCCTATAGCCCAGACCTTGCCCCAAGTGACTACCACCTGTTTCGGTCGACAGCACATTTCTTCCGCGGCAGAACCTTCCGAAACTGCCATGAGGTGGAAGCCGGGGTCCAGCAGTTTTTCACTTCAAAACCAAAGGAATGATACATAGCGAGAATTCACAATTTGGCAAAAATATTATTTCAGATCATAGAACATAATGACTTGTGTTTTGAAGATTAAATTACATTCGTTTGTACTTTACACATGTCCGAAGTTTTCTTATCCAATGGCTCATTAAATTTAACTCACCCTCTGTATATACAACAGGTGAGGGAATGCAAATGGTTAAAATATCAGTGAAAACGCTCAGGCAGTTTTGGAGCAGATCAACCTGAACTTTCCGGTCTTGGGTGTAAAGTGCTGGCTGAAACCATATGTTACAATCAGTAAAGACGTTATATTGAGCGGAAAGAGTGTTTCTTCTGTTTCACTAAACCCTTCGCCGAAATACACTGGCGGAAAGTAAAAAAAGAACACCAAGAAAGAGACGTCAGATACGAACGAAATTTATACAGCATAATAACGGAATACAGAGAATAACGTGATCAAAACATTTTGGCAAAATACAGCTGTATTTGCTGGTAAACTGAAAAATAACATTTCCATGTAACATGGTTAGTACGAGGTTGAACCGCCATGAACTGCGTCACACTGTGCAATTCTGGCATGGAGTCTGTCGTACAGATGTTGCATGTAAGTTTGAGGTATTGAGTTACAAGCATCCTCAACCTGGACGCGTAAATCAGGGATAGTCGTGGCTGGCCGTGGAGACCGGATATGTCGTTGTCCCAAAAATGCCCACACGTGCTCAATGGGGGACAAATCCGGTGAACGTGCAGGCCATGGAAGATGTCTCACACCCTGAAGTGCATGTTGCGTTGCATGTGCCGTGTGCGTGCGTGCGTTATCTTGCTGGAAAACACCACGATGGACCGACCTTACAAATGGCACAACAACGGGCTGAATGATGTTGTTGATGTAGGAGGTGCTGTTTAACGTACCGGGTACAAACGCTAGTTGTGTGCGGGAGTGATAGCTGATCGCTCCCCAGACCAGGAGACCAGGTGTAGGCCCTGTGTGTCGCTGGCGGATACAAGAAGGGTGGAGACGCTCCCCTGTGCGTCTGCGAACACGCATATGGCCATCGGAGGCTCCCAAGCAGAATCTGCTTTCATCGCTGAACACGAAAGATCGCCATTGTGTTCTCCAGTGAAGACGTTGGAGACACCACTGCAGCCGTTCCTGACGGTGAGCTGGAGTCAGAGGTAAACATGCCAGAGGAACACGTGCACGTAGTCCTGTATCCAGTAGACGGTTGCGGATTGTTCGCACAGTCACCTCAGGTGTAACGGCAGCTCGGATTTGCGTCTAAGAGGATGTTCTGCTTGATAACGCCGCTCTTTTTATGCGTCGATCGGTCCGCTCATCAGTCCGTCTGTGATTCCCGGTTCCACGTCTTCTCGTGTGGGAATGTTCCTCGGACCATCTACGCCACCATCGTACCACCACCGATACTTCCCGTCTAATTCGTTCCGCAATACGACGATACGACCACCCGGCCTCGCGGAGTCCGACTAGACGACCTCGCTCAAAGTCCGATAATTGCTGAAATCGTACACGTCTTGCATGCCCAGGCATTGCAGCTTCTTCGGGGTCTTCGCACATGTCCGTACGCCGACGACTGATTATATTCACTTCGCCGTACTCCTTAAATACCACCGACGATAATTTGCATATTATGACGTGCTGTGGCGTAAGCGCTCCTCGGTCGGTCCCGAAATTAACATCACACTTACGTAAACGTGTCCCCATTAACATATGTAAATTCATAATCGTCCGCCAATTCTTTCTTGGTGTTCTGTTTTCATTTTCCGCCTGTGTAGTTCGCATTATGAACACATGACGGACTTTGAAGGAGGAAGGATTATTGGGATATAAAATCCCGAAATATCTCTCCCTATTATTGCCACTCGCACGTGGAGAAATGCCTGCACAGCAGCGTCAGAGGACAGATGAGGGTCGCACGCACATATATCTGGAATATGCACCGAAAAATCACACTACTGTACGGAATGATGGAAATCAATACTACATGACAGTGATAGATCGCACAGCGACATTCACGGTATTAGCGCCACAGTGGAGTTCTGTCACTTGACTAGCTTTGTTCTCCACCACAGTTTGACTTCGTCTGCATAATCGAGTACTAATATCTAGCAGCCCATTGGTGCGCATGCTTTTGACCCTGAACCACAGGCACCTCAGGCCGCAATGGGGCCTCGAACACGGAGATTGGCACGCAGATTGCCAACAGGTAGTGCTTTCTGACGAGCCACGATTCAACCTGATAGACCATGATGGTCGCATGTGTCGAAGATATCTTAATGAAAGGCAGTTTGTAGCGTCAAAACGGCTCAACACCAAGCGACGTCTTTTGGGGCAATATGAGTTCCAATTCGCGATCTCTCCTGATAACACTTGAGGGAACTTTTAACAGCCAGCAATACGTCAGTAACATTTTTGAAAAAGATATGATACCCGTCCATCAGAGATGTCCAGCGGTTGTATTCCAGCAGGACAATGATCCGCCACATGTGCCAGAAATATCCAACTCCTGTTCCATGTACAGCATATAATGCTTCTTCCCAGCCTGCACGTTCGCCCGATATATTCCCCAACGAAGGTGGCTGGGGCATTGTAGAAAAGCGACTGGCCCGGTAAGTGTATCTGCCTGTCAACACAAATGAACTCTGGTCTCACATAGAAACAAGCTGGAGCCTATTTACCAGAACGACATCGAACACCTCTTCCATTTAATACCACGCGGTGTAGAGGTTGCTATTTTCGCTCGAGTTGGCTTCACACGACACTGAGTTCTGAAGCAAAAGGACCTGGTATAGCACTGCAAATTTATTAGTTATCCCATGTAACATGACGAATCCGTACGAGAGCTTTTGTTTTAATAGCGTGGTTATTTCTTGTTTTTTCTATTTTTACAAACATTAGTTTATACATTCTAAAATGATGGTGATCTTGTTTACTCTTAATTTCGTGCCCGATCCCGATGTTTTTGTTGAACCTTAAAATTTTTGCACCTAGATGAGGTATGCAATTTATCGTGTCACTCGGAATTTTTCTTCACAAGAATTATTAGCAGAACTACTGGTACAAGTCTCTAAAAGCATTACAATAAATAAGCGATTTCTTCACATGGTGCAAATATCACAAAAATACATGAAACAGTTCTCTATGATACAACAGAAAGTTACTAATAAATTCTGTAAAAAAATTTATCAGGGAACTACGAGTACTAATGTTTGATCTTACAATGTAGGTTAACCTCATGTGTGCTGTAAATAGTGTGTGCACAAACGCTCGACCCAATCGTGTCACAGTAACATAACTTGCATAACCTCAACCGTATGAGCATTACGGAGAAGCCGTGGCATATAAGAAATAAATCTGCCACCAAGAAAATTTTGACGGACGGAACGACGATTGTGTTTAGATGCTGAAAATTATCTCTGAGCCAGATTAAATCCGTGTTTCCAAATATGGAATGCACTCGGGCGAAGGTCGAGCGGTAGGTTCTGGCTTCGAGCAATGTACTTGTGCTTATATTTTCTGACATGCTATGCCGAGAAAAAGAATATCCAAGCACTGGAGAAATATTGATGTATCATAGCAGCCGCAGTTCTGTCAATAAGGAAATCTTCCGTTGTGATATGCTTCTTCCGGAATACCTGTGCTATTCTGGGTGCGCGAATGTTAGAAAAATAATTTGTCTGTTAGCCTGCATGTTTGCCTAAAGGAAATTAGTCACGTTTCCAGTCTAGGGAAAGCTGCCTTCGCCATTCACATTGAAGGTGGCAATTAGAAACATTATAAATGCGATGGTTTCAAGAAACGGTCCTAGAGTGGGAAAAGAAGCTCAATTGGATATTATCTACATCCCTCAGGAACCACGTAAAATACCTATAGACCCTAACGATTTTACACAATCTGCTTCCAGACAAGGTGATGAAATGTAAGTGATGCTGCTTTTAGCACCTAAAGGTTGCCCACAAGTGTCTTACCAGCAGATCTCTCGAATCATCTACGGCGGTAACGGCACGCACTCAGGGAAGTGAGAAATATTTTGATGCTCAAAGAGCTCGGGTGAAAGGAAGGAATCCATTAATATGTGTATGACTTCTAAAAATAGAACGGAAATTACATAAATTTAGAACGGACATTTCTAAAGCCTTAATCTGTAACTCCCTTTACTCTATCTGGTATATTAATAACAAGTCCACCATGATCGAAATGTGAGTTCATTTTCAAATCTAGACTAACACTGCCCGCATTGATCAAAGTATCAGTAGTGCTAACAATACTTACGCTGTGGAAGTGATTCAGGATTCAGTGTTCATCAATGTGTATTCAACAGTTTAACGAATTTCTGAAACCACTTGTTCCGTGTTAATCAGGAGAATACGGTATTTGACGATTACTGTCTCCATGCAAATTTCATTACACCAAAAGAAGTAATTTGAATTTTCTTCGTTCATGACGTCTGCGCCTTAATTTATTACCGCGACTTCGTAGCTAAATTATCATATTCATACACGAAATTCGTCGACGCTAAAATGCGTTATATATTTTTCGCATGGCAATCTACGGAAGCTGGTACAAGTATATTCGTAAAATATTCAAAGAACATAAAATGCCTATAGTGACCCAGGCTTTTTGTGAGCCGTCAAATTCAATATGTTTATATATATGGTTTCATTATTTAGGTTCTTCATTAAAAATAGAATTTTAAACTTTAGACAGTGAGTTGACTGAATATTGGAATGCATATCTACACATTTCGTTTGAATGAGAGCAGTCATATAGCATGTCACTGAGTCTCATTAAGTCACCAAAGCGTTTAAGAGGTATCCCTTCCAATGCTTGTTGCACCGGTGTCTTAAATTCCATCGCATTCCTGGGTGCGGTATCCTAAGCTCCAAAAACATTTTCACAGAATCTCAAAGATTTTCCACAGCCTTCCTTTCTGGTAAATCGGGAAACAATTTCAAAGTAGGAACTCATTCGGTAGGTAATTTTAATCATGTTGGAGTCACCACGACTGTCTAGGGAGGCTCATTCTTCTACTGGAGGAGTTTATTGACCTGTGGGTGCATTACGACTGAACGAATGAAGATAACCTACAGATATGAACATGAAGTTATGGCATTTCAGGTATGAATCTAGACTTGTAAAAGTTTCCAAAACGTAGCAGGTGAAGATAACTCAGACCATAAGCCAGCCTCCATCAGGCTTTAAGACCCGTATCCCTGCTTCCAAAATTTCATCTAATTCCAGACCATCCAGCAAACCTCGAAGGGGATCTTGTAGGAAATCACCTTCTTACTCATTAAATGAAGAGCTTGACCCGGGAACAATTCGTTAGCTCAAGAAAATTATTTCCATCGGAAACAGACGTTAATCGCCTCTTTGGCCCAATGATTCTGTGAACTTCGGGTCCCAGAGAAAGGTACGACGCGTTAATATTTTTTTTTAATTTCCTATTAACTAAAATTTATCTCCGTTCAAAACTGGTTAGCCGGACATGGTCGCGTTTTTTTGTCTTTCCCACTGAGACATTATGGGCTTCAAATTATTGCGCAAAGAGCTTCATGCTAATGCTATCGTAGCAAGCTAACATAAAAATTTTATTATGTATGGGGATTTGAGGACGCGCTTATTTAGATTTTTACTAATTTTAATTATTCCGTTTCTTAAAGTCCAGTTCGTTCCAGTGTGGGAAAGAAAAGCTCAAAATTCTGTAGGAACGTAAGAACCTTCATCCACAAATTTGAAGTTTCACAACTGAAATTGCATTTAGTCTATGAGATGCAACACCTCTAATTACATCTAGTCCAGGAGATGTATAACAGCCATTATTACTTCTAGTCAATGAGATATGAAACTGAGACCTGAAAAACCTTTATCAAGAAAAAAATCAAGAGAGCACTTGTAACTTATTTTTAAAATTTTAGGTCATGCTTCATTTACATGTCAATATCTGGACAAATGCCTCCCGCCATTCATTTAGCAGTAAACGTTTGTCATAGAATCTGTAGTACTCATGACACATCCTAAACTCACATTTTACTAAAATACGTATTTTTAAGAAGAAATTGCCGCCCCGGTGGCTCAGTGGTCTAAGCGATGGCCTCTGATCATTCGTCCGTAAGGGGTGCGGGTTCGAATCCCGGTGAGGCATGGATGTTGTGTTTGTCTTAATGCACTGGCTCTCTCCCTTCCCCGGAACCAGTGACCCTAAATTAGGGACGGGCGACAGCTTATAGCCCGTTGAGTTGCTCACGGTGGTCGTTAAACCTCCAATCAAAAAAAAAAAAAAGAAGAAATTACTAAAAATATTAGATATATGCGAAGTAGTGTTTTGCCTAACAAGGAGGTTTTTTTACGCATAGTGAATGAATCATCTCCATAACCATTTTCTTTTGGAAATTCACAGAGTTCCATTTACCTTGGGAATCTACAAATATATTTCCTATTTCCTAGGTTCTTCGAGGCTCTCGTGAAAGGTATATCACAAATTATGCAAATGCCTGTGAGCTACTTTCGCATTAACGGGAATGCTCCACCGAAAGTGTGGGTACATGTAGCCATTACCTACAGTTTTCCAAACAGCGTTCTATTACAGGAATGATGGGTAAGACACGTGATTTTAATATTCTGACAGAGGGCAGACTGTCGGTGACAGCAGGATGGGCGACATCATCTCGGATGATGATAACACACTGGTTTGTTTCCATCCTACAGTTTCCGGATATTTTCTGAAATACTGAAATTCTGTAAAAATTACATGCTCCCGAATGAACTGCAGATATATACCAGCCTTGACAGCTCGGGGTGCGTCTCATTTCCCCCTCATTGTTCGAATTGATAGACTTGAGACAATAACACAAATCAGAGCCTACTTGAGGATGCAATAAAGTCGCCGTATTACTGCAAGGACAGTAAAATGTAATCCTAAACATCTACTAATCGGAACCGCTAATTCTCAAGAATCTCACTTGCACACCTAATTTTATGATAATCTTTAATGTTCTTTAGATTATATAATAATCTAAAGAACATTAAAGATAATGTTCTTTAGATTATTTTTTCATGTATGCCGATTTCTCAAAATTTACCTGCATGGGTTGGTTACACTTGCGTTTTGATTGCATAACTTGCATAAAAAGTTTATTTTAAACAGCGTTTAGAAAACAATACTTTTCCTTCAATAGCATACATTTCTTCCCACTTTGACAGTATTTAGTAAAAATAAATGCAGACTTTTAGTTCGTAAAATATAGCTTTCTACAATTATTCCTAACTTGCCAAACATTCTGGTTAAATTTCCTTCATTTGAAGTTAGGAAATTATTTGTAGATAATAAACCACGAAAAGCAGAGTTTTGTTTTCCGCAGTTCAGGATTTTGCTGAACACTTTGGCGTAACGTTTCGTGTTTTCGACATGCGATCGTAGACGATTCGCAGGTTAAACCTAGTTTTTCGTCAGCAAAGGTTTAGAATATCTTTTGTTATGATAGATGGGACATTTATACTTTGTATTAACATGGCAGTAAGTGCAGAAGTTCAAACTAAAAAAAACAAGAAAGATGACACCGAATTTTCAGGTGTAATGAGCACATCTTTTGAATTGTTTGGCTGCGATTTAAATTTATCAAAGCTATTAAAAGTCCATGGAACCTGTATGGGAAATAGTAGTATATGACCAAAAAGGAAGTTTTTAAATCGGGTACTAATCCCTCAGGTAAACGGATCGTGATCTTACTCCCTCTGGTTGCGGACTTGTGCACTAAAAGATTGAATTAATATGAGAAGCATTTCGCAGCGGAAATGCTCTCCAACAAAGAAATAATCTTTAAATCGGACACTTAGAAGCAGCGGTATCATTAAATGTAAGATATGCTTCTACGATCTCTGGTGGGAAAAACATGCATTATTTTAAGAAAAGTATTCTCAAAATGTTTTCGAGGTGAGATGTATCGATCCAAGAAACAATTTTGTTCGTCGAGTTTTCAGGAGTTCAGATTTTGCTGTAATTATATCGGAACAGAAGTTAACCTTATGCTCCCTGGTGGTTAAACGATTTTGTACCAAACTTTAGAAATTATACGAAAAACACTTCCCATCAGGAGCTGTATGCGATAGAGGATGAGGTTTTCAAGTCGGATTTTCAGAACCAGAAATATCAGGGAAAACACAATTTACCTTATCGCCCTCTAGCGGAAAGTCTATGAATTACTTGAAAATTTTGAAATTATATGAAAAACATTTCGCACCGGAACCGATATCCAACAAAGAAGAATTTTTTTAATCAGACACTCAGAAGTAGAGATATTGCCAACAATACGATATATGCCTACGCCCCTAGTAGAGAAACCAAGCATTATTTAAGAAGAAAATATTCCGGGAAGCTTTATCGACGTGACTAGTATCGGTCCACAAAGGAATTTATTTTTAATCGAGATTTTAGAAGCTCAAATGTTTCTGCAAATACATCAGAAGCAGAAATTATTACTTAGGGACCTTAGTAGCCAAACAATTCTTTAATAAAAATTAGAAATTACATGCGAAAGATTTCCCATCAGGAGGTGTATCTTACGAAGCTAGAATTTTTTCAAGTTGGAGTTTTCGAAGCAGAGATATCGGGGAAAATGCAATTCACTTTTGTTCCCTGTAGCAGAAAATCTATTCGTAACTAGAAAAAGTGACATTTACATAAATACTATTCCACATAAATGGAATTGATAGGTAATAGAATTTTCCTTCTCTAATCTGTAATACCAAAAATATTTGGAATAAAATATATTTTGAATTCGATATTATCTGCTTTTACGCCCTATAGCGGCGAAATTTTACATCGTGAAAAAATGAATTAAAGGATTATTACTTGCGTATTTAAAGCTTCCCAAAGCAAAAATATTTTTTCAAATCTAACTTATAGTTGCAGTGATATGGTGTCAAAAGACAGATCGACAGACGGACAAACTGATAACATAAGCACGATCTATTTTTACAAAGGACGTGCTAAAAATCAAGGGGTCACAGGAGCTAACCTACCGCACGCCTACTATGACTATTTCATAGCAATATTTCACTAGTTCTGCGTACTTAAAGTATTCAGCGAAGAGCAGTTGACATAGCACCTACATTGTAAGTTGAAGCACAGTTGCTTCTGTGCCGCTTTGACTTTTTTAAGGTATAATTTTTTTAAAAATAAACCAAAAAAATGTTTTACAGGAGATTAATACTTTGGTATATACATACATAGGGATGCAAAATGAAGGAGTGTTTGAGAGCTTGAGAGGGAGGGATAAGTAGCGAATATATAGTACCAATCCCTAAAGCACTAGAAGAGGATAGGGCAATTTCATGTGCGAACTTATATGTTGGACATTATTCTTCAAATCATTTTCAAGACAACAGATATCTCATCCTTGTTTTGTGGCTGATAAAAGCTATTAAGGTATTTGCTTCAGCCACGTCATGTAACTCAAATTCGATTGGAAATATTCGATTTCGAATTAAAAAAACAAAAGATTCAGTAAATTTTAAAAAATAAGGTTTATTTATAATTTTTCTTTAACGGAGCTGTTAAATTAGACCTGTTTAATGATCATTTATTAGCATTAAGTGATTGATAAGCCGCTACAATCTGTTCTCAATCCTAGGAATAGGTTGGTGCCCTAAGATTAAGTAATCCTTTTCGCAGTTTTATATTGTAGTTTTAAAAATATTATTGGCCACTGAAGAAAACGCAAGGAATCGCTAGTCCTTTATCTAGAGCCAATGAAGTTGTAAGAGCTGTAGGCCCATTTTCTTGCGGTATTCTTGATATCTGCACGGTCTAGTCTGACGGCAGATTAACAGAATATCAAGTTTTTAGTATTTATGACCGTTTGCCCAGATGCGTGGCTTATAGCATTTATATTTTAATTCAAGATTTGATATTAATAATTATACTCCTCATCATATGGCTTTTTCTTAGTTTTTGAACAATGTGTTTTCAAACTGGTTCCAAAACTCGTATGAAGTTCTTATGGAAATCAAGAAATATATCGAAACGAACAAAAAATGTGAAGAGCATGATAAAATTCAACTTTATATAGACAAATTCTATTTTAAAACATTCAAAATTACTGAAGTGCTTCTGATTTTCTACAGTGACGGACAGAATAATTGATGACACATATTTTCCATGACACATGTGGCAAGTCTGAGATCGTTGATCAGTTCATTTAACTCTTTCTATGAAGACAAAAGAATTACGGTGGCAAAGAAAGAAAAGCAGTGATAGTGTAAGGAACTACAATTTATTGCAAAATAGGCATTACGGTTCGCACAAATTTCTGTTCTGTGAACTTGACTTATAAAATTCCATAGCATTAGCAGCACTGTTATAAAATAATTTTTACTTTACTTTAAAAATCGCATATATATATAATTTATTGAAATAATTTCGTATTTTAAATCATCTGTCGCATATAGATATAAAAAAATGATGTGTTTTATACAAGATTAATCGAAATAACCTCAATTTGAGTTTCTGTCTAACGGATTTTAAAATGTAAAGAAAATTTCATGTGTGCCTCATTTTAGTTCACGGCTCGTCTCTTTAGAATCAACAGTTCTTTACCAGAAAGGTCTTTCTTTTGATAAATGCTTTCCAATATTTTTCTGAATTTCATGTGTTCAGAATGTGGTACACTAAATGGTTTCATTTAAAGAAATCTGGTAAAAGAAATTACGACTGCGTACCCTATTAACGCGCCATTTCGCAAAGGGTTTGATTCTGCTCGACACAAGTAAAAAGCATTCATTTGGAAATTTTAGTTTTGTTGAGTCAGTATATTTTAGTAGTACACTTTAGTTGGTCAGTATATTTAGTTGGGTCAGTATATATTTTAATCTGGCAGATCTCAGAAATACGGTGCTGAATCTTATTTCAGGATACATTTAACTTATTACGATTAACATGAGTATTCATTGTTTTATCCAGAAAATTTATTTCAAAATTTCATTTGCAGTATCTTTAAATTGTTACGCATGTATACTATGTGACACCACTCTTACAAACTATTCAAAATATGTTTTTGGATGAAAGTCTACCGACTTCTCCTTCACAAATGTCTGGTACGCTGAATCCTGTGATATATTTATTCTGAAATACCTTCAAATTCACGCGTCCTATCTCTCAAAACTTCTAAAAAAGAAAAGGGTAGTTTGAATCGACAGAATGTCTGATTTTTTAACTTCCAATGGTTTGTGACGCTCTATTGCGCCCTCTGCAGTGAAAAACGTTCTACCGGGGAACATAATTTTCTGGTTGCAATTCTTATGGGTGTCGCTAACCTTTTTGCTCTATATCAGGCATTGTGCGTGTTTCGTAGCTTCATTTTATTGTCCTTTGTATCTCATTATTTCCCCCTAATTACGGACCCTGATTCAAGAGACCGCCCGCTAGTGTTGTTTCTCTTGCTCTTGCTCATGGTTGAGAATTTCAAATCGAACTTGGCAATTAAATTTCAACACACACAAAATATCCGATAGAACCCTGACGCACATTTTGAATAGCGATTTTGCCCGTGTTCACCAGAGTCATTTACCATACAAGTATAAAAATGACTCTCATCGCTTGGGAAAGATCCCAGATATGTACGATGAGCAACTTACGCCATACGACAGATATTAGTGTCTTTCAACTTGGTACGATCATATGATGCTATCTTAGAAACAAGTCTGTTCGATTTTTCCCTGCTACAGCGGCATGTTCATATGTCAGTAACGTTGCTTTTAAATATAAAAACCTAGGAGCCACAACAGAGCAATCGTGATCCGGTAAGCAACGTTTAGTGACAAAACATACTTGGGAGTGCTGAAGCGGGTTGTTGAACCAAGTCGCCTGTCTTCGGTAAAAACATTCATCACCAAGATTCAAACTCCCCTCCAAGAAGCACCAGCACCATGACGGTTTGTGAGTACCAAGACGGAATGGGTTTCCATAGCAGAAAAAGCCACACACGAGCTATCAGAACGATAGAAAGAGAGCTTTGGTTGTAGTAGTTAAAACTTCACGCTGTGAGACTATACAGTTGTTGAAAAGACAAACAAAAGTAAGCGTTGGTTCTAGTAATGAAAACGTATTTATTTGAAACGATCGAGGGCGGTAGATGGCACACTACACGAAAATAGAATATCCCTATATTATTCCATTAGCTCCCATGAAATTTACGGGCCATAGGAAAAAAAACTACAACAGGTTTCAGCCAATATATTCGTTTATCTGATGTATTTATCGCACGTTTTACTTTCAAAATGGAATGCGATAAGCTGCGTGGAGTGAGTTTTTATTCCAAAATTCGTGATACTATAGGATATTTTTTTAAATGCTAGGAAAAATTTCTAGCTGTCACAAGAACTTGAAAGAAATCGCATTATTTTGATTAATATTAAACTAGGCGCTATCTGCTAGACTTTTAGGAAAATGACCGCCGTAACTTAAATTTAAAGGGTGGAATCTTAATTGCCCTCAATATATTAGGACACAAACGATGTAATCTTGAATGATATGCAGGACAAATCAAACTAGTCTAACATATCTACTCAACGTTACAAATAAAATATTCCTTCATGCTGAGACGCAGTTTCATCTCATTTTTTAAAGCTTTTCTTGGAAGCTGAAATATGTCCAGTATAAGCCACGTTTCTATTGAAACAATGGACAAATATCTTTGAAAGTTCATTCTAATAGGTCAAAAGGGAATATCATGATATGTAATAGAAGCAGCTAAAAATGCTATTTAGTAATAAGATATAAAAATAAAATCCATAAGCTGTGAAAGTTAATCTGGTTCCACCTAAGATCTCTCTCTGTCTACGTTTCCAATGATGAAACTTCCTTGCTTATTTTCTTCGCAATTAATATATCCCAAAGATGAAAACTTGAACATCAAACAAGCTAATTTTGAGTTATTGTATGAGATACTTAATACTTGTTAAAGCAAAACCATAATTAAGCAATCCAACATTTGTTTGTCTACTGACGTCATCAATGTACAGGTCGCCCCATCTATTCAGAGGTCTGAAAATTACTCAAAGAAAAAATATTGATACTTAATATAATTGTGGTTTCGTTTTTGCAAGAATTATGTATTCCATGCTGTAATTTAAAGTTAGTTCTATCGATGTGCAAACTTTCATCCTTGGAAATACATTAACTGCGAAGAAAATATGTAAAGAAGTTTTACCATTGGAAACATAAGGCAGATATTTTAGGTGGAAGCACCTTAACAATGTATTGTATAAACTCTGAGACTAGTTGTCAGCAGCAAGAATACCAGTCACAAACTGTCTCAGTGAATGTGGTAACATTGCCATGTGAGGTTTCTTCAATCACCTCATCCTAAGACAATTCTTTGTAGAAATAATACATCAGAATTGGCAATCTATCAATAGAAGTCTGAGCATACAAAAACCATGTACCAAGTTTACGGGAAGAGTACTGCTCATTCCCTGAAACGCGCTTCTTTCGACACTTGAATTGTCCTAAACGACGAGACGCATTAGCACGTACAGTCATGAGATGGGCCTCAGAACATCTTTTAGAGGTGGAAAACAAATCCTATCCTTCACATCAGGAAATAGATGTTTCCTCATCCTTCCCAATTTCACGAAAACACCTTTTCCAATTACACATATCACAGCAGCACAGATTGAGAAATAAGTTACTTAACACAGGACCACAGATCGAGAAATAACGTACGTAAATGCCAAATAATGGGGATAGGTGCAGAAATATAGTATTTGTATAGAACAGGAAAGAATTTTACCGAAGTATTTACCTGGGAGTACGATGGTTTGGAAGAGTACATGCGGTAGACCTATTACGACGGTGCCGCGAAGACTTCAATTTGTAGTCCGGCGAATGGAAGCTTCGTTAAGAAAGGCAAGTAATGGCAAAAGAATACAACAGGAAGCTGTTGAGCAGTACGTAGTCATCGAAGCGTCTGTTTAACGCAGCATTGTAATATTTTTCAATAGTGTTATTGCCGTTTTCCAAAGTCGTCAGTCTGAATACTTCATTTCGGATTTCGTCAGGGCTTAAAATTTCATTACCCAACGCAATACGACAAGAACGTCTTGGCCTCCCTGCTATATTGCGATTTCTGAATTGAACACACTCCTTTATTCTTAAAAATGTCCGTTGTAGAACGAAAAAATGTGAGCTACGGTGTACGGAATAACAGCACAACTACAAGTGAAGTGGTTGAAAAAATCACCTATTCCTGTACATCTTTGAAACCATAACCAAAGCTTGGAGTATAAGCAGAAAAATTCAACACTTCTATCGTACATTTAAACATTTACATTCATAATTTCTTTCCATGCGGAGACATTGTCAAACTAATAATAACGACATTCCGCACATTTCTGTCTCAAAAATGAAAAAAACAGTTTTGAACTACTTCCACTTGCGCAGGATTACATCACGCATCATACTCTTCCGAAGAATACACCCCACTCATATTGTATTCTTCCGCGATTCACTACGAAATCCTCCCTTTCGACGCATGGAAGTTTCATGTCGGCGACTTTAGCATAGCTTAACCCTCCCGCACTAAATACTGAGCACCATCTTACTCTCAGGTAAAAATTTCGGTAAAATTATTTCACGTTCTCTTAAATTACTGTATTTCTGCACCTTTCCCTATTATTTTGCTGAAAGAGAAAATCGTACTTCGCACATTCCCCACACAATGATAATTTTTCCGAGGAAATAATTTAGGGCACTAAAATACACATTTGTCTGAATTTCTATTTTACTGCTAGAAATACACTTTTGATTCCACCAATTGCCAGAAACGTTCATGAAACGTCTCTATACATGGAAGGAAATCCTAAATCAATCAAATTGTTTCTTTAACAAAGACCAAAATTTGCTATTAGGTACTGAAAAGTACCGTTGTTCCATCTTGTGCCGCCACCCACGTGCACATTAATTTAAATAATATTAAAGAAACCTTTCCGCAATAATTTAGCCGAGTGTAGAGTGCCAAGAAGGACGAATTTCGGAAAATATGTACTTTAACGTCCTAAATTATTTAGTCGGAAAAAGTTCACTGTGTGGGGAAAGTGCGACGTACAATTTTTTAAGCATGCGAAATCAAGGGTAAAGTTGCAGAAATATAGTAATTTAAAAGAATGTGAAATAATTTTACCGAAGTATGTACCTGTGAGTAGGACGGTGTTCAGCAGTTGGTGCGAGATGCTTAAGCGATGTTAACGGCAACGGCGTGAAGCTTCCGTGCCTCTAAAGGGAGCAGGAGTTCATGGTGAATGTGCTGAAGAATAAAATAAGAGCGAGGTGTATTCTTCAGAAGAGTGTGATGTGTGCTTTAGTCCGGCGCAAGTGGAAGTAATTCAAAACTGTTTTCTTAATTTTTGAGAAAGAAATGCGTGGAATGTCATTATTAGTTTCACAATGTCTCCGAATTGAATGAAATGAAGGTGTGTAAATGTTGTCATGTACGACAGAAGTGTTGAATAAGAACTTTTGGTTCCGGTTGAACTCCAAGTTTAAGTTGTGGTTTCAAAGATGTACAATGATAGTTGATTTCTTCAAGCACTTAAGTGTAGTTGTGCTCTTATTCCGAACAGCGTAGCTAATAATTTTTGCATCCTGAAACAGATATTTTTGAAAATAAACGCGTTTCTTCAATTTAGAAATTGTAGTATGTCAGGGAGGCCAAGAACTTCAATTTTGAGCCCTGACGAAATCTGAAATCAAGTATGGAGACTTACGACTTTCTAAGAAGCCACTCACACTGTTAGAAATGCTTTTAACACCACTTACAATGCTGCGTAGGGCGGACCTATTTCGTTCAGCGTATTCCTACAAGACGCTTATATGACTGCGTACTGCGAGACCGCTTCCTTTTCTATTCTCCCGCCCGTTACTTGCCCTTCTGAAAGAAGATTTCATTCACCGGACTCCACCTTCACCCATTCGTCCTACGCCTACCACACGTATACTCCCAAACCATCGTACTCCCAGGTAAATACTTCCGAAATTTATTTCCTTTTATCTGAAAATACTATATTTTTGCACCTTTCCCCATTATACTGCATGCATTAAAAAATGGAAGTCGCACTTTTCCCTCACAGTTACATTTTTCCGAAGAAATAATATAGGACGCTAAGGTACACATTTACCCGAATTTCTACCGTTAGCAAAGACCAACACGTGATAGAGAAATCGGCCGTTCCATCGTTTGCCGCCAGGCACGTCTCCTTTGAATTTATGTTGTATGATTAGCGCTTACCACAACACCTGCGATCTGCGCAATCCGAGAAAAACTTTCACAACGAGATATTGTTGCTAAAATTATCAGTTCTCTACTGTGGTGAAGAAAACACGTCTCTTCTGATATAAAAATTTAGCTGTTCCGTTGTTCGTCGTCACCCACATCCTTCTTGACACGACTATTCCAGAGATCCGACATCCAGACCTTCCGATATTAAATGTAGCAACAACTGTATTAAAAATAAAAAAAAAATAAAAAAAAAATAAGTAAAACGGGATCAAGATAGGTGCTAGGGGAAACACTCTCTCAACTAGAAAGATGTAATGACGCACATGGATGTACGGAAACGCTACTGAAGGGTTTGCGGACTGCCCGTAGGCGGAGCGAAGAAGCGAGTCACTCAATTGATGCAAACATATGTCAATCCATTAAGGGCCGTCCGTAAAGTACGTCCGTGACCTTTTACTATTTTTAGATTCCCCCTTCCCCCATGTCTCATTTTGTCCGATTGTTGACACCCCGCCTCTAAAAAGTACGTCCTTGTCTGAACCCCTTTATTTTTGACGACTGCTTTCGGAAGTCCGTTGAGAAACATAAAGAAAACGTATAGTTTTTTAAAGGAATATTCTACATATTTACACGTTTGTTTCACAAAATATTTATTATTTAGGTATTAATTTATTCCCAAATACTACCCGAACTTTATCATTCTAAAATAAAGATCTGCAAATGAAGGCACGCATTTAAGGTTGCAACCCTCCTGAATATACACTCTACAAAACACCAAGATTTAGTCGTATAAATACGAGAACTTAATATTAATATTCTTATTTAGCTAAATATCATCAGAAGTCTGAAATATTTCATACCTTTTCTTAAATATTGAAAGAAGAAAAAATGAGAAAACAAAACGAAGAAATGCCATCCAATATATTTTTGCCGCTGGGCGTCCGGATTACTAAACCTTCCCCCTTCCACATGTCACATTTGGTCCAGTTGTCAGGAACCCCCTCCCCTTTAATCTCGGACGTACCTTATGAACGGCCCCTTAGAAGAATCTTCCGGATGGTTGCCTACGCATCTTTGTAGATGCTAGCCGTATTGGAAAAGGGAGTATTGAGTAGTATGCGGAAATTCAAAGCCGAAGTGGGAACTGACAGAGTATGATGGAGCTGCCATTTCTTCTAATAACTGTGTATACTAATAATTGTGCAAGAATCACTTAAAAGATGATTCAGAAATGTATCAACAAAGATCAGGGAGAAATGCGAGGATAAATACGTCTGAAAAAAATTGCATTGAGTACACCTGAAAAGCACTTATCCATAGCAAAGAATATCTACATGAGAAGAAGATAAGGCTCGGCAAGACGTAACTAGCGCTGCCATGTCTTAAGAGTTAAAATGCAGTCCACAGAAGCCAACATACAGTCTGATATCGGAGCAGACTGCGCATGCGTTTTTCTGTTGACTTCAATTCTTTGGGTAAAGAACACTCAGCCAAGCTACTCACAGCACGTGATTGTTATCTTCTCGGGAGCATAACCACTTCGCAAATCGGATGTGTTAGTTTTGTTACGCCAATCCGGTTAGTTAAGGCTTTTGTTTGTTTTTCAGTTTTTAGAAGCATTTTCAGTAATGTCAAATACCTGGGAATGTCTGCATTTTGTACGGATCCATAAGCCCAACTAAAATTTTTGCTAAAATTTAATTTAAGTAGTAACACTAATGTTATTGCATATTTTTCTAACCAAAATAATAGGTGTGCGGGATATCAGAAAACAGCAGCAACAACAACAACAAAAAAAAAACTGCTCTAAGAAAATAGTCATCAGATTGAAGGAAACCATCGTGGATCAAAGAAAAGGTTTACTGCCGTAGTTTCCTTAACCTGTTTTGCTCCTGAATGTTAACTTTCCCGCAGAGCTTATTACTTCTTAAGATGTGATGGCGCTGTAGTCGCCTGTGTTACGTTATGTCTATGAGAGTTGGCGTTCTCCACGCTTTATATTCTTTGGTACAGGAAACCGGCTTTTCCTTCTTAGGAGATAAGGTGTAGCGCCATCTATTGATGTATAAAAAAAGTCGAAACTCGAAATATGCAGGCCTGACGAGAAGATTTCCACCGCATACTTTGCGTAAGCTACAATACTAATGTTGCGGATATTATTTCCAAAATATTACATATTCCTCCCCCAAAATAACCGCCTCTGACAATAGCTCCTCTCTTTTGTTATTATTCATTTTTATATTCCCAAAATTGCTCCGTGCGAATCGATATTAGAAAAAAAATAATTACAAAAGGTTTTCCCTCTTTCTTTAACAGTTAAATAATTTCTAGTTTGCTAATTAGTACTTGCTGTAGTACGATCGATAGTATTACCCAATTTACGAATGTACCCCAGGAAAAGCTTCGTATTTAGTTGGTCTGCCATAGAATACAACGTTCCACTTACATCATGTGGTCAAAGTTGGCGCCATATTTCACAATCTGAAGAAGGATGAATTAGGGATTACTTTAAGCATGCTCCCCATCCTCCAGATGCTCTTACTATGCTGGTTCGTAGAGAGGAAGAGTTGTTTAATAGATTTCATAATTCAAAATGAAATTTTTCTGCCAGGTAAAGCCTTTTAAATGCTGTATGATACAATAAAAAATAGTGTCACGTTGAGCAGTAGCATAAATCACAGAAATAAGAACCCTGAGAGATATATCGCATTGAATCTCTCGCTTTGCTCAGATAAGTTGATGGCATTGAATATCTAACGTATACCACTGGACTCGTGTTATTAGGAGAATTTTATCGTTAATACTCAGCGGCTGGGGTCCCTGCATTCCTTTTGTGACGCAATATTTTGGTTCATTCATCGGAATGTGTTAATCGAAAATTTATCCGTAAAACCAGGCGACATCTATGCAGTAATCAATAGTTCAATTTTAATGTTCTCTAGTGAATATAGACGAATTTCTCGTTTTGCGGCAGAGAGCAGAATTACATGAATAGGTCGTCTGCTGTTGCAGTTTATGTGCGTGAATATGTGGCGGTTTGTGTCTTCAAAATTTCCTTCTCGCTACCACTTGCATTACCAGCACAGTTTTACTCTTCTAAATGAAATTTACGAAACATAAAAAAATGTCCGCTGACAAATTAAAAGGCAGAATGTGAATTTTTCCCGAGCGAAAGGTGGAATTCAGCGCATGAAACAAGTGAGGTTTCAAAACGATTGTTTCCCTTACATGCGAATGCCTTATTTTCTTGTTTACATTAATGGAAAAATATATCCCCAATTCATATTTCTACGTATTTCATTTTAGCAGTTGAAAATATGCAGAGTGTTCCCAAATTCGTGCGAAAACCAAAGAGGGGTGATAGTACACATAAAGACGAATAACGTTTGCAATGAAACGTATGGTGGCATCCCCTCGCGGACCTAGTACCCGTAAAAAGGCGAGTTCCATATACAAGTTCATCCTCCAAAATTATGAAAAACAACACTTACCTAAATTATACACCTGCGTTAGTGAATAAAGAGGTAGAGAGGACTCAAAGGAGTGGCCCGGAGTAGCGCACGAGTAGGTTGTTATCAGCTCGCACCGACGGATGGAGGGCTGTCGCACTCTCTCGTAGACTCCCGATGTGATGTTGATCAGGTCCGCAGCGACAACGAATTTCGCAACAAGATCTGCCGGTGAATCCATAGGCGTCTCTTTCACCAGTGTGTTCAAGTGTCTCTAGAAGAAGAATTCCAGTGAATTCAGTTCCGGAGACAGTGGAGGCCAAATTACCGGCCCTCCCCGTCCAATCCACTTGCTGGCATCCGTCGTATTCAGGAATTCCAGGACCGCTGTGGAAAAATACGCAGGGCCCCATCATGCATGAATCACATGTTTCTCCTAGCATTGTGCGGAACACTCTACAACAAACCGAGAAGAACTTACACCAAGAACACAAGGTGCATGGCGCCGGTTGTGGGAAGATGAACGGTCCCACAAGCCGATCATTAAGGATATATGCCCAGATGTTGATGGCAAACCTCTGCTGGTGGTGATGGCGTGCAGATTATTATTAGCCCAAATATTGTGCTTGAGATTGTTGAAAATGCCATCCCGCTTAATCATCGCCTCATCACTGAATAACCCTAAGGCGGGAAAGTATGAATTAGCAGTGTTCATCAAGAGCGGCCACCTGATGAACTGTACCCGCCGGGGATAGTCGCAACGCAAGTGTCTAATCCATAATATAGGTAAATTGTGTTTTCTTCCACTGTTGAAGGACATGGAACTTAACGTTTTCGGGCTTAACGTAGACATGGAACTTAACGATTTTCGGGTAGTAGGAACGGAGTGCCACATTGCGTTCCATTGCAAAAGTTATTCTTCTTTATGTGTGCTATCAACCCTCTTTTTTGTCGCATGAAACTGGGAACACCCAGTATAACTGATTTCTCACAGTTCCTTCGAATATGCGATGGTGCTAAGAACCTCAGTCAACTGTGAATTACATACCATGTTTAAGACTGTACTATCTCATCTTCTAGGATGCATTGAGCTCTGGAATTTCCTGTTATAGCATCAGGTGAACAGAACTTCCAAAGAGCAAGTATTTCTGTCTAAATTCAATTCATTTGTAAGAGAAAATAGAGAAACCCATGACAAAAACAGGATATTTATAACAATAAGAACTGATATGAAGTAACTTCTGTAGTTTTTTAAAATGTAACTTACACTGTATAAAGAACCAAAGTATTAAGGAATCTGTATTATTTTAATTCTGAGAATAAGAAATTACTTATCATTCTGAGTTAATACCGTGTTTTTTCCCAAAGTAAATTAAAGAGTGGTGACTTTTATCATAGCCGTAAAATATTGCCAAGAAAATCACCCTCAAGTTACGGTTATAATGAGTACGGCTTGCAAATACTTTCGGCATGAATAAAATACTTTAAGGCTCATTCATATTCAACTGAATTTCTTTCAAAACCTAAGACAAAAATCAATCGTTTTTCTACAGTCGAAAAAAGGATCTAGAAATAGAACAAGCTACTTTCTCTCAATAAAGCAGGTAATGCATATAGTTTAAACAGAAGATATTGCATTGATGTCATTTTGCAATTACCATTCAACAACATTCCAAACAAAATTACGCAGATAATGAAAGTAGAACGTAAAACGGATTCTCTTGTCAAAATATAGATGTAACAATTCAAATCTGGGCATCACTGATTGATCAGAAGGAAAAGAAAATTCGTACTCTTTCTCTTCCCGAGAGAAAGAGATTGTGAAAATTTCCTGCAGTTCTGCCGCCAGATAATCAAGTACTTCTCTTTCTAAAGTTTTATGTAAACTTTTTTTCAGTTTTTACTTAATCGTCAGTTTGAATTGTGATTAATTGCAGAAGTATGGTGATAATAAAATACAAATTTAAAGTTTGCAGAAACTTATTGAGAAAATATATTTCATCTAAGATCATCATCATCATCATTGTAAACGCTTATCAATCCACTGCTGGACGAAGGTCTCCCCAAGTTTCCTCCACAACGGTCTGTCTTGTGCCAGTCTCCTCCATGTCACTCCTGCATACTTTCGAATTTCATCCACCCATCTCCATGTGGTCTTCTTCTGGGTCTTTTCCTGTAACTTGGAATCTAATCTAAAATTTCGGCTGTCCATCAATGGTCTGTCCTTCTGGCAGTATGTCCAGCCCATTGTCATTTCAAGGATTTAACTCTGATCATGATGTCTTCCACTCTTGTCATTTTTCAGATCCACGAGTTCCTCTTCTTATCTCTCCTGGTTACACCAAGCATACACCTCTCCATGCTACTTTGAGTTGTCTGCAGCCTTTGTATGTCTCTTTTAGTTAAGGTCCACGTCTCTGCACCATACGTAAGCACTGGAAGGATGCATTGATCAAACACTTATCTTGTAAGACATAATGGCATATTGCTCTTGAAAATTATGCTGTTTCTTCCAAAAGCTCCCCAAGCAAGTTTTGTACGCCGATTAATTTCTTCATCAATGTGACCCTCACTTGATATCTGCTGTCCAAGATAAACGTACGTGTCTGTTATCTCCAGATTTTCTCCATCAATCGATAAATCTTCATTTCTTGAAAAAGCATTGAACATCACTTTTGTTTTCTGAAAGTTCATTTTTAATCCCACTTCTTCACTCTTGTCAGCAGGCTCACGGATCATACTCTGCAGCTCTGATGGGGTAGTTGCAAAAATGACTACGTCATCAGCAAAACGAAGGTGAGCTAGCGTGTTTGTACTAGTGTTTATAATACTACACCAATAAAACGGATTTCAGCGTTTTTAGTATTACTGGTGTATGTCTACCCGATTCTTCCGTTTATCCCCTTGTTTTCCCAGCTCAGCTACTGAAAGACACCCTCCAATGTAGCATTAAAAAGCTTCGGAGATATGGTGTCCCCTTGTCTCACTCCCTTTCCAACTTTTATGTGTGCTGTATTCTCAAACAGCCGAATCTTTGCACTTGCATTTTCATAGATGTTATTATTAATATTAATGTATGCATCTTCAATACCGCAGGATTTCAGAGCCATTGTAATTGCTGATGGTTTCACCGAATCAAAGGCTTTTTCATAATCGATAAAAGCCATGCACAATGGAAGTTCATATTCCCTCGCTCTTTCAATTACTTCTCTCAGTACGTGGATATGATCTATTGTGCTGTAGCCACTCCTGAATCCAGCTTGTTCTCTTGGTTGAGCCATGTCCAGTGTCACCTTCAAGCGGTGTGAAAGAACTTTAGTGAAGATTTTATAAACCATTGATAGGAGGCTGATAGGTCTGTAGTTCCTGAGATTCTCAATGTCACCTTTTTTATGTAGCAAGATCATTGTAGCATTGTTCCAATCCTCAGGAATCTTCCCTTCATTAAGGCATCGAGTAAAAATTTGGGCGAGTACTGTTTTGATTTCTCCACTTGCTTCTTGTATGATGTCTACAGTAATTCCATCTTCTCCTGGAGCTTTTCCCCGCTTCATGTTCTTGATTGCATGTGCAACATCTGCTGGAAGGACTGGAAGAACACTGGTACTGGTACCTTTCATGATGTCTGGAGTACATGTATCATCCCTTTCATATAATTTGGAGTAGAAATCTTTCACTCTTGTCAAAATTTCGCCTCTATTTCTTGTTACAGAACCATCTTCTTTTCTCTGTGCCATAATATGTTTTCTTCCCTTACTGAGATGTCCCTTTGCTATCTTTAGGATTTGGTTGTTTTCAATTGCTTTCCTCACTAGTTCATAGTTGAATTTCCTTACGTTTTCAGTGATACTTTTTCGTACTGTCTTGCATAGCTCTATATATTCCACTATGGAAGTCGCATCTTCTTTAGTTTTCCTCATCTCACTTCTTTTTTGCATCAACATTTTGGTTTTTCCTGATAATTTGTTCACATGCAACTTGTTCTTAGACCCAGCTAATTTTGTTGCTGTTTCCATAAGAGCTTTGGTTACTTTTCTGTTAACTTCAGAAATATCCACTTCATCCGATGTTAGGCCTTCTGAAGCAGAGAATCTGATCTTCAGTTCCAACTTGAAGGTATTATGGTGTTTTTTAATGTTGGTTATGTCAATACATTTTGTTTGTCTTATCAGCTTGCCACGTTCAAGTTTAGTGTTGAGATGCATTTTACATCTCACCAATCTATGGTCACTACCTGTGTTGAACTTGTTTAGCACACTGTAGTCTTCTATGACAATTTTTTTGTTACACATAATAAAATCAATTTCACTTGTCGTTCCATTTGAATACGTCCATGTCCATTTCCTGTGTGGCTTTTTCTTGAAAAAGGAGTTCAAGATGAAAAACCCTTCTGCCTCTGCAAACTCAACGAGAGTATTTCCACGCTGGTTTCTGTTGCCGCGACCGAATTTACCTACTGAAGTTTCATTCTGTTGCCGTTGCTCTAATTTTGCATTGAAATCTCCCATAATTATCTTCAAATGTTGCGTACCATTATTATTTAGATGACGAATTTCCTCATAAAATTCTTCAATTTCTTCTTCAGGATGACTTGTGGTGGGTGCATAAGTTTGAATTATCTGAGCCTGGTATCTTCTCGAGAGTTGGATAACGAGTCGTGCAACTCTGTAAGAGGAACTTTCAACTTCTACAACTTTATCCTTCAGTTTCTTGTTTATTATAAATCCAACACCACTAGTTCTGCCAGTATCTGTCCCACGATAGTAGAAGAGATGTCCACTTTTCAGTTCAATGAGATCTTCTCCTTTTCTCCTTACCTCACTTAGCCGGATGATGTCCCACTTGATCCTTTGTAGTTCCTCTTCCAATTCAAGAAGCTTTAAATCAGAAGATAGGGAGCGTCCATTATACGTAGACAAGGTCAGCATCAGATGGCAGCCTAGTCCGGTCCTCCGGTGATTCTTAGCACCCTCTGCCTTCATGTCGCACTGGCCGCTGCCTTGGCCAAGTATATTCTTTCTGCCGGAGACTGAGGGCCAAGATTTAAGTTGCGGAGTCATTTTGGAGGGGTTTGGCCATAACTCACCACGCTGGCCTCGCGGGTTGGTGAGTGTAGGATAGCATTTCCTCTAATCCCGATGGTATAGTTATACCGCTATTGGCGGTCGTCAGAACCCCTTTAGTGGGAACCGGATGCACCACGAGAAGGGGGGGGGTGACATTTGTCAAGGAGAGGCTGTGATGTTGCGCATCACCTGACCTTACATCCCCATCTTAGATACATCTACCAAATTCTAGCAAAGCTACTTCGGTTTCAATTTAAAATGATGTCTTTACTCACAGGGAATGCGAAAACCTCAGCTGTGGGGTGCTAGAACTTTCCGACAATATTTCTGTACTCCTATAGAATTGTTTGTCAGGTTGTAATATCAATAACAATGTGCCAAATAAAAATATCGCAACACATAAAGTACTAATCCTGTCACTTTTTCCAGTAGCTGTGGTAGCTCATAGTTGGAGTGTGTGATGGTGGTATAATTTACATAAACAAAGAATGCAACGAATTTGGAGAAAGTATTTCTAGTAATTATTCGTTATGTTGTTCTAAAGAGACAAAATGGAAATTTAAGGACTTTAAAAATATCATGAAAATGATACATTTCTTGAACACATTATCTGAATATTCAGAGTGTCATTTCCAGCGATTTTTAATTTTTAAAATCACCACCTGCTTTAGCATTCATGCTAGACCTCAAATGGCGATTTAAGGTTTTAACAAATATTTTCAAATTCAACTAGTTTTGACCAAAGGTAAATCAGAATTTTTTTCATAATTACTTGACAATGTTGATAAATTGTACGTTAAAGTGGTTCAACAATATCCTCCGCAAATCTATCAATCAGAATTTACATTCACGGCAGAAAGTCATAAACTAATGTAAATGATGATCAATAACTGTGAACATTTTAAAATTCAACGATTTTTCAACAATTTGGTGAACATACACATATACACTGGCTGAAACTGAAAAAAATAACATCAAGAAGGATATGGCGGACGATCATGAAATTTACATATGTTAATGGGGTCCAGGTTACGCAGGTGTGATGTTAATTTCGGAACCGACCGAGGAACGCTTACGCCACAGCACGGCATAATATGCAAATTATCGTTGGTGGTATTTAAGGAGTACGGCGAAGTGAATGTAATCAGTCGTCGGCGTACGGACACGTGCGAAGACCCTGAAAAAGCTGCAATGCCTGGACATGGAAGACGTGTACGATTTCAGCAGTTATCGGACTTTGAGCGAGGTCGTCTGTTCGGACTCCGCGAGGCCGGGTGGTCGTATCGTCATATTGCGGAGCGAATCGGATGGGAAGTATCGGTGGTGGTACGATTGTGGCGTAGATGGTCCGAAGAACATTCCCACACGAGAAGACGTGGAACCGGGAGTCACAGACGGACTGATGAGCGGACCAACCGACGCATAGGAAGAGCGGTGTTGTCAAGCAGAACATCCTCTGCTACGCAAATCCGAGCTGCCGTTGCACCTGAGGTGACTGTGCGAACAATCAGCAACCGTCTACTGGATGCAGGACTACGTGCACGTGTGCCTCTGGCATGTGTACCTCTGACTCCAGCCCACCGTCAGGAACGGCTGCAATGGTGTCATCAACGTCTGCACTGGAGAACGCAATGGCGATCTGTCGTGTTCAGTGATGAAGCAGATTCTGCTTGGGAGCCTCCGATGGCCATATGCGTGTTCGCAGACGCACCAAGGAGCGTATCAACCCTTCTTGCATCCGCCAGCGACACACAGGGTCTACAGCAGTCTCCTGCTGTGGGGAGCGATCAGCTATCACTCACGTACACAACTTGTGTTTGTACCGGGTACGTTAAACAGCACCTCCTACATCAACAACATAATTTAGCCCGTTGTTGTGCCATTTGTAAGGTCGGTCCATCGTGGTGCTTTCCAGCAAGATAACGCACGCCCACACACGGCACGTGCAAAGCAACATGCACTTCAGGGTGTGAGACAACTTCCATGGCCTTCACGTTCACCGGATTTTTCCCCCATTGAGAACGCGTGGGATTTTATGGGACAACGACTTATCCGGTCTCCACGGCCAGCCACGATCATCCCAGATTTACGCATCCATGTTGGAGGATGCTTGGAACTCAATACCCTAAACTTACATTTAACGTCTGTACGACAGACTCCATGCCAGAATTGCACAGTGTGAAGCAGTTCATGGCGGTTCAACCTCGTACTAAGCATGTTACATGGAAATGTTTTTTTCAGTTTACCAGCAAATACAGCTGTGTTTTGCCATAATGTTTTGATCACGTTATCCTCTGTATTCCGTGATAGTGCTGTATAAATTTCGTTGGTATCAGACGTCTCCTTCTTGGTGTTATTTTTTCACTTTCCGCCAGTGTAAATTCCATACACTGTTTGCCCACAATAATATAAAATTTAGGACATGGGGCTGCTTGATAAAACTTTCAGCAAAATAGAAAGATTTGCGCATATAAATTTTCAATGAACAACAACTTCTGTTTATGTAAAACCGATCTATTGTAGCTTTGAAATTTATACACTAATTCACCATTTGTTTTATAACATGCACAGACTGGGACTGGAGCACACGCGATGCGTCGTATGAAAATCACACATGACGACGTCACCAACAATATCACTTCATAAGAGGAGTAATTCGATCTCGGTTTTCACTTAGCTGGGACATGATCGCAGGTAAAACAGGTGTTGTATTCTAATTGTCGACTATGTCAGATCTTAGTGACCCCCAAAAAATCATGATGTTTGGTATGCAATTTGCCAAAACTTCAGCAACTAGAACGGCAGAATTGGTAGTTGTCACGTGAAGAACTGGATGTAAGATTATGAATACCTGGGGAAAAGGACACGAAGTTCTCTCTAAATGTGCAAATTATAGAAGTCACAGGAAGATATGTGGTAAAGATATGCGAACTTTGGCGCAGACCGTAAAACGATAGCACAAGATCATACCACCACAGGCAACAAGCAGCGGAGTTTAACACCAATCGGAATGATTCCATTTCCGACTTGGCAGTTCGTGAGGAACTCCATCATACCGGTGCTTATGGTGGTGCTGCAGACCATAAAAATCTGATTATTATCAACAAAACGAGTAAGGTAATGCAAAACACAAACAAAGTGCAATGCTAAAGACTGGCAACGTTTCATCTCGTCTAATCAATCCTTCTTCACATTGTTTTCCACCACTGGTAGAAGATACGAATTACAAAAACTTGCATAAGCTTCCCGAGCCCATGCCCACCAACCCCACCGACTGCTTGGTACCGGTTCTTAAGCATCTTAGTGATCATGTACTGGGTCATATCATAGCATTAATTAAGGCCATTGTTTATTCTTCAGATTCGCGTCACGACTGCAACATACGAATCCATTCTTGGCTACCATCTGCATTCAAAGTAGCAAGAAATTTTCGCTAATGATCCTCATCCGTTTCAAGCAGTTAATGCACCCTGGCATTGTGTGACACGTGTCACGTTGTGATTTGTAATGTACCACATAATGTACAAAAGTTACTCTGGCAACCTCACTCTGCAGAACTGAATATCATTGAACATCTGCTGGAGTATCTGCATCGAAAAGTCAGATTACACACTCACTCCAACAGCGTAGACATATTAGGATATGTTTCACAGGAACAATGATCACAAATTCCATTACCGTATGCGCATGACTAACATAAGTTTATTTGACGATGAACTGCTTATATTAACGAAGCTCCAGATTGTCCTAAAATTTATTAAAAAGAAGTTCTACACAAACCGTAAGCTTTTCCATTATTTTAATATACCCTTGTATATCAACACTTCTGTACCAGTTGGAATTAACAGAAAGAGAGACTCGGGAAGTATTCTGAAAAACCATTAGGTTGAAACTGGAAACGTCATACTGCAGTTAGAATTATAAGATATTGAATCATGCTGCAGATTAAAACTCAAAGATTCACTGCCATGTCTTATACCTGACCAACTCACACTATGAATTTCATTAGTTTTTATTTTTACACCATTTTCTGAGAACTATGATGAAGATTATTTACGTACCCTTTTTTGTTTCAAATTAATGCAATTTAGTGCTTACTTTAAAGGTGAAAAACAACATATTATTAAAACAAAACACGCCAGATACTGATGTATTACAAAAAAAAAAAAAAGACATACCTTCCTAAAGTTTCCCATAGCCACCAAACTAATATTAAAAGCTAAATTCATTCTCTATATTTTAAAGATGTCATGTAGCACAAGAATACTGTACTGAACATCCATTTTTACTGATATGGAATTGCGGCATAAATGCGATATTTCTAAAAATGATATAGTAATGGAAGTAAAGCTCTTGAAACTTTCGACAGCTGGTCAGATGACTCCAGATTTACATTTCTTCTGCTACTAGTTCCTTGTCCAAATTTCCTGTTTACAAACTACATAAGAGAAAATATTTCTGGTACAATCAGTTATATTAATGTACTTATGTTTATTCGAAGTTAGTATAAAAAACTAAATTGTGTAATCTTATTGAAAATTTTAAGTTTATGAATTAACTACAGTTTAAACTAGGGGTTGGAAGCATTTCAGAGAAGAGCCTTTTTTTTAACTTCCTATTATTTTACACGCAAAGTACAGGGTTAGCTTTTTTTTTAGGTGCGCTATACTTTGAAAATTTACATTGAACGCGCTTAGTCTTTATTTTCCTCTCTCTGTTTTAAAGTTACGTTCTTTGATAATTCCCAGAGTATAGTTAATATGTTTAGGCTCACATTCAACTAAATATTTTCAGTAATATCTAATTTACTTATTTGATTTTCACCATTTAGTAAAATACAGTAGAAAGGTATAATAATACAAATTGTCTCATCACGGTTTGTGTCTATGTAATACTTACAATTTATTATTCACAGACCTCCAACATTGCTTCTACTTCTCATTGATGGCTCAATTTTAGCGATTAAATAATCGCTCATTACAAACACTGCACTGCAGGTCAAGGCCGTACAATGTAGTTTAAGTTAAAGATATACAAAATCATTTTTTTAAACAATTTAGTGTAAGAATTGTGAAAGATACGATTTCAATTAATGAACATTTTTTTTTACAAAATAGTCGAAATAACATCTGCAGAGAACATTCAATAACCCTGGAAGAACATTTTGCATCATGTAACTTCATCTTTCTCTTAAACGGAAATCAAACTAAACAACTCGTTTCGAATTTATTAGTCCAAAAACTATTTTATTTGCAAATGAATTACTGATTTTACTTTCTAGAAAACAAAATATATTGTTTCTCGCTCGAGGGATGAAAGCACAGGAGGGATCTCAATAGAAGAAGTGTGTAAAGCTCCAAAATCTCTTCAGAATGGTAAGGCTCCAGGAGTTGATGGCATAACTGCAGAGATGTTGAAGTATGGTGGTGACTCTATAATTGACTGGTTAACTGAAATTTCCGAGTTGTGCTGGAAGTTAGGAATGGTCCCTCGGGATTGGAAGGATGCTATCATTGTTCCCTTGTATAAGGGAAAAGGTGATCAGACTGAATGCAAGAATTATCGTGGTATAAGCCTACTGAGTGTGCCAGGGAAATTGTTTGGTAAGGTTGTTATTGAAAAAGTACGGGGTCTTACATCAGAGAAAGTGTGGGATGTTCAGAGTGGTTTTATGCCTGGTAAAGGCAGCACTAACCAGATTTTTGCATTACGCATGATGATTGAAAAGTATCTGGCGGTTGGGAAGAAAGTGTTTACTGCCTTCATAGATTTAGAGAAAGCTTACGACCGAGTCAATAGGACACTTTTGTGGAAGGTATTGAATGAATATGGCGTTAGTGGGAATCTACTTAATAGTGTAAAAGCCATGTATGAGAGTAGTAGAGCTTGTGTACGAGTGAATGGTGTTTTATCAAAATGGTTTTCCATTGTTGCAGGAGTTAGACAAGGTTGTGTAATGTCACCATGGCTGTTTAATATAGTATTTATGGACAAATGCATGCGTGATGCCAAAATAGATAATAGCGGCTTATGTCTTGGTGATATCCGTGTGTGCAGATTGCTGTATGCTGATGACACTGTCCTGTTGGCAGAGAGCAAAAGTGAGTTGCAGAGTATGTTGACTCGGATGCACAAGGTTTGCATGAAATTCAAACTAAGTATAAATAAGGGAAAAACCAAAGTTATGGTCTTTGAGAGAGGAATGGGTAGCACTGAATGTAATGTAAGTTTAAATGGCACTGTGATTGACCAGGTGATGTGAGTTTGTGTATTTAGGAAGCATGTTTGACAGAGAGAACAAGTTGGATGGTGAAATCAGTAAGCGAGTGAATTCTTCTTTGAAAGTCATAGCTGCTCTGGGAGGTTTTCACAGGAATGATGGGTTCTCTAGAGAGTCCCGCATGGCTGTGTATGAAGCAGTAATTGTTCCTACTCTGATGTATGGCAGTGAAACCTGGGTACTGCAGAAGAAACATATGAGTCGTTTGTGTGCTGGAGAAATGCGTTACTTACGTGGGGTTTGTGGCAAGACACGATCTGATTGTGTGAGGAATGAAGATGTATTGCAGTTGTGTGATGTAAAGCAAAATGTTGTTAGCAAGGTGGAGACCAATATGCTTCGGTGGTTTGGCAATGTTGAAAGAATGAGTGATGAAATGCTTACTAAGAAAATATTTTCAGCCCAAGTGGCAGGAAGGAAAGGCAGAGGAAGGCCAAGGAAGACATGGGTGGATCAGATTCAGGAGTGTCTGCATGAGAAAAAGATTATGAGTACGAAGTATAAAAGATCTTGTGTACGGCGTGTAATGGATATCAGTGAAGCACGAGTTGTATGTTAAGTTCACTGTAAATGGCGAAGTTTGATACAACAATAAGTAAAATTATCTGGAAGTTTGTATTTCTTTTTGGAGCTAACCTCTGAATCTCAGAGAACAGCTTAGTGATATGTATATATGCTCGCATATGGTCTATAAATGGAAATCTTACATTCCGAACAGCATTATCATTGAAGCTTTAATAATATTTGGTAACACCATCAGTCAGGAATTCTTGAAATGAGGACTATGAATATCAAGAAATATATTCCACAACTTTTTGAACGATTGCTTTCATAACATTCAAGAAAATTCCTATGGTAATTTTGTCAAATACTTATTACGGAGGGGCGGTGATTAATCTGAAATGTTAAAAATAATGTTGCAGAATACCATCTTTTATCGAATATCCAATCCGTTTTTAACAATTTCTGGGACATATCATCGAGATAATGATCACCATCATGAACTATTATCAGTCCATTGTTGGATGAATGCTTCGACAAGCATGTTCTCCTAAACCCAGAGTCGTCCGAGTCACTGAGGCATGCTAACGGATTACATCCACGCATCTGCCACGGGTTTCATTCTTCTATTCTCCTGTCCCATGAATCAAGTCTAGTAATGGAGTTGGCGAACGGTTGTCAGCTCCTCAGGCCACTATTTCCGTTAATTTACCATTATCATGATGCTATCAACCTTTGTATGGTCCTGATTATCAGTTCGTCTTCCTGTCTTTAATGGATGTATGAAGTAGGCATCTCTTCATTATTATTTTAGTCGTTTGCAACCAATGGACCCATTCTTCTGTTAAGGTCCATGTCTCTTATGCATGTGTAAGGTCACGTTGGATACATAGATCAAACAGTTGTCGTTTTAGACGTAATAGAAAATTCATTTTGAAAACTGTACAGCTACATCCTAATGCACTTCAACCAATATTTATTACCCTATTAATTTCTTCTTCGACATAGATCTTGCTTGATACTGTCCCACGCAAATGTAATAATTAGTTACTTCTGCAATGGTTTCAACAAGTGTAACAACTTAGTAAAATCATGCAATGCATTGATTATGATATGCCTTCCAACATACCAGAAACCATTACTCAAGTTATGCGGATAATGGTTGTGGAATAAATCTCACTCTTATGCCATGGCCTTTGACCCCATTTCGATGATATTATACATCATTGGTTCAGCATACCCTTGGAACAACATGCTAAAGTTTTGTGTCATTGAAGCATTTTAGTCAAGTTATGAGGATAATGCCTGTGGAATAAATCTCGCACCTTTGACCCTATTTCGATCATATTCAACAAAACCGGTTCAGAACTCCTCCAGAACAACATGATAAAGTTTTGTCGCAATCGACGCATTTTTGCGTGTGTTATAACGCATAAGGGCGATGGAATAGATCCCGTTCGAATGTTCTGACCTTTGACCCCACTTCGTCCGTTTTCAATAGGGTTGGTCTCCAGATTGTTCTCTAGAACATACTATAATTTCATCAAAATAGAACCATTTTTACGCGAGTTATCGTGCGGACAGGCAGATAGACAGAGAGACAGACAGAAGGACAAAAATGGAGCATATACGTTTCTTCAACCTACGGTTCAAAAGCGTAAAAAACATCGTTCTTGTAAAAAAACCTTACACAAGTTCTGTTTTGTGTAAATAAATTTGTAATCCCACTTCTCTATCCTTTTCAACAGGTTGCAGAATCGATCATATACCGCAGATCTGTGGGAATACTGGCAAAATGATATTTAATCAGCTGAGCGATCGTAAATTAAATAAGATTCAATAATTTTTATTCCGTCATCTTCCTAAGTACGTGATTGGAATGTTTTATGCAGTGCTTGGAAAATATGAAACCTCTCTGTCTCATTTGCCTTCGAAATTTTATGCCTGCTGTTCTGTGTAATATCTGATCATTTGGTGTTGCATTTTTTTTATTGAGGGTTTAAAAATCAGCTTGAGTAACTCAATGGGCTATAAGCAGTCGCCCGTGCCTAATTTATTGCCACTTGTTCCAGGGAAGGAAGAGAATCAGTGCCTTAAGACAAGTACAAAATCCATGCGTCACCGAGATTCGAACCCGGTGCCTTCACGGACGAATGGTCAAAAACCCGCACTTAGACAACTGCGCCATCGGAGTGACAGTCTCATTTTCATAGTTGTAGTTGGTAACATAATATAAATATCTGCATAACCCATACCTCAGAGTTTCCATGACATTGTATCCGCTGATGGTTACGAAGAATTCAAATATTTCTCATACTCTATAAATGCATTGTAGGTATTGAAATTTATACTCTTTCGCTCTTTCGAATTTCTACCTCAGTACATGTATATGATCTATGGTTCTGTTGTTATTATTCAGCTAGAGCAAATATTACAAAATAATAAAAAATAACTCAACTCGTATTTACAGGTAAGGTCTTCTGTGAAAATTCTGAGATACCATTTGTTCTGAATTTCCTAACATTTCCTTGGTGTCATTCATGGAATGGAAGTGTTTTGCATTGCTTTGGTTGAAGAAAGCTCATACATTAAGCAAAATTATAAACATTTTATATTAACAATTAATGAGAATTCACTTCCACAAGTCAGTAAAAAAAGGAGACCTTCGTCAATAAAAATGGAGACCTTAGTCCATAAAAATAATTTATTTTCTAGATTTTCAACATTTGTCTTGGTTTAAGGAAGGTCTCAGAGCTGACAAAACGGTCATACGAAATGTAGATCAAACACCAAAACTCAGGTATTAGGCATCATCTGAAAAGTTGCTGAAAACTATACAGTCCAAAACAGTGATTTAGACATTTAGCCGCGTTTCACGTGAAAAAATATACGGACATTAAATGAAAGTTAACGGATTGTACTAAGTTTTATGGTATTATCCCGTCAAAGGTAAAGCAAAGGCACACCTGTAACACAGACTTTATAATTTTGTTGCGTTTTAAACATAAAGAAAAATTATTTTTTCTTTTTTTTTCTTATTAATTTCTCTGCGGTCTCGTTTTTTTTCTAGAATGCCTAATACTCGTATATTCCCAAATCAAATTTCTCGATTTCCTCACTAAATTGATGAACATGTATTCGAAGCATCACGGGAACATCTGTATAAACAATGTGACAAAAAAAAGCAAGGTATTGTGCTTGTAGTATAACCGTAAACCTTATAGAAGACATGAAAAACCAGTTAATTTTACTAACTTTCTCATAAAATTACGAAGTGAGGTAATCAAAATATCTGTTGCTGCAAAGTGTCTGAAAAAATAATGTTGGGGTTCAGCGTCAGTTTATATGATAATAAATATCACGCAATATTGTCTGATGTATTTTATTGCATTTGATAGCTGACATAGATCCTGAATAGCATCCCAATGTTTATGAGCGTCCGACAATATCAGCACGCACACATCCAAATGATATTCAACCTTGCTTCATACTCGAGCAAGAACGGCCGGAGTAATGCTTGGAATAGCTGCAGTGTTTCTTTCTTTCAGATGGACAAATTTCAAAGTCTTTTCATTGCAAACTCGTGTTTTCACAACACCCCAAAGCAAGAAATCCAGTGGGATCTGGTTCGAGCTTCGTGGTGACCTAGGAATGGTTCCGTTTCGTCCAGTCCTCCGTCCTGTAAAACGAACATTTAACACACCTGCATAATCGTTGCAAAGTGTGGTGGTGCTTCATCCTGTTGATAGATGATGCGAACAGCTTTGTCCATGTCCTCGGTTTAAGGAAACAAAACAGCTCAAACATGTCTAGATACACGCTGCCATTGGCAGTATGTGCTGGAGGGAAAACTTTCCAAAACCCCTATCGTCTGTTACACCGCACCAAATGTTGACCTTCGGAGAGTCTCTAATATACTCACTTATCGCGGTAAGTTTTTCCCTTTCCATGTCCAGCAGCTGCAAAGAATCACACACCCGCTGACATGGAATGTCGGTTCGTTCGAGAAGAGGATACGATTTTACAATGCTGAATGATGGCCGTAATTCTTCAGCATGTTGACAGCGAATACGAGTCGTCTCTGCTTGTCTTTGGAGTAGATTGAATGAAGAAGTTGAATTTTGTCAGGGAACAGGTTTAACATTTTCCTCTCGACGTTGTGCAAGGTCGATTTCGGGAGGTCCAATTGTCGACTATGCTGAATAATGAACTTTTGGGAATTCGAACGCAGGATCGCCGTATCGTTTCCACATGATCATTCATTGCCCCTGGTCTTCCTGATTTTTTACCTTTCTCCACCCTGCCTGTCTCCTGAAACTGCTTCAAAGATCGGCGGACACTGTTCGCCTTGTGATTATCACTTCTGAAGATCTGTTGAACATATATTACGGATTGGCTTTCCGCCAACCACCAAATTCACGAAGTCATCATTATTGAACTAACTGCATCTCGCTGCCTGCATGATGAACAGCTTTTATAAACGGCGCCGCGTTGAATGAGGTGCTGACTGCGTACGTACTCAACGAGAAGCCTGCTACAAACGCTTTGACCAAAGGATTTCGTTCGAAAAAACATTCAAGCTATGGTACTTCTCGTGTGCTGTAAAACAAGAGCTAAAAGCCCACCATTATTTTTCTGACACCCGTACATATTTTATTAGCAACCTCCTTAAGTGCATATATCGCGAAAAGGAAAATTAAAAGTGAAGAGATGATTTTTAATTAAATTAAAGAAATGGCAATAAAACATTAAATTAACTCTATGTAACATAAACATTAAAACCTATCCAGTACACTATCAGAAACGTAAAACCAAAAGCTTGCAAACATGATTTTTGTAGCTTACGAAAAATGTTTTGTAAGTTGGGACATTTGTTGCTTTGCTTTTCATGTTTTCAGTATTTTGCTATAAAATAAATTATTCGAATAAAATTTAGCTTAAAAGTTTGAAAGAATGTTTGTACAAGATTTTTTAGAAATTTTTCCTACTAAATGAAACGGTAGGAAGAGAAATTTCAGACGATATAAGTGGTATATTCATTTCTTTGCAGAACAAGCGAGAACTCACAGTTTCGCTGGTTTTAATTGTCTACACTTAATGAGCAGTTTGTTGATGTATTCTCTTAATTGAGGAAAATGTTTTCTTTTAACACCAGGTTAATGAGATCATCACTCATTTTGCCTGGTGTGTTTTCTTCTTTCCACTTCGGAGCTGTCTTTTCTTTTCTTTTCAGATTCGAGAGATGGAGGCGTCTTGTCTGGAATATTCATGGCGTGTGAAAGATTATGAAAGAGAGTAAAAGTGCGAAAATATTTATTATTATGTGTTTTTACGGAGATAGCCAGATTTTCGCAAGGTGCAACCTACCCTTCTTATTTTAGTGAATGGTGTGTGTCTTTTTACTGTGTTGTGCGCGACTTTTGAGACCATTCCTACTGTTGAATGGTTGAAAAAGTTTTAGTATTTTTATTTTGTGATGAGTTCTCCGTTGTAATCTGTGTATCCACCTCATTTTTTGTGAGGGAGGGATACATGGACTTTTTGAGACCCCTACCGAGATGCAATTTGTAGTGCAGTGCATAAGGGTGTTTTGCATTCAGAAGACGAGGAAGTGAGGTTTCAAAAATATGTTCTGATTAACAATAGCATACGTAATGCAAGTAAATCGTTTTAGAAAAAAATTAAACACATTTTTCTGGTGAAATGATAGAAAAAACAAATGTGGCGACAAACAATGATCCTAATAGTTGTTGGCTACGAAAGTAATTGAACAAGTTAGTAAAATCATGCAATGCATTGATTATAATACGCTTTCCAACATTACAGAAATCATTACTCAAGTTATCACTCATGTTATAAGAATAATGTCTGTGGAATAAATCTCGGTCCTGTGCTCTGACCTTTGATCCCATTTCGATGATATTCAACAGAACCGGCTTGGTATACCGCCGAAGTAACATGATAAAGTTTTGTCGTAATCGAAGCATTTTTACCTAAGTTATTATGCATAAGGGCTATGGAATAGATCCCGCTCCTGTGTCCTAACCTTTGACCCCATTTCGCCCATTTTCAATAAGGTTTGTCGCCAGGTGGTCCCCTACCACATACTAAAATTTCATCGAAATCGAACCTTTTTTACGTTAGTTATGGCGCATAACTGCAGTGGAATGGATCCCTCTCCCATGAACTGACTTTTGACCCCATTTAGTTGACTATAAATAGGGTTCCTTCCCAGGTGATCCTCTACAAGATATTAAAATTTCATCGAAATCCAACGGTTGTTACGCGAGTTATCGTGCTGACGGTCATACGCACACAACGCGTCACGTAATGAGGCAAATAGGAATCGCGACCATCTGCTAGCAAGGTGAAACGTCATAAATCTTTAATAGCATCCACAAACAACGCGTGACGTAATGAGAGAAATCGCATGACCGCGCGCGAACATTCTCAAACGCGAGTTGTGAGGTCATAATATTTCTAAACATTGGTAACATTAATGGAACAACGCCATCACTAAAAACGTTATAATTCGGGGTGGTTATTTAACCCACTAAACGAATTCTCCTAGAGTCGAGATCAAGCTAAATCGACTTCTAGTACCAGAAAACGGTAGGTTTACAACTTTCATCAAAATTCTTAGAGCCGTTTTCAACATAAAATGTACATACATACATACAAGAATTGCTACTTTAAGGTGGACGTTAAGTAACTTTGCTTCCTATACTTCCAATGGAAAAACTTGTGTACACATTTTATTCACAATTAATGCGTTCCCAAGGATGAAAATTTGAACATCGATTAAAATATCTTCATTTTATAACTTGCAATACTTAATATTTTCTAAAACATAACCATAATTATGCAGTTCAACATTTGTTTGTCTACTGACGTCATGAAAATACAGGTCGCGCCATCTTTTTTCTAGACAATTAATGCGTTCCAAAGGATGAAAATTTGAACATCGGTTAAAATAACTTCATTTTATAACTTGGAATACTTAATATTTTCTAAACCATAACCGTAATTATGCAAACCAACATTTTTTTGTCCACTGACGTCATCAAAGTACAGGTCGCGCCATCTTTTCTCTGGTTTCAACACCACCAAAGAAAAAGTTATTGATTTTTAATATAATTATGGTTATGTTTTAGAAAATATTAAGTTTTCCAAGTTATAATATGAAGTTATTTTAATCGATGTTCAAATTCTCATCCTTGGGAACACATTAATTGTGAAGGAAATGTGTACAAAAGTTTTTCCATTGGAAGTATAGGAAGCAAAATTACTTGACGTCCACCTTAATAATATGGGATAAGGACAATGGAATGGATCGCAATCCTATGTCCTGACCTTTGACCACATTTCGCCCATTTTCGATAGGGTTCGTCCCCAGTGGTCCCCTACTACATACTGAAATTTCATCGAAATCGAACCATTTTTACGCACGTTATGACGCATAAGGGCAATGGAACGCATCCCGATTTTATGTCCTGACCTTTGACCCTACCTCACCCATTTCGAACAGGGTTCGTCCCCAGGCGGTCTCCTACCACATAGTAAACTTTAATTGAAATCGAAACATATTTACGCAAGTTATGACGCCTAAGGGTAATGGAATGATCCCGCTCCTACGTCGTGACCTTTGACCTCATTTGTCCCATTTTCAATAGGGTTCGTCCCTAGGTGGTCTCCTACCACATAGTAAACTTTTATTGAAATCGAACCACATTTATGCAAGTTATGACTCATAAGGGTAATGGAATGATCCCGCTCCTACGTCGTGACCTTTGACCCCATTTGTCCCATTTTCAATAAGGTTCGTACCCGGGTGGTCCCCTACCACATACTAAAATTTCATCGAAATCGACCCATTTTTACGCCAGTTATCGTGCGGACAAACGGACGGACAAAGCTCGAGCATATACGCTTCTTAAACCTACGGTTGGAAAGCGTAAAAACAACAGATACAATGCGAAACATTTTCAAATACTGTTTATTTAAAATTGGAACGCATCCCCGCCATTACATATTCCTCACGCCATCGATAAATAATTAAATTTATAAGTAACAATATAAAAGAACAGCGTGTATATGGAGAAATATATGTTTAATTGATAAAGAAATATTCTGCCGGATTTAGTTTCTAGGAAATGATGTTTGCGGAATTACAAACCAGCACAAAGTTTTAAGAACGAGAATGCAGCGGTTTCAGAGTTATTAGAAGAAACCGATTTATTTATATCTGGTGTAATATGAGGCAATGTCGTAATACAAGCAAATTTTAACGATTCCGATACATTCAGCTGAGGCTCCAGTCATAGAACGCAAGACAAGACGAAAGGTATCCATCAGTGTTTTACCCAGGACCTATCTAAAACGCGCCGCCAGTTTCATTTTACTAATTGCCCGGCTAAAATTTAAGCGATTCGCGAGGAACAGTGCGGTGTTTCCCACTAAAAACGATCGATATTAAATCGAACAAACGATGCTATCGAGGTCAGTGCGACAGGAATGTACGCCAAGTATGGCTCTTATTTTGATTGGACACTAAAGGTACAGTAGATCTCAGCTTGCCCGGTACTTAACCTACTTATGCAGATCTAAGTAGGTACGGTAAAAAACTTGATGTTTTTGAACATCGATGTTTGCGCTTGATATTACAAGAGCTGATTCATAAACAAAAACATCGCAGTCTCATGACCGATGTTTGAAATTGCGAAAGACCCTTCTCTTGGCCAAGTAAATGAATTTCTTTCTTGCATTCTTATAAAGAAGCAGCGTTCGGGTCCGAGTGAATTTTCAAAATGGACGTTATATGGCAGCACAGCTGTACTCCCACCTCTGCTCCGGGTTTGCTATCTCCCCCACCCGAGCGCGCAGTTTTGTTGTGTTGCGTAGTGTATGCCTTTTCTTCAGTGTAACCGTAAGTTATTTCTGCCTGTATTTTGAACTCCTATGTTCTTTCAGCGTGTTGACTTCCAGGGTGGAATCACTTGATGATGGGAATGAAGACCTCACACAAGTGTTCTAAAGAAACACGACAATTTCATTACCTAAAATGAACCTGCATCTCCGTCGGAAAAATCATTCCAGGCGTATTGTTAATCAAAGCTTGTTTTTGTTCATGGCTTGGTAATTACCGTTGTTAAGTGTACTATATGCAATAATATTCATTGCAACAAAATAACCGGAAAACTTATAATGAGTAAGAAGTCAAATCAGAAAACGACACTCTTAAGTTTATTTAAGAAAAATGAAAGCACGAAAACAACAGAGCCAGCGAATTCCGACAAGGACGTTTTAGATAATGGTCCATCTCAACAAACACAGTTTGCTTTAATAAAACATGTGCTCCTAAATATGGATTACCTGTTGTAAACAATGGTTTGTTTCAAATATTTAATTGGTTAGTGGTAAAAGATAATAGAATGAAGTGTTCCACATGTATAAAATATCGAACGATACGACCCACATCAAGCAAAAGTGACTTGGGTTACTACAGTGGCGTGCAAAAATTAGGGACGAGACGGTCTTTCGAATGTAACGTCGTGCAGAAGTGCTCCACATCGACTCAAATCATACCATAAGATCCCTAAGATGTAAGAATATATGACAAGTGAGCAAAACCATCTAAACAAGGAATCCAAAGGATACAAAGGCACTTTATTGAAAAGGTAGATACGAGCACAACTTGACAGAAGACAGAAACGTCCATGTCACAGGCGGCTGCGAAGAAAAATCCAGTCTTTAGTAGGGGATATGATCACCCCTGACTGCGTTGCAGGATTTACAACGTCTGTCCATGCTCAGGACGAGGTTTTCAAGGAGCTGTTGAGGCATCACGGCCCATTCCTCTTGTAGCGCCAATAGCAACTGCGGAATCGTTGTTGGCGACGTGCTGCCTAGAGTCTCCCGAGAAGGTCCCACACGTGTTCGATTGGATTTAGGTCCGGGGACCTTGCTGGCCAATCCACGCATTGTATAGCTTCACTCTCCAACAGCTCTGCGACAGATACTGCACGATGAGGTGTAGCGTTGTCGTCCATGAAGAGGAACTCAGGACCCACAGCACCTCTAAACAGATGCACGTGAGGCAGGAGAACCTCGGTACAATAGCGTACACCAGGGACTGAACCTCCTTGGAAGATGTTGAGGTCAGTACGGCTACCAAACATGATACCGCCACAAACGAGAACTCGGCCACCTCCAAACCGGTCTCTTTCGATGACGTTGGAGGTGCGATTGCGTGTTCCCTGCTCTCTCAGATGTGTATACGTCCAGAATTGTTCGTCAGACTAAATCGGCTTTTAATTGTAAAGCGAACTCTACCCCATTGCTAATGAGCCCAGTTCTTGTGTTCCTGGCACCACAGAAACCGCCGTCTCCGATTAGCAGGCGTTAATGGCACACACCGTACTGGTCGTCGTGCAAATAGACCACCTTTGTGCAGCCTCCTGGACAGGGTAAAAGGCGATAACGGACGTGCAGTTGTCTGTTGAATGTGCCTTGTGATTTTCCCCGCTGTCTGCCGTCTGTCTCTTTTCGCCTGCAGGAAAATATACCGGTCGTCCGCCGCCGTGTTTGCTCGTGGACGACTACTACTAAACTCTCGGAGAGCTGTTCCTGTCGTTTGAAACGCTCTCCAATCTCGAGAAACTATGCTGTGATAGATCCCGAACTAATCGGTCACACTAGTCACACTTCGACCTTCTTCCAACTTCCCACTGACGCTACCTCGGGTAAAGTCATTCAGATGTCGTCTAGTGGATTGTCTGTTGTCCATATTACACAGTGGCAGCAACTCGACGTCGTTCAAATCGATGTACACCGTGTAATAGAATTCACCGAATTGCTGAGCGTACACCGCCCGTGTTTTTTATACCCTTCCGAGACCCCTCATTCGTCATGCTGCATATATGCACATGCCGTACCGTACCATACTCTAGTCTATCTTATGAGTCGTCTTTCGGTCCGTTCTGCCTGCTCGTTCCGCTGTTATGCTAATTTCTCCTCTTCGTCCGTAAGTTTTGCACACCAGTGTATTTCGTGCAAAAAGTTTCGAAAGAAAGTTCAATTGACCATGAACATAGCAAGTTACACACTGATCCCTGTTTAGATAGTATTCCAAAACGTATACTTGACGAAACTGGATTAGGACAAATTCGACGATCAATATCACTTTTGAGCAACTTGCAAAAATACTCTTTTTCGGGAGCTTTAAAACCTATGTCTTTATTCGCAAAAAACGAACTACCACACTGCACTCTACAAAAAATTGCTCCAACATTGTAAGGCTACGGGTTGTACATGTTTAAACCATCTTGATATTGGAAAACAAAAACATTATATTTCGGAAAGCATAATGTATGAATTACTCGATATTTTAGCTTCAAAAATTGAATGTGAAATATTAAAAAATGTGCATTCAGCAGATTATTCCAGCGTTCTATGTTGGAAAACAACAGATATCTCAGTTTTGAAGCAGCGTATGATATACACTGAAAAGCAATTGAATTAGAGACAGCTGACGTTATGCAAATGTGGCGCTGTGGGCGGCCCTGTAAACGGAAACGACGTGACGTGTGCAGCGATCCGACAATATAAGGAGTGATGCGATGGGAATCAGTAAGAGTCGGACGCAGTATGGGTAAGACGAATGATCTAAGCGCATTTGATCGTGGGAAAACTGTCGGGGCCCAACAAATGGGTCACTCCATCTCGGAAGTCGTGCTGGCACTGGGATTTTCACGAGCCACTGTTTCACGGGTGCACCGTGATAACATAGAATTCGGTAAAACCATCCCTGCAAGAACCAACTGCCGTGGATAATAGCGTGTGGATGAACGGGGTCATTGTCGGCTAGCTCGCATTCTAACAGCGCATAGACGGCCCACAGTGCAAGAAATCACTCAGGAATTTAACGCTGGTGCACAAAAACGTGTAAGCAGCCACACCATCCAGAACCATCTCCTCGCTATGGGGTTCAGAAGCCATCGTACCACGAGGATACCGCTGCTGACCGCACATCACAAGGTACAAAGATTAGCATAGGCGCGGGAACATCGCCCCTGAACCCTAGACATGTGGGAAAATGTTGCCTGTACTGATGAGTCGACATTCGCGTTGGTACATGCGGATATCAGGATACGAGTACGGCGCAAAACACATGAAACGATGGATCATTCTTGCCAGCAGGGTACTCTTCAAGCTTATGGATGTGGCATTCTCGTCTAGGGATTGTTTACGTGGACTGAAATGGGACCCCTGATACGTGTGACATCGTCCCTCACAGGTCAACATTACCAGGATATCATGGACGACCATTTGCTCCCATTTGTGCGTCTTTAACATCCCACTGGGGACTTCATCCTGCAACAAACAACGCACCGTGCCATCACTCCCGAATTCCATCCGAATGGTTGGATGAACACTCCACCAACGTGACCTCGCTTCCTTGGCTAGTTATGTCACCTGACCTCAATCCCATCGAGCTCATCTGGGATGCTATCGAGAGAGATGTTCGAGGCTCTGACCCCTATCCATCAAATCTTCGTGAACTGTGGGAGATGGTTCAGAGGTCGTGGATCCGCATGTCTTCCCAACGCTTCCGGCGTCTTGTCGAGTCCATGCTGAGACGAATCGCCGCCGACATCAGTGCGAAAGTTGGTGCTACACGTTACTAGACAGGTATTTCTAATTCAGTTGCTCTTCAGTGTATATTAAATATGTTGGCCATCTGAAGAAAGAGATTAGCGTTAGTTTTATAACAACTTTTAATATCATTGATGGCAAATCTGAAACTATAACTAACAAAATTTTGATACACTTGGCAATATAGGGGTTAAAACATCTAACTCGGTGGGTCTAGGATCTGATGGAACAGTTGTCATGATCGGAATCATAATGGAGTAGCAGAAATAATCAAAGATGGAACAGATGGACTCCTAGTCAACTGTAGTTATATAAACCACCGCCTGGCCCTAGTTAGTGCTCAAGTAAGCACTAGGGTGCCTTATTTAGTCACATTTAATGATACCTTAAGACAACTTTTGTTCTTCTTCCAAAATTCCTCTGGTATGAGCGCTGGTTTAACAGAAATCCATAATACCCTGAACATCCCTGAAATTAAACTTAAAATGGCTAGTGACACTAGGTGGCTGTCTGTTAACTTTGATGTTCAATCCTTAAGAGAATCCTTGTTAAGTGTCATTGCTGCACTCGAAAGAGAGGCCACTGAAAGAAATGACATCCCAGCTGAATATTTAAGCAAATATATGAGAACACCCAATTTCATAACTTATGATGTTTTCAGATGCGTTACTTCTTTTGTGTAAACTATCTAAACTTTGGCAAAGGCAAAACGTTAATTAATTTGACAGAAATAGATCCGATTCTACAAGCCACAAACTATGCATTATGGAATTGAAAGATACCCCTGCTCATCATTTTAAAAATCTCCATCTACATTTTGCAAGTGAATGATTAGACATTCGTATTGATTGTTCAGATGTTAACGATATAGATTTTAAACCTGCAATCTGTGAAAAATATACAAACACACGTATTAAGCACATAGAAGCAAGATTTCCAGATATTCCAATAATTTCCTGCTTTTCAAAAGTTTTCAACCCCAAGATGCATGATGAAAAGGAGGCTTCCCAGATTCATTTTGAACATTACCCAAAAAATAGAAGTTCCGCAATCTTAAACTATTAAAATAGTAAACTAGAATGGGCAATTGCATCAAAATTGTTTAAAGGACAGACATACACAAATTTATATTCTAAATAAGTAATATTTAAATTTCAAACAACACCAGAGCTCAAAAAATATTTTCCAAATTTAGCAAAACTAGCTGCTATTGGACTGGCTATAACTGAAAACACAGGTGAATGTGAAAGGGAATTTTCTACTCTGAAACGAATTAAAATCTGTTTAAGGAAATGCATGAAGTAGAGCACAGTCAATAAACTGATGCAGATTTCAGTAGAGGGAGAAGATCCAACAGACTTTGATTATGAAAAAAGGTGCCGACAATTGGGACTGTAAGAAAATTTTATATTAAAATGTTTATCTTGAGTTAAAATCACTACATATGAGGATTTCAACGATTTTCATAGCTAATTTTTTTAATGAATTCTACTAACTTTTTTTCAACGTTATTAAAACAATCTATTTTTTAAATAAAAGGTACCTTAATTGTTACATTTAGTATATTCATGTATATATGTTGGAATTTTCACTTAAACAATATAAAATAGCCAGTTTTAAAATGTTTAAATGTTTCCTTCCACAAATTATCATTAAAGTAGTATATGTTAAATTATGCAATTAAGTTTTGTTCTAGATCGTTTAAAAGACACTTACAAGTAACAGAAAATTTTATAATTCATATGCAAAAAATTACACGGCCCCCACCAGGCTGCTTTACAATGACACACGGCTGGCAATATTTTCTGGAGAGAACACTGTCCGTGATGCGTCCGTTGATCCTGGGAGCTCAAAGGGCTCCTTCTGCAAATTGTATTTGTAATAGTAACCTAGGAAACCAACAAGGGGCGAAATGCCAAGTGAGAGCTGGGTTACTATGTTGACGTAAAATTATCTGCAGTGTATTGTAATCTAATTGCACGTGTACATGCACTTGTAATCACTTCTTACATATGAACTTTTTGCCCGCATTACCACAGATCGTTCATACACTCGTACATGCACTTCATTTTTCTCATATTAACTCTATGCCCTCATTGCAAAACATGTTATTTCACTTTAAATTCGATGGCTCACCTTTACTTCTCTCTTTGCTTTTTCTATTCTGTATTGCTTTGGGCTTATTCATTGCTGCCGTGCCTTACATTACACACAGTACAAGAGCTTATGCTTTATATCATCATCATCATCATTGTCAACCATTATCAATCCACTGCTGGACGAAGGTCTCCCCAAGTTTCCTCCACAACGGTCTGTCTTGTGCCAGTCTCCTCCATGTCACTCCCGCATATTTACGAATTTCATCCACCCATCTCCCATGTGGTCTTTTCCTGGGTCTTTTCCTGTCCCTTGGAATCCAATCTAAAATTTCGGCTGTCCATCTATGGTCTGTCCTTCTGGCAGTATGTCCAGCCCATTGCCATTTCAGGGATTTAACTCTGATCATGATGTCTTCCACTCTCGTCATTTTTCGGATCCACGAGTTCCTCTTCTTATCTCTCCTGGTTATACCAAGCATGCACCTCTCCATGCTTCTTTGAGTTGTCTGCAGCCTTTGTATGTCTCTTTTAGTTAAGGTCCACGTCTCTGCACCATACGTAAGCACTGGAAGGATGCATTGATCAAACACTTTTCTTTTAAGACATAATGGCATATTGCTCTTGAAAATTATGCTGTTTCTTCCAAAAGCTCTCCAGGCAAGTTTTGTACGCCGATTAATTTCTTCATCAATGTGACCCTCACTTGATATCTGCTGTCCAAGATAAACATACGTATCTGTTATCTCCAGTTTTTCTCCATCAATCGATAAGTCTTCATTTCTTGTAAAAGCATTGAACATCACTTTTGTCTTCTGAAAGTTCATTTTTAATCCCACTTCTTTACTCTTGTCAGCAAGTTCCTGGATCATACTCTGCAGCTCTGATGGGGTAGTTGCAAAAATGACTACGTCATCAGCAAAACGAAGGTGGGTTAGAAAATCTCCATTAATCTTTATCCCTTTGTTTTCCCAGTTCAGTGATTGAAAGACATTTTCCAATGTGGCATTAAAGAGCTTCGGAGATATGGTGTCACCTTGTCTCACTCCCTTTCCAATTTTTATGTGTGTTGTATTTTCAAACAGCCGAATCTTTGCACTTGCATTTTCATAGATGTTATTAATAATATTAATGTATGCATCTTCAATACCGCAGGATTTCAGAGCCGTGGTAACTGCTGATGGTTTCACCGAATCAAAGGCTTTTTCATAATCGATAAAAGCCATGCACAATGGAAGTTCATATTCCCTCGCTCTTTCAATTAGTTCTCTCAGTACGTGGATATGATCTATTGTGCTGTAGCCACTCCTGAATCCAGCTTGTTCTCTCGGTTGAGCCATGTCCAGTGTTACCTTCAAACGGTGTGAAAGAACTTTAGTGAAGATTTTATAAACCACTGATAGGAGGCTGATAGGTCTGTAGTTCCTGAGATCCTCAATGTCACCTTTTTTATGTAGCAGGATCATTGTAGCGGTGTTCCAATCCTCAGGAATCTTCCCTTCATTAAGGCATCGAGTGAAAATTTGGGCGAGTACTGTCTCAATTTCTCCACTTGCTTCTTGTATGATGTCTATAGTAATTCCATCTTCTCCTGGAGCTTTCCCCCGCTTCATGTTCTTGATTGCATGAGCAACTTCTGCTGGGAGGACTGGAAGAACTCTGGTACCTTTCATGATGTCTGGAGTACATGTATCATCCCTTTCATATAATTTGGAGTAGAAATCTTTCACTCTTGTCAAAATTTCGCCTCTATTTCTTGTTATAGAACCATCTTCTTTTCTCAGAGCCATAATCTGTTTTCTTCCCTTACTGAGATGTCCCTTTGCTATCTTTAGGCTTTGGTTGTTTTCAATTGCTTTCCTCACTAGCTCACAGTTGAATGTGAGCTAGTGAGGAAAGCTCACATTCAACTGTGAGCTAGTGAGGAAAGCTCACATTCAACTGTGAGCTAGTGAGGAAAGCAATTGAAAACAACCAAAGCCTAAAGATAGCAAAGGGACATCTCAGTAAGGGAAGAAAACAGATTATGGCTCTGAGAAAAGAAGATGGTTCTATAACAAGAAATAGAGGCGAAATTTTGACAAGAGTGAAAGATTTCTACTCCAAATTATATGAAAGGGATGATACATGTACTCCAGACATCATGAAAGGTACCAGAGTTCTTCCAGTCCTCCCAGCAGAAGTTTATATACACTTGCATTTCTTTGTCTGTCGCCCATTTCACTGGAGTTCTAAGAGCATCCAGTATTTTTGCCTCTAAGTGTTCCGATCCATTTATTTAAGCAAATCAGAAATATCACTCTTATTAAATTTATTAAAATGGTTCGTGGTGCTTGGACTTGGCTGTGTGCTACGTGTACTTAGCATGCTTCCAAGTGATGTTATCACATTGTAAAATCTTAAGTTCAGAAGTAACTTATATTTACTAGTTGCCTCTCTGTTTTACCTGCTGTCAGGATAATTACATTTAATAACTTTATTTCGTACTGGTTCAGTGTCCAATCGCAAGTTACTTCAGATATCGGTTGTTCTAAGCTTTAAAACGAGTGATATTAGATTTTCGCATGTCCCTCAGTTCGGAGAGAGACCTTAGTGTTTACTCATTTTAATTCACTGATTACTTGTTTTACTAATTTGGGATCTGACAAATTTTCTTGCAGCATTACCATTTAAAACGATTTGTTACAATTAACAGAATGTATTTGATTTAGATGCTACATTTGTTATTTTCCATGTGTGCTATATTCTATGAGACAAATGGGCACCAGGATGTGCAACTATCATGTCTAAGCCTACCTTTGCTGAGCCACTATTACAGAACTTGATACGCTTGTAAATTTTATTAGTTTAATTGTAGGGCTCACTATGATGTTCGATTCACTGTTCTTCGAGCTGTATGGGGTTCAACAGGTAACACTTTTTAACCTATTATCCCAGAACAGATTTTGTATCATTAGTCCATACTTCTCTCACTCTTACCTGCGAAACGTATATTTGCTTGGTTCTGTATGTACCTTACTTAAAGAGATTAACTGTCGCAGTGTTTATATGCATATTCAAACTTTTCACTTTTCCCAAAAATGAGATCTCAGCGGTTTTATGGCTAGCGGTATTCCTGCAGCTCGTTGGGTGTTTACAGTAAATCTCAGGAGTGCGTCTTAGAAGGTTCTTTTACTTTTTTTAATATAAATTTCCTATTGTTCTTAGGCACCGGGAGCAGCTTGAGATGTTGAAAGAAGCACATGAAAACAAAACAGCGCTCACCCGGTTGCGCATTGGTCTAAGTGATGGGTTCAGGCCATTCGTACGAGGGTTTCTTGTTCGAATCCTCGTAAAGATTAATTAATGAAGGAAGAAATACTCCTCATGATACGTGTGAAATCTATAGAATATTCAAATGAAACAGAATATAAATTCTGAATTTGCTTGTAACACTTACTGGTCATCCGTGTAACATGGGTGGCGTAACGGTTAGCATAGTCGAACGGAAATCGGAGTTCCGGTTTCGATTCCCTCTGCAGGGCGATAAAAGTTTTAAGTTTTCTGAGAGGTGTACATGGATGACCAGTAAGATGTACATGCAAATTTTGAATTTATATTCTGTTTTCTTTTAATGTTCTATTGATTTCACACGTATTATAAGGAATATTTCTTCCTTCATTGATTTATATGTGGCACGGGTGATTTCCGGCCTACATGCGTTTCTGAATGGGTATTGGTCAGAACGCTATGAGGAAGCAAGGATGCTTCGACTGCGAAAATCTGTTATGTTCAGATTCCTAAGCTAAGTTTGCTTAGTATTAGTTGCATGGAACTTCACTGTCGTGGTTGGTCAAAGGTTAGCATAGTCAAACGGCAATCGGAGATGTGGCTTCGATTTCCATTCCAGGATGATGAAATTTTCAAGTTTCTGAGAGATGTTACAGTACGTTTTACAAGCAAATTAAAAATTTAAATTCTGTTTGCTTTAAATATTCTGGTGAAGATTAGATGTTGTGTTTGTCTTAAAGTATTCTGACTCTCTCCCTTCCCTAAATTAAAGACTGACGACGGTTTATTGTCCATCGAGTTGCACACGGAGGTCCTACACGCTTAACAAACAACATAAAAACGATACTGGACAAAAATGGAATGGTTCCAGGTATGAGGTAAATCTTTTTAAGTGTTGACTATCAACTGCTAGGAGAACAGTGCTGCATATATGACACTAAACCCTATATATAAAGCTTATACAACTGACAAGCCTACGAGATTGAAAGTATTATGGTTCAGAAGAGGTGAGGCCTATAAATGATACATTTCTTGGCTAAGAAACATTTTCTTTTTTAAATATAGCACAGAAATTTATAATACGCTAATATAAAACACGGTATGCAGCATCAAATGCATGCTGCATGTGAAGCAGATCGTTTGAAATCGTATAGCAAGGGTGAATCTCCAGAACTAATACAAATACAGGATGTACTATAAAATGGATTCTGCAGAGTAAAGCAACATGTTCCGAGAAATGGTGCAGCAGGAATACGAGGGAGAGCCCAAATAAGAGAAAATGAGGGTCAATGTATGCAGATGAGCTGACACCTCTATAATTAGAGCACTTAGAAGGAAGATCAGAACACGTAGGACACAGGCAAGAATTATGGAAACATGTCACTAGGGCTCCAGGGAAAGGGTGATAGACAGAGAAAAGTAAGTGCATGTAAGACATCATATCTTTTATGAAATGAAATGTTACCGTGCAACATCCCCCAACAATGTCAGGGAAAAAGCAGTAAAAGGTGTAGATGTGATCCACACAATTCTTTGTAAAATCAGAATGCGTTGAATGGAGGGCAAAGTGTTCATATTAGGGACGAGAAGGGCATGCACCATACGCGAATGTAATGAACTAATCACGTCACCGCATTATAGAGTGCAAATGCTTTTTGTCAATGCAGTAAATGTAATTTCAGTATGCAATCCGCCACTTGGCAATCCTGGCTGTTTTCCTAGGTTAGTCTTACAGACGCAATTTGCAGACTGACTCTTAAGGACTCCCAGCATCGACGAATGGTAATGGATATGATGTCTGCTGTTTTGGCGTGTGTTCATCTACATTTCAAATCCTACCTGCACCTCTCGGTGAATTTTAAATTAGCTTGTATTAAAACATTACCCCATATTATACAAAATTTCAAAAAAAATGGTTTCTTATACTTTGAAACCACTGTATTCACATTCTTAAAAGTTTTATTTGTGTTGAAATTCCGTAAAAAATATGTCTTTAAAAGTCCTGAACCAATTTCTTTATCAAATAAATGTAGGATTCTTTGTTTACAAATTGATCTTTTACTTTGTTAATCATAAAATTTATCATTTTCGATGACACGAGGAAAACGTGGTGGCTGGACAATGTTCTGATTTTTCAAGTTTTAAATTAAGGGTATTTGGAAATATCTCGCATTGTATCCGTTTCATTTTTACTTCGGTAGAAAACAACTATGATGATCGTTTGTTGTGACACCCGTAGTCAGTATTTTCCTCACGTCATTTCACGAGTCAACATTTGCTACCGTTTTGCTAAAACAAATTGACAGTACTATCAACACCATTAATATCCAGAATTTAGCTCAGAAACTCACTTCCCGCATATCATTTGCAGGAAGCGTTTTAAAAGGTAAATTAAACTTCCAGGTCTTGTGGCAACATTTGTCAATTAGTTAATGAAAAATTGTTCATCCGGTGTCGGATGAACAATTTTTCAATTGCTATTCGTTGTTTATTAAATAACATGGACAGAGCAGCGGCATCGTATATTTACACAAGGGTACTGAAACTGGAAATATATTTTCCATAAACAAGAATAATCATATTTTAATTTCTTTTGGTGTTCTGTTTTCGATATTAGACAGTTATTTTTAAAATTTGCATGGCATGAAATTCGTGATTTTTTCAATTATTTAATTTAACTAAGGATCGTTTCATCACAATTAATTTCCCTTTCCGAATATGTGCGACGGAGATTGTTATTACAATGATGTATTAAACGAAAACATTGAAAATGGGCAAGTAATTTGGCACTTTTTACAGAAATGGAATGACAAAATTCATATTATGGCATCTATCGGAAATGCACTTTAATATATCAGAACTGGAATTTGATAATTTCAAACATATAAAGTGAACTCATGAAAAATCTATATCACCTGCAATGGTAAAATTTTGCTGCTCTCTAATTGCTAAGTTTTCAAGAACTAAACGCCAAAAGTGCCTGAACATATTATTGGATTTAAGACCCATTATCGCCTAACCGATACTTTGTGTATGTTCCTAATTGTGTTGGTGTGTTTTCAAAATTTGCATTATTGTAAGGAGTATCACATTCCTCGGTAGTAAAACGATAACTTCTGTCTGGAAATTAAAGAGGGAAGTGCAAGGATGTCCCACCAATAAGAACGGAATGAGACGAAACATTAAAGAGTCTAACAGACACCAATCAGCTCAATATAAATGCCAGTTGCAAACCCTTACCCGGTGTTTAAAAACATAAAGTTTTACATATTTTCTTTAAAGTTTCGTGCGTATTATCATACGAACTTTGGTTGGAAACGCCGAGTGTTTATTTTATGCAAAACGGCATAAATAAGATAAAATTCGGAAAATATTGAAGTGCTCTGCATATTTCGACCGAACTGCAATGATCTATCTCTCTATCAGGAACATCTCTAGCAATACGTTCACTTAGTGAAAAATCCGTAAATAACCGTATGGTTTGTTAAACTTAATCCTAATTAAAACATGACATGTTCATTTCAAACATGTAGCGCTATTTGTTATTTTGTGTTTTTCTCAGCTCATTAATGCCTTTTGCCCGTAAAATAAAACCGTAGTTTCCGACGAACGCCTTTGTAAATGATTTATCCTGAATTTCCTCAAATGTTTCAAATGCATGAAATCTTTTCTTATGCACAAAAGCTTAATAGAGAGGCTCAATTTTTAATAAAAGTTGATTAATAATTCATGGAATATGTACATTTAATGACTATTTAAAAATCTGGATACGAAAGTTATTATAGTACTTTGTAATTTATATGCAAATATTGTTCGTTGGTTTTCCCCAATTATGTTAGAATAAAATAAAATGTCGACGTTAACAAATCCTGCTTTTATATTTCATTAAGTTACAATTCGCCTATTCCTGAGATATGATGCGATACCGTTTACATCCTCCTAAATGTCCAAATTGTGGAGTGGGATGACAAGAAGAAACAATCATCTACGCTAAATGACCTCAGAAAATTGTCTTTGAAAATTTCAGTTTTACATGGTGTTTTCAATGAAAATCTTTCTCAATAGCATTAAACCGCATTTCTGAAATCGTATAGGCAGCGATGTTCCAAAATATTATGACCAGTGAATCTTTTGCAAATCGTAGCACCATCAGGTAAAAGAACTGCGCCGGTTATGGTTTATCATAAAATGGTGTAAATAATATCTGACATTAAGCTCTCTTATTCACTGTTTATTCTTCTTCTTTGGAACAGAAAGGCCACAGACCTAAGGGAGTCTGATAGGGAAACAGTTGTATGGACAGACGACAGGATCAGAGCTTTACCGAGACTACCGATAATGTAAATACTGGTGACTCGAGTATTTTACCTTGAATGATTGGACGAATGTCCTCAGCTCTGATGAATCCCGTTTCGTAATACACCATGTGGACGGTAGGTTACATGCGCGTTGTTTACTGTGGGAAGTTTCGCACAATGAATAAACCGTGGGATGAAAACAAGCCTTTCGGAATTGTTCTGCTGAGAAACCTTGTGTTCAGTCTTTCATACGCAGAAAATTAGGACTTTTACTAATTACCTAAACTCTGTTGTAGACCAGATCTTGCATGTCAGCGATACTCCTGTCTAGTACAGCCTTCTTTTAGCAAGATAATGCACCAATTCAGAATTTCCGACTTGTTCGAGATTGGTTCGCGGAGCTTGGAGAAGGCTTCCAAGCGTTGCATTGGCTACCAAATTCCCCAAAGATCAATTTAATCGATCATTAGCCGTTTGGTTTGGTACAGCAATTTCTATCTGCGGAGACTCAACCATATAACTTACAACACTTAAAGAATATGATCGTAACGTTTTAGTACCAGTTATCAAAGACACCTTTAAGAAACTTGTACAGATATATAAGCGGCACCTGGTAAACCAAGATCATATTAAGCGACAATCAGACGTTTTTGGCTCTTCGTTACGCACAGTGTACGATAATTATATCGCCAACTTTGCTTGAACATAACAGTTTCCTTGAAGGACTCTTCCTTACAATTTAGGTATCATTTGAAATAGAAAATATAAATGACAATTTTCCCTGAGAATCTTAAACAATTAAGACACTAACAGTGTGACACACGTACAGTGTCGAAACGATGTTAAAGCAGTTTCCAATCAGGATGGAGATTGCTCGTATCTGTTTCTATTATAGCAAAAATAACTCTTTGTTTCGTAACATAATGTCAGTCATAGTAGTTCTCTATACATGGTCTCTAACCTAACCCTGGAGAAGCAAAAACAATGAGGATGTTGGCACAAAAATTGCGCCCATACTTTCATCAGATACAAGTAAACTGCCTTCACTAGCGCTCAATAAATTGAAATGAAGTTGTAACATTAAAATATTTCTTAAAAAATGGCTTGTTTCTCAACTCTGAAATCTGCAGAATATGAGTTTTGCAGATATAAGTTCTTTGTGATCCTGGATTTTCAACCTCTTCTTTTCGTTGCTTCGTTTGGTTTTCTTTTTAGAACGAAACGAAAGTAGAATGGTCGCAAAGCTACGACTTGCTCAATCCAGAAAAGAATGCAAAGCATTCAAAATTTTAAGAATTTCCACATTTTTAATTAGATACAAAATAACCGATCGCTTGCACTGATGCAGAGTTTTTGTAACCAGAAAGATTAATATTGTGGTTTTTATACATGATCCCTAAAAATTCCTAAATGTGTTGTTGAATTATTTTTAATCACGAATGAAGTGAAAAACAGGAACAAAAAACAATAAGAATAATTGTATGGCAAGAAAACAACAAGTAGTACAATGTAAAAGGATGTCAAATGAAATTTCATGTTTTTCCGAGTTCACGGTTGTTCTCAGACTAATCCTTATTCTGGTGAAACTATTCTTTAGGTATTTTCCTTAGGGACACAGATTGACAAGGCTATTGGAAACAAAGATAGGTAAATTATTTATGTGAAATTTACTTAAGTAAATTTGACCGAAATTCAATGTTCTGATCGATATAATAATCTGTAACTGAAAGAGAAAAAGAGAAGTACAATTACCAAGAAAATTATAACTAACCATCTGTTGTTTTAAGAAGCAGCAAATACTAATCGCTTTCAGTTTTCACTGTGGTCTTGTTTATACTTATAGAATTAAAACACGTAAGATCGCGTTTCGTTATGGTAAACAGTAAGAGATATTCAAATTTTCTCCAAAAATTTTCATAATGACTATTAAACTAAAAATGAAGAAAATTAACTTTACTACAACTTCAACTAAACTGAAATTTATTTCTTAATTGTTTTATTCCATCATATTATTTTAAATAAGCTGCTGACATCAATAAGCTTTCTTGATTCTTTTACAGTCTGGACCATTGAAGAAATAACTCTTTCATTTGCCTGAGAATTATTTGTTCTAGTTTTTGTACTTATTGTCACATCATGTTCATCCATTTTCAAGCATCATTCCTAATTATCTGTCACGGATACTTTTCTTGAAAATAGAAAACATTTGGTAGAATAATACGGTATTGGAGGTTTAAATTAAAATGTGCTCAACCTTTGAAAGAGATGCTTTAGTAAAAGAAATTGCCCTTCGCTTGTTCTCATCCTTTCTACGAAGCATAACTAAATTTGGTTGGTTCTTTTCCTTGATATTAAAGCCATTCTTACCTTTTAAAATTTTAAGAATGTATGCTGCAAAAACTTAATCTCGTATATAAGGCAAAACTCTAAAAATATAAGAAACAACATATCAAACCATGGCACCAAACATATATAAAATACCAAATTAGCTCCAAATTTGGTTAGTAAGAATTAGAAACACGAATCACAAAGATATCTGCAGTCTGATCGCTGAAGAGCGATGCCTGTAAGTGACTTCTTAGCATGAGTAACAGACATAGCTCCTGCAACACGAGGAAAAGTTTTGGCGAGCTGCCAAAAGATCAGGAGATTAGCAGCCATTCATCGTCCTCAATAAAATGTTGTTCATTATGAACAATTGATGCAAAGCATTTTAGTCAATAGCATTCCAGTTTCATTCCCATTTCTTAAATGTCACCGTAACGCCCAGTTATATTCTAGTTTCATTCCCATACGATATTCTAGTTTCATTCCCATTTCTTAAATGTCACCGTAACGCCTAGCTAAAAGCTCGTTGCTTACTACATAACTGGTGAGATTTTTTAATTCCCGACATTACATTTCTTATTGGGAATTCGTTTCCAAACTAATGGCGGCGGAACAAATTTAACGAGATACGATTTCTGTCAGTGCCGCAGCAATGGCTGATTAATTGGTCATGCACAGCGAGGAGATTGAACTGTTCACTATTACCGGTGAAGATCCATTTGTTGTTAAAGAATCGTTCCCGAATATCCCTGCGCATTGTGCACAAACTGAACCGGAAATAAAGTAATACGTACTTAAAAATAAGTTATATGTTCGGAAAGAAGTAATCCCTAGGCAATGGGAAATAAAGTAATCCATCAGAATGGTAATGAAGAACTCTCGCAACACTTAATAAAAGAATGGATCAAAGAGCAGTTACACTGTAAGAAGCGACTGTCTTTTGCAGTAAATTGCCAAAATTTCGTGGAGGACCTAAAACACGCAAATTAATAATGCCATATGTCAAATTTAGTCACAAAACAAATTGGTCAAAAATATAAGTTGAAAGGGACACGCTTCTCTTAAGACAGAACGTTGTGGGAACATTGCTTGCTTTGTGGATCATAATTGTAATATTGTAAGAGACACTAAGATTGATAACTGAAATATTTTAAGCTATAAAAGTGTAGGTAGTGTCGATTTCTGCAACAAAACTTATTAAGAGATATAATAGATTGTGAATAAGTGTTTGGAGTATGTAGTTTATAAAACGGAGAAGTCGATGTAAATCCTTACTTTGCCAAAGATGTTGGCATATGAATCGTTCACGCGGACCCTCTCGAGTTTCTAGAAAAGGAAATATGTCTTCCAAAAGCAGTTACAAGACGTTTTTATTTATTGTTAGGCTCAAGGTATTTATTGTGATCTCTTTAATTGCACATGATGGTATGACTTTCTCTTTCTTTCTCCAGCGTTTGTAAGCGTTGATACAGTAAAACATTATGTAAGCTACGTACAGAACATTCATGTGATTTATGTTAATTAGTTCTTCTTTTTAAAAATTAAACTCTGCCCCTCAATATACATGACGCGGCATGGTAAACATTTCCCTTTTTAGAAACACGGCATGAAAGCCATGAAATATATGCTCCCTTCACAAACTTATCATCTCATATTCGCAGAACTACAGACAATGTTTGGGTTACTAACGCAAAACATTCACAGAAAATACACAGTTTCGTGTTCCCTTGTGTATCTTTATTTCATTGTTTCCTTCCGATGTATTTATTTTTTCGTTTCTGCTGGGTTCGAATTCATATTACTCTACTCATTGATTACACACCAAATTATTTGCAGGACACAATGTTTTCTAATCTGAAAAGAAAGACGCATAATGCTGTGTCAGCTTTGATTATTAGATGCGATATCGGGAACTCTGGGTTTTTGAAACTTTCGTCGCAAAGTGCAACCATTCCATTAATTGTGAGGCGCCAACCTCCACACAGAAATTTAGATGTGCACTTTTTTTCACCAAAATCATATTTTAGGTTTAAAAAAGACATGTTTTGTGACTAAACAGCATTTTAGTTTTTTTATCTATGTTACAACAATCAGACAATTTTCCACACACAATTAACTCTTCAGCTTTTAAATCCTGCATTTCACTAAACCTATTTAATCCTGTTTTGAATTACCGAGCAATTAAGCTTCATATTGACTGTTGTTGAGCACTATTAGACTTCTTGCGGAAAAAAGCTATTTTAATAATACTTTCTTTTTTAAAATAAATACCGAAAACATATATAAACTACATTGCTGGCCACCCAAAATGCAACACCAAGAAGGAAACATCCGATTGGCTTGAAATTCGCAGCATACGTCGCCCGGGAGAGGACATGCAAACGATTAGCATTGCAGGGCATATGCAAATTATGTGCGCCCGGCACGCCACCGAGAAGCACTAGAAGAAGGGTGCACAGAAGGTGGGGTGTAAGTAGTGGAACTGTGTTGTGCCGCCGGACCTGTGCGTGGGAAGCTTCCTGGTGCCTCGTCGCATAATACGGCAGTCATTCTAGCACGTTTCGGAGTTCAACAGAGGACGAATAGTGGCTTATCATGACAGCGGTTTATCGTACCGAGGCATCGGGGCCCGTGTGGGACGAAATCCAGCCAAAGTGAGTCGAGTATGGATTCAGTGGTTGCGGGAGGGACGGAGGGACGGACGGACCGACGTAAGCGATTGCCGAAGCTGCTGCACACCACCGTATGAGAGGACCGGCATGTTGTGCGTCGGGCATTGAAGGCTAGCACCGCCACATCCAGCAGGAATTAGGGTGTGTTGCGTAACAACCTGTGACAGTACGTAACGTTCGACGTCTTCTGCAGGAGCGGGGACTTGTCGCACGGCGCCATTCCTCCGATTACCATTGACGTTACACCACCGGCGAGTGCGGCGTCAGTGGGCCGTTGAACGCCGCACCTGGGCTACGCTATGGCACGACATTGTCTTCTACGACGAATTTCGCTTCTGCCTGCAACATCACGATGGTCGGATCCTCGTGTGGCGGCACCGCGGCGAGAGACTGTATGACGCCTGCATTATGCATCGCAGTACCGGTCCGTCGCCTGGCGCTATGATTTGGGGCGCAGTTGGATATGACACCCGCACCCTTCTGGCACGCATCGGCGGTACACTCAAAAGCCAACGCTACATCTCGGACGTTTAGTAGCCTGTAGAAATGAAATATTAAATCACTGACAAGGAGAAAGTTGGACAGTACTAAAAATAAATTTAGTAAAACGTATTTAATTTCTATAAAATTGAAACATGACCATGGCTAAAAACCACGGCATTGTTCTTAAACATGAAACCTATGATATGTAATTTGAACCGTGTCATTATTCAAGATACATAACTTTCTTACTATTATATCAAAGATCTGAGGTCTGATTCTTGAGATGAGCACAAAAAATGTTTTAATAAAGAAACCGCACACTTTGTAATAGAATGGAACTTATATTGAATAATAAAAACAAATTTAAATTAATTTATCTGTGATCATTTTTTTTCTTCAAACTTCGAATTAGGGCGTCAAAGAAAATCTGCCGAGAATTGTTGTGTCGTAGGTGTGGTTATTACAGACGAGATATGAATCACAAGAAACAATATTAACGGTCTGTTAAGATGAATAAAACTACTACTGCAAGAAAAAATTAATAAGTTGTGAATAAAATATAGGAAATTTCGGTGGTGCGGTCCGCGCAGTGTTATAAATTATTCGAAAGTGAATAACCAGAAAAATTCAAGGTTACAAGACTAGGGCAATTCCCTCAATTTGAAAATTTAGCATGTACAGTAAGCAAAAGTAACCACTTTCAGATGAAATATCAGAAATGATGTTATTACCAAGGGAGGAACACAAAACGCAATTAATGTTCCCTCATAAGTAGAAATATATTCGAAAAGAAAATTATTTTTGCCCATTGAAAACATAAATGAATACAAAAAACCTTTGACCAACTGAAATGGTATAATCGATATTTGTATAAAGTAAAATTGCCGAACCGGTGGCACAGTGGTCTAAGCGATGGCTACTGTTCTCTCGTCCGAGATGGGTCCGGGTTCTAATCCCGGTGCGGAACGCATATTGTGTTTGTTTTACGGCACTGCCTTTCTCCCTTCCCTGTTGACATTGACCCTATATTAGGGACAGGTGACTGCTTATTGCCCATTGAGTTGCTCGCGGTGGTCAATAAATCCTCAATAAAAAAAACCAAATGATATTAAATTGATTCTAGTTGTGCAAACTAAAGATCAGTAGCCCTAGTTAAGGTATACGAGGATCATTTGTTTTTTTTTAAAGGTTTAACGACTACCGTGAGCAACTCAATGGGCTATAAGCAGTCGCCCGTCCATAATATAGGGTCACTGGTTCCAGGGAAGGGAGAGAGCCAGTGCCGTAAGACAAACACAACATCATGCCTCACCGGGATTCGAACCTGGACCCCGTTCGGACGAATGATCAGAGGCCATCGCTTAGACCACTGCGCCGCCGGGGCAGCAGGGATGATTTCAGAGGAATATTATTATTACTACTATATACATGAAGTGATCACTCAATTATATCCACCTACTTAATACTTCGTCGATACTTCTTATGCCCCAGTACATCAGTTATCCAACATAGCATCGGTTCAATAAGGCGGCTGAAGATGCTGGTAGGTATGGGCAACCAAGTAGTCTGTAATGCGTCCTTCAAAGCAGCTATAAAGGTGACTGATGCATCCAGACGCAATATATGGTTTTCCATAGTGCCCCGCAAGTGCTCTATGGGATAAATATCGAGGGTGTTCGAAGGGCAACCAATATATCGAAAGTCTGAACTGTGTTTCTCAAATTGTTCCTGCACAACACTGGACCCTTGGCTCGGCGCATTGTCATTTTGGAAGACACCGGGCGTCGCTAATCGGAAAAACGTACAACACTGCTGGGTGTAGCAAATCAGCAAATAATTAATGACAGTGGGTACAACTTACATCTTGTTCCACATGCACCAGTAGTGAAAGGTCATGTCAGGTAAACGCACCATACAAACGTCTTCACAGACCCTGCTCTGGAAACCATGACGGACGGATCGAGAGTCTCGTGTTGTTTTCGCCAAATACACTGCCGGAAAGTGAAAAAATATCACCAAGAATGAGACGTCTGATACCAACGAAATTTATACAGCATAATAATGGAATACAGAGGATAACGTGATCAAAAAATTATGGCAAAATACAGCTGTATTTGCAGGTAAACTGAAAAATAGCATTTCCATGTAACATAGTTAGTACGAGGTTGAACCGCCATGAACTGCGTCACACTGTGCAATTCTGGCAAGGAGTCTGCCGTACAGATGTTGGATGTAACTTTGGGGTATTGAGTTTCAAGCATCCTCAACCTGGACGCGTAAATCGGGGATGGTCGTGGCTGGCCGTGGAGACCGAATAAGTCGTTGTCCCAAAAAATCCCACACGTGCTCAATGGGGGACAAATCCGGTGAACGTACAGGCCATGGAAGTTGTCTCACACCCTGAAGTGCATGTTGCGTTGCACGTGCCGTATGTGGGCGTGCGTTATCTTCTTGCTGGAAACACCACGATGGCCCGACCTTACAAATGGCACAACAACTGGCTGAATTATGTTGTTGATGTAGCAGGTGCTGTTTAATGTACCCGGTACAAACACTAGTTGTGTACGGGAGTTTTAGCTGATCGCTCTCCACAGCAGGAGACCAGGTGTAGGCCCTGTGTGTCGCTAGCGGATGCAAGAAGGGTAGAGACGCTCTCCTGTACGTCTGCGAACACGCATCCGGCCATCGGAGGCTCCCAAGCAGAATCTGCTTTCATCGCTGAACACGACAGATCGCCATTGTGTTCTCCAGTGCAGACGTTGGAGACACCACTGCAACCGTCCCTGACGGTGGGCTGGAGTCAGAGGTACACATGCCAGAGGCACACGTGCACCTAGTCCTGCATGCAGTAGACGATTGCGGATTGTTCGCACAGTCACCTCAGTGGCAACGGCAGCTCGAATTTGCGTCGCAGTGGATGTTCTGCTTGTCAACGCCGCTCTTATTATGCGTCGATTGGTCAGCTCAGCAGTCTGTCTGTGACAACCGGTTTCACGTCATCTCGTGTGGGATTGTTCCTCGGACCATCTACGCCACCATCGTACAACCACCGATACTTCCCGTCCAATTCGCTCCGCAATACGACGATACGACCATCCGACCACGCGGAATCCGACTAGACAACCTTGTTCAAGGTCCGATAACTGCTGAAATCTTACACGTCTTCCATGTCCAGGTATTGCAGCTTCTTCAGGGTCTCCGCACGTGTCCGTACGCCGACGACTGATTACATTCATTTCGTCGTACTCCCTAAACACCAAAGACGATAATTTGCAAATTATGCCGTGCTGTGGCGTAAGCGCTCACCGATTGGTTCCGAAATTAACATCACACCTACGTAAACTCGACCCCATTAACATATGTAAATTTCATGATCGTCCTCCAATTCCGTCTTGGTGTTCTTTTTTGACTTTCCGCCAGTGTATGTACACGACCATACACTGAGTGGAGTAAAAACAAGACTCGTCACAGCACCACACTTTTTGTTCAGTCATCCGACAAACCCAAAAATGATGAATTTCCAAGTCAATTATATTTCTGTAATTGCTGATTATATTTGCTAAAAAGCTGTTTTACAATTACACGTAACTTTATTGTCCTTAAGCAAAGCTTAACTGACAAACTGTTATATCCACCTACCTGACGACATATTGCTCATTTTTTTGCCGCACAACAGAATTCAGACCTCTTGGTAAGGTATCAGTGAGGTGTTGTAAACACGGAGTTGGTGTTTTTATCCATGAACCAGGGGTTGCGTCTCCTCAAAAATCAACAATTGACAGAATAGTCTATCGGGCTTGAAAATCACATTGTAATTACACCCACAAATTCTCAATGTGGTTAACATAAGGCGTTCACAAGTGGTGGAGCTGCTCTCGACGGTGAGAGACAAGTCGGCGACACTCGAAACGGATACGGTGCGGCAATGTGCTGTTTAAATATGGCATCATGGTGCTGAGAGTGAATCATTTAGAACGTATGTAAATGGTCGGAAAGAATGTTCAGGTAGCTTGTGGGAGCTATGTACATCTTGACAGATACGACGGGCCCCAAAGAAGACCATGCAAACGAAACCAAAGCGGTTACACAGCTTCTACCTAATGGTATGTTCCTAACTTGTTAAGATAGTTGAATCGTATTTGTGGTTTGAGCAACAAATCCGCACTTCAATCAGAGAGATAACGGTTAACTCCTGATTCGTCAGATCAGATGAGGTTTTCCCGTCCTTCAAGTTCTAGCTTCGATTGCTTTTAAAAATTGCCCCCTAATCTCTCGATGCCTTGAGCCAACAAGTGGACACGACGTGGGCGCCGACGACCGTAGCATATTCGTTTCTTGGTAAAACGCTTAGTCTTAAATGCAATCCAGGAATTACTTTTAAGAACAATGCAGTCATCCCATGCTAAAAATTCTGGATACTGAACACGGCATTTGTAGAAATCAAGAAACACTTGAAACGAATGAGGCGACAGTTATGTAACAACAACGCGACATAAAGCATATGTATTTTGAAATAGATCTTTCTTACAGATATTAGAATTTTAAAAGTGGTATTCATTTATCGCCTTTTAAATTACACCAAAAGAAAAATTTGATTCGCGTGCAAAATTTCTGTTTTACTCCTATAACGATAGCTCCATACTCTAAGTGACATGATATTCTTTTTCCTTAATATGTGAAGGTTCCCCCTTTAAAATGAAATTCGATACCGCTTAGCCTAGAATTCAAACCATTTTTGCGAAAATTATGCAGTTTTGTATGCTTTGGACTTGACAGGAATTATTTGAACACCGGTGGTAAGGGGAATTGCAGAATTTACGTTGCATATTTCATAATCTGATTTAAAACTTATAGTCATAATTTCAGTTTATTCTTTCAGTAATTATTATGAAAGATTAAATATACATATAAGTAAAACATTTAAAATTTGATCTTGAAATGTAGGTAAAAATGTGTAAGGCTTAACAGTTGCATCAGGTGAAGACAGGGAAAATAAGCGTCTTGGTTAAACACTGATTTATTAAACATTAAAGGTGAGTATGAGTCAAATACGTGGAGATAACGTAAATGGATGATATCATTTATTTTATTAAACATTAAAATTGGTTCATAAATCACAGTCTATATGAGTTATGTTTTGGTTAATGTGATTTACTACACAACAATATTGATTCACAATTCACACAGTTTATAATAGCTTATACTGATATTTTGAAGTAGACTCTGATATTTAAATACCGAATAGTTTAGAATTTAACACCCTCCTTCTTCATATAAAAAGAAGTATTGCATTTTTTCGTGACCTTGCGATAGTGTTGTGTGGACTGTTACTCAAATATATTACTCCTGAAACTCATATAAATTACGTATGTGTATTTCAATAAAATAATAAGAGTTTCCTTAAAGCTTGGTGTAGCATTTTTATAATAATGAATTTCGTGAAAGCTTGGTGCTACATTTTTTAACGCTAACAATCATGTGCAAAGAAGAAACAAATTAGTGTTAACACCCAACAGCAATAAAACACGTGATATTTCTCTCTTAATTATGTAACTGTAACCTTGACGTGTCCTTGTAGACAGATCATTTCTAAGTTTGCACATGTTTAGGAAAAACACATAGTCTTAATATTGAAAATAATTGTGATTTCGACGACTTTGAAAGATGCTTGATAGTAGTCGCCAGGCTGACATCTGCAAGCACCTCGTAATGGGAAACTCTCTGGGATATGTAAGAACCAAGTGTATCGAGGTTTGCAATGAATGATGCTAAAAAGAAAAAAACGAGCACTCCGTTTTCTTGTTTGCGGAACCGGATGGACGTTGTTAAATGGCAACGGCTGCTAAAGAGAAATTTACGAGGAAAAAGCGTGGCTGCTTTGCGTCACGTAACCACATTATTATAATATCGGTACTTACAAGAGAATTTGATCACACTAGGCCAGTAGATGGGCCTATACAATCAGATGTTTGTTTCGTGTACGTCTCGTCTCAGATAAAAACCGAAATATTGATGTGCAGTGAGCACGGAAGCACCATAGTGAACCGCTTGAAGATTGGAAAAAAAGTCTTTTGGTTGATTAATTATGTTTTCTGTTGAAAAACGCCCATGGACAGATGACAGTGTGTCAACAGCACAAATCAATAGATCTCAGATTCCTTGCATTAAGAGTAGGAGCTCGTGAAGGCAGAGAAATTATCTGGTGTCTGTATGTATGACTGCACTGTGATCCTTATTTCCTCTGAGATAGCGTTTGAATTCATCGACGTAATTCTTCATTATTATGGACCAGGAACCACATAATATGTGTATGGAGTTTCCTGAAGAAAGGACTGTTTCGTACAAAAAAATGAAAAATTATGCAAGTCAAAAATATTGACTTTCATAATTTTTCTTACATTTCTGTGCTTCTTAATAACAAAAACCTCTTGCTTAGAGTATCTCTCTACAGGATGACTTTTCACATAATATCAAGCCAGCTTCAGTAAACTGCAATTTATACACGTACAAATGTTTCACGGATTGTACGAATAGATTGAAATAAAATTGTCTACTTTTAAATTCATAAACATGGCATACAAAAAAAAATGACAAGTTTTTGGTAAATTTATTCTTTCCTAATTTTCTATTTTTCCGAAATCTGTTTGAGAAAAGTTATATTTCTTTTGTGGTGAAATCAAAAACATGTTCATTTCTCCCTAGAACTCGATGTAATCTCTTTCGTGTTATCCATCTTGTGCAGTGCCAACAATCCAGTAATCATCACATTATGTTAAAGTATTCCTTGCAGAAACTGAAGGATAGTTTAATTTTCGTTTTAAAAGTATTACATGACAAAAATTTTCTTTCGAAATTTCTTCTTAGCTGCTTAACACTAGGAACCAAAGAAAACCCCATTTTTTTTCACAAATCCCGCACAATCAGATGTAGAGTCAACAGGTGAAACTATGTAGTTAAGTAGTAGCATAAGGAACGATATAATGAGAAATATCGTAGTAAATATCCGCCCATTCTATTTGCTGTAGGTAGCGTTTATATGGACACTTTAGCTTCCAGCAATTGCTTACACATTCCAACAGTCCAAACTCATGTCTTTAACTGCGGTGAAGCACCAAAAAAGGAAAACTCACTAAATGTGTTGTTTGAAAAATGCAAAGAAGGTTAAGGTCAATATATTCCAGTTACTGACTGTGAAATTTTGAATAATCTATGGTTCATATATTTAGAAAATTCGGAAACTTCATGAAATTTCTTTTAAACTTGAGAGATAAGACCGAAAATTGTTGAATATTAGATCCTTCTGCTTTAGGGTTTAGCACTTATTCATTTTTGATCACCGACGTGGAAAACTTCCAGAAGTAAAAATAGATTTCAAAATGATGGAACGCTAAATTTTTTTACTGTGCTTATAAATAGACTGGAGTTTTAATGTTGAAACGCAGTGTTCAGTAAAAACCACGAAAGATAAATAATATAAATATTGTTTAGTGATTATTGGTTCTAATTTTATCAGGCATTTTTTTGTTGTTGCAGTAAGTGAGTTCAACTCACATGTTATATAAAAAGCCATACAAAAGCTTAGCAATACAGGAAAGCCTGTGTCTTTACAATACAGTGTTTTTTGTTTCTTATGCGGCGCAAATGTCTGCATATACACTATATTAAGAAAAGTCACCGGACACCCCTTTAAAAGCAAATGAAAGGAACCGCTGCGTTGTTAAGATTCGCGGTACAGTTGCAAAAAGGTACAAAAACAAGCCTGCAGCTGACCGGGATCATATCGCACTGTGAGATTGAGTGAAAATGTCGCGGCGGGAGAGAACTGACTTTGAGAAACGAAAGATTGTTGGGTGTTATATTAGTGGGTTGTCAATAAGGGAAACCGAAAAGCGTTTAAACATACCCAAGTCAACTGTTTTGGATCTACTGAATAAGTGGAAGACACATGACGTGTCTGAATTAGCAAAACGTACCGGCAGATCAAAGCAAATTTGTTATAGAGGACGTCGAATCCTCAGGTGAGTCGTTACAGCTAATCGACGAAGTGCTGCACAAGACTTCAGAGTACAGGCGAGAAAAAATGCTGGAACGTCGGTATGTACACGCACCACTCGCAGATAACTTCATTCCATGCGTTACCGTGGTCGTGTGGCTGCTCATAAGCATTTCATCTCCACTCGAATGCTACTCGTCGTTGAGCATGGTGTAAAGAACATTTATCGTGGACCGTAGATCAATGGAAACGGGTCCTATGGACTGATGAATCCAGATAAATGATCCATCAGTCTCATGGCCGTGTGTGGGTATGCCGAAAGTAGGGAAAACGCTATTTACCACAGTGTACTGTTCCTACGGTCAAGTATGGAGCTGGTAGTGTACCCGCGCGGGGGTGTTTTTTGTGGTATAGTCCCCGACCATTGGTTATCTTGGACAAACATGTTAACCAGCACGTCTACCTCTATATTCTGGACAATTATGCCCTACCAATTATGTGGCAATACTATGGAACCGAGCCTTGTTGGTACCAGCAGGATAAAGAACCGAGCCGCAAAGCAAGCACTGTTACAGTGTGGTTGGACGATAATTTCATGTCGAGTGTGGACTGGCCAGCACAGATCCCTGATCGTAATCCCATAGAGCGCCTATGGGATTAATTAGAGCGCCTCACAAGAAGTTTTGAACTAAGACCTACTACTAAGCAACAGTTACTGGCAGCATTATGTACTGAATGGAGGTGTGTACCTAACGCTGTGTTCCAGAACCTTGTCCAAAGCATGTCTCAAAGAAACAGTGCATGCATTAAGGCCAAAGATGGACCAACACCGTACAATTCATCCCATAGATTTTCTGTGGGATTAAGATCAGGGCTCTGTATTGGCCAGTCCACACACGATACGGAATTGTCGTCAAACCACGCCGTAGCAGTCCTTGCTTTATGGCTCCGCTTCCGTGCATTATCCTGCTTAAAAGTCCCAGAACGAAAGCTAACATCTCTAATTTGCTTCTTGGGTGCTCAGAAACTGTCCCTTTACGTTTCCCAGAAAGCCTCGGATCGTTAAGCGCTTTGTCTTCTGGACTGGTAATTGACTTAATTCATTGGCGCACAAATAAAATGGCGACACAGAAGCCAAGGGAGCATCTGCCGTTGTGTATAATTTGGGGCAAATAGAAGAAATTTCAAGGTGACACGCAATCGGATACTTAAAGAGTCAAGTAGCATGAATGCAACATTTAATACTAATGTGTCTTGAAAAGCGAAAACATATCGCCATCACGTCACTGGCACGCGAAATTCTTTTAGGATGCTTGATACAATTGCTTGAATGTTTAGTTCTGCGAAATTCAAACAAAATACGATAATCAAATTATGTGTAAATTTAAATAAACTTACAAATTGTTTACCACTTTTCAAGGACAGAACAGAAGTTTTGTTATTTTTTATGTATTTTTGAAATTTTACAATGCAGTACTATCGTTTGCGGAAACATTTTTAACAACTGGTACTTTTTAGAATTTATTTCTCGAAACAAAGAATTGAAAATCAATAAATTATATCCAAAAAATTTGAATTGAATGAAATGCAGCTTAACAGGAAAAATATAGCGTTTCGTACAAGAGTAAGACAAAGTATTTAACTAAAATTTAAATTTCTGAAGATTGCAGTATTGTTTTCAATAACATTGTTACATAAAAAAAATTAAGAATTGGATTTTTTTAATTTTCATGTAAATTTAACTTTTCGCATTTCGGAGCTTAAAACTTCATAATTCAACTAGAGCAAGACAACACTGACGGAACTGTATCACTTCGCCGTATTGTTTGTTGGTTCTGTGGATCAATCGAAAACAGATTATACCTGCTTGTTGAATGCATAATTAACGGACAATTGTGATATGAAGTTGAACAGTGGGTTGGTTGGACTTTGTACCAATTCATCACCACAATCTATACTACTCGATCCAAGTCTAGAAAAGAAAAATATAGTGTATAAAATAATAATAGTTGAAATAACGTATCACGAAAACGCAACATAGTGATCCATTTCGAAACTATTAAAAGAGATCACAGGGTGACCTTGTACACTATCAAACGTAACATCAGATACATAATATTGCTTTAATGGACGCATTTCAGAAAGGAAAAATTCGCCAAGAGATGGATGCAATGGCGATTGATACGCGCCGCAAGTGAAGAAGTGTTTTTTAAATGGTTTTGAAAATTAACAACACATGGACATATCCTTTTTGGTTTCCCTTTGCGGAAGAGTTTTCTTTTTGTTTGCAGTCTGGGAGATAAGAAGGTGACTAGTTTTCCCTAGCGTATTTAATTTCTTTTTTCTCACTTCCACTTTGGAGCTGAATGTTTAACAGGTACCAGCATAAGCCTTCGCTTTCTTACTGGAGTGACGGCGTGTGAATGTGAGAAATAGTGCGAAAACCTTTATTTATTTAGTTTTCCTTTATTTTGTACAGGATCAGCTAGATGCATGAGCAATCATGAAACGTAACCTGATATCCTTATTATTTTGAATCAGAGGATTTATTTTGTAGTGACTGACAATCGAGACCATTCTTAATTCATTGTATTGTTGAGAAACTTCGTTACAGTTTCAGAGTAGTACCCTCTGTGTTTCCGTCGCCTTCGCGGGAGAAGGATACAGAGACTTTTGAGACCCCGGTCAAAGTACACTTTCCAGTGTGTCCCACTGGAAAGACACTCTGACTCTGATGTAAAACTACAATTCATCATTCATATAAAGTACGTTTAAAATTAGAAAACGGAGTACGCAGAAGTGTAAGCTCGACTGATGACAAAACCTGCACCGTGTAAAGGCAGACTTCGCAGGGATACGCGGAACTCTCTCGCAAGGTTAGAAAAATGACGGTGCTGCGCGAGCTAGAACCGTCAGTAACTGGAAAGCACAATCTTTCACTCGAACAGAATCGGTCTTGAGACCTGTGGGATATTCTGTCCCCCTAGGGACCGGTACTTTACACCCTTCGACCATAGCCCGTGTATGCGACGTGCTAATGCACGCGGGCTAAAAAATTTATTTTTACAAATCTGGCTGAGAGATCTAGTCGCCATCGCGAGTTTTTTGGGACATACGTCCTTCAATGGTATCTAATAAAAATTAAATACATGCACAATAAATTGAGGGTCTCATGCAATCCCTCTCACAAAGATTCAGCTATATTAGAACAGAACACAGAAATATTTACATCTTCCGCATGACTAGGGCCCGTGCTGCGGTGATAATTCCGGGCCAAAGTAATCAGAAACTCATCTATCATAGACCAACAACGCTGCATTCAAGAGCGACACGCCCCTGAATAGTTCCTTTGGCGATCAACCATAGTTGATATGATTTTTATCCTGCTCAAGTTTACGTTGCAGACTGGGACATGTCTTACTGAAGCTGGAGAGGCGACGTCCAGCTTCAGACGGAACTTGGCATTCGCAACCGAGCAATTGCTGCACTTAGGTGTGACTGCACACATATGGTGCTGGTGTCCACGATTAACGCATTTGCCACAATTGTCTTCAGACTTCGTGCAATTGCTCCGGAAATGACCGAAGCCATTGCAGCGGACGAACCTGTCTTCACGCACAACCCTTTTCAGGCGGAGGACTGACCAGCCCAGGTCCAGTCTTCTCTGCTTCATTAAGAGCTTGAAGGCCCGGAGCTGCACCTCTACCACACAGTGAACCCGGCCTCCCTTAGCGTTAATGGGAAAACAACCAGGTTTCGAGGTCGGGGTTCTGCTCACGAACCCCTTCCTCGACCTCCTTTTGCTACCAAATATAGTGGTTCCAAGATGAAAACTGTAGATTTAAAAAAAAAAAAATTATGAGGGGGGGGGCTCCGACCCTGCGGTCTCCAACCCCTTCCAAAAACCGTCTAGCGTCTAAGTTAGAGTACCATGAGATAGTATACCAAATTTGGTGGTTCTAAATAGCAAACTGTAGATTTTACGAAAAAGTGTTTATTCGGGTGGGGGATCTGTACCCCGGGCTCCAACCCCTTCCCAAAACCGTCTAGCGTCTAAGTTAGAGTACCATGAGATAGTATAACAGATTAGGTGGTTCTGAATTGAAAACTGTAGTTTTTAAGAAAATTTTGTATGGGGGGCTCTTACCCCCGGGCCTTGACCCGTTCCAAAAACGGTCTGCCGTCTAAGTTAGAGTACCATAAGATAGTATACCAAATTTGGTGGTTCTAAGATGAAAACTGTAGATTTTACGAATTTTTTATGAGGGGGGGGGCTCCGACCCCGCGGGCTCCAACCCCTTCCAAAAACCGTCTAGCGTCTAAGTTAGAGTTTCATGATACCAAATTTGATGGTTCTGAAAATGAAAACTAGATTTTACGAAAAAATTTATGTATGGGGGGGGGGGGGCTCTGACTCCCCGGGCCTTGACCCGTTCCAAAAACCGACAACCGTCTACGTTAGAGTACTATGAGATAGGATACCTGATTTGGTGGTTCTGAATTGAAAACTGACCAACCGGGCCCCTGACCCGTTCCAAAAACCGTCTACCGTCTAAGTTAGAGTACCATGAGATAATATACCAAATTTGGTAGTTCTAAATTGAAAACTATATTTTACGGCAATTCTGTAGGGGGGCTCTAACACCCCCCTCTCCAACCGCTACCCCAAACCGTCTACAGTCTAAGTTAGAATACCACGAGATAGTATACCAGATTTGGTGGTTTTGAATTGAAAACTGTAGATTTTACGAAAATTTTGTGTATGGGGGCTCTGACCAACCGGGCCCTGACCCGTTCCAAAAACCGTTTACCGTCTAATATTTTTAGTGCCAAAGAAAAACGTAATATTCCTATCCTGTCTGCGTGTCCAAACTTTATAAATTTGATCAGGGAGCAAGACGTTCGAAATCGTACGTTTTCCTGCATTCGTTTTGTATGTAACCAAAATCTGTAAACGCGACGAATTGACGTAGTCGACGAATTTGTCCGCGACGAATCGTCGTGGTCGACGAATTGACGCGCGACGAATTGACGCAGTCGACGAATTGACGCGCGACGAATTGACGTAGGCGACGAATTGACACGCGACGAATCGTCGCAGTCGACGAATTGACGCACGTGACGAATTGACGCACGCGACGAATTGACGTAGAACCTCTACGAATGGTCCATTTGTTAAATTGCAATTATTATTTTCATGCCTGAAAAATGTAAGTACCCTTTCAATAACACAGCGAACATTTTGGTGTCGTTTTGAAGATCAAATGGTTTTCAGTTCAGGTGATTTAATGCAAATTCATGGGATATACCTGCAATTCTTTACATTAAAATGAAATGTAGAGCAAAGACTGTTTAAATACTTTTTTATTTTATCTAAGCTCAAATCACCAGTTTTTAAAGGGATATGCTAAGTAACAAAGAAGGGACTGAAATTTTATTCAGTGATGCCTTCTGTTTCAATATTCGCAGACACACTAATTCATTATGTGTAAACAGTTTAAGTTTAAAATTTGAAAAATGTGTTACACTAATTTAATTTAGTTCACTGAGCTAAGTTATATTGAAATAGTGACTTCTCTTAGTTAGCCATTTAATTGGCATCCAATTTTAGAAATGTGTAATCATTTCCAAGTCCTGCGAATGGCGTTTGTGTTTTTCACGCAGTTTTGAGTTAGTAGGGTGCACAACATGCTTAGGCGGATCCAGCATACCTCCTGTCTGGAAATAAAAGCAAGGATTGCGAGGGTCCGGCTACCCACCAATGTAGATCAGAATAAAAAGCAAAGGAAAACTACAACAATAGTCAAGCCTCGGTATCCTCGCTAGGCTAGGTTCATCGGCCATCTTACGCGGTATCGTGATGAGGAAATTCTGGTCCTATGGATAACTTTACATATCGTTTAATGCTGAATAAAATTAAAATTATTTTACCAAGGGATTTCATAAACGCATGTAAAAATATGTCCATACGATTTATGCATGACTTTTACTTCCAGGACAGTTACAGCAAATAAGAAGTGTCAAAAGACAACATTCCACATTGGAACCTTACTTTTATATGACGAAGAGAATGTGGTTTTTCCTCAGAGACTAACAGATTTTCTTTAATTGCATACGACTGGAATCAGTAAGAGCAAGAAATATTTTTCCCAATTCATAATTTAGTTTATTCTTTTAATAATAATTTGTCTTTAATAAATTTCTTGATAAATTTGGAGGATACATCGTATCTTTAATAGATTAAGTTCCAAGTGGAAACGAAGTGTCTATCAACAGTACGGAAAACTGAACAAACCAAATAATGAAATACGGCACAATTAACTAAGGGGAAGGGAGGAAATATAATAATATTTTTGCAGGTTATTAAAGCAAATATTCAAAAATATAATCTTCAGTATCTGACTTCGAAGACATTTTGTCAAACCGTTCTGGATGTACATAAGGAAGAAAATTACGGAACTCTTAATTTTTAAGTAATATTTGTTTATCAGTGCCCCAGCTCTACGAAGCATGTTCACCGAGAATCCTTCATCAACATAAGAAAGATTGACATTTTAGAGACATTCTTTTGAGTTGCATATAACTAGGATTAAAATATTTCCTTAAGATTCAGGATTCTCCGCCTTGCCTGCGATAAAAGAAGAATATCGATACTCAAGAGCAGAGTGATGTTTTACTTTTGATGGTTTCCGTACTCTATCTTCATGATAAGACGTCTTATCCAGTTACTTTTAAAAATGGTGTGTATAATTATTATTATACACACCATTTTTAAAAGTAACTGGAAAATAATGTTGTTTCACTGAACAGTTCAAGAACAATTAATTTTGTATCACCGAACTTTTAAAATAAAAATCGTTTCATTTCAGGTCAAAATAACAACTGCTTTGCCTTCAGGTCTGTTCCTCATTTAATCCAAAATGTTCGTTTCTTCAATGTAAACGATTAATACGAAATTCGGCTACGGCTAAACAAAAAAATCGAGATATCTCATTTTTTTAGACATAAGCTAAAAGCATATCTTAAAGCCCCATAAGTGATGTTATATGTAGACTAGGTCCATTTTCTCTTCGGTATCCCCAATAGTGCTCGCATATAGTAAATATCCAATTATCTGATCGTTCGCGTGATTTCAAACATATATTAGCACCTTTTTCGAATCAGATGAAAGAGGCCATTTACACAAATACAGCCCTGTCGGCAATATTGTGATGAATAATACAAGGTCACGGACAAGGCGCTGTTAACTTTCACTGATGAGCATAGTAATGAGGAAAAATCGGAGAAGAACAACTGTATTCAATACGTTTTACAGGTTTTTATATTTGTTGATGGTACTGTACTACAGTCGAGCGACCGTCTAGCCAGCATTTAACACGGAAGCGATTATAAAATTCTTGTTGAACAATACGATATATGAGATTTGCAGGTTACAGACACCAAAGTAACGCATTTTTAAACCGTTCTGGAGCTGGTGATTCATTATTTATGCATCGCTCGGAAATACACTTTTCACCGTAACTAAGAATGCGTAGATTGATTCAACCTCCAGAAAAAACTTGTTGTCGAAACAGCACCATAAACAACGGAATATTATACAGTAATTTTTACTAATACAGTAAATTGCAAGTGACGCTTTTGAAAATAAGGAAAAATAATAATATTTCATGTCCATGTTTTTAATATGATACCTTCTCGATGGTTTGCATCAAAATCGCTTTCTTTTGAGAATTTTTAAAACGACGATTTGCAACAGAATTACATGGGCACCGAAAGTTGACGGAATCCAAATATAAATTATGAGTTTTTATATTTATGTGAAATCGAAAGCAACTTAGTTTCGCATTCATTTTACTGCTGTGTTCTTTTTCACTAGCATATGTCTGATATTAATTACCAATGTAATGTTTCACGGTAATTTTAAAATCCATCTGACGTATTGTGTGTTTAAGATATGCGCAACATAAACATGAAAGGAATTTTAAAAATTACATGAATTTACTGATATAAGACTTACTGACTTTTGTCTTAAGAGGCATTTAAAGCATATTTTTTCAATACAACCAGTCGACCACCTGCAAAATTGCAATCACTCTGATGAAAACACCATGTATGTATTAGAAAAACACTGGGTATTATAATGCCAATTAAGAGCAAGTCAGGTGTGGAAGTTAAGGTACATTCTAGAGTCGAATCAAAACGAAATCAAGAAATTAGTATGTAACAAAATATCACATATGTCTTACTAATGTAATTTTGGCCGTTAGTCGGGTAAATAATTTCGTTTAATCTTCTTTTACTCTTCGGTATTTTAAATACGGTCATTTTAAGAATAAAATAATAATATTAAAGACGAAAAAAAAACATAGTAAAAAAAAATGGTTTGGTCTGCAAAATGTGGATTCACTAAAACGGCAGCAGTTAATGACCCAGAACGCCGAATGCAGCCTTAAGGACATAAGTTGTTCAATCCTGTCTAGCCTATGTTGGATGAGCTCGCTGGGTGTACCAATCTGTAAGCATTTACCTATCTTGATTCGCAGTTTCTGTCTTGTGTTTTACAAAATTTCTTTTAGCGTAAATATAAATCCAAATATTAGAAAGCTCGAACAACCGTACGATACTAACAGCTTATTTAAACAATGAAATATATAACAAGGTATTTATTCTTAACTACATTTTTTTTATAGTTTGGAACTGGAACAGATAATCTATCCAAACCCATATGTTATATTATTGAAATTGCAGTTTCTTTTTCTGAAAAATAAATATTAACATCAAATGATTTTAACCAAGTTCGAACTCTCAGGATGTTATCAAGAAACTTATTTTCGCCTTTCAATGGGCTTAATGAAACAAACCCCAAATTTTGCATTCTTGAGCGCAATAACATTTGCCATGAAAAAATGGTACCTACTCTACGTTCCGCGCACACTGCATTTTACGAAAATTATTCTCTTCGTGATTGTACATTGCAACTATATTTCCAAACTACGTTTTCTTTTGTGTAAAACACTTTATTCTGTCTTTTCATATTTCAGGATAATTTACTGGTTTATTTGTAACTGTGACGGCTTAATGAACGTCAAATTTCTATTTCACACGTTTATTAAAGCATTTAAACATCATGGAATGTTCCTGCATAATACGCATCTGCGAGATACACCATCTAACTATATGCTGTACTTTGAGAAAATTATAAATTGAAAAGACACTTGAAAAAACTTCTGTGACAAGGTGATTAATGGTCAGTCGATACCTCATATTGATCACCTCATCGCAGAAGGTTTTTGAAATGTCTTTTCAATTAATTAATTTTTCAAAGTACAGTATATAGTTAGATGCTGTATCTCGCAGATGCATATTACGCAGGGGCATTCCATGGTGTTTAAATGCTTTAATAAACGTATGAAACAGAAATTTGACGTTCATTAAATCATCACAGTCATAAGTACAGATAACCACGTAATACAGCATTATGAATACTTTGATTCTTAAACTGAACTAGTTACTGGTTTAAGTTTACCGGATAATAATACTTTGTAATACAATTCTAATAATACTCATATTATGAATATGATAATCTATTGCATGACTTTTTTATATGATACGCCGTATGAAACTAACAACAACGGTATTGTTCGTCAAATATAAATCGGTCGTTCTTTACTAGTAAACTAAACTAAAAGAGCGTTTCATTTCATTAATGATTCTTGCATTTTGTATCAATGAGAACCCCAAGTGTGTGAAAATCCGTAAAGTTTAGATTTGTATTTAAGAGAGACAGCCGACATGAATTAGAAAAAATGTCCAAATTGTTGATCACAGGAGGGCACATTGTACTTCCTATATTGCTAGAAATCAATATTCTGCAGAGAAAGTATGCGCTTCTTTGCTGGTGTAACCAACTACTGATATCTACATACAGGCAGTTTATACGCTCATCATTTTTTTCTTCGTTTCGGAGTTTAATGAAAACAAAGAGCAACTCTATGGGCTTCAGCAATTTGAGAAATTATGAAAATAACAACACTGTTATTATTATAATACAAATATATAATTCCAAAACTATTGTAATATTAAAGAATAATTGTGCCTCTCTCGGAAAATCCTCATACGAACAATTTGGAAACTATTTTTTCTCAAAAGTACATTTCTTCCTTATTATGTAACTGGATTTCTACTGTGTTAAGTGCAGTATATCCAAAAAACTTAAAAGCTTATTCAGAGCTCCTATATTAGCTACATCTACAGGGGACCGAAGTGGAATGCTGAGGACAAATTCATAAACATAGGAGAAAATATTCTACCGAATTACATTGCCCTAGACGAATGGCTTTCTACCAAAATATAATATGCAACACGAATGGTTCATTACTAAGCCTAGTTTAGTTATACAGGGTGATCCATTTAAACTAGTACCATGGGATTTACTTATAACTTTTTTATAAATAACAACAAAATCATGCAGTAAGTTGAGAATTATACATGTGGTATTGGAGAATAATTTTATCAAAGCAAATGTTGGAATTGTCCTCCATTTTCTTGTAAACACAGATCAACACGCCGCACCATATTCAGTGATATCTCATGTAGAGTACGAGCAGTAACATTGCCAATTTCAGTCGTGATTGTTTCATGCAATGCACCCAATGTTTTTGGATGGGTTTTGTTTGTAAATTCTATCCTTTAAGTAGCCCCATAAAAAAGTCAGGGGAAGTTAAGCCCTGAGATCGGGGAGGCCATATGTTTTTTGAAATTAATCTGTCATTAAAAAAGCTGGTTATGAGTTCCATTGAGACTTTCGATGTGTGACACGTAGCGCCATCCTGCTGAAAGTAGCCCTCTGTCTATTCAATGTCATCAAGTTGCTCCACAAATTCAGTGAATATGCGGCAATAAACGTTAGTGTCACAGTCTCCTAGAAAACAATGGGGCCAATAATTTTCGTAGACGAAACCGCACACCATACACCAACCTTTTGTGAATGCATCGGTGTTTCACACATAAGGTGTGGATTTTCGGCAGCCCAGTATCTGCTGTTTTGCGGATTGACGTAGCCTGACAGATGAAACCAGGCTTCATCCGTAAACCATGTGATGGAGAGAATATCATATCGCAAATTCAGAAAATTTTGAAACCATTTGCAGTAACTTACTCTCTTTCCTTTGTCCGGTTCCTGCAGTTGATAAATTACGTGCACTTTAAATGGTCGAATATTCGCTTTTTTTGCTGCGCTTTGACAAGTTCCGTATGAATATCCTGTCTGTTGGCTTAATCTGCGCAACGATTTCGTCGGAGATTGAAGCAAACGTTGCCAAACATCGTCCACGCGCGTTTGGGACATCGGAGGGTGATGTCTACCGCTACCGCTAAGAGGAGAACCGGTTTGAGTCAGTTTTTTTGCCATCGAAAGAATTGTTGACTTGCTTGGAACTTTTTGAACTCCAAACTCTCTTCGAAATGCTCGTTGCGTTTTGATAACAGAATTGGTTACCCAATACGATTTCACTAAAAACAAACACTCTGGAACAGATTACTACATGTTTCCGAATGCACGCAAGTGAAAGACAACGCAACAACAACCAAATCACGATATGAGTTACAGTTACGATTAACAATCTTCTTCACGGTGGCGGTTTTCATTCTTCATGTGTTGCTGCTTCTATTGAAAAGAAGAAGAAGTTCCATCCCTTGCAAAAATGTAAGGTTTTTTCAGGGTACTGGTTTAAATGGATCACCCTGTAACTCGCTGTTCATGCAGTGTTTGTAATCCATATAAATAATTTTGCACATAATTTCAGATCCCTCCATTCTTTGTGACAAATGATGAGGCATAATCGTCACCCGAGAATCCATCCTACATCCTTATAGCATGAGCTTATTTCAAACTAGTCACGTACAATAAGATGGTCGTCTTTCAACATTTAATCAGCACTCGTCGTTAAGACGAGCACTTTTCTTCGACAAATGAACTAAAAACGCAACAAAAACCGAATCTTAAGAAGGCTTAATTAGCTATATCTCAGTTTTCCAATTTATAGGTGGCGACTTCTAATGTTTGATCTACAATATTCCATAAGAATCATAATGAATTATTTCTAAAGTAAGATAACCTATTCATAAATTCTAACCTGGGATATTATAGTCTGGTACTTAGTTTTACGGTCATACTAGAATCTTACATTTCTAACTTTTTTTTTTTGAAATGGAGTTAATTTCGTCCGTTATCGATTAAAGTTTTATGCTGAACTGCAGGGTGTTCCCGCTTAGCGGGACTAAGGTTCAGGTACTCGCTCTGGTGTGATGGCTTTGCTGGAGTGAGTGTCATCTACAACCAACAGCACGAGAATAGAATCACTCATTTTCATGCCGATAGGGACTTCAAAGTGGTTATTATCTTCGTGATTAGTGGAGTGATATCGATTAAGATTGTCTGTGCGTATGTTTCGTCGAATGGGGTTCTTCGGAACAACTTCTACAATCAGCTGTCTTACTTTCTCAAAAGGAGCGAAGATTTTCTGGTGGTCGGTGGGAATTTTAACTCAGTGGTTGATAACCATATCGAACTGGCTAGGTACTCATGACCACATGCAACCTTATAGTTGGGTCCTTACGGACTTGAACAGGAATTAGCAGTTGAATGATGCTTGGCGCTCCCTTTATCCGCAGGTGTCGGGTTATACCTGGAGCATTAATAACGAAGCTTCTAGGATCGACATGTTACTGATGTCGAAGGTTGAGTGGGTGAATGGGGCTGAGGTCTTTGAGCCGAATGCACAGCCGCTGCATATTTTGGATCAAAATGTTGTCGTGCTGGACGTCTGTGTATCAGCACCGAGGAAGACAAGTGCGACACCCTAGTGCCTGAACACTTCCATGTTGGAGGATGTTGTAGCGCTGTCGCAAATTTCATCGATCTTGGTTGAGGGGGAAGAGGCGGTCACCGATGACGTGATAGGCGGTTGGGAACGGGCGAAGAAAGAGGTTCCGCGGATTTTGAGTATTCAGGAAAAGAAGTTAGCGAAGGAAAAGAGACAAACTCAGATCTTTCTCGTGAATCTTCTGAATGCTTCTATTCAAGGTAATGCGAATGAGTGTAACCTCAACATCATTACTGAAATTAGGCAGGAGATTTCCTGTTTTGAAAAGATAGTTTTTTCTGCAGTTTATCTTCAGGCTGTGGTCAGGAGAATCAAGGAGGAGCGGGTTGTAAATTATATCTACCGTAAGCTCGAAGTTTAAAAAAAGGAGGAGAAATTAGAAGTTCTGAACAACGATGGCTGTGAAGTTTTGGATAGTAGAGAGATTTTGCAGAAGTATGCAAAGTTTTTCGGCCACATTTTTTCCGGAGAGGAAATTGAGTAGACCTCAATGAACATCTGGCTTAAAGGAACTCCGTGGATCTCGCATGAGGACATGGAGATACTCGAAGGGGATTTCACGGTTACGGAAGTAAGGTCGGCGATGCAGCTTTAAACCCGGTAAGTCTCCTGGGTGCGATGGGCTTCCTGCGGAATTCTATAGGAAGTTTGTTAACATTTTAGCTTACTGGCTTTGCAGCGTGTTTAATGAGATTGTGAGAGTTGGTCTAATGCCCTAAACCAGGTGGATAAGCATGGTTACCATTGTGGGCAAAACACCCGGCATCCCTTCTAGATTGTTAGCTGGTTGGAGACCGGTTTCTCTCTCGAATGTTGACTACAAGATCCTGATCAGAATCAAAAACAGTGGGCTTTGTTTGGCTGCTAAACACCTCATCGGTGTCAATCAGACGTGTGGTATCAAGATGCGTCGTATGTTTTGCAACGTGCATTGCATCAGTGATGATATCACTTACCTGGGCGAGTTGGGTATTAAAATGGTCCTTTTGTCCGCTGATTAGGGTAAAGCTTTTGATAGCTTTTACTCTGATCGGCAAAATTGCTGGAGGCGCACGGCTTCGGGGATTTCTTTCGAAGTGCGGTAGAGACCATTTACAGAAGTCTCTCGTAGAGGGTCATCATAGTTGGGCGTCTCTCTCTCCTCTTTGAGGTTAAAAGAGGTTTGAGACAGGGATGTCCGCTCTCTCTTTGGTTTTTTGTTTTGTGGTTAAAAACCCAGCTTAGGAAAGTCATTGGCGCTAACATCATTAGGGGTTTCCCGTTCCGGGGAATGTTGCTTCGTTTAAGTATCACATTTACGTCAATAATGTCACCTTCTTCGTGGATGGGGAAAGTGGCTTGAGGGGTTTGCGGGAAGCTTTTGCCGGGTACTGCAGAACAAGTCGAACATTAAGCATTGGGGTAGATGGGAGCGGCTGGTGGTCGCGGATTCGGCCATCACCGAGGGACCTGTTCGGATACTGGGTATCCAATTTTCCAAGGACGGGGTCCACCGAAATACCTAGCGGAATAATCTTGCAATTATGAAGAAAGAGCAGGAGCGTTGGCATTAGGTTCACATCTCGAGGGTCAGCCGCGCCAAATTGGCGGCAACCCTCCTAGTTTCTAAGTCCGCCTTTGCCGGAGAATTAGAGTCTCTACCTCTAGGTATTATGAAGCTTCTGTAGAGGACGGTGTTTGGCTTCGTTTGGGCCGGCAGGAAGACTGAGGGGTTTCTCGGTCTGTCCTAGAAAGGAACGTTTTTTGCATGTCGAGCACCTTCGTATTTGGTTCAGTGCACTTCAGTTTTCCAGTGTGATGGAGGCTCTTCTCGCCGACTACCCGTGTAGGAAATTAGTTTCCTAATTCACGGGTTTGGATGCGTAGAAGTACCTGGCTGACCACAAATTTGTGGGTCCCCTTAGAGAGTCAATTCAAAAGAAGTATCTCTTAGGTGGTCACTACTGGGACATCGTAGAGGCAAGCTGCAACGAGAAGGTGTGCATTAGCATATGGGCTGCTGTTAACAATGCTCTCTGTCATTAGAGCTAAAATTAATCACCTTGTTGTGTTCATTAACCACACCTTAATGTGATCAGATTTTCCTATTCTTGAACATATGTTGTGCAAGAAACGAACTGCAGGATTTATCCTCAATGAATTATTTATTAGTAAATATAACCTTGCTCATAAATGGTAGGAAATTTTAACTGACTGGGTTAGAACCATTTATAACCTTGCTCATAAATGGTACACGTATATTTCAAAAACCAAATGAAAGATCCTTATTATGTACACACGTCTGTTTCATTTACTACTTAAAAGCTGTTATCTTATTACATTATAAATGTGCCTCTCTTAATAGCGATGAGTATTGGAAGTATAATATTTTGAATGCAGTTGGATTTATATTAAAAGAGATTTTACAGTAGGAATTGTTTCTGCTGCTTATGTAAATCAGTTTTTATCAAGACATTTCATTAAGTCAGATTTGATTTCCTTTACTATCAGCAGGACTTGTAAATACTATTTCCACAAACTAATAAATTGTTTATTTTCTTGCTATATTTTGAAACTGCACCCTTCAAAAAGGTACCCCCCTCCCCTCAGAAAAAAGTTCCCTTCCTAAAAGGCCTGTTGTTTTAAAATTATTTACATTCATACCTTTGAAGCCCACCACAGTTCTAACCCAGTCAGTTAAAATTTCCTACTTACATTAGAAGAAACTAAAATCAGTCAAGTACTTAAAGCAATTATAAAAAATAAAATGAAGACACAGTAACGTCATATTTTGAGTCTGATTTTTTAAATTTCTTTGAACAAGCTCGCAGATTCCCCATTTTTTCTATAAAGGCTTGGAAATAAAATCTAGATATTTTATTAATTTTTATTTTTTTTAAATAGTAATGTTCAATGGGAATATTGTTCCCTCCTCCCCTTGTTTATTTGTTTAAGGACAATAATAATTGTTCTTCAAGTAAAGCATTCGTGGAATGGCGTTGTTTACTTTAATTTTCCTCCTGACAACATGGCAGAAGTGTTCCCTCCCTTTAAAGTGCGATCGTTTAAAAATTTCACTCATAATACAAATTCTCTGAAGCCCGACCGTTACAATTTCTATGATAAACAATATTTTGCGACAATCCGCTAAGACAGAGAAATTCTTAAATGCTTTATAAAATTATGTTTAGTATAAACACATTTTAAATCGCCAGTTCATATACGTCTCAGTCGTTACGAAGGCGCTTTTTTAGAGCTCTTTTCCTACATGAAAATCTAAGAGTTTGTACTGAAATTCCTTTTATGTAAACCTAAGAGTTTCTTACACCTATTCCACTGCTTTTCCATTTCGCTTATAATTTAAGACAATATAAAATCTTAAGAAAACGAACAGGGTCTCACTAATGCTTTCCTATGGAAATTCGTCTGCTTTTGCATCTTAAGGGTAACCACGCCATAGCTCGCGGTACTACTTTCACCGCGGAAGCGTACAAACCCGGCTTCGCTTTGCTAGCATGGGAAGTGTTGGCGACAGCGTCTCTTCTTATTCCTACCTCCATGAGTAGAACCGTGCGTAACTCGAAACGAACTGACTATTACATCAGCTTTTCTACTTGGAACAAATTTTAGGAACCAAATTTTAAAAGGCCGTTTGCTAAATGAAGAGAACTAAGTCTTCCAGAAGTAGAATATGTTCAACGTATAAACGAAGATTATTTTTTAGATAATAAAGGACTCATAACCCAGTTAGCTGCTTAATATTATATTTCCAACACATATATTCAACGAAAACAACCATCTTCATCTTCATTTTCAATTATTATAAATCCTTTCCCGAAGTTTATTCAATAAGTCTGTCTACACCATGTTTCCCCGTGTGACTTCTGCATACTTCCGAAATTCATTCACACATCTCACCCGTGGTCTTTTAATGAGGCTTTCCTGTCGCTTCGTATCGAGTGTGATTTTGAGTAGTCATCGCTCATCAAGTCTTTAACAGTATGTACAGCGCACTGCGACTTCAGGGATTTTACTTTGATCATGGTTTCTTCCACTCTTGTCATTTTCCAATTCACAATTTCTCTTATCTTTTCTGGTTAAATCCAGCCAGCAATGACTGAAGTTCAGATGATGTGTAAACAAAATATTTTCTCTTCTTGATATATATCCACCATACCACCACTCAGAGCGATTTGATCCCACTGAAGTGGATCTGGCGACAGTCACATAGCGGTATAACCATATGACTGAATTTAGAAGAACATTGTCCCACACTCACCTGTCCAGTTGGCCACCCTCGTGATTTATGTCTTACCAGCCAAGAAACACGATACAACTATTATTTCCTAATATCGTGCGCTGAATAAGTCACATAGATACACTACCGTCTGTGAGAATTGCAGCACTGAGAAAGAATCGCGCAATTAAGAAGAAATACGTATATATACAGTATATCACAGATTCCTCATACTACAGGATATAACTGATTACTCTGCAGAGCAATACAAGACTTTTCGCTCCAAAACTCAGTATAGTGGGAAGCCAACTTGAGCAACAATAATAGTCTCTAGACGACCGTTATGTAGAACGAACGACTTTTTTTATACGTCCTGAGGAGTTGCCTGTCAGCATGTTTCTACGAGGGACCAGAGTTATTTTGTGCTAACAGGCGGAGGCACTTAACGGGCCAGTCGATTAGTTATCATGTACCAGATATATTCGATCGTTATATATCAGGTGAACGTGCCGTCGAACGTGCGGGCCATGTAAGAAGAGGTATGTGTCATGCATTAAAGATGTCTTGAAAATTCAAGGACACGTGTATACGAACGTTTTCCTACTGGAATATAGCGCCGGGATTACTCTAAATGAAATGCATCATCCCTGCACCCAAAACAACAATGGTGTATCGCTGGGTGTTGAAACTGTCCCTGCGCTACTGTCTGCGCTTTTATTTGCAGATGTATACAAATAGTCCTTTCTTCAAGACACATTTATTGGAATTACTTCTCTGGATCCATCTTCTTCTGCTTCTTGTAACTGAAATGTCAGTGATACAACCCTTAATACTCCAAATTAGTCGGATATTCACTGGCGTATACACTTCGTTCGAATTCCGGTTGGGGTCTTCGTACACAGGCATATATAATATGGTGATACGGCCTGTGTTTCAAGACTTTGTAGCTTCAGCCAATGTGCGCCACTCTCACGCGATGTACCAAGCGAATCCTCCTTTATTACAGGCTTAGGTGTCAGTCTTACGTTAGAATTGTGTAGTCTTGATAACTATTCGATATTGTGTTCGGCTATATCACCAAGTTCTTTTCAACATGAACTATGCAGGTGGTATTTATTTCTTCTAGAACGTGATATATTTTCATGCTCAACAATACAGGTGTTTGTCACCTGCATATACGGTTTCAAGGATAACCTTGTTTTTTCTTGGAATTCGCGCGGTGATCTAAAATTCAAATTCCAAAAATTACCTCGGCATTAACACTGATTGAACGCCACATTTACTATCACAAATCATCATCATCATCATCATCATTGTCAACCATTATCAATCCACTGCTGGACGAAGGTCTCCCCAAGTTTCCTCCACAACGGTCTGTCTTGTGCCAGTCTCCTCCATGTCACTCCCGCATATTTACGAATTTCATCCACCCATCTCCCATGTGGTCTTTTTCTGGGTCTTTTCCTGTCCCTTGGAATCCAATCTAAAATTTCGGCTGTCCATCTATGGTCTGTCCTTCTGGCAGTATGTCCAGCCCATTGCCATTTCAGGGATTTAACTCTGATCATGATGTCTTCCACTCTCGTCATTTTTCGGATCCACGAGTTCCTCTTCTTATCTCTCCTGGTTATACCAAGCATGCACCTCTCCATGCTTCTTTGAGTTGTCTGCAGCCTTTGTATGTCTCTTTTAGTTAAGGTCCACGTCTCTGCACTATACGTAAGCACTGGAAGGATGCATTGATCAAACACTTTTCTTTTAAGACATAATGGCATATTGCTCTTGAAAATTATGCTGTTTCTTCCAAAAGCTCTCCAGGCAAGTTTTGTACGCCGATTAATTTCTTCATCAATGTGACCCTCACTTGATATCTGCTGTCCAAGATAAACATACGTATCTGTTATCTCCAGTTTTTCTCCATCAATCGATAAATCTTCATTTCTTGTAAAAGCATTGAACATCACTTTTGTCTTCTGAAAGTTCATTTTTAATCCCACTTCTTTACTCTTGTCAGCAAGTTCCTGGATCATACTCTGCAGCTCTGATGGGGTAGTTGCAAAAATGACTACGTCATCAGCAAAACGAAGGTGGGTTAGATAATCTCCATTAATCTTTATCCCTTTGTTTTCCCAGTTCAGTGATTGAAAGACATTTTCCAATGTGGCATTAAAGAGCTTCGGAGATATGGTGTCACCTTGTCTCACTCCCTTTCCAATTTTTATGTGTGTTGTATTTTCAAACAACCGAATCTTTGCACTTGCATTTTCATAGATGTTATTAATAATATTAATGTATGCATCTTCAATACCACAGGATTTCAGAGCCGTGGTAACTGCTGATGGTTTCACCGAATCAAAGGCTTTTTCATAATCGATAAAAGCCATGCACAATGGAAGTTCATATTCCCTCGCTCTTTCAATTAGTTCTCTCAGTACGTGGATATGATCTATTGTGCTGTAGCCACTCCTGAATCCAGCTTGTTCTCTCGGTTGAGCCATGTCCAGTGTTACCTTCAAGCGGTGTGAAAGAACTTTAGTGAAGATTTTATAAACCACTGATAGGAGGCTGATAGGTCTGTAGTTCCTGAGATCCTCAATGTCACCTTTTTTATGTAGCAGGATCATTGTAGCATTGTTCCAATCCTCAGGAATCTTCCCTTCATTAAGGCATCGAGTGAAAATTTGGGCGAGTACTGTTTCAATTTCTCCACTTGCTTCTTGTATGATGTCTATAGTAATTCCATCTTCTCCTGAGCTTTCCCCCGCTTCATGTTCTTGATCGCATGAGCAACTTCTGCTGGGAGGACTGGAAGAACTCTGGTTCCTTTCATGATGTCTGGAGAACATGTATCATCCCTTTCATATAATTTGGAGTAGAAATCTTTCACTCTTGTCAAAATTTCGCCTCTATTTCTTGTTATAGAACCATCTTCTTTTCTCAGAGCCATAATCTGTTTTCTTCCCTTACTGAGATGTCCCTTTGCTATCTTAAGGCTTTGGTTGTTTTCAATTGCTTTCCTCACTAGCTCACAGTTGAATTTCCTTACGTCTTCAGTGATACTTTTTCGTGTTGTCTTGCATATAGCTCTATATATTCCACTTTGGAAGTCACATCTTCTTTAGTTGTCCTCATCTCTCTTCTTTTTTGCATCAACATTTTGGTTTTTCCTGATAATTTGTTCACATGCAACTTGTTCTTAGACCCAGCTAATTTTGTTGCTGTTTCCATTAGAGCTTTGGTTACTTTTCTGTTAACTTCCGAAATATCCACTTCTTCCGATGTTAGGCCTTCTAAAGCAGAGAATCTGTTCTTCAGTTCCAACTTGAAAGTATTATGGTGTTTTTTAAGGTTGGTTATGTCAATACATTTTGTTTGTCCTATGAGCTTGCCACGTTCCAGTTTAGTGTTGAGGTGCATCTTACATCTCACCAATCTATGGTCACTACCTGTGTTGAACTTGTTCAGCACACTGCAGTCTTCGATGACGAATTTTTTGTTACACATAATAAAATCAATTTCACTTGTCGTCCCAATTGGATGTCTCCATGTCCATTTCCTGTGTGGCTTTTTCTTGAAAAAGGAGTTCAAGATGAAAAATCCTTCTGCCTCTGCAAACTCAACGAGAGTATTTCCACGCTGGTTTCTGTTGCCGTGACCGAATTTACCTACTGAAGTTTCATTCTGTTGCCGTTGCCCTATTTTTGCATTGAAATCTCCCATAATTATCTTCAAGTGCTGCTTACCTTTATTATTTAGATCACGAATTTCCTCATAAAATTCTTCAATTTCTTCTTCAGCATGACTTGTGGTGGGTGCATAAGTTTGAATAATCTGAGCCTGGTATCTTCTCGATAGTTGGATAACGAGTCGTGCAGCTCTGTCAGAGGAACTTTCAACTTCTACCACTTTATCCTTCAGTTTCTTGTTTATTATAAATCCAACACCACTAGTTCTGCCAGTATCTGTCCCACGATAATAGAAGAGATGTCCACTTTTCAGTTCAATGAGATCTTCTCCTTTTCTCCTTACCTCACTTAGCCCGACGATGTCCCACTTGATCCTTTGTAGTTCCTCTTCCAATTCAAGAAGCCTTGAATCAGAAGATAGGGAGCGTCCGTTATAGGTAGCCAGGGTCAGCATCAAATGGCAGCCTAGTCCGGTCCTCCGGGGATTCTTAGCACCCTCTGCCTTCATGTCGCACTGGCCGCTGCCTTGGCCAGGTACATTCCAGCTGCCGGAGACTGAGGGCCAAGATTTAAGTTGTAGAGTCATTTTGGAGGTGTTTGGCCATAACTCACCACGCTGGCCAAGCGGGTTGGTGAGTGTGGGATAGCATTTCCTCTGATCCCGATGGTATAGTTATACCGCTATTGGCGGTCGTCAGAGCCCCTTTAGTGGGAACAGGATGCACCACGAGAAGGCGGGGTTGACATTTGTCAAGGAGAGGCTGTGATGTTACGCATCACCTGACCTTACATCCCTATCACAAATACATTACACAAAATGGGTCCTTCACAATGAATTTTATAGTGTCCTGCCTTTATATTATGTTTAGTGAACCAATAATGTTAGGCAAACTGGTCAAACAAATGAGGGCGAAATTCTTGGATTACACAATACCTACGGAACTGATCATTTACAAAGAAAGTAGGTCCTCTTCCCGGTAGCTTTAAATTTTTTCTTTAATCTACCAAATCTATTGTTTCCTTAATGTGATCAGCAATTCTACTAACCGTTGCTGGCCAAAAATCTAGTATAAGTTTATGAAATCAGTTTAATAACCTAGAATTTCTTTTGATAATATATATGAAAGTAACATTCTTAGCTGTGATCAAATATAATGCTCATAGTCTCAAACGTTAGAATTCGTGAGCATTAGCCAACAGGTCCACAGAAGATTTCGAATGCGTCAGTTAAGGGCGCAGTTTTGGAAAATTTAAGGTTTCGATACAGAGGAATGTTGCAGTACAAAAGACATAATCGATTAAATTTTTCCCTGATCGACAACCGTTTGAATACCCTGGGTGATAAAGAGTTCGCTAGCAGTTTTCCTAGATATAAACTTATCAAAGTCGAATTACGGAATTAAAATATCTTTTAATGGTCCGTTTTGTTCTAGATATTAGACTTTAGATGAAGTAAATACTTTAATTGAGAAAATAATTCAACATCCGAGATCAGAAGCATGTAAATTATGATTCGGAGTATCATTTAAGGAAGTAATACTTGGGAAAATATCATGCTTTGGAATACACTTCAAAAACATAAAAACATATTACAAAATTTAAGTTATACTTTCTGGGTGTATGTACTTGAAAGTGAAATCTGTTGCTTCTCATGGAAGATAATTTGCAAATGCTGAAACGGTAATAATAATGCACCGAAACAGAAATGCCGTAAATTTAATATAAACCGAGGAAATACCGATGCGTTCAAAGGCACGTTACATGACAACGTAATGTACCTACGCCTCTCAGTAACAATAAAAAATGTAATGAAAAGGTAAATTTCATTGCACGTTTGATTTGCATTGCAAGCACTTCTTTACTTCTGTGTTAACAAAACGAGCTCCAATCACTATTAAATTTCAGGCTCTAGTGCCAAGTAGAGTTTTTGATCCAAAGAAAAGTAAAGTTGAAGTTTAATGCAGGGATACATACTTTCAAGGTACGCTGAAAACTGAAGGAAGTGATTAACTTTAAAAGTGAAATAAATTATTCATTTCAAGTATAAAGCACGAGCTCTCTATTTTGTTGTATCTTACAGAGGAAACCCAGGTACGGCAGCCGTGCAATTTAACTTAGACCCAACACTGATCCATAGGCTTCTGTTCCTAAAAAAATGGTGGTTCAGTGTTGGACCTACGTCAAATTGCAAGGCTGTGCTACATGGAAATTGGCGCGAAACTCTCGCTTGGTGTAAAGGTCATGTAACTTGGACGTCGGATTACTTAGAAAAGGGTGCTGATCTGAGGAGTCAAATATTTACTCCACTCTGTCGATGGTCGTTGTACGTATTTCCCTCAAACAACATGAGACACTCCATTCATCCTGTAAGGTCTTCACAGTGCAAGCCAGTGAAGGCGGTTGTAAGGCGTGGAGAAGTTTATCTGGCAGGAACTCTGATCCTGGTGTTTTCTAGCAATATATGAGTGATGCCAACTGACGTGATCTGCTTGCTGTTCTCCAAGCAATATTGTACACTCTTTCTGTACACCCAGCTGTATTGCAGTCTTTTCTTATGGCTACTGTGTCATCCAATATGACAATGCGATGAGCCACAGGTCTACTGTTGGGCAGGAATTGTTTGAGGAACATAGTTCTGACTAAAAGGAAATAGACGGGCCTTCAAAATGTTTGATATTAACCCAATAGTATACTTGTGAAGGTCTTTGGAACGGCATATCATGCGTCTAGGTACACCATCCTCGTACCCGAATAGTCATAGAATTTTATCAGTGTTGCATATATTAAAAATTATTTGTCTTTCTTCATAAAGATAACTGTATCTATGACATAATTTTTTTAAATCAACTACTGTTTCAAAAAAATTCCAATTATATTAATGGGGGTTACATTGAATTTGGTAATAAAGTAGATCGCTCTCAAACAACATTTTTGAAAGTTCAAAGTGCAAAAACCTTTTCCTATTCAAATTCGATCGAATGCAATAATAATTAAGAAAGATATGCTTGCATTCAACGTTGTCATACTTTTGGTACTTGGTGTTTAAAACTGGCTTTAATTTTGAAATTTCCACTTTTTTGAAAATTTCAAATTATTGGATATTACTTACTATTTCGAAGTCTCTTGATTTAGGAAAACATTTAAAAAAGCTCGGAAGACAAATTTTTACATTTTGTAAATAGTTGCTCTTTTCAGTGATATAGATGTTTTTTGAAATGTTTGTAAGGAATTATTTTACTGATTATGCTTATATATTTCTTTCATGCTATGTTACAATTATCAGATATTCATTATTAAATGATTTCAGTGTTTTACTGGAAAATTATATAATATATTTAATGTACTCTAATGTCTGAGACAATGGGTGCATCGACAAACCAATAAAGCCATATTTAATTTTAAAAATTTTCACTTTAATCCATGGAACTTGATTATATGAGTCTTCAAAATGCCTTTAATTAGGAATCTTAACTCCAAATCTTGAGCAGTTTGCAGTTGATAGAATTTTTTGTTACGAACCGTTTGGAAGCGTTGTACTGGAAAGCTAACCATGTATTACAGTAATAAATTAAACATTTCCATCCAGAAAAAAGATGCTTTCTCCAGGACTGTATTCTTCAACACGTGAAAACCATATTTCTACGCTGTTGGCGAGGTGCGAACAATTCTTTTGCTGAGCTTGAACTGTGTAAATCAAGAGCTGCATCTTTCTGACTGTTTCCGTTAATCCTATTAGAGCTAGAAGGCGTTATAATAATAACAGCGTACAAAAAATTAGTAAATTCATCGGTATTGCCTAGCAGAAATCAGAGTAAGAAGTTACCGGTTGCACAGAAGACGACGTGCTGTCACTGTTGGGATATAAATAGTACTAGCGTGACCTACAGGATCATTTCTGTCTCGTGCAGTTGTGAAGAGCCGTGTGTGTTGAATTTCGTTTGTAATATATGTCGTAAGACAGACGTTACAGAGTGGCAAAAAAGAATCCATGGTGTTTGGCCATGCCCACAGACACAAAGTGAATTAAGTCGCTTAATTTTTTGGTATGTCGAAGCGTACTTTCTAGCGAGTCTACCAACAGTGGAATAGTTCGTAGTCATCTGCAAATAGGCGACGTAACTGTGGCCAGAAGATGATTCTCGCCAACAAGGACCGCAGCCATGTTTCGCAAATAGTTACTGCAAATCGGTTTCAAGCCAGACAATCATTGCACCAAACAGTCAATGAAAGTCCACTCCATCCAATTTCCGAAATGCATGCGATGGAAGAGGCCTCGTTTAACAGAAAAGACTCATCAGAACCTTCTTTAAGGGAAAATACTCATCAGTACCACGGAAGAGGACTCTTTTAACAGCAAGTCACAAAGCCGCATGTTATCAATGGTCTCAGATGCAAAAACACTATGCTGTGGAGATTTCGAAGCGGTTAATTTGGTCTGATGATTATACCTTTTGCATGTACTCCAATAACAAGAAGCAACGGGTGCTTCGCAAGCCTAATGAGACCTTTTATCCTGATTGTGTTGATGGTGTTGTTCAAGCTGGAAGGGCGTTCTGTGATGTGTTGGGGATGCTTTTTGTAACACAAAATGGACCCTCTCTCTACAGCAGCGATGAATTTGAACCAGCATGTGAACCTGCGCATTTTGAATGACGAAGTGTTACTCTTTGCCCTACATCTCCAGGAGAAGCATCACACTGCCACTGCTGTCTTCGAAGACGACAACTGCTGAGTGCACCGGGATACAACTGTGTCTGTGCGGCACGACGAACAATCGGCAACACTGTCTCACTTTGATTGGCCCGCCAAATCTCCAGATTTAAATCCTGTTCAAAATCCGTGGTATCATTTAAAACAGAAGGTGAAACGCCTGAATTGACACACACGTACTCTGGCGGAACTTCGGGACTAATTATTGCACGTGTGGTTACAAATCCATGTTCAATTCATTCAAACCTCGTGGAGTTTCTACTGCCGAATTCATGCTGTTTTCACGGCAAGAGGCACCGGCACCGGTTATTAAGTACGTTCTGTCAGGGGTGACTATTTTTTTGTCCAGTGTACTCACATTTCGTTGAACTCAAATAGAATTTATTCGACTAAAATGTTTCTAAAAATTTTTGTAAAATGTTATTTTACTACAATATATGGTTTATCAAAAGGAAAATTCTTTGTACACATACTAATTCAATTAAGTTTTAGTTTTCTTGCTGTATACATAAACATATAATGCATTTGTCTCCTGATTTGGAAACGTGGCATTAAAGAAAAAAGAAAAAAATATATTTAGAGCGATTTAGGTTTTACGAGGAAAAGATTTTCCTTGCAATTCATAACTTTTCATAATACGCAACTTTACTGCTGTGCAGTTGGAGAGATTATTTAATTTTGCTACATATTTGCAACAGGATTTCACCTTCGAAAAAAAAAATAGAACATTTGAAATATGGATTCACGTTCGATATCGTTTGGTCTAAAATTCAAAGACTTTCAGGACAGAACTTAAGTTACTTGTGCATTTTTCTATCATAAAAGTTTTGATAGTCCCTTTACATGAACAATCAAGTATTTCTTAGTAAATAATTGTGTTATTTAATAGTTTAAGAGCATATTTTGGCTTTTCAGCTCACATATTTTCCAGAACACATACGGGTCTAATAAATTAATTTAAAAGTTTCGTTGTTTTTTTAACTGTCATTTCCTTCAATTTATTTGGTTTCTCTGCTAGATGGGTGGCTTCATACCTACATCGCAAAAACATTTTCCCTCCAGGCTCAACATTTCAGTATAAGGAGAAAATTTACAATACTAAATACACTTTCATAGATCAGCGAAATTCCTATAGCTAACTTTGAAATTCCTACAAGGAGGGTGAAAACTTACATACTAAAATCCAGGTAGAAGAAGCAGCACTTCTTCTACCTGGATTTTAGTATGTAAGTTTTCACACTGTGTTTGCATTGCCAAAAAGATATCAGGCGTTTTCAGAAGAACTTTTGTTACAATAAAATATTTGGTATGTTTAAACTAATAAAAAAAAGTCATAAATTAATGGCAATGCATTGATCATTGGGTGTTTGAAAAAAGTCCATGCTCCTGACTTTTTGTAGTTATTTCGTAACTTCCCCGTTCGCAGCAATTAAGTCGGGACATTTCCAAAATACTTTTGTATGTACAGACTTACTACTCTAGTGCACTCTCACACCTAAACTTATAATTTAATACTTTGTTTTTGAGGCGGGATATCTCTTGATTTTAACATTTATTTTAGACCCATTTACCTGGGTGAGTGGGGTCCTAAATGAAGTTGTTTCCATTGTAATGCGTTAATCCCTAAATGCCAGTGAAAATAATTGTCTTAGGTATATATATTTACTGTTTGTAGATGAGTCAAGCACCTGTTCTTTGGAACAAAGAGCCTCTTCTGCCATTTTGGCAAACACAATGATGTCCCTGTCGTGCTAGATAACGGTTTGTGGTTAAGAAGAGGAAGGGTTCTGACTAGATTTGTTGATTGCTAAGGTAAAATTAAGGTATTTCTTCACGAAATTAAAAAGACCGCAGGCTTCTACGAGTAAGAGACATAAGAACACATCAGTCAATAGATGGCGTATATTCCAGTTCTCAAGAAGTGGGAATTTTGTCCTCTTTTCAAAGAAGTGGGTACCATTTCCATGGGCTGTTTCTACGCGGGCATTATTTCGTACATCCAAGCGGAATAAGTACTTTACAGAATTTATGTAAAAAATTGGATGAAAAATTGTCTCATCGGTGAGCAGATTCACGACAAATTTGCATCCTTAAATTTCAATTTTTTTCCAAACGCGTGCACCGCGATTACCCGTGTTAACGGTTATTTCGAGCACAAACGTCAGACATAGTTTCCATAAGTTTTGGAAGAAATCTGATAAAAACGTTTCATATCCGGGACCAAGTTCACTCCGAATTTTCATCCTTAAATTTAAAATTTTTTCAAACACGTGCACCGCGATTCCCCGTGTTAACGGATATTTCGAGCACAAACGTCAGACATAGTTTCCTTAAGTTTTGGAAGAAATCTGATAAACAAGTTTCATATCCGGTATCAAGTTCACTCCGAATTTTCATTCTTAAATATTAAATTTCTAGCAACCGCGCGGGGCGCTTACACTCGAATTAACGGATATTGGGAGCACACATGGCCAAGCTACTTTCGGGAAGTTTTGGGAAAAATCGGATAAAAAAAATATTTTGATCGGTTGCCAGGTTCACGGTAAAAATTTACCGCAAAATTTACCATTTTAATTCTTAAATTTGTCGCAAACGTCAGGAGAACAAACGCCCATGTTAACGGATATTTAGAGAACAAAATTCAGCGAAATGCGCACAGGGTTTGGAAGCAATCGTACGAAATTTGTTTATAAGGGTCCTGGCTCTCGTAAATTTGGATTTTTAAATTTTAAACTTCTCTTAAACGCGTAGAGAAAAAAAAGCCCGTGTTGAGAAATATTGGGAGCACAAACGGCAGTACTTTAAGAAGTTTTGGGAGAAAGTGAACGAGAGATTTTTTCATCAGAGGCCAGGTTCACTCCAAATTTGCCTTTTTTAATTTTAATTTTCTGACAACCTTTACAGAACTAACGCCCGTGTTAACGGTTATTGGGAACACAACAGCAGAGGTAGTTTCGAGGAAATCGGATAAGAAATTTTTTGATCGGGGGGCAGGTTCACTGTAAATTTCCGCCTTCAAATTTTTAAGTTTCGCTTAAACACGTGGAGCACAAACGCCCATGTTAACGGATGTTTGAAGCACAAACGTCAGAGATGCCTCCAGAAGTGTTGGAAGAAACTGGACAAAAAATTACGTAATCGGGTTTCAAGGTCACGATGAAGTTCTGTCCTAAAATTTTAAATTTCTCCGAAACGCGTGCAGCGTTTATGCTATACGTGTTTAAGAGAAATTTCTAACAAATGTACTCATCATTTTGCTCAAATGATGAGTACATTTTGTGAGAAGGTTGGCAACAATCAAATAAAAAATTCCGTAATCGGCGGCCAGGTTCACGGGTAATATTTCAATTTGAAATTTAAGATTTCTGGTTATTACCTGAAACACAAACATTTGCAGCACAAACGATAGAAATGCTGTACACAAGTTTTAGAAGACACTCGATAAGAGTTTGCACATTTGACAACTAAGGTCAATGCCAAATTTCGTCCTTAAATCTTAAATTTCTCATAAACAAGTGGAGCACAAATGTTACATTTGGCGATACTTTGCAGCAAAAACGACAGAGGTACCTCATGCACGTTTTGGACAAAATCGGAAAAACTTAGGTGGGTGGCGTAATCATATCCGCCGGTCATAAAAATTAATTTCCTGGGATTGAAAATTGGCACACACGAAGTTTTTGATAACACACACGGAAACACAAACGAAATGAATTATTTGCAAGAGTTTTGGAGCTTATCTAGAACGGTTCGGGAACTAAGATGAACCTGATCCCTAATTATTCGAGCAGCTCTAATGAAAGAAATATGCAAGCACAAACGAAACATTAAACAACACAAAAGAGCGCACACTAAGATGTATCAGAACGGACTGGAATTTTGTTTTGTGCCAAAACTTCGGGGGCTATGTTTACGCACATACGTCTTCTGGCACCTGAATTATACGAAATCCATTCTTAAAGTCATTTGTGGACCTCGGAACGTCTTGAAGTCCGTGAGAATCACTGCGTTCACACCACAAATTACGCGTCGTCTCATTCCAATTAATCTGATGGAAATATCTCTTCCAATTCTACGTCTTACAGCATATTAAATAAAGATGTTTACTAGAAAAAACTTACAGGTGCCCAACACAAAAAACACGCCCGAGAAACACACTGGTTAATAAATTTGGGTGTTCCTATGGACCGTCAAGATGTACAGTGTTCTTTTTTAAAAACCAGTAGTGATAAAAGGTCGCCTAAAACGCACACGTAAGAGCGAAACCTGCTCGTGAGAAATCTCAAACTTCACACTTGAAAAAAATAGGGACGCTATCTTAAAACTGATAGCAAACCAACAGACGTGAGTTGCGATATTAGTTTTGCTCTTGCGATGACGAGCAGAAGGAATATCATGAGTCAATAAAACCAGGAGAAAGAAAATGAAGTGTAAATCAAATGACCGAAGTTAAAATCACCTTCCTGTCAGTCTTTTCATTGCTAAAACTGAGGGCTCGTGCATTCCCTTAATGCATATATATCCCATTTTCTTACACGCGTATTGACAGATTAGTTTAAGAAAGACATATGGGTATTAGCTTCTCGAAATAATATTTCCGGAATTACCCCATGAAATTCAGAAGATCTTTTGCCATGTCTCTCATGGAGAAAATGAATGTGTTTGGAAAGATCTAGCAACCGGAATTCTTAGCAAAACTGTTTCACATCGGTTTACGAAACACATGCAATAAAACACATATCAGGGAAATTTACGTTATGATATTATCTGGTGTAATTGAACAGGAAAAAAATACGTACACGGAGTATATTCATAATCAGTTTACGTTGCTCCGATACTTGAACAAAATAAAGATAAATTGAAAGATTACTACCAAAATAAAACCTTCCCTTCAAATATAAGTTGTATCCATAACCCACTAAATATTCTGGCTCTGCAAAGACCTGAGAGGTCTCTCCAACGTCCCCTAACACCAGACACTTCCATGGCCTGCCCGCTTCTCGCACATGTTCCCTATCGAGCAGGGTGGGATCAGTTGAAACGCCGGCTGCCGCCGTGTCGTACTATCCGGGATTTCAAGCACACCGTCCAACCCGCGTGGGTCAGTCTGCCTCAGGACAACGTCAGACGTCTGCTCTCCTCCATGCGGGACAGTATTGCAGCACGAGGCGGTGCGACGCGCTATTGAAAATGACAGGACTGCTTGCCACGAATCCCTCTGTAATTGTCCTGCTGCTTTGTTTTTGTCACCATGTGTATTATTCATCTGTATCATCATGTCCATAAAATTTCAATTCAATTTGATGCTTACTTCTTGGTGCTCAAATTTCATTGTCAGTGAGTGTATAATATAACAGCAACTGTTCTGTATCGAACAAAACTTGGTGCAATTTCGAAGTTCCGTTAGGGTAGTTTCACTGTATTCGTTTTAACATACGTGAACATTACACTGATCATTACAAATCGAAATTGAACTGACATGACGTATGCATTTCCGTCTTGATACTGAAAATTATTTTGACGTACTTTCATGTCTCCATATCGGAAAAATCTGAAATACAAGTAATTTGGACCATTCAAAATGGCATGCAGCATCGTGATAATTTTTGGAATATTTTGATATTTTCGTGACGAACAATTTTAAATACAAGTCACTTTACATCAGTTAAAATGGCATGGAACTTCGGAATGATTTTTGGTAGTTTATAAATTACGTTGATAAATACTACGCGCATTTTGTCTTTTTCATAGCTTCACACTTTTACGTCGAAACAAAGATATTGTTTTGAAGAATCTTTTTTTTTTCTTTTTCTGCAAATTTTTTCACCAGGATGGAGTCAAAGATATTCAGATGCATTGTCATGAAATCGCTCAACGACTGATGTATATGTTTAGAAATATTAGATTTTCAATGAAGCAGTTCTTTTGATACTGAAGAAAATCAGTCTCAGGTAAAGAACGAAGTTCATCATGCGAAAAGGAAAGATACCTCAACTTCCAATAGAACAAAGAAAATGCTCCATTACATAGGTTTTGCCACAAATAAATTCCTTTAAATTGAACATCATCCATGTATGATATTTCCGATTTCAGTAGTGATGTCCAAGGGAAAATACTGATATATTCAAGGAAAAAAATACTTCAATACTGAAATCATTAATTATCCGAAAATTCAGAGCAAGAATTTTTTTGGGTTGTTCAAAGGAAATATTTCTGCTGGAAAATTTCAATTACAAGGCTATTTGCTAAATACATATTTTAAGAAACTCAAGTGAACTTATCAGGCCGCCCCGGTGGCGCAGTGGTCTAAGGCGCTGGCCTCTGATCATTCGTCCGTAAGGGGCCCGGGTTCGCATCCCGGTCAGGCACGGATATTGTGTTTGTCTTACGGCACTGGCTCTCTCCCTTCCCTGGAACCAGTGGCCCTAAATTAGGGACGGGCGACTGCTTATAGCCCATTGGGTTGCTCACGGTGGTCATTAAATCTCCAATCAAAAAAAAAAACAAAAAAAAAAAACTTATCGGTCGAGAATAAAATTTTCAAAACCAACCAGATCTAACTCTACAAAAAGATCCATAAGAAGGTCTTCCCATTGATAACAGCATTAACATATAGAGAATGCTCATATAATAAATCTCATTGTATTTTGAAACAAATCTCCAAAAATAATTTGATTATGCGGTCAAACGTACAAAAAACATTTTAACAAAATATCTTTAAAATATTTGCGATTGTTCGAGTTTCAGCAGTATGTGCCGTTCTGGTTTCGTACTTTATATCATAAAAATTTTCATGCACAAAAATTTTTGGAAACGGTTAGAGAAAAAAAAAACAGATCTTGGTTTTTTATTTAGAAAAACGAATATATATATAAATTGAGATATGCTTTAATAAAGTGGGTACACGTGATAATCCGTTAATGTGCACGTCTGTGAGCAGGCGTTTAAATTAAAAGTAACATTAACTCGATCTCGTTGCATACTGAAATTCCATTTTCGTTAATGTTAGCATATATTTATAGGGGAAAGATATTTGGCTTGAAGTGATAACTGAACAAATTTAACTTCTGAATTTCAATTGTATATGAATTAAATAAATAAATATTTGATTCATTTATTCAATTCATTTTCATTTATCTAAATGTTTAAATACTTTCTGGTCTTCCTCCATTCAGTTCGAAATGATTTGCTACATTCCTCGACACAGAGACTGCCACAACATCCTTGATCCAAGTGGTCATGTGACAGACATGATGGGTTTTATATATTACAAAACGACATAGTATCCAGGGGAAATGTTCCCGGTTGGTGTACGGGGTTATCACTTGACTTTGATCCATGATATTTTCCACAATTCGTTGACAATGCGAAACGGTCGTGCAAAAGTGTTAAGTTGTGTACCAATAACGTTCCACACGGTCTCTGTTGAGGTGAAATCCCGGTAGCATGGAGCCCAACAAAGCACCAGAACCTCTTGCATGAACTGTCTACTGATGTTGGCAGGGTTAAGGTGGACGTTTTATCTCTTGGTTTTTTTTATGACACTGGACATGTGCATTGCTGCGGAGATACAACCAAAGCTGTTTAAGATTCTTATCGGCGTATTGTCGTGCTATCATTGTGCCATTATGCGTACTAGCGAGGAACTGCTGTTAAAACTGAGAGCGGGTGAGGAGCAGAGCCATATGACGACACCCATGTATGTCTGAAAGAACAGACAGCCACGTCGTTTTCAGATCCTCAATCGTCAATCGTTGTCGTTGAGACAGAATGGGTTCTCGTCGATGACTAAAACACTCCATTCGTCCCGCTACTGATGTCTTTTTCGGCACACTGCAACTTTGAGGGATGTGCTGCGCTGCTTGGAATTCTTGCAAAGTTAGGTAATAACGCAAACCTTCCTCAGAAAATCGGCGATTTAATGTCCTTGTTTATATGGGAATTCCCATGGTTGCCTGTATTTGTCTTCGAATGCCTGTCTGCTGTGTATTGTAGGTTTTCTCATCAAATACGTTTATTAGAACGTTTGTCGTGCTATAGGTTTTGTATATTTCCATAACTTTCATTGAATAGAATTTGCATACTCTAGTAACGATATTTTTCACGTACATCATAATTTCCTGTTGTTGGCAGAAGTTTTACTTTTTCTAGAAATTTCCTGCCCTGAATGCCTTGCTGTAATTCAACTTTTCTGCACAATTTCTTTTACGAATTGATCTTAGCTGTATTCCGTTATAATCCTATGTCCTGTGGAATGGCCCTTATATGTCTTAAGATGTTCTTCACACTTTTTCTGTGGTGCGTTATACACATAATATTTTATAAGTGCCATAGTAAGTTATATCCCTAGTCCGATGTGTCTTTCATATCGAAGCAAAAGAAAGCATATATTTTTGTATTTTGTTACATGTGTAAGTTACATATTTTAAATATATTTGTGAAAATGGATCTTAAATCATGCCTGATTGCGATTCGCGATTAGGTTAGGGTTTATTTTTGTGTAAGACACTTCGTTGGTTTTTGTTGAAGTTTGTGATAATTGTGCTTTCAAGTGGAACATACCAGGAAAGGAACACAGATGAAACATTCCCGAACTACTACGAACTTGTTTATTGATGGTTAAAGGTCTGTATCTACATTAGATTCACTACCACCTGGAAGTCTTAAAGAACAGAGCTTTACATGTGAAAAAGAAATTCATGAGGACTAGTTGCGTTCTACTGCAGAGAACGTCGTTCAACGCATGCAGTGTTTAGAACATCTGAATACAGGAACCATTGAGAACCTACCTGTAATAATTCAAAAGTTAATCACAATTTCCTTGTTGCTTTTAGTGTTTTTTTGTAATCATTGCACCTTACCACCTGTGAAATAAGTTTCCGTTTTCTTACAGCGATAAACATGCTCACGGCAGAGGTCACAGTGTATGAGGTTGAATTCCCTTCACCAGAGATCTCAGTACAGTGCTCTAATCACCTCTTCTCGTACTGCGTTCACCCTTGCATTAAAAAAGAGTATGAGCTTATCTAAATTTTACTTTTATCATGAAAGAATATGCTTCAGCAAACGTAGGAAACCGTTATTCTTTACATAACTCACAACAAATGAAAAGTCTCATAGCATAGAGCAATAGTTCAGTACAACTAATACCAAACACATTTAATTTCCTAATTCAAATACTTTATCTACATAAAAATTTCAGAAACTAATTTTTGTCTCTGTTGTCCCTTCGCGTCTTTGTGTGGGCGTGCGTATGACATATTAAGTTTCAAGAGTCTAGAAGAAATACTTTTTCTTGATTCAAAATCCATGGCTCCTCAGAATCATAACAGTACTGATTCATTAAAATATAATTCACACTTTTCCACTATTCAAAGCATGTGGAAAAACGAAAGCGGTCGTGCTGAAATTTCGGAATTCGAGGCGGCCATTAACAGAAAAACGGGTTTTGCAGTGTCATATTACAATTACTTAGAGTTTAAATCCTTTGGCGTGACTCCTGATTTCTTCATAGTTGTGGAATTCCATTTTCGAACGTAAGAAATATAATTTCTAAAGGAGGTCATCTTGAAAACACTGGAAGAAAATTGAGAACCTATCTGTAATAAGTCAAAAGGTAATCATTATTTCCTGTTTGTTTTTAGTGTGTTTCGAAACCATCGCACCTTACCACATGTGAAATAGGTTTCTCTTTTCCTACAGAGATACACATGCTCACGCCAGAGTTCACAATACATAGAGTTGAATTTCCACCACCAGCGATCTCAGTACAGGGCTCTGATCACCTCTTCTTGCATTGTGATCACCATTGCATTTAAAAAAGTGTGAGTAGAGCTTATCTAACTTTTACTTTTATCGTGAAAGAATATATTTCAGCAAACATAGGAAACTGTTATTATTTTCATTTATTTTATTTTCATAACTTATTTTCTTTTCTTGAACTATTGAGGACCTACTTATAATAATTCAAAAGGTAACCGAAAAGCAACATTTGTTAATATTACGAATTTGTGTAAAAGGCTATCAGAAACATGCAGCAATTTCTTAAATGAAAGGTTTAAACTCCTCTCATAAATTTCCGAACATGATGTCTGGGTAAGGAAGGTGATTCCCAACCCTCTGAATTTCAATAATTTGATGTCAGTATCATATAAACACCTCCAGTTTCGTGATAGACGTAACTGATAGGACATCACATTTAATATTCACCGGCCCTTAACAAGGTGTGATGCGGATTAAAAAAACAAAAATAATTTCATAATGAAAAAATTATTGGAAATAAATTATTTTATAAAGTAATTATTTTTCATATTATACCAAAAGTTTTTAATCTCATGCAATTTACAAAATTAAGTTTGTGGCTATTATACGGGTTGTCTGCATTTTCTTCCAAATATTTCGTGTGATTCATCATAAAGTAACAGATTGAATAATATTGTCCTCAGTTCCAATATATATCGAAGTTTGCCGTCGAAATAAAAAAAATATATATATACAATTTTGGATAAAATCTATAATACCTGTTATCCTTCTCCTTGAGGAATTAAATCATTCACCGGAAAATCCTATTGTGATGCTCACTGCTACGAAAGGTTCATTTCAGGAAGGTGTTATTACTGCCGATATACTCGGATGAAAAGAAATAAAACATGTTACGAAGGGAGACAATTTTTTCAAACCCTTCATAGCATTACGAGGCTTAAATTAGGATTTCAATGGGAATGGTGTATCAATATATCCACGCATGGAGAAACTTCAATGTTAGGTCAAAAAGAGAGGCCTTGCTGAGCGAATTAGCTTAGTTAACCACGGCATCCAATGACAACATTGCATGTGCATAAATAAAGTTGGAGTACAAAAAAATTCTGAGTGGCATGAGACATTGAACAATGTGTTACGGTAGTCAATCTCATCAAGTCCTGATAGTTAAACTCCCGACCTTTTAAACAAATGTATGAGTAGATGGGATGTGCACATACACAACTACTGTTACACACAGCTGTTTGTCACGAGGTCGTGTGTTATCGTGTGTTAACCTCTTGTTTGAATTGGGGGAAGAAGTAATATAATTTCTGTCAGAACTGAAATCAGAGCTGGTCACATATTTTAAAAGTAAAGATTGGCTTTGCCAATTAAGTTACTTGGCAAAGACTGGCTTTGCCAATTAAGATCCCATTTCGATGATATTCAACACAACCGGTTCAGTATACCTGCGAAATAACGTGATAAAGTTTTGTCGCAATCGCAGCATTTTTACGTAAGTTATGATGTATAAGGGCTATGGAATAGATTCCGCTCCTGTGTCCTAACCTTTGACCCCGTTTCGCTGATTTTCAACAGAATTTGTCTCCAGGCAGGCCCCTACAACATACTAACATTTCATCCAAATCGAAGCATTTTTACGTAAGTTATGACGCATAATGGCGATGGAAGTGATTCCTGTCCTATGTCCTGACCTTTGCCCCATTTCGCCCATTTTCAATACAGTTTGTTCCCAGGTGTTCCCCTACTACATACTAAAATTTCATCGAAATCGAACGATTTTTACGCGAGTTATCGCGCGGACGGACATACGCACACAACGCGTGACGTAATGAGGCAGATGTGAATCGCGACCATCTGCTCGCAAGAGTGTGACGTAATAAAGCTTTAATAGGATCCACACCCAACGCGTGACGTAATGAGACAGATGGCGTGACCGCGAGCCAACATCTCAGTCGCGAGATGGTGATGTCATAAGATTTCTAAGCATGTGTAACCTTAATGGAACGACGCCATGACACTAAAAACGTGATAATTCGGGGTGGTTATTTAAAGCACTAAACCAATTTTCCTAAGGTCGAGATCAAGCTAAATCGATTTCTAGTACCATAAAACGGTAGGTTAACGATTTGCATCAAAATATTTGCATCAAAATCCTTAGAGCCGTTTTCAAAATAAAATTTACATAGATACAAGAATTGCTCCTTTAAGGTGGACGTCAAGTAATTTTGCTTCCTATACTTCCAATGGAAAAATTTATGTGCACATTTTCTTCACAATTAATGCGTTCCCAAGGATAAAAATTTGAACATCGATTAAAGTGGCTTCATTTTATAACTTGGAATATTTGAAATTTTCTAAAACATAACCATACTTATGCAATCCAACATTTATTTGTCTACTGACGTCATCAAAGTACAGGTCGTGCCATCTTTTTTCTGGTTTCAACAAAACCAAAGGAAACGTTATTGTTTTTAATATAATTAAGGTTATGTTTTAGAAAATGTTAAGTATTCCAAATTATAATAGGAAGTTATTTTAATCGATGTTCAAATTTCCATCCTTGGGAACATATTAATTGTGAAGGAAATGTGTACAAAAGTTTTTCCATTGGAAGTATAGGAAGCAAAACTACTTGACGTCCACCTTAATAGTATGGGGGACGGGCGATGGAATGGATCCCGATCCTATGTCCTGACCTTTGACCCCATTTGTCCTATTTTCAACAGGGTTCGTCCACAGGTGCTCCCCTACCACATACTAAAATTTCATCGAAATCGATCTATTTTTACTCACGTTACGACGCATAAGGGCAATGGAATGCATCCCGCTCCTATGTCCTGACCTTTGACCCCACTTCACCCATTTTCACCAGGGTTCATTCCCAGGTTGTCCCCTACTACATACTAAAATTTCATCGATATCGAACCGTTTTTCCGCGAGGTATCGTGCCGACAGACGGACGGACGGACAAAGTTGGAGCATATACGCTTCTTCAACCCATGGTTGAAAATCGTAAAAAAAGAACGAAAAAAAAATGCATCTTATGGACACGAACTACAATACATAGAGAATCAGAGAGAAAGGTGAGATTTATAAGGCCAAGAAGCGGCCACACACAAAAAAAAAACCACTTGAAATGATATTGCTATACTTGAAAACCCTAATCGGCTGTGTGATTCAGGAAACAAATTTGATTCATTCAATGTAAGGAGAATTCCACAGCCTGTTCATATGTGTATTTCAATTTTTTTTATAATGTACTAAATAAATTGATTCCAATTCATTATTTGTAAACCAAAAAAGAAAGTAATGATGATTTACTTGAGTGATTGCAGCATATCTCTTAAGGTATCAGTTTGTGTACCGATGCATTATTGACAGTTAATATTACTGTGCAATACTACAATATATCCGTGCTTTGAAACTGCTATATCGGGATAGAGTGTCAGTTGGAATACCTGTTCTTCAGTGAACACCAATTCCTGAAAAAGGTTACTGGATGTAGTTTTTTATAAGGGCAAGTTCTCTTGGAAAATAAAATGGGAAGGTTTTAAAAAAAAGTGGTGTTTGTCCTAGAACTGATACAAAAATTGATGTTCAAGAAAATAAAATTGCATTTCTTCCTGAAAGATCCCGAATAGATAACATTTGTAGTAGTAAAGAGCTACTACGCATAATTAGGCAGTTTGTCTTTTCCAGCTTAAACCAACAGCACTCCCGCAAAGAGCAAAAACATCCATATCACTCCAATGCTTTCGGCAGAAGGAGCTATGTGTGATTTTAAAACAAAAGTAAAAATTTGAAAGGAGCACAAATTAGTAAAATTTCTTGTTGTGCTTCTGTGGTTAAGTCCTAGTCATTAGTCTGCTTGCTCCTACAGGCTGCGAGTTTGCACTCGCCATGCTTTTCGATAATTGGCGCATTCACTCTCCAGTCGTGGTATACTCGCTTACTAGAAAGCTCTACAGATGTTTTTATATAAACATTTGTCATTAAAACCTGTTTTGTATGGTAAAATTATTACTTTTTATCTGATTTTCAGCACATGAAATAGTTTTAGGTATTAATGCGTTGATACAGCATTCACACATCTCTGAATTTACTGTATATTTACTGTATATAAGATTCTGTCGTAATATCCATCACATCAGAAAACTTGAAAATTTCATCAACCTGGAGCGGAAATCTAACCAGCATCTCCCGGTTACCGTTCGAGTATGCTAACTGTTACACCACCTAAGGCGGTAAGCATGCTCGAACGGTTATCGGGAGATGCGGATCGATTCTCGCTGCAGGGCGAAAACATTTTAAAATTTCTGATGTGTTGGATATTACGTGAGGTCAGTATATACAGTCGATTCAGAGATGCCATATTGCTGTGTTAATTATCATGACGTATTTTCCACATATTTTGAGAAGAATATTTCTTCCACATTATATTAATGTGCTTTGTTTCCGCAAATGTGCGTACACCAGCCTTCACGAGGCACAGAAACTAGCTTCGCCACTTAAAACATCATAATATAAATACAGTATAAAAGAAAAAAAAATTATGATTTGGAGGGGATATGGATGCACTTCGGATTTGCTAAGTGTGGGCGAGCTTGTTTACTTTCCCTACCATGTATCTCCCACTACGCGATATAAATAGTTCCTCAAGGAAATGAAAAAAAATGCGTGTGTCCTTGGAAAGAGAATAATAACGTACATTTGTAAAATTAAATACTATTATTCGTTTGTTTAGATGGTTTTTAAAACGTAGTTAGACAGACCTTTTAAACTTACTTGGATTTAGGGGTGACAGCGTTAGTTAATAGTGTTTTTCAATGAATTGGGTGGCTTTTCATTAAATGTGATTGGACGGTGTTATCTATCGGGTTCCTGTTGGTCGGCTCCATAGTTGTACCCTCAAAGTGGTCATGCATGCATTTCTTTATTCACGAACATTCCTTTTGCAATGGAATATTATCCGTAGATATCCAATCTTCTATGACATAATATCTCCCCTGCAATGGCCCTTTGCTTATTCTCTATAGAGTTTTACCACCCAAATTAAAACGGTTTTTTTTCTCTAACAAGCAGCTCATTCCCTGTTTACACTTACTACCTTTTCGCAGTGTGTACAGGCATCAGTCCACACACTGTCCTAGGGTATGTTCCTATGTCTCGCTGTAATCTATGTTTGCTGTCTTCTTTGGGGTCATAGAAGAAATCAAATCATAAATTTTACTTTTGCAGTTAGCTGACTAGGCCACTACCTTGTTTTTAGAAAAGGAAAGTATTTAGCATAGTTGGTGAAAATAACGTTACAGATTAAGGATTACTTGGACGTCTGAAAAGAATATAAAATAATAACCATGGATGAATCAACATACACGATAAGCACATCTTTTGATATTCAGTGAAAAAAATGTGTTCAGTTAAGATGCTACTCACAAGCAGTTGTATGTAACTTAGAATACAGATGGCAAACCACATTATTAAGAAGGACTGTATATGCAAGAATTTAATATCATGTTCGTTTGGGGTTACTAAGAGGCATTTAGCCAAAAACATGTTGGCTCAAACTCAGCTCGAGAATCGAATCTTTCCGGTCGTTATTAATAATTTAAACATATCGGTTTGTGATTAAAAGCCAAAACGTATTTTGCAATAAGAACCTGAGAGGAAAAATTAAAATGAAACTATGTATATATCTAATGTTGGAAATACAGTAATATACCATATATAACTTGAAAAAGAATTTATATGTATAAAGCTTCCAAGCAGCTTCTAAGTTCCTCTTCGAGCTAAAGTAATAAGTATTGAAACCTGCCAAACCTGCTTGCCAGGTGTGGCGAGGAAAATTACCAAAAGACAAAGTAAGAACGCCCTATGGATTACATTTCAGGAATTTTATTTCCTGTAATTTGGTGCCTTGTGTCTTGGGTTCTTTTCTGTAATTAGACATCCGTTTCCTATATCAATGCAAAGAACATGTTTACCTGTACCTACGTTTTGAGTACACTCAGTTTTCCTCTTTTTCACTGTCTTAACATATTTTCGTATGTCTCGCATTTAATTATGTTTCCTCTCTTTGGAATAACTGTTCCTCGGTGCTTAGGAAGAATGGCCGATTCAATAATTTTTGTCATTTTCTTTTTAATTCGCATAAAAATGGACAAATAAATTCAATACGTTTGCTTGAGTTCTCTATGCGTTTTCAACGTATACATTTTTCAGTCTTAGATCGTTTTGTGATAAATTGCATTCATTTGTTTCAAACATCAGTACCGCTGGAATCTGTCTCGACCCTGCTTTGTTTATCTTTTCTTACAAGGATTTTATAAAGTTTCTGTTTCGGGGTCTCAATTTTTATTAAACTCATAATTCGTTTCTTTGTTCGTACTCAACTGGACACGGCTGGGGATGTAACTCATATGGAAATTAAAAATTCGTGGTTAAAATCGCATACTCAAACATACCTAACGGAGGGTTATATTGAGCTCTTCGGGGATTGTTGGCATTTAAAGCATAAAGTAGGGAACACATATACAGAAACATAACTTGGCATTTCTGCTTCCTGAGAAATCCTCAAAATATTGCACCCTGATCTGTCTGCTGTTTTGTCCTCCTATGGTTAAAAGTTTAACGACCACCGTGAGAAAGTCTAAGTGTTATAAATAGTTACCCGTCCCTTATTTAGGGATGCTGACCACTAACCGTGCATCTGCAGTCAAATTCCGAATGAAGAATGGAAAGTATGTTTCTTTTACAGCGCAGGAACGTGGCACCAACAACTGAAACAATGAACTCGCAGATACAGGGAATTTCGGTGCAGCATTTCGAAAACGTAAGAAGATCGTAAATTTATGAGCGCCAAAGTTATTTCCTGTTTAAAGTTTAGTCACTGATTAAAACTGAACATTAAAGATACAGTACAATACATTATTTAACATTGTCCTAAAAGTTTTAATGCAGCTCTTTATCCAAATAAAAAAAGTTACTTTGAATCTATAAATCCGAACATGAATGCATTAGTGGTAATAATGTGGAATAACTGGTGTGTTAAAATTATTTTGACTGATATGGTGCAAGTGTACCACAATTTTGCTCTTTTCCATAAACACCTCATATACAGGGTGTCCCGGAACTTCGTGTACAAACTTGTAGGGGAGGTAGAGAACAGCGTTAGGAACCAGAATTAAATAGGAAAGCATTGGCGGAAACGATAGGCGGCGCTGTACGTGAGCTCGCAAGGTAGGCACGTGTGGCTTCCTTATTGTAGACGCGGACTGCGTGCGATCAACATGAATCGCTTCACACACGCCGAGTTGATGGATACGCGCTTCGTCTATGGCCTAACCAACGGAAATGGACGCGCTGCTGGTCGGTTGTATCGGGAAAGATATCCAACAAGGCGCCAACCAAATCATAAAATATTCGCTCGGGTACATTAGAACCTTGCGGAACGTGGATTCTTCACAGCAACGATGCAGGATACCGGGCGGTCGCGAACAGCACGAACACCCATATTGGAAGAGCGTCTGTTGCATGCTGTGGACCGAAATCCCAAGACCAGTGTACGGGCGCTTGCCGCTGCCACCAGAACGTCTCGATCAACTGTCTGGCGCGTTCTGCAGGGCAAAGCCTTACATCCCTTTCATCTATCTTCAGATAGTTCAATTACTGCAGCCGGATGATCACCCACGACGTGTCGCGTTTGCACAGTGGTTTCTGCACCAAAGTGTGACCGACCCGCAATTTCCCAGTTCTGTTATGTTCAGTGATGAAGCAACCTTTTCACGTGACGCGGTGTTCAATATGCACAACGCGCACATGTGGGCCGTAAGCAACACACACGGAACCCGACCACGAACCGCACAACAACGCTTCACTGTTAATGTGTGGGCGGGTATCGTGGCGGACAGTTTAGTCAGGCCATACATCTTACCACCTGGACTGGACGTTCGCAAGTATCTCGTCTTTCTTCAGGAGGTTCTTCCGGAATTGCTGCACGATGTCCCCACACATGTTCGACGCAGGATGTGGTTGCAACATGATGGGGCGCCATCTCATTACGCAAGGTGCGTACGTGACCATTTGGACCGGACATTTGGAACCAAGTGGATTGGGCTTGGCGGTCCTGTCGAACGGCCCACCAGATCACCTAATTTATCTCCTCTTGATTATTATCTCTGGGGTGCCATGAAGAGCATTGTGTACGACACGCCAGTAAATTCTGAAATGGACCTGGTGGCACGAATCTCCATCTCTGCTGCTACGATCCGCGAAACGCCAGGTATCTTCGACAATGTTCGCCAATCCACGTCGCGTAGGTGTCATGTTTGCATCCAGGCCAATGGGCGCAATTTCAAACACCTCCTGTGATGCTTATAAGTCCTACATTGTACTCTTTTGTTGTGTAATAAAGCGTTTTACACTGCTTTCTGTATTGTGGCCTTACTGTGTCTTTGTGTCTCTTTCTCACGTGAGGGGGACGTTTCCGCCCATGCTGTCCTATTTAATTCTGGTTCCTAACGCTGTTCTCTACCTCCCCTCCAAGTTTGTACACGAAGTTCCGGGACACCCTGTATACATGTATATGCAGTTCTTTCATTTTAAATATTAGTTTATATGCTTCATTTCCGATTTGTAGGGCATCGTTTGTTTTTATATTTTCGTCCTCATTAAAACATTCAACATATTTTTAGAAAAAAAATATGGAAAAAGAGAAAGCAAATAAACAATGAGACGGCATAGATATTTGTGGCGTTCAAATGCATCGTTTTTACATTACGAAATGCAAATTATTTTTTTTTCTTCTTTCCTTTTTTTGATTGGAGCTTTAACGACCACCGTGAGCAATTTAATGAGCTGTGAGCCGTAGCCCGTCCCTAATTTAGGGTCACTGGTTCCAGAGTAGGGAGAGAACCAGTGCCGTAAGACAAACACATCACCCATGCAAACCGGCATTCGAACCCGGAGCCCTTTCGGACGAATTATCAGGAGCCTTCGCTTAGACCACTACGTCACACGGGCGGCAAATGCAAATTCATTTATAGCATGAATAATTTGTAAATGGGCATTGATTTAATTAACAGAATATATTAAACACTTTTACTGAGTTTTCCAACACAGAAGGCTATCACTGACCTCTTTCTGTTCCGTAAAATCTTTACTCCTAGTACTTATAATTTTCAATTCAGTATTAAATGTTTCATATATATTGGGAAACGAATTTCCCTGAAGAAGTATTTCTTTATAAATACATGGTAGGCATTATAATGCAATTATTGAGATATGTTCACTGTATTCCATGTATCCACTTCTTTCAGAAAACTTTAAAATTTTCTTTTTTTTCATCTTCCTGTAGCGGAAATCGAACCAGCACCTCCCAATTTCCGGTCGAGCATGCTAGTCATTACGCTACCCAGGACAAGGAAATTCCAAGCAACTGAACGTAGACATCTGATAATCTTCAGATTTGCCCCAGTGGAAACTATTTATGCCACATCTTAGTGTCTCGGGCATGAATAGCTTTGCCTAGGGCAAATCTCAAGGTTTCCAAATATCTACGGTCAGTTGCTTGGAATTTCTTTGTCCTGTGTAGTATAATAACTAGCATGATCGACCGGAAATCGGGACGTGCGGTTTCGATTCCAGCTCCAAGACGATGAAATTTTCAAGTTTTCTGAAGGAAGTGGTTACATGGAAAGCACTGAAAATATGCCAATAGTAGCATTAAATGCTTCCCTGCCAACAAACATTGAAAATAACAAAAAACCCTAATTTGTTTCCGTAAGTTCGCTAGATATAGCTGTTTCAGTGCCTTTTTTATTCATTCACTTCAGCTGTAAGAAAATCCTACGTAATCGTTCGAAAATGTCAGATGTTTCAAATTTTTTGCGTTCGGAATTTTTAAGTCTGCTGTGTCTCCTTTGTTATTTTGTTATCTTTTAATATTTGGAAAATAACATGAAAAATATGCGTCAAGTTTGTCTATGAAATTTCTGTCGTATACATATTTTATATAAAATATTTGTAAGATATCAAATGTTTCCAAACGAGGAAAATGGTGTCATCGACAATAAAATTGATACTCGTATCGTTCAGATGTATTAAATGACATAACAAGCCTTCTTTTTTGAGATAAGGATTCATTTCGAATCTAATATCTCATTGAGGCATCCACTGTTTTCGGATATTTATTTGAAAAACAGTTTAAAATTATATATTACAATTTTTGTTCATATAAAATGATTTTCAATATCAGAAGCCTGTAAACAGCATTTCTGCAGTTATATTTAGTTCTGCAAGTGGTAAGCAAAGGCAGAGTGAATGATTCTGAGATCGAAACCTGACCGTCATATGTAAATGAAAGGAGTGTGGTTTTCGAGTGGTGATCGACTGTTGAGACCGTTTCAGTTTTTGAAAGCCTGAGAAAGCTATTTTTTGTTTTGAGTAATAGTAGTGTTCTCCGTGTCTCTCTCGCTTGTGGGGAAGATGGATACAGAGACATTTGAGACCCCGAATGAATTACATTGGTGTAGTCCATCTCGTAGGTGTTGATTTGCATTTCAGAAGAGAAGTTGAAATATTGTCATAAATAATACATCGTATGTAATTCTATTTTGGGATTTGAAATGTGTGTAACCGTTTGATGAAATTTATAAATACTCTGAGCTGCCAATCATATTTCGTCATTCTCTGATTAACAGCGAATTACGTCTTACGTCAACACCATGATATCAGCACCAACACAAATATTAGCGTACGAAAATTAGAGAAAATAGTACCACTGAGAATTCAATATACCTCGATAGGAAGATTTATAAGAGTTTCTTTGCTGATTTACAATAAGGTGTGACATAAACAACAGCTACGGACCTGATATTTCTACGGGTACGGTGATATCTATTTTGGCCTTACGTTGTATGATATGCAAACCGCAGAGGGCTAGGTTCAATGTGTCACGACATAAACATGTAGACCACCGATGCTAACAGAACCAGGCAGGAAAATTATGCAAATAAATATCTGATGGGAAAGAAGAAAAACCATGTCTCAAATAAAGCGAACCTTATATGAGGCAATTGAAATTGATGTTAGAACCCATGCGGTGCGCAGCATTTAACATCTGATGTCTTACCACAGTCGATGAACAACCCACAAGCTAGAAATGATTTCGATTTAACCCCCACGTAATTTGCGAGCGATGCCAGGCTCAAACGCATTTCATCAAAATTCTTATATTTTTCGGAATAGAGATTCGTTCAACCGCTTAAGCGACCGACGTACCTGAACAAAATGATGCCCAAATATTTGAATATTTGTGCTTTCCTAAACAATGGCTAGATTTTACTAATGCTTTGACGGAACTATCCTTCTCCATTGACATGTGCGAAATAATGACCATAAATTAAATCTTTTGCTGGTGATAAGTGCACTGTTCCAAGCCTTTTTTCTTTGTTTATGGGCATTATGAGGTGCACCTAATCCCCTGAATCTAACATCAGGCACCTCGGTACAAACAAATGAGTTCAAACATCTCTCACACTGCTTTCGTTGGTTCTTCGGCATTGTTGTAACCCGTTTAGCAGGTAATCATTCCGTATTTATGAGGGTTTAACATACACTAAGTGACCATTTTGAAAGAAAAAGGTAAGGCAAAAGCAAAGCGTTTTTATGATCAGGTTAATTTGTTCCAGATCCGTTGGCACACCTTTTAGGCAGCAGCCACATTCTTCATCGCATTTCTGTCCATTTTCCAATCCCCGAGATAATTCATTCCAGCTGGTTTTAAGGTTTAATGATGTAATTTTCATAATTCTTCAATAAATGTCTGCTGGGAAATCCTCGATCATTCAATAATTTGTGGTACAGCTTTTGATTTTTGCAGTGACGCAATATTTTTCATGTGCAGCGGAAACTGATTTCCTTTAATCCCACGAATATGAAGACCTGCTCTTTTTCTGTAATATTTGGTTTTCCATTTTCTGAGGAGTATAGTGGTGTGCCCACACTGTATGCACTGGACTTCTACAACAATTTGTAGATATTTCTGGTTCAACATAATTTTTTTTTTTTAGTAAATTATTTTTGTGATTTTTTTGTGAAATATTAATATTCTTAAAAAACCGTAATACAAGTTTTCACTAGACATTCTTGCTCACGTTTTAGTGATGGGAACATAGCAATTGGCAAAACAAATGTCGCAACGCTACTGATTTTATTATAACTACTGGTGTCCAAAATAATGTTCGTTCCCATTAATTCTGTGAAGGAACTGGAAACTTAAATTTGTTCAGATTCGACAATAACTACTTGCATGACATCTGCTATAAAAATAAAACTCCACAATTTGCATATTTAACAAAATAGGAAATAAGTATTCAGATTGTAGATGTAGTTTGAAAAAGAAAATGTTTGACTATGCATCGATGCTGCTTAAAATAATACTAGCTATGAACCTATGCTTTTAATGCAGCTAATTTCAGTATTTTCTAATTATATTGCTAATATTCTTTCCTGAATTTTCAAGAATATCATCTTTATATTAATATTTCACATTTCATAATAACTTACAGCAGTGATGATTGCTGTTCTTTTTACGTATATCATGAAAAATAATATAATTGTGGCATCACAGTTTGTAGGATTTGAATACAATTTCATTTGTATTGCTTGCAAATGAAATCTTGCAAAAATGATAACACAAAAGTACATACATTTTTTCATAGTATATTTTCAATACTTACGATTTTAGTTTAAATGTTCCGTATTTCCACATTTACCTGTTTTATGCATCTTTCGTTCCTGTACCTATTTATCCTTAGTGTTGATAGGTAATATAGCACTAAAATCCTAGCGTTTAAATTCACAAACGAGATTGTATTCTTTAATATTAAACTTTACGCTAATGTAATTATTAAATAAAATATATTTCCTGTAAGTTTAAGAAGAAAGATTTTACCTCATAAACGAAATTGTATCAAGCCGTTTCTTTGAAGTAGAACTTTCTCTAATATTCAGGATGGTGTTTGAACAGAACCTTTGTGGTTCTTTAAGCAACATATCTGTAATGAATTTTTGACTTCCTAAATATTGAATACTCTGTATAACCAGATACGATATTTCGGCTTGAACGTAGTAGTGTGCAGTTTGAAAGTAAAAAAAAAATATTATATTAAAAATTAATTCAATAGTTTAAGTTGTGTTTGTAGAAATTCATAAGTCCCTAACAAAAAGCCTTCGATTAGGCAATAATATGAGAAGTAAATTCTGATTTTTCTAATTCTGCGTGCATACATGGACTTCTAGACCACCCATGTATTACCACGTGTCTATTTCTTTTCGATACATAACCACAGTTCCGATCTTTTCCTATCGTGTCTATTTCTCTTCAAAACACAGCGGAATTCAATACTTTTCGATCATTTAACTCGCTACTGCCTTCAAACATAAATTCGTGTCCTATGGTATACATACAGACCTTGCCAAATAAATTTGACATACGACCACTTTGTTCTGAAACTGACTTTCAGTTATTTGTACCTCTTATTCAACAAAATGATTAGAAGTGCAAAGAAACGGGAAAATTAACTGCAAGCCAAACATTCTTTTGCAGTTTATAAGAAAACTAGCTGAAGTAACCTGGGTTGTCGGTGCTTAACAAATAATGTAGAACATGAATCGTATTCTGTTTAACAACAAATGTAGGAAATGAATCTTCTAGAGTTTCCAAACAGTTTTCTTGGATTTTGCAATGATTTATTAAATTGATTTTCGCTTTTCCTTGTCAATTCTGGAATTCACGCGATTTAGTGGGGGGTGGGGTATCAAGTTGTTTTACTAATTTCACTTTCTTGGAATTTGGATTGATTTGGCCAAAAGAATTTTGCTTTTTCGGGACATATTGCAATTCACGCCGTTGATAGAGGTGTCTCATGTTCTGTTAATTATTTTACTCTGTTGGATTTTTGGACTAATGGGTTCCATAGGTATTTTATTTCACTTGAGGTTAAAATTTCGATACATTAATAATATTGATCAAATCCTAATATTCATTCTAATAAAAAAATATTTTTTGCATTAAAAATGATTTCTTTCGTCCAACATTAATTTATCAGTTCAGCAAGTTAACGCTATTAAATGTTTGATTCCAATGTGATTAAAGTAAGCGCAGGCCTTGATGCTTAAAATCAGTGTGGTATGTCATCGCTACAGGCAAAAGCAGCGTAAAAATATAGTCGTCTTCTTGCAAAATTTACTAATGCATTTATTGAGACAGCTGGTGCTAAAACGTCACGTCCCCGCACGGGGATAACTGGTTTTCCAGTTATTTGGGGAGCGGCGCCCCCACGGCCCGAGCTGACCTTGTGACTGGTCAACATCTGAGGTCATGCCACCGCTTGTTTTTTATTTTGGTGCTGATGGTGTATGCAGGGACGGCTGTTCATCCAGCTGTTGGGGAGTCGCGGCCCCACGATCCCGAGCTGGTCTTGTGTCTCGCTTTTTCGTTTCTATTTATTTTCTCCACTGGCTAGTTGCCCGTGTTGTATACTTTACCTAATCGCTACCACGTTATGTACTAACACCCCGGTCTTGTGGTTTTGTTACCCTCCACCACTAACTGTTTTATATTAACCGCTCAGTTCGTAGGTTGCTGAGATTCCGTTTAGGTTCCCTTCCAGGATTTGTCTTCTTTATATTTCTTTTTTCCTTTTAGCTGGTTTGGGTGCTAGACCTACCTGCATGTTTGCCGCGTGCGGAGACCCGTGAGGCGGAAATGGGATGTCTGGCGGCTGAGGTCGCAGGAGACCGGATAAGTGCCTCCTGTGTACCAACACTCCTCTTCGACCCCGGCTTCGCTGTAAACGGGAGGCTAGAGACTAACCCACCTCTGGTCAGAAGTCTTGTACCAAGTTGTGTGCAGGGCTTTAGCGGCTTTTTTGTCGTATAGCACGGCAGGGTGAGCCCGGGGGCTGTGGGATCATGTCAAAGGCGTTGGCATGACGGTACACGGAGGCCGAAGTGTCCGCCGAGTGCGTGTGATCACAGCCAACGGACTATATCTGCGACGTATAAGCTCCAGAACTGTGTTCAGCGTCATTTTCTTGGCTTGCAGACCTCCAGTTCTCCCTTGTAGGGCTCGGTGGTGGGTGGAGTAGTCTGCAGACGAATCTTCCTCCTTTTTTCCATGGGTAAACACAAAACACAAAACTCCAAATTTAAGTCACCTGAGAAAATGATAGTTGACAACGACTCTCCTTCGTCTTCTCAACCTACCAAGTCTCATACCCTTAAACGGTCTTTAGACCTTGACCTGGACCAAGAATGTGGAACCTCTTCTTCGGCGGCTGTACCAGTTGCTCCGAAGCGTCGTCTCCCCTCGATTGCTGTGACTACGCATGCTACTCACTTACTTGTAGAATCCATCGATCCGCACGAGAGACTGTCCACCAGATCTCCCTTTTTCATTTCTAAAGCTTTGGACGCTGCGGTTGGCCCCTTGAAGTCTGTGAGGAAGCTTCGCTCTGGCGACCTGCTTGTCCAAACTTGCAGTGTTTCTCAGAGTAACACTTTTCTGCACCTCACTAGTCTTCAAGGCATTCCTGTAAAAGTGACACCTCACCCGTTTCTTAACACCTCTCGGGGTGTTATTTCGGAGTTTGATCTCTTGCCATGCAGTGAGGACGAATTGGTGACTGAACTTGCAGATCAGGGTGTTATTGCTGCACGTCGTATGATGTTCCGGCGCGATGGTTCTTTGATTAAGTCAAAAAATGTCATCTTGACTTTTAACTCCCCGAAAGTTCCGACCGAAATCAAGGCTGGCTACTTGGTCTGTGGAGTTCGCCCGTACATTCCCAGTCCTCTGCGCTGTTTCAGGTGCCAGAGGTACGGGCATTCACAACGTTTCTGTAAGAGTTCCGCTCGTTGGGCAAATTGTGGCTCCAGTGAACATGACGGGGAAGGTTGCACTTCTGCGGCCTGCTGTGTTAACTGCGGTGAGGCCCATGCAGCTTACTCCCGCAACTGTATGAAATGGAAGGACGAGATGGCGATCCAGCGCCTCAAGACCCTGGAGGGCCTCTCGTACCCTGCTGCCAAGGCCAAGTTGGGTATTCCCACCAACCGACAGCGTACTTTTGCCGCAGTAGTTCAGTCTCTGCCACAACCCGTGCAGCCCTTTGTTCCGCGCCCTGTAGCTCTCGCCGCACTTGCCAGGCGATCTACAGCTGAACAAGCGACACAGGTGGATTTCTCCGAGCTCCAGCCTTTTCGAATAGCTGAGTCTGCGCCTTCTCTTTCGAAGACGACCGACTCTTCCAGTTCTCAGCAGAAAGCCTGCACGTGCGGAAGACCCGGCCCTCAATCCGCAAAGGTGTGCAGTGTCCATCCAACTGTCGCGGTCCAACTGCCCACCATTGCAACTGTCTCGGACTCAGCGAGGTCCCCACCCTCAACCAACATTATGGAGGAACATCGGGGGGAGGAGAGTGACAGTTCGTCCCCAGCCTCTACCAACATTGCAGAGGAACATGAGGGGGAGGATAGTGATAGTTCGTCCTCGCCCTCGGCTAGCATTACATTAGAGTGTGTGGGGGAGGAGAGTGACTCATCCTATGTGTAGTTGTGTTCGATTTCGTAATGTGTTTTATCATTCTCATTCCTCAGTTTTACTTAATCGGCTTGTTTCTCACCATTGTACCATGTTTTTCATACTGTTTGTTTCATTGTCTTTTTTGGCCCTTCCTTTGTACTCATGGTTCGGTTTTACTTGGTCAGCCAGATTTTGCGATTTATGCCCCGTTTTTTAATTTTGTCTGTTTGTCTTGTGTCTGGCGCTCTTTGGCCAACCATGGCCCTTGCGCCAATAAAATCTAATAACCAACCAACCAACCTAAAACGTTACGTGATGTAAAGTTGAAAATGCTGCGGTTTACACGTTAGTACCCTGTGTTTCGTTGGAACGAATGATTTAAAATGCTGTCGCATAAGGAAGTCGACTCTGATTTTTTGAATTGATTGTCTCAAGCTATCGACTTCTTCGGATGGGAGCCCGATGACTCTGTGTGAATGCGTTAAACATGGTTTTTTGAAAAATTCATAAGATAATTAAACACAGACTGGAACTTCTGTCACGAACGACTGTAGCCGATCCATAAAGCAGTTCATCGACGCACATCAGTAGGTAGCAGTCGTTACTGCACCTGGATGATGGCCACAAATCAGACTCCACCGAAACGAAGGCCATTCTTTCTTGTGCCGGCGGCCAATTCACTGGTTGAATACTACAGGAGGAACCATATACGTATCCTGCCAGGAAAGAGTTGCATTTCGCAGTGCTACGTTACAATAACTTTTCGTTTCTGTCTTCGTTTTTTCCATCACATGCTAGAAGTGCTGGATTCTTTCGCACAATATCCTTTAATACGGAAAAGAACGCATATAGATGCTTTTCTGTCTTCTAGAAGAACGTTAAAATTGAGGCTGCGTTTTCTCCAACTGAGGCACGATGGCGCAGTTTTTATCTTAATTAACAGAGAGGGAGGCTGAACTCATGAGGTTAGAACTTAGAAAAGGCTATGCACTTAAGCTAGGAACTATGATTCACGTAGAAAATCGTGAGCTCATTTCTCCCTCGAGAATTTTCTTCATGTTTTGGTTTCGAAATGTTGTTTTTATCAATTTGAACGCAACTGAGTTTCAACAAACCTCTAGAAACATAGAAAATGCTAACAGGAGATCTCTTTCCTGAGTTAACTTCTGTAACAAGCAAGGTTTTGCTCTTATTTTTCGTCGTTGACGGCAAAGATGCCTGCCCATGCTGGAGAATATGTGGTATGATGCTCAAGCTTCTAAGTCTTTCAAAGTATTGTTCGAATCTTAGGCTCCTGACTGTTGGACCCGGGTTCAAATCCCGGTGAGCGATTGATAGTATGCTTGCCTTAGGGAACTGTTTCCTTTAAGGGAATCAGTCACCCTAAATTTCGAACGGGCGGCTGCTTTTAGCTCTTTTAGAGATGCTATCGTTGATGGTTGAACCCTGAAATAAAAAAACAGTTGCTATAAATAAGGGGAATAGCCCACTAATTTGCTCACGGTAGGTTTAAAGCCCTTAAATCCATTAAAACACAAAACGACTGTGGCGGGTGACAACTCACAACCCTTACACTGGGCAATTCCGGTGGCGCAATGGTCTAAGGATTGGAATCTGACTATACGTTCCACATGTGTCTGTGTTCGAACCACGATGAATCATGCACTTTGTGCTTGACTTACGTCGCTGCTCATCTGTCATTCCTGGAACCAATGGCTCCAAATTAGCGACGGCGAGTTTCTTATAGTCCTTCCAGTGCTCACGGTGGACCGTAAACCCAGATAAAAAACAAAACAAATAAACACTAACTGATGGTGGGCATTAATGTAGACGTCAAGTAAAAATGCACCGCTATAATAGAAATTCTGAAAATTGATTACATAAGTTCACATACAAGAAATGCTTTCTGACTTGTGAAAATCAACACACGGAAGAAGAAAACAACTGAACTATACTCAGTGGCTGGCAAATTTGAAAACATCTGTATAAGGAATATTTTAAAATTAAATTTCCGTTTTTGGATTAGTATTGCATGTCGCTAACAGGTGGCAATCTACGTACGTCAAGTACTAGAAACGTGGCAGTTCCTGACCTTTTTTCTTCAATATTAAAAGTTTTCATACAAACAATAATAACTGAGTGGTTATAGACTTTTGCCTAGGATGTTAGTAATAATTAAAACACTTATTTCTAGTTTCGTTGCTTTTCTAACCGCAAACTTATGTGAATAAGAAATCAAATTCTGGTTGCTTAAAATGCTAACAGAAGCTTTTTCAGAAATCTTCATCTGATAAAAGAAAAGCATCATGAAATTAACTCATGGAGGAACTCACCCCCATAAGAAGGGATCCCGAAAACAGCGCGATTTTGAGCGTCATCTATGAGCAGAAGGCTGCATTGGATATGTCTACATCTCCATCTTAAACAATGAAAGAAAAAATGAAAAGATAAACAGCGTATTTGTTATGTTTCTAGAAAGCGTAACACATACTATGTTACATTTCCAACGAAATTTTCACTGTGGTTTACAGTCGAATGGGAACAAACACCATTTTGTACAGTTTCTGTCTCAGCATGTGCTGCACAACAGTCAGAAATTGTGAGAGTGCCTGGAAATATTTGTTCTGGAATCAATAATTTTAATACTCTCTCTTTTCGATGGGCCACCTTCAGGAAGATACATTTCTCAAATTCCCTCTAAATACCACGGAGAACATAGTGTCCTTTCCTGTCCTAGCCTCGGTGATATTTCCGATGAAAAAAAATGCTAGCGTCTATTTCCACAGCAATAGGATTTCAACTGTCATCAAAGCTGCCTATCGGTGCCAGATTTTGACGAAAGTATGCATCACATCTTTCAGGTCAGAAATCGGATCAATTAAGGACTGACTAATCCCCATCAAGCACTTCATGGTGAATGAACATATGGGAAAAGTCTTTGCTTTTCAATAGGCAAAGAGAGCGATCTTCTTAAGAGGCAAACAATCCGTTCGGAAAACAATAAATTCCTAATAATTTGGGTAAACTGGCGTCTTGCATTTCCACCGTTTCTTATGAATGTCTTCGAAATATCTGACCCAGCTACACAAGTCACCGCACTGTTCACAGGTGCACGTGTTTTGCAGGAGTATTCGGCGCGCAAACCATTTCATGGCTTTGTCCGCAGTAGTATCTCTTGCTAAAGTTCTGTGCCTCCAGACTTCCTTCTTGCAGCAGCTGGACATTTATTCTTCTGGCACAATACGATTTAAAACTTCAGGCATTCCAGCCATAGCTTAAAAAGACTGGATGAAATGTATGTTGAAAAGATGCGTACAACTCGGGTACAAAATGAACCTTGAGGAACGCCGTCTATAACAGAACAAAAACTGTTTCTTTCCAAATTGCATTCCCGCCTCCTTTGGTGGGAACGTGACCTCTATTTTAAGGCCTTTCTAGAAGACATGAGGCTTCTGCATGCGTTTTGTTTCGTATAAAAAATTATAGACAACAGAAGAAAGCATTTTGCAGATTGTGATGTAAAAACCTGAGACAGAAATGACGAGCTATGTTTTGTAGCGTAGCACTGCTCTCCTGGCAAGAACGTAACCGGATCCTCTTGTAGTGTTTCGCCCGTTAATTGGCCACGGGAGCGAGACAATACTGTTTCAGCGGGGCAAAGCTTTATGTCGTTGCCGCAGAGCAGTGCGGGGCTTGCCGCATACGTTTCGTTTCAGATTCGTTTAATATCTTTAATATGCGTCATAAAGATGAAAGGTTTTCACAACTTGCTTTAAAATTACGTACTTTAAAATATGTATATTCTTTTTTTTCGAAACTTTTAGCAAAATAATTTAGGAAACTAAATTACGTGCTTACCAGAAGCAGAAGTTACTGTCCAAAAGTTATTTGATTCTCTGAACTAGAAATCCGAACAGCTAAAAAAATCTACAAATATTTGGGTAAATTTTGTGCTCAAATTTATTTCCTACGGTTCCTACTATATTGGGTTCTGCCTTTTATAACCGAACTTTATTTGTGAAAAATGATTATTTTAAACATAAGTTGAAAACAATAATAAATGAAATATAATTTAAAATTGGCTGCAAATTGCGTTCAGTTTTTTCGAAGAAATTTTAATATATAAAAATATTCCCGAATTTTCAAAAATTTTACATTTTTTTTGTCTGCAAACGTGATGGGTGGTGGTGGTGGTAGTTTTTGTACGCCAGTTCTGGAACAAAGGCCTACCTATAGGTAGCTTTATGTTTAGCCACTGTCTTGAACCATAGTTTAGACGAATCAATGCTCTCTGTTTTTTATAAATGTGCTTTTTAAAAGGCTCGTCACAACATTTCGACCACATATTTGTTACGGAGCTCCAGTATTTTAGCATTGTGAATTAGCTTGGCTTTCAAATAAACTATATTCCGGTTAATTCGGACATATAAACCCAGATCACTCCTTAATTAGACAATGGCAGCTCGTCCAAATAAGCGGTTGTATCAAATGTGCGAAGAATTATTCCAAAGACTAATTCTCATCTTTTAAACAGTACAAATAAATAGGTCTTGATTTGGTTTTCGTAAATCACAGGCGCTATTGAAGAACTTCTCTGGTGTATGAAAAGATTCCTTTTTTATAAAGAACGAAATTGAAAGATGCCTTTATTAACGACCTTCCATTTTTCAATTTCTATTTTTATAAAATCGTTTCATATCAGCCGCAGTTTACGTTCCCTTTTGTAAAAGTTGTGCTATTCTGTAAAAGCTTAAAAAATACTTCAGAATAAATATGCATTGCGATTTCTAAGTGATTGAAGAGGAGTAGCTTTTGCATACGTTCTAGTCTGTGGTACTGTAATGGTTAGCGTGTTCAAAATATATCACATACATTAATTTACAATATCATTGCTTCACATCTAACTCTTAAATAATATAAATTAACACTGAAATTCGCCAGTTTCAAAAAATTAAACAGCGGATAACAAAATGTACTCGTCATTTCTTTAATAATTATAATTATTTTATATTCAGATATGTTCATCAAACATTTTCTGCAAAATTTATTAATTATCGATAATTCTAAAAAGTAATGTCCATGTTATTACATAAATGGAAGCACTTATGTATTGAAAGGATGTGCATCATAAATTTTGCACTTTATAATTTTAAAAGAAGAGTTTATAAAACATTCACTTAATTCATATTGTTGTATTGCGATTATGACCAGGTATCTTGGAAAGCCTTCTGTGGCGCATTTTTTAAAATCCAAGTAACACAGAATCCGGTTAATTTTAGCGTTTCTGTAATTGTTTGAGCTTCTTAGATCAGATATGGGCCGTCTTAAAATTATAAACATTTATTTCGGGGTCTACAAGCGAGTGGCGAGTGTTAATAATAGTTAATTGTTAATAAATGCTGATGAGTTGATATATTTAAACATGACAAGTATTGTAGTGCAAGAATATTTAAAATCAGTTTCTTTTTTAAAGTGTAGAAGGACCATTCTGTTCATGACATGATTGAAATTTGCATTCAGGATGAAGCGTCACCTAATTTAGAAATATACACTTTTTTAGAACCTGCTAAGGAAAATTTATAGCAGCTAATAACATGTCGAACTGCAGCTATATCGAACCGCCCGTTGTCCTGTGGTACCACAGGACAACGGGCGGATCAATATCCTTGCTGTAATATGGCCATTAAAAAATGTTTTCGAGTCAAGAGAAGATTTTTACGAACCTATTTTACGTAGGTATTTTCGCTGAGGGACCAAATGATGCTGCTGTTGACCTGGCTATATATTTTCATGCATAATTTTATTTGTAAAAGCCAGATCGGAAAGAATCGCCACACCTCCCTGTAAATGTTTTGAAGACCAAAATTCTAAAACTTTCTACTTTAAACAGTAAATTAATGTTAACTATGAACACAAAGGTATATGCCCTTTGTCTCAGTATTCCTGCTTATAAAACTTCCGTTTTCCAGCATATGGCTTCCGCTTTACCAAATGTTTACGTGTCTTTCCTGATTTCGCAGAACAAAAATTTCGATACTAGCGGCTGAAGGACAATTCTCTTCTGTCTAATTTACAGACCAAATTACGAAAATGTCTATTCTTTAGACTAATATAATATATACACTAGGTAGCTATTAAGAAGTGCAAAAATAATTTTTGCCTCACTTGTAGGAATTAAACCCAGGGCACTACATGCTCCAAGAAGCACGTCTGCTTCTTTGAGAGATTCAAGTCTTTTGCATGACACTAAAGATTTTTTGCTGCTGTCTTGTTTGAGGTGCATCGTATAAGGAACACATTGTGTTTTATACGAAAAAAATGTTTGATTTAAGGAAATCATGCCATTTCCTTGCTAAGGAACCCAACAGGACAATTTCTGAGGTTGAAAATGCTGCTAACGTTTAGAATATTTCACACTGTTTTTATCGATACACGGTGTCTTACGAGTGTTCCCGCGGGCTGCTCATATGATATATATGATTAATGTTTTCTGTTTTATGACAGCTTGCAGACTTCTGTCAATTACACTCAAGGCTACAGACGTGAGGGAGCGATGTGGGACTATGCCCTGCTACTTCTCCTGAAGATGTGAAGCCTACCACATTCTCGCGTTTTCTTTTCCTTTTGCAATCAAATTGTAAAAAATTCAAAGCACATTAATTTCATCGTAAGGATAATGCAAGATTTCAGGAAATATCCACGAATAAAGATGATAAAGTTGTCAGACTCCCTGTGTTATGAATTTGCGTTTTTCACCGAGAAGCTCCGTTCTTGAAATATTCATCGGTTCTCACTTCCCACTTGCAATATCCGTCTTTGTTCTACACTGTAACAGTGGATATATGGCTGAGCTATGTATGAAAACTGGCACACATTAATATGAATATGATCAGCTTTCTTACAGGATAGGTTGTTCTGCGCTTCCGACTTTCAATCTGTTTAACCCCTTTGTTTGCGTAATTATTGCGCTCACACATCTTTCCTGAGCAAAGAAACTGTTGTACAGACACATACACTTTGTTTCTAGTTTTGCTTAGAGTAATATAAATTGAGGTGCTATAAAACATGAATATCTGACAAGCAAGTCTGGAGCTTGGAGTTACAAAAGCAACAGTGATAAAAATCCTACGGAAATTCTGAAACTTATGCCATGCAGATTACAGCTTTGTCAAGCTATGAAGGATGCCGACAAGAAGCAGATTTTTTGCTGTGACATGTTAAATAGCATGGACGCTGGGGATGACTTCTTGTTGAAGTTGGTGTTCAATGACGAGGCGAACTTTCACTTAAACAGCACACTGAATAGAAACAATGTGAGGGTTTGAGGATCAGAAAAACCCCATACCATCTTGAAACATGAAAGAGGTAATCCCTAGGTAAATATTTTAGTTGCGGTGAGTTTTGCTTCCATTCCTGTCCCATCTTTCTTTGCTGAAAGAACGGTTACTGGAGTCACATACCTGGAAAATGGACATGCTTCAGATTTACCTAATGTCAGTCCTCAAGGAAACAATGAAAAATTTCATTGGCCAGCAAATCACACTACACAAGAACTTCGCACTGCGACCTCCTCACTACCAAAAAGACCTCACTTCTTATCTCTTTGCTGAAGTCCCAATTTGAAATGGTCGTGTAGGCCTAACTGCATGCACCTTCCGCGATAACCGAATGTAACGACCCTACATTGGTCTATGGGGCTTTGCTAAAGATCAGGTTTACCTTTCACCTCTTCCATAGTCCTTTCCTAAACTGAAATCTGGAATCACCGCTGCATTCGTATTCTTCATTACCGACATGCTGACATCAATGTTAGAATAAGTGATTCACAGATGGGACGTTTGCAGAGTAACCAAAGGAAAACACATCGAGCATTTGCGAAAAAAGGTAAACTTGACGTGTGTAATTATGCATTATTTGTACTTATTATCATAAGCATCCTTATAACTATGCACAATAAAGTTTTATTTTGCCCAACTAATTTATAAGTACTCTGTATTTGTTACGCAATATCGTTTAAAGGAAGTTTAAATCTGTTTTATATCCAAAACTGCAGCTTTTTTATTAAATAAAATAAAAAAAACATTGAATAAAGTTTAACTGCAGTTTTAAGTATAGTACTCTCATGTTTCATCCGAGAAGAATTAGCTGTTTAACATCCACATCACCAAAGGGACCGGCTGTATTTCTGAAGTGCAGTATTATAACGTAACAAATGGAACACTACCCTTCCGGGAGTGTTGACCAGGGATTTGGTGTTTCTCCTGAGAAATGCTTTTTGTTACTCTCTTCCGAATACGTAGTACAAAATGGGATGCTTAACAGTGCACACAGGAGTATATTATTCTCTACACAAAACATGAAAACTAGAGATCAATATCCCATGAACTGTAATGGACATAGGGCGGCCACCAAGATCTCAATGCAACAGCACTTCAGTGAACAACAATGGAACTAATGAACGACGGTCCCGTATCAATAACTCTCTGCGTGCACCTACACCTAAGTTAAAGCTCTCTGTGTGATAACGTAGTTACAAACATTAAAGGCTGAGAACTTTTTTTCACAAGAGGTAAGAGCAGATGAACATCATCCATTTCTAACAAGTAAAAAATGGTTAGAAAAGTTTAATAAAGGATAGCACTTGCACTGCCTTAAAATTTCCAAAGAAACAGGAAATGGTAATTATGAAACAGCAAATAAGTTTCCTAGATAACAAAAAGCAAATAGATATTACCCGAAGTATTTTGGTCAAAGTGAATAAAATTTGCCTCTATCGGAATAGCATGCAATCCAAATTTATATCATCAAAAAAAGGGAAGTTGCTTATGGATTTAAAGCAGCTGAAGATAAGCTCACAAAGCGGAATTTCAGCGGTATTACACGGTGTGTCCTTAATCCCTACACCACAGGGAGTAAACCATTAAATATTGAATAATTTGCACTTCCATATTGCAAAGTGTACTTGAAATGCGTTGTGCCAGATTTTGCTAAAGGATTATCTAAAGTGAAAGCTTCTCGAGTTATTTTAGGGTAAAGTGTAGAAGAAAAATATCGACAGTTATATTACATTTTGTCTTTTACTACACATACTGGGAAATCCAATAATTTGCCCACTACGTAAAAATACACATTATTTCATAGTAAGGTCAACATATCATGGCGAAAATACCCTAAATGTACTTCTGGTTTAAACGTGATATGCGGTCCTCTTAAGATTGGTGTTAGTGTTTCTCCAAAGTAATCTTCTGTTGAGTTGGTGTGTTCTTTATTCCAACTTTTTCATGGATTCATACGATTGAACCTAAATGAACACATTTTTTTTTTTGGAATTGAGACCCATTTAAAGGCGTAAGGATATAATCTGAATCTTGGAGTTAAGGGAACAAATTTTCTTTCAAATATTATTTCAATTTTATTTTAATAATAATAATAAACCGAAAATTAACATTTTAATTACAGTATTGTAAATAAATATCATTTATCTTGCACAGCAGATATCAAGTGAGGATCACATTGATGAAAAAATTAATCGGCGTATAAAATTTGCCTGAAGAGCTTTTGGAAGAAACAGTATAATTTTCAAGAGCAATACGCCAATTATCTTAAAATAAAAGTGTTTGATCAATGCATCCTTCTAGTGTTTTACGTATGGTGCAGAGACGTGGACCTTAACTAAAAGAGACATACAAAGGCTGCAGATAACTCAAAGAAGCATGGAGAGGTTCATGCGTGGTGTAACCAGGAGAGATAAGAAGAGGAACTCGTGGATCAGAAATCAGAAAAATCACAAGAATGGAAAACATCATGATCAGAATAAAATCCCTGAAATGGCAATGAGCTGGACACATTGCCCGAAGGACAGACCTACGATGGACAACCGAAATTTTAGATTGGATTCCAAGGGACAGGAAAAAACCCAGAAGAAGACCACATGGGAGATGGGTGGATGAAGTTTGAAAGTATGCGGGAGTAACGTGGAGGAGACTGGCGCAAGACAGACCGTTTTGGAAGAAACTTTGAGAGCCCTTTATCCAACAGTGGATTGATAATGGTTGACAAGGATGATGATTACTATGAAATAAATGTTATCACGAAAGTCATCATTTTTCAACTTTAATTCGATGTGGCATGTAGTTTAGTACGTTAGGCATTCTTCTTCCAATGTATGACATTATTCATTTTATATTATAAATAAATTAGTTATTTAAGGGGACCAATACAGGATTTCACTCTTCTCCGGTTTAATTTTTTCTAATTCTGCAGCTGTGTGTTATGACATGGATATTCAAACTACAAGTGAATTGCATAGCACGCAGGATTAAGGAGTTGATAGTTCATAGTTGATTAAACACGATATAAGGCGATATTATTAATTTACGTAGATAAATATAAAAATAACAATTTCAGCAATAAAAGCAGCCGGCTCGCATTATCTTAGGCAATGAATTATTATATACAATAAGTACACCATTCATTGCCACCAAAAACCCAGTTCCCAGAAGAGGCTGGGCAGAAATCTGTTACAGAGTTTGAAGTAGCAATTTGTTGTCTGAGGTAAAAGATATATCCTATCCTCTGTAACAAGTGTGTTTTATATCGAGTTTAAAGACGTAATATATTAAAACCAGTGACATTTAAAATGACAGAAACTTGAGATATATCCTAAGATAGTTAGCAGTATCACATTAAATGGAATTGACAAAAAATTGAATGTACATTTATTCGCAAGAAAATAAAACTAGCAATAGTAATGCTCTCGAACTAAAATCTGTTCAAAAAATACAATTAACACAAACAGTCAGACTTATGTTTAGGTGTTTTCGATTACTCTTAAAGTACGCGTGTTTTATTTCTCTTATTTCTACTTTAACCAGCCTGCTTTATTGAGGTTAAACGACAATCGTTGTTCGAAAGAACGTTTAAGCCTAAAAGGGCAAATGTCTTCGTATTTTGGAGAAATGTATTACAAAAAGGAAATAATTTTGAAATACAGCTGTGTCACCTTAAGCCAACACCCCCGCTTTCTGCCTCTTTTAATGATTCAACGGATTTTTCGAAACACCTACGCAATGAAAATTTCTCGGAGGAAAGTTCACGTAGCCATTCACTAACTGCCCTTACAAATTCAACAAATGATTTCAGAGAGTGTTAAAGCAGTTTTTAAACGACCATCTGTACAAAAAAGGAATGTAAGGTAATCACACGTATCTCCTTCAAGAAACCTAGTTATCATTCTTTTTATTTCCACTCCCATAGTGTACTCTGATGGATCTAAAAATATATACACGTGAAGGACATAAGTATCATTTGCTTGAAGACTTGAAAAGCGTAAAAATTATGTTAAACATGCGGAACTCACAATTGTGCTGCCAAAGGAAATACTAAATAACGAAGCAACGCCATTCTGGGTGACATTAAGAATATTGTTCGGTACATCACAGCAAAAGGAACATTACTTAGGGAGGCTCTAGATATTCTATCTCACAGTGACGCGTGCTTAATGACTTTATCTTATGGGATTAACCACGTGCATGGAATGAGCTTTTCAAACTAAACAAAAAATAGCTTTATCGGATGTATACCGAGAAACATTATGTTGATATCATTTCGCGCTATCAATACTTATTTCATTTTATTTCTTTAACAGCTCATTTTATTTACATTTTACAGTTTAAATCTGAAGTTGATCTAGTTCCTTGGAAAATCCGCCCGTTGGCGTGATATTGTACGAATACATCTGCATAAAGCCACGGATATTATCTCATAAAGTCTTGTGCTTATTTTTTCCTCATAAATGTACCAGAGATACAAAGTTCATAAAAGTGTTTTCTTGCTTAATTTGCATCAATTAATTTTTGAAGTAAACATCCGCAGTGGCACGTCAAAATTTTGTAGGTAGGATACCCTAGAAACGTTTTTAAATACAGCTAAAAAAAATTTCGCATATGTTATTTTAAACAAACCAGATCGTGAATACCCAAGGAAAGCTTATAGCGTAGTAAATCCGTTTATTTTCGTGGTTTAATATGCATAAATATAACGATTCGCCAAGCTTTTGCTCTCCACTAGGAGGCTTTTTTAGGTTTAACGACCACTCAATGGGCTATTAGCATTCTCCAGGTCCCTAGTTTAGGGACAACACCCGTGCCTCACCTGCATTCGAACACGGTCTCATCTCGGACGAATGATCAGAATCATCGGTTAGACCCATACGCCATCGGGGCTGCGGGAGGCTTTTTCAAGGTAATTTCGTTAACTTTCCAAGGGAAAATTCAACGTGCTAAGCAGTCCGATATTCCAAAGTTCATACTCTCAAAAATGAAAAAAAAAAAAAATAAGAGGAAACCGCAAAAATGTCCTGCACGAGGCAGGCATGCATATTTCTTAAGCCTGCCAGAACGCCAAGAGGGCCAATTGTCTTGGATACCCAGGTACACGTCAAGACTCATAGTTTAACCCAAAATGGCTAACAGGTTTAAGCCAAACCATAAAATATGACTCCATAAACGCATCCTTCGTCAATAAAACGCAAAAGAAGCTTCGGTTCTACGTCAATTCGTCGCGTGCGTCAATTCGTCGACTGCGTCAATTCGTCGCGCGTCAATTCGTCGCCTACGTCAATTCGTCGCGCGTCAATTCGTCGACTGCGTCAATTCGTCGCGCGTTAATTCGTCGCGCGTCAATTCGTCGACTGCGTCAATTCGTCGACTACGTCAATTCGTCGCGTTTACAGATTTTGGTTACATACAAAACGAATGCAGGAAAACGTACGATTTCGAACGTCTTGCTCCCTGATCAAATTTATAAAGTTTGGACATGCAGACAGGATAGGAATATTACGTTTTTCTTTGGCACTAAAAATATTAGACGGTAAACGGTTTTTGGAAAGGGAAGGGCCCGGTTGGGCAGAGCCCCCCATATACAAAATTTTCGTAAAATCTACAGTTTTCAATTCGGAACCACCAAATCTGGTATACTATCTCGTGGTACTCTAACTTAGACTGTAGACGGTTTTGGGAAGCGGTTGCAGAGGGGTGGGGGGGGGGGGTTAGAGCCCCCTACAGATTTACCGTAAGATATAGTTTTCAATTTAGAACTACCAAATTTGGTATATTATCTCATGATACTCTTACTTAGACGGTTTTTGGAACGGGTCAGGGGCCCGGTTGGTCAGAGCCCCCACACACAAAATATTCGTAAGATCTACAGTTTTCAATTTAGAACCACCAAATCAGGTATCCTATCTCATAGTACTCTAACTTAGACGGTTGTCGGTTTTTGGAACGGGTCAAGGCCCGGGGAGTCAGAGCTCCCCCCTACATACAAAATTTTCGTAAAATCTAGTTTTCATTTCAGAACCATCAAATTTGGTACCATGAAACTCTAACTTAGACGCTAGACAGTTTTTGGAATGGGTTGGAGCCCGCGGGGTGGGAGCCCCCCTCATAAAAAATTTCGTAAAATCGACAGTTTTCATCTTAGAACCACCAAATTTGGTATACTATCTCATGGTACTCTTTTTTTTTTTTTTTTTTTTTTTTTTTTTTTTTGATTGGAGGTTTAACGACCACCGTGAGCAACTCAATGGGCTATAAGCAGTCGCCCGTCCCTAATTTAGGGTCACTGGTTCCAGGGAAGGGAGAGAGCCAGTGCCGTAAGACAAACACAACATCCATGCCTCACCGGGATTCGAACCCGGACCCCTTACGGACGAATGATCAGAGGCCATCGCTTAGACCACTGCGCCACCGGGGTGGCCATGGTACTCTAACTTAGACGGCAGACCGTTTTTGGAACGGGTCAAGGCCCGGGGGGTCAGAGCCCCCCACATACAAAATTTTCTTAAAAACTACAGTTTTCAATTCAGAACCACCTAATCTGGTATACTATCTCATGGTACTCTAACTTAGACGCTAGATGGTTTTTGGAAGGGGTTGGAGCCTGCGGGGTCGGAGCCCCCCTCATAAAAAATTTTGTAAAATCTACAGTTTTCATCTTAGAACCACCAAATTTGGTATACTATCTTATGGTACTCTAACTTAGACGGCAGATCGTTTTTGGAACGGGTCAAGGCACGGGGGTCAGAGCCCCCACATACAAAATTTTCTTAAAAACTACAGTTTTCAATTCAGAACCACCTAATCTGGTATACTATCTCATGGTACTCTAACTTAGACGCTAGACGGTTTTTGGAAGGGGTTGGAGCCCGGGGCGTCAGACCCCCCACCTGAATAAACACTTTTTCGTAAAATCTACAGTTTTCAATTTAGAACCACCAAATTTGGTATACTATCTCATGGTACTCTAACTTAGACGCTAGACGGTTTTTGGAAGGGGTTGGAGCCCACGGGGTCGGAGCTGCCCCCCTCATAAAAAATTTCGTAAAATCTACAGTTTTCATCTTAGAACCACCAAATTTGGTATACTATCTTATGGTACTCTAACGTAGACGGCAGACCGTTTTTGGAACTGGTCAAAGCCCGGGGGAGGGGGTCAGAGCCCCCCACATACAAAATTTTCTTAAAAACTACAGTTTCCATTCAGAACCACCTAATCTGGTATACTATCTCATGGTACTCTAACTTAGACGCTAAGCGGTTTTTTTGGAAGGGGTTGGAGCCCGGGGGTCAGACACCCCCCGAATAATTTGTTTTTGTAAAATCTACAGTTTTCAATTTAGAACCACCAACTTTGGTATACTATCTCATGGTACTGTAACTTAGACAGTAGACCGTTTTTGGAACGGATCAAGGCCCGGGGGTCAGAGCCCCCACATACAAAATTTTCTTAAAAACTGCAGTTTTCAATTAAGAACCACTAAATCTGGTATACTATCGCATGGTACTCTAACTTAGACGCTCGACGATTTCTTGAAGGGGTTGCAGCCCGGGGGTAAGGGCCCCCCTCATATAAAAATTCGCAAAATCTACAGTTCTCAATTTAGAACCACCAAATTTGGTATACTATCTCATGGTACTCTAACTTAGACGCTAGACGGTTTTTGGAAGGGGTTGGAGCTCGGGGGTAAGAGCCCCCCATAAAAATGCCGCGTAAAATCTACAGTTTTCAATTTAGAACCACCAAATTTGGTATACTATCTCATGGTACTTTAACTTAGACGGTCGACGGTTTTGGGGACGGGTCAAGGCCCTGGGAGTCGGACCCCCCCCGCTCCGCACACACACACAGACATACAACATTTTCTTAAAAACTACAGTTTTCAATTCAGAACCACCAGATTTGGTATCATGAAACTCTAACTTAGACGCTTGACGGTTTTTGGAAGGGGCTGGAACCCCGGGGTGAGAGCCCCTCCCCCTCATAAAAATTTCGTAAAATCTACAGTTTTCAATTTAGGACAACTAGATTTGGTATTCTACTTATGGTTATCTAACTTTGACGGTAGACGATTTTTGGAAGGGGTCGGGGCCCGGGCCAAGGTAGCCCCATGCAAAATTTTCGTAAAAAGTTTCGTTTTTTACTCTTAAGAATACCCTATTTACGTTCTAAGGCACTCTTTGGCCCTTTGAGGGCCTTGCACCATAAACCATCAACCAACGAACCAACTAACCAACCAACCAACTAACCAACCTACGGTCTAAGTTAGGGACTGTAGATAACAATAAAGTGCAAAAATATGCGTTTAATGGTGTATTAAAAACACAAATCTATATAGTTTAGCTTTCACTACCAACGAACGGTTTATCAGAAAGAAATATAATGTAATGTAAACAGAGAGTTCCAGATATTCAAAATTCAAAACGGTAAGAAAAAGATGATCAATGCCAATGTGAAGTCGTATGCATGCGACATCACATACACATAGGTACATTGCATTTCTGTGTTGCGGGATTCACAGAAGCACACGCCAGATGTACGGCAGTTCTATAGATGTCACCTAGAAGGTAAGTATTCCCATTCCTTTTTCTTTCTTTTTTGTTTCGCAAAATTAAATTAACTAAATCAAAAAATTTAAAATAAGTTTACTGGAAAATTGCAGGAATATCTTTTTCATTCATTAACTTTCACCAGCTGAACTTGGTGATTCCACAAATAGTAATATGTACCTGGCAAATAACTGGTATCCCTGCTAGTACAAATTATATTAATGATTTATTTGAGTCCAGTTCAATCTAGTATGTCCATAAGAGCGTTTGGGGCCGTATGAAAAATACATTTTAACGTGTGCCGCTACGGCGGCGGAGTGATCTAGGCGCTGGCTTCTGACCACTTGTCGAGAAGGATCCTGGTTCAAATCCCGGGGAATCATGGACGTTGTGCTTGACTTCTGGCACTGGCTGTCCCCCTTCCCAGGAACCAGTGGCCCAAAATTGGGAATGTCCGACTGCTTATAGCCCACTGAATTGATCACGGTGGTCGTTAAACATCCCCCCCCAATATTGCGACGTGTCCATTGCTATTTGTTGTGGACCGTACAAAAAGTATGTTTTTGATATCAAGGTGTCCACTTCCATGTAGGCTGGCCATAAAATGTTAGGGGACCGTACAAAATTGCACTTTTGTTTTCACCTTGTCAGTGCTTCGGTATATGGTTGAAGTATACGTATATATAGTTGGGCCATTTCAGCACGTAGTTTGGTTTATATTGAAAATCAAGATAATGTTACATTTTTACTCAGCTACAACACATTAATCCCAAAGGCTATTTGTTGAAATCTTTAATCCGCCGTGCTCATATTCACAACATTAACATAACATGTCAAGTTATTAATGTTGCAGTTTTACCCTGTCACAAAACTTTAGTTACAAGACCTTAGGCGTAAACTTTTTTTAGGAATTTTTAGTCCGACGTATTCATAAGGTTTCGATAACATGCCGAGGTTATGGTACTGCGTTTTGACTGAGGCACAAAAATTAATAAACAGGCCTTAAGCCTTTTTATCAGTTTTCAATCAACCGTGCTCATATACATAAAATTTTCAGAGAAAGTCAAGTTTACTGTGTTGCGCATTTACTCGAGTACAAAACTATACACAGCCATTAACTTTCACCCGCTGAACTTGGTGATTCCTCAATTCATCCATTAACAAGTCTTTTAAGTGATTGTATGCTATGGTCATATTGATAATGTTTGATGACAAGTCAGGTTAATGATGTTGCACTTATTAAAGACTTAAAAAGATGTAGAGGCTAGTAATTATTATTTGAAGTCTAAGTAAAAGCTCATTTTTAACTTGACTCGTCATGAAATCCTTGTGAATATGGCATTTATTTTATTTTGTACATTTTACGAAGCGTATGCATTTTTTTTGGCATTTGTTTTATTTTGTGTTGTACTTGTTACATAGCGTTTCGCATTTTTGTAATGCTTGTGACTTGTGATTGCATTTTGAATTTTTATTTGTTTCACATTTTGGATTGCATTTTGAATTTTTATATGTTTCACATTTTGGATTACTTTTTGACATTTTATGTTTTTGACATACTATTTTGAAAATTTTGACTTTTTTAGTTTTGCGTTGTGTTTTACATTCTTGCATCTTCGGCGGAAATACATTCTTGAAAAATTCAAATACAAGTTAGTAAAAGGTATAATTCAATTAGTGAGAAATACCAGCACATTTTAGTAAAGGGTAGAATTATATGAAATTCCTCTTAAAATGTCCAGCATGTTAACATTGTCTCTGTGCACCAAAGAAGTTCGAATTCATTTTTATCTTGCCAGCGTTTCTCTTCTGGGTGGACTTGTTGGAATCTGTGCTATCACTCTTTCGATTTTAGCCATAGTTGTTCTCTGCTCTTTCGCAATTTCACTGATTATTTCGTACAGTCACAGTTTTTTCTCTCCCAGAATTGTATTCCAGCGTCTGTCTAATCTTTCAAGTTCGTTTTGTGTTCTGGGAAAGCCAAATAAATTGTTTTCACTAACTGACCAAATTGTTGGCGGGAACAGCGGAGGGCTTCTGCTTGGATTGTTTCTTCAGCTTCCACGAAATTTTCCAAGAACATAATTTTTCTCAAACCACTGAACTACAGAATCTGCCTATTCTAGTAAAATTGATTTCACTTCTTCAAAAGCAGCTGAAATTTCATCAGATGAAAAAAATGCGAGTGCTTGCAAATGTCTGACTTTGAGAGCAAACTCACTGTTTTCTTTAAATTCCAAGGCTATGCCAGAGGATGGATATTCCTCAGCACATTTTTTTCCGAGATGAAACCAACAACATTTGTGTGTGCTGCTTCCAAATTCCTTTTTAGCAGCATTATAACGGTAGCTATTTCAAAATCTATTACTATGCGTATATTGTGGTGCAAGCTGAATATCATAGTCTGATGCATAGTCTTGTAAATCCTACAAAAATACTTTATAATAGTATTATATTATTTATACTTGCTGGAAAGTAACCCATAAACTAGTAGGACAAGTCTGTGCATCTCTGGATTCCTTTCAACCATAGCATGAATGGAGCATAATTGCCTAAAAAGGGTTGGACAAGTTTCAAATGTCCCATCCATAATCCAGAGGGGTGCTTCTTTAAGCTTTCGTAAATTATTCTCTGTTAAAAATAAAATAATTCTTGGATGTCCAAATGCGCTACCTCTGCCAAGAAATTTTGCACCATCTTCTCCTGTAAATTTATTGGGGCATCGATCCGTTCTGAAGTCGTAGGCTCCGCAGGCATGTCTTGGCATGTCTTCTCTTTTTTACAACTTGCCTTAGTGCATCCATATTAGGCATGTAAGCTGCATATACTGTAACCATTGACGTTGTCACGGTTTGAATAATTTGTGCAGGGGCTTCGTCCGTATTTCTTGCTCGTTCTTTTATTTGCGCTCTTGCAACAGCAACATCACTTTTCTCCGGTCTTGGAGCATGATTATGTGGTTTCTCATTGCGCATCCTGTGTTCATCTCCAATAAGAATAGTACTAGCAAAGCCAGTACAATTTCCATAATTTATTTTAATACAGTGACAATACCGTAAATCACCACGCACTCTGTTATGGCAAAATAAATACCCTTTCCATTTCAGCAAATCATTTTCTTTTTGTGAGTTAACTATTTATGTTGCATTCTTCATCTGCATAGTGCCTTCGGAAAACAATGCACTTTCTCTTTCCAAAATATTTAGAATGATATATTTCCACTATTATCACTTGACAACGCACAACAAAGGTTTCAACAAGCACGTTCTCTGTTCTCCAGTCAACTACGAACTGCCGCCCCGGTGGCGCAGTGGTCTAAGCGATGGCCTCTGATCATTCGTTCGAACGGGGTCCGGGTTCGAATCCTGGTGAGGCATGGATGTTGTGTTTGTCTTACGGCACTGGCTCTCTCCCTTCCATGGAACCAGTGACCCTAAATTAGGGACGGGCGACTGCTTATAGCCCATTAAGTTGCTCACGGTGGTCGTTAAACCTCCAATCAAAAAAAAACTACGAACTAATGAGCAACCATTCAATAAAACACTCAGAATACAGACAATCACGTGAAGCTTGTTCCTCCAGTTAGGGTTTAAGCGAAGTTCAAGATTTTCGTACCTGCGGTCACAAGAAGTGGTTAATTTTAAGGATCGGCATCTTATCTTTTGTTTTTCCAAAACGCAGAGGTACATGTATTTTACAGCTGGGACGCTCCAGGCGGGGGATCAACAGTTGCGAAGAACCCGGGAGCCAGGTTCCGGAGACGGCAGCAGGCGCGGACTGGGCAGCTGTACTCTGGGCCGGTAGGCGTCATGCTAATTCTCAAAAATAAATTCAATTCTTTTGTGTTGCACCTTGCGTATGAAAGAAAATTGTTATACTGAAAAGACAGTTTGTTTACCCCGTAACATATTAAACGAAACCTACGTCCCTACGTGCCAAATGATCTGTAAGCCAAACACAGTTTTTCATGCAGCACCTTCCCCCGACTTTCTAAGTTCAGATCTGTCTCGTTCGACTTATTTCCTGTACCGCCCCTCTCTTTCGCTAATTGCAGTTAATTGCCGTGAAATTGGTGTTTTCCGTTGGGGTGTATGGCCGCCTGTCCTGAAGACTATAGTGAAAGCGGTCAACCCCAGGGGAAAAGTATTCCATCAAAAGCAACAGAAATCCAATGCGCGAGCAAAACTTTGTTCGTTGGCATTACATCCAAGCAATTTGGGCGAAGTAGGACGTGTGTTTTTCTACTACGACACCAGAAGATTGTCGCGAATGCTCAGGCAATTACGATACAGATGTGTCCTTAAGACTTCTCTTTCAAGACGTCCAAAGGCCGGCACTAGGGGATGGGGAGGGATACAGTGCGGATGCTCTTTTTTGTTGCAGTTAGAAATTCTTAAGCTCATTCTTCCTTAAAACTTTGCCTGGTTACCAGTAAGTACTGTCTCATGCCTCAACCATTGCACAGATTTGTTGTTTTTGTTTTCATTCTTTGAGTTAACAGCGGGAAAATATCTGAACTGCGTTGTTTCAGTTGGAAATATTTTTTTACTTCAGCAACAGGGCTTCACGTATAATTGCAAAATACTTCGATAGAATAAACATACCTTACATAAAGAGTTTGCATGAGAAAATAGATTAATAATAAGGAAAATATTCTAAAACCAAAAAAAGAAATTGCGGAACCGAAAAAGCTAGGTAGAGGAAACAAAAGGCTCTAAGAAAACGTTCATATTTAAAGAAACCTGTAGTCGCTTAATGAGTAAGTGGTATAACTCAATACAAAATCATGTGCTGTATTTGAAAAAAAAATTAGAAGCAAGTAGGCATCGTGACTGTCCACAGTTTCCCCTTTTCATTTTGTCGACATTACAACCACCACAGAAAAGAACAGAACAAAAACATAACAAGAACAACCATACAAAGTAAAATGCCCAAAACATAAAAAGAAGTAACCACACAAAATGAAATACCCAAAACATTCAAAAAACTGCAACCACACGAAACAAAATACCCAAAACATGGTAAGAAATTCTGTTTAAAGCACAATGAAGGTATACGATAGGAGAAATATATGTTTTTAAAACTTAATACAAGTGTCAAATCTGAAATAAAAAGAAAGAAAAAAGAAATATTCCAAATTTCATTGTTACTTTAGATATTTTGACCTGTTGACATTTCGTAAATTGTACTTGCACTCGGTCAAAAAATATTACTTACAAGGTCTCTTTAGTAACTTTTAATAGCTGTGGTCGTATTTATAAGGTTTGCATAACAAATCAAGTTAATAATGTGGCGCTTTCACTTACCGTCTCCCGCTAAGTTAGAGTTTCATGACACAAAATGTGGTGGTTCTGAATTGAAAAATAAAGATTTTAAGAAAATTTTGTATGTGGGGGGGGGGGAGGGGTCTTAGCCCCGGGCCTTGATCCGTTCCAAAAACTTTCTACCGTCTAAGTTAGAGTACCATGAGATAATATACAAAATTTGGTGGTTCTAAATTGAAAACTATAGATTTTACGAAAGTTTGTGTGTAGGGGGGGGGGGGGGTAACCACCCTTGCCCCGACCCGTTCTGAAAACCATCTACCGTTTAATTTAGAACACCATTATATAGTATAACAAATTTGGTAGCTCTAAATTGAAAACTTTAGTTTTTACGAAAAATATTTATGGGCGGGGGACGCTGACATCGTGCCCGACCCGTTCCAAAAACCGTTTACCGTCTAAGTTAGAGTACCATGAGAGAGTATGCCAAATTTGGTGGTTCTAAATTGAAAACTGTAGATTTTACGCGGTATTTTTATGGGGGGCTTTACCCCCGGGCTCCAACCCCTTCCAAAAACCGTCTAGCGTCTAAGTTAGAGTACCATGAGATAGTATACCAGATTAGGTGGTTCTGAATTGAAAACTGTAGTTTTTAAGAAAATTTTGTATGTGGGGGCTCTGACCCCCGGGCCTTAACCCGTTCCAAAAACGGTCTGCCGTCTAAGTTAGAGTACCATAAGATAGTATACCAAATTTGGTGGTTCTAATATGAAAACTGTAGATTTTACGAAATTTTTATGAGGAGGGGGCTGACCCCCGGGCTGCAACCCCTTCAAAAAACCTTCTAGTGTTTAAGATAGAGTACCATGAGATAGTATACCAAATTTGGTGGTTCTAAATTGAAAACTGTAGTATTTACGAAACAGTTTTTATTCGGGGGGACTGACCCCCGGGCTCCAACCCCTTCCAAAAACCGTCTAGCGTCTAAGTTAGAGTACCATGAGATAGTATACCAAATTTGGTGGTTCTAAGATGAAAACTGTAGATTTTACGAAATTTTTTATGAGGGGGGGCTCCGAACCCGCGGGCACCAACCCCTACCAAAAACCGTCTAGCGTCTTAGTTAGACTTTCATGATACCAAATTTGATGGTTCTGAAATGAAAACTAGATTTTACGAAAATTTTGTATGTACGGGAGGGGGGGATGCTCTGACTCCCCGGGCCTTGACCCGTTCCAAAAACTGACAACCGTCTAAGTTAGAGTACTATGAGATAGGATACCTGATTTGGTGGTTCTGAATTGAAAACTGTAGATCTTACGAATATTTTGTGTATGGGGGCTCTGACCAACCGGGCCCCTGACCCGTTCCATAAACCGTCTACCGTCTAAGTTAGAGTACCATGAGATAATATACCAAATTTGGTAGTTCTAAATTGAAAACTATATTTTACGGCAATTCTGTAAGGGGGTGTATCCCCCCTCTGCAACCGCTTCCCAAAACCGTCTATAGTCTAAGTTAGAATACCACGAGATAGTATACCAGATTTGGTGGTTCTGAATTGAAAACTGTAGATCTTACGAATATTTTGTGCGTGGGGGCTCTGACCAACCGGACCCCTGACCCGTTCCAAAAACCGTTTACCGTCTAACATTTTTAGTGCCAAAGAAAAACGTAATATTCCTATCCTGTCTGCGTGTCCAAACTTCATAAATTTGATCAGGGAGCAAGACGTTCGAAATCGTACGTTTTCCTGCATTCGTTTTGTATGTAACCAAAATCTGTAAACGCGACGAATTGACGTAGTCGACGATTTTGTCCGCGACGAATTGACGCGCGACGAATCGTCGTGGTCGACGAATTGACGCCCGACGAATTGACGCATGCGACGAATTGACGCGCGACGAATTGTCGTAGTCGACGAATTGACGCAGGCGACGAATTGACGCAGGCGACGAATTGACGTAGTCGACGAATTGACGCACGCGACGAATTGACGTGACACCAGAAGCTTCGATACAAAATAGAAAGTACTATTTCTCGTCATCTGCCACGTTTAGGAACGACAACCAGATAGGTGGAATTTTACAGTGTCTTGTCACTCCAAAGCACAACGTTTGTTGGTCAACAATACAAGATTGACGTTGTTTACAAAACAGAAATTGACGTGTGGCTCTAGTCGAGCAGGTAAGCGATTTACTGATCGCTGATTGAATGCACTAGTAATTGCTGTTCAGCGTGCTACACATTATACTGGTGATAACAAGAGTCCCAAATGTCACACATATAGGGTTTGTGAGATTGGAGATCAGGTTAATTTGCATTTACACGTGACAGTCATTTGCAGAGATCTCTGCTTGAGTTCTGTTAGCTTCGGAGGTTTTCTGTTAGCTCGGGATTCTCTCTCTTTCTCTCTCTCTCTCTCTCTCTCTCTCTCTCTCTCTCTCTCTCTCTCTCTCCCTCTCTCTCATAGTGTCGTTTGGGCAGCATTTAGTTTCTCTTTTTCCACTTGTGTATCGGATCTCTAGAAGTCGAACTAGACATCGCTAACGAACTTGAACGTTTACTTAAGGTCGATTTCTAATGTGATCAATATGAACAATCCGCGATAAAACTCTGTCAACCTCTATCTTTCATACACAACCGGCTCATTGGCTCATCATAGCCCTATGATTATATTTATGATTGGTTTTCGGACGTGCTGCTTTCGTTGAGCAGAAATCATTATCTATAGAGTGGTCCCCAAATATGAATTGTAAGGCAGTGAATGCAACATGGGTGAAATTGCTCACACGGCTTCTGTGAATGATTTTGTTCTCCATGTATTTCACTTTTTCAAGCCTAACATTTCACCCTAAATCTCTGGGTTAAGGATACAATCTCCCCTAGCGAGAAATTTTCCTATAAGACATAAGGTGAAAATATATATTTTACAAACTGGAAATTTCCTAATTGTTAGCTTTAATGTATATGTATAAATATCAAATATACGAGATGCATTTAAAATGGCAATGAGCATTGAAGTCATCTGTTTGAAGTGAAAATGGTGTGGATAGATAGATAGATAGATAGATAGATAGATAGATAGATAGATAGACTTTGAGTGAGGAGCTGATCCTCAGTGCAAAGCGGAACCCTAAATATATGCCATCAAGGTATTATGTCATGAGGCTAAATTTAGGCTTGCTGCAAGGAATCGATTTTACAGCGCAGTGAAGTTTTGAATGAACTGAGGAAGGGACTCTTAGAAATTGAGAAATTATCGATGATCTTTCTTATAATGGTTGTTCGCTTCCCAACCTAAACGTTCCTAACCTTTGACGAAGTTATTGCTTCTATGAAATATTACCGCTTTCTAGCAAAGAATACAAAGTTCCAAATCTTGACTTGAAATGTATGCACTCGTACACAAATAAACCTTCGTGTGCAAAAGTTCCATAACAATTTACAACACAATCGCAGAAATATATGTTTTTATGGATTTATCTAAGATGCACAGAATTCATATTTGGAACTACAGTTTTTGGATATTCCTGTCTTTTCGGAGAAACTGTGCACAAACACGAATTTAGAAGTGAGGTAACAGGAACATGGTTTTTGATAAAGCTATACAATGCCAATGAATTTTCACAACAGTGCATGTCGCAATAAGAAGTTCCTTATATATTTTATAGCAGTTAGTAACATATGTTATGTTGTGCTGCATGGGTTCAGACAACATAATAAATGCATGCGCATTATCTTCAGATATTATTTTATACCTACTTTCGGCACTGAATATAACAGCAAACAGTAAAAATGCGCAACCAACAAGAATTTCAATTTTAGAGAAACGTTAACATTGTGTAACCCAGTGATGGAACAGAACAGGGTCCCTTTCTGCATCGCATACTAGCGCAGTAACATGATGTGTCCTCCCTAGAAATTTCAATACGTTCTTATGGCCTTCGGTTCTCATTATTAACTAACACGTTCATCAGTCATAATCACAACAATAGTAAATAAAGATTCACAGCACACCATGACTCTTTTGAGTTAATATATTTGCATGAATAAAATAGTGGTCATGAGAATAGCCCTAAGTAATATTAGAAAATATAATATTGTTTTTGGCTAATATGTATAAGTAATGTGACAGAAAAGTATATCGCAACTTTACATAAAACACACAAAGTTTTCAAAATCAGGATTGCTGATTAAATTTCGAATAAATTTGGATAACAGAAAAACTTGCTGCAAGCATGTGTATGTTTTCTCTGGTCTTCCTTAGATCTAATTTGTATTCAGCAAAACACATGACCTCTTTTGTTTAATATATCCCTATATGCGGTAAATTGACGTATAACACATTTATGTTATTTTTACTGTGTTATATGTAGGAAAAAGTTATACACTTCGCGTTTCGAAGTAATTCGAAGACGTTCTGAAAGCTTCCTTAAGAGAACGTCGGCATATATACAACTAAAAAAACGGGCTTTTGTTTACAATTTCTTTCCATCCGTGAAATGTCTTTAGTGCCTTAGCTTTAAGCAGCAGATTGTATTTACTTTAATTGCAAGAGCATGTGCATTAATCTCCTATATTTTCGAAGGTTTTAGAAATCTATACCACAAGAATTGGCATGTAATACTTGAAAATGGAAATTAACTATTTAAGTTGCCGATGCACCTGAACTAAATGATGACCAAGCTTTTCTGCACTCCCCAAATCGAAACGTTCTCATAGCGGCCGGGATTTATGAAGGCTACAGCAAAACAATTGCTTTCCCTTTCTTATCTCAGCAGTACCGATTGTAAACGTGGCACTAGTGATAAGCGCTCCTTTACAGCCAATTCTCTGCTGTATCATCCAAGACATGGTAGGTAAGGAATAGTTTTTCTGACACGGACATCATGCCACTGAGTAGAAACAAGTGACTCAAAAATATTATCTCTCTTTGCTTAGATTCGTCGCCATTGTTGTAGACCTTTTAGCAGATAATCCATCAGGAACGATCAGTGCCAATAAACACACCTAAATGAACACTTCACTAAAGTGGTCATTTTTATTTGCTAAAGTGGTCATAACAAAGCTAAAGCGAAAGGAACGCTTTCTGGTGAGCAGATTCACTCGTTCCAGTCACTTTCGGTCCATTTCTCAGAGAGTGAATGCATTCCTGCAATCTGATTTCAGCTCATTCTGCTATCTCCGAAGTTATTCGGTCCAGTCTGTTAAATGATTAAACGAATGTGGAAATATATTGATATAAAATTCATTTGCCATTAAATTTAATATGTAAAGTACTTATTATTACACTGGGTTGGACATTTCGACCTGAACCCAATTGACTAATAACCCTTAAAGCATTGAGTGCCCTTGGATGAATCTCACTGTTTCGCTGATCTCTCAATGCAACCAGTGTGTGTTATTTTACATTCAAATACAATGTTGTTGCTCTAATTAATGTATGAAATGGTTTGAATTTTGTTTCATGATCTAAATGTCTGTTTTTGAACCAGTAATAGTGGAAACCCACCCTTTGAAGATCGTGCTTTGACATAAATTGGAAGATAAAAATATTTTTGTTGTGAGAGTAATGCTTTCCTGTAACATTTTAGCAGTCCCAAATGAGTTCAATTTACGTTATTTAGGGGAAGTCGAAGCATGAGTCGCTGCGAGCAGTTCATTTAGTGAAAAGGATTCCACGGCTGAATGCTGACATAACCGATCAAATGAAAATTGTTTATATAGAAAGAAAATTAAAAACAAGTAATACGAAAGCAATGATCTATCACTTCTAAAGTGACTGCCGACTATTCTAAGACATTCATAGATGATGTATTTATATTGGCCTGTTTAATGAAGGCAATACAATGTGTTCGGCTTTAGAAAGTGCTTATATTTAAAGAGAGTCAACGAACTAGCATTAAGTTTAAAAAACCACCTTATTTAGAAGATGGCAGTGATTCTTTGTTTTTCTTTGAAAGCTGTAGCTGCTCTCTTTCAAGATAGGAACAATGAGCGATACTACGAAAACTGATCATATCCTTGAAAAAATTATATTCGTGATTGTCGAAGAAAATTTATCTTGGTTGAAGTTGGAAAGTTTAGCTACAGATAGTGCACATTCAACAGCCTGTGCTAAAAATAACTTCGTTACAAAGATAAAGAAAATATTGACACTGGAGTCAGTTATTTCTTTTGTACATTTCTACTGCATCATTAATTGATTAATGCATTGTGCCGGTGTGCAAATTTTGAAAATCTTTCTGACACGTTGCGAATGCGCATGACTTGTTTTTGATAGTCTTTTTGTACATTAGATTAATCTTTACTGTTGGCGTTTGATTCTCTTCCACTTGCATCCATTCGTCAGGATTTTGCCTTTTTTATTCAATCTTCCATTTTTTAAAGAAAGCAAACATCCTGGGGGAAAGATAAAGTGACCACATAGTGATACTCAGTTTTATTTTCTGAATGCACAATCCTCAATGAATCTTCCGTCTTTTAAAGCATAATCTCCAATTTAAAAACGATTACCCTGCGGAACGAAAGCGTTGTGATTTGTAATATTCCTCATACCAGTTCAACTTCCACGTTTGGTGTTATCTGTACATTCATTCTTAGCTTGATGTAAAACCATATTTTTGTGTAAAAATAGGGATAATTCAAAAGTAGCAGTGAATGTATTTAAGAACACGCTAAATGTGAAATTTATTTGTATGTCTTCAGGCTTAAAACTGAAAATTTGAATCATAAATACGGGTTTAAACTTTCTTTAAAAAACAAAAATGCGAGTTATTTATTAATGGCACGATGACGATTGTAAGAGAAGATTGTAGTATTATGTTTTCAGTTAATACTGGCCATAGACAACATTTCCCTTTGGTTTACGGAAAGCATGGAAACGCATGATCAGCCCACAAATGTAGAGGTACACGTTCTTATAAAGGCAATGTATGTAACCGTTAATTAATGGAGAAGATCACATGGAAGGTATTTGAACATTTATATCAATGAGTACTGCAAATTATTGCGCCATCGGGAGAGGATGTCAGAGGAGAGCTTCATGTATGAATAAGACATAACCTCTTTCGTAATTCTCATATTACATGCCCCAATGATGCAGTGTTGTAAGTGCTGGCTTCTGTTCATTTTTCGTGATGGGCTCCACGTTCGAATCCCCGTGAGGCATGAATCCTGTGTTTGATTTACCGCACTAGCTCCAGTGCTACTAAATTTGGAATGGCCGAATGCTTATAGCCTGTCGAGATGCTCATGGTGGTTGTTAAGCTTCCATTTAAAGAGTAAAAAATTCTAGTGGTTTTTTAAAACAAAGATATCTGACGTTAAACATTGACTGGGGAGAAAAGAAAAAGTAAGATGTTGATATAACTGGGATAAGCAGAACCGTTTGCTGCGTTCGGACCATGGAATGTCCAACATTCGTCGCTATAGCTCTGATAATAATCAAAGAGAGGTATATTAAAGGAATTCAACTTGTGACATGAAATATTTCGGGATTACGATACTGCCCCAGTGACGAGCCTTAGCGACAGATGGAATGGCATATGCTTCATGCTAAAAGACGTTACAACAGAAACATATAACGATGATCTAGTACTTATCGAAACCCGTATAATAATTACTCAGAACGTAACAAAAGCCGTGAGCAATTCTTCGTTTGCCATTCTTTGAGCTGTTATTAAGGCAGCTCGGAAGGACATTACGAAGGTGGAACATGAACTTTATGATCTATCTACAACTCTGGTTAGCTACCAAATTAGCAGATTTTGATATTTTAGACAAAACACTTCAGTTCGTAGTGCCAATATGTCAACAAATCACAGACTTTCCCTTGAACAAAATTCTAAAAATTGATAGCTGATAATAAGAAGAAGCAGGCGTATACCCATATTAATAATAACGGAATGGTGTATCCAGATAATGAAGTGTTTGTGAACTTGTCTGGTCATAGTCTCACTGAAATTCAGAAGCGGGATTTACGATAGAATTCTGACTTTGCTATAATTCTAACTATATCAAAAAAGATACCGGTATCAGACATAGTTGCTTCAGTTGAGGAATATCTTATACAAAGCAGTCTCAACTTTGAAGAAAAAAATAGTGAGACATTGTATCAGCCAAGTGATAACAGCAAATAACGCTACATTACCTAGACCAAATTTAACCACCAAAGAAAGTAATGCGCTTAAAGAATTGCGGTCAAATTCAAATTTAATCACGACTAGATCTGACAAAGGAGGTCAGGTGGTTGTGTTAGACAAAATTCATTAGGATAACAAAGTCAGAATTCTTATTTCGGATGGACCTTACAAAGATATAAAGAATGATCCTTCTGATAAATAATTCAAAGAAATACAGAAACTGATCAAAAACTCCGAAACTCTGAACTAAAACATAAAAAACAAACTTAAACCTTCATACGCCTGTTGTGCGAGATTCTATGCTCTCCCTAAATTGCATAAATCTATAATTCCTTTCCGGCCTATAGTAAGTAACACAGCAGCATAAAACTTATCGAAGTTCTTATCTTCAAAATTATCTACATTGGCCACTCCAAACGAAACATCTGTGAAACATTTAATTGAATTTACCAATCGACTCCAGCTACACACCGAAATAGATTATCTAATGCTATCCTTTGATGTGGTATCTATGTTTACCAATGTTCCAGTAAAATTAGTTCTGGAATCCCTATAATCAAGTCTTGTAAAACATCACTACATCAAACCTGAATTTGAAGAAATAACAAGACTAGTGGACATTTGCATAAAACAGAACAGTTTTACTTTCCGTGGAATGTTTTATGAACAGACGGAAGGTCTAGCCATGGGCAGCCTACTGTCACCTACGTATAATATGTGAAATCTACATGCGTCGATTTGAAGAAAAACTTTTCAAACTTGTGAAATTTGACTTATGGAAACGATATGTAGACGATACTTTCGTTCTATAGAAGGAGAAACATTCTGAAATTCCGGAATTAGTCAAACTTATAAATTACATTGATCGTCACATTCAATTCAGCTACGAAACTGAAAATAACGGACGCCTACCATTCCTTGACGTCCTGCAAACTCGCTTAAATGGATGTCTCACAACCACAATTTATCGAAAGCCTTTCGCTATTGTTTCGCCTCCACATGGCAAGTCCAATCATCCTTACCAAAAAAAAAAAAAAAAAACTCAGCGCTTTTTACACTTGCGTATATCGCGCGATACATATATGTTCAGATAAAGACAGTTTGAAAAAAGAACTTTATTTCCTTAAACGTGTTGCAACAGAGCGAAGATACAACCCTTCCATTATTCACAAGGCTCTAACAAAATTCAGGAAACCAAATCCTATCATTACATTAACTACTGTGATGCGCGCATTGCGAGAGAATTTTGCATTTATTCCATTTGCACGTGACATTGCCTTCAAAATTACAAAAACTCTCAAAACCTTTAATTTTAAGGTGATTTCTAAACCCATTAACAAAATGAGATTTTTAGGATTAAAGGACTATGTTGAAGACCAAAATTCGTAAGGAATAAATCAAATTCCATGTACATGTGGCGCTTCGTATATAGGACAAACCCATAGAGCCTTGCGCTTTCGATTGAAGGAGCACAAGATCTACATTCGGAATTGTGACCTAAAGACGTCATCGATGGCTAAACACTGTTACGGAAAGAACCACAAATTTCTCTTAGAAAAAGCAAAACTAATTGACAAGCCATATTCAACCATCGAACTTGATATTTTGGAAGCTTTCCATATACACTAAAGAGCAATTGAATTAGAGATACCTGCCTAGCAACGTGTAGCACCACCTTTTGTCCTGATGACGGCGGCGATTCGTCTCATCTCTCTCAATGACATCCCAGATGTGCTCGATAGGGTTGAGGTCAGATGACCTAGCTGGCCAAGGAAGCGAGGTCACGTCATTGGAGTGTTCATCCAACCATTCGGATACAATTCGGGAGCGATGGCACGGTGCATTGTCTTGTTGCAGGATAAGGTCTGCAGTGAGATGTTGAAGACGCACAAACGGGAGCAAATGGTAGTCCAGGATATTCCGTTGACGTTGACCTGTGATAGACGATGTCACACGTACCAGGGGTCTCCTTTCAGTCTACGTAAACAGTCCCCAGACGATAATACCAACCCTACCAGCTTGAAGAGTACCCTGCTGGCAAGAAGGATTCATCGCTTCATGTAGTTTGCGCCGTACTCATATCCTGCCATGCGCATGTACCAACGTGAATCTCGACTCATGAGTCCAGGCAACATTTGTCCACATATCTAGGGCCCAGTGGTGATGTTCACGCGCCCATGCCAATCTTAGCACCCTGTGATGTGCGGTCAGCAGCGGTATCCTCGTGGTACGATGGCTTCTGTACCCCATAGCGAAGAAATGGTTCTGAATGGTGTGGCTGCTTACACGTTTTTGTGCACCAGCGTTAAATTGCCGAGTGATTTCTTGCACTGTGGCCCGTCTATCCGCTGTTACAATGCGAGCTAGCCGACGATGACCCCGCTCATCCACACGCTGTTGTCGACGGTAGTTGGCCCTTGCTGGGATGGTTTTACCGGATTCGATGCATTCACGGTTCACCCGTGACACAGTGGCTCGTGAAAATTCCATGGCCTGCAGGACCTCCGAGATGGAGTGACCCATTCGTCGGGCCCCGACAATTTGCCCATGATCAAATGCGCTTAGATCCTTCGTCTTACCCATACTGTGTCCGACTCTTACTGATTCCCGTCGCATCACTCCTTATATTGTCGGATAACTTCACACGTCATGTCGTTTCCGTTTACAGGGCCGCCCACAGCGCAACATTTGCATAACGCCAGCTGTCTGTAATTCAATTGCTCTTCAGTGTATATCAGAAGTCTTCGCAACTTGTTAATGACATGGCATCCACAACATTAATATCAAGCGCGTGGAAGCATCTAACCAAAACACGTTACTGTAAATACCCATTCACGTGTTTTGGTTAAATGCTAGCAAAACCATGGTCGGATTGAAAAAATAAATATTTGTAACAAACTGCGTTGTACTACCTTAATACACACTGGTGTGCAAAAATTAAGGACGAAGAAGAGAAATTAGCATAACAGCGGAACGAGCAGGCAGAGCGGACCGAAAGACCACTCAGGAGATAGACTAGGGTCCGGTACGGTAGGGCATGCGCATATATGCAGCATGACGTAGGGCTGGAGGAGTGTCGGAAGGGAATTAAGCACACGGGCGGTGCACGCTCAGCAATTCGGTGAAAGATATTGCACGATGTACATCGATTTGAACGACGTCGAGTTGCTACCACAGTGTGATATGGCCAACAGGCAATCCAGTAGACGACATGTGGATGACTTTGCCCGAGGTCGCGTCATTGCGAAGTTGGAAAAAGGTCGAAGTGTGACTAGTGTGGCCAAGGAGTTTGGGGTCGCTCACAGCATCGTTTTACGAGCTTGGAGAGCATTTCAAACAACAGGAACAGCTGTCCGAAAGTTTAGCAGTGGTCGTCGACGAGCAAACACGGTGGCGGACGACCGGTATATTGTCCTACAGGCGAGAAGAGACAGACGACAGACCGCAGGATAAATCGCAAGGCACTTGCAACAGACAACTGGACGTCCGTTATCGCGTTTCACCGTGGCCAGGAGGCTGTACAAAGTTGGTCTATTTGCACGACGACCAGTACGGTGTGTGCCATTAACGCCTGCTCATCGTAGACGGCGGTTTCTGTGGTGCCAGGAGCACAAGAACTGGACACATTAGCAACGGGGTCGAGTTCTCTTTACGGTAAAGCCGCTTTAGTCTGACGAGCATTTCTAACCGTATACACATCTGGAGAGAGCAGGGAACACGCAATCACACCTCCAACATCATCGAAAGGGACTGGGGTGGCGGAGTTCTCCTTTGGGCGGTATCATGCTTGGTAGCCGTACTGACCTCCACATCTTTCAAGCAGGTTCAGTCACTGGTGTCCGCTATTGTACCGAGGTTTTGCTGCCTCACGTGCGTCTGTTTATAAGTGCTGTGGTTCCTGAGTTCCTCTTCATGGACGACAACACTACACCTCATTGTACAGTGGCTGTCGCAGAGCTGTTGGAGAGTGAAGATTTTCAACGCATGGATTGGCCCGCAAGGTCCCCGGACCTAAGTCCAATCGAACACGTGTGGGACCTTCTGGGGAGACGCTTGGCAGAACGTCACCAGCCGGCAGCAACGATTTCGCAGCTGCGATTGGCGCTACAAGAGGAATGTCCCGCGATGCATCAACAGCTCCTCGGCAACCTCGTCCTCAGCATGGACAAACGTTGTAAATCCTGCAACGCAGTCAGGGCGGATCATATCCCCTACTAAAGACTGGATTTTTCTTGGCAGCAGCCAGTCACTTGGACGTTTCTGTCTTCTGTTCAGTTGTGCTCGAAACTACCTTTTCAATAAACAGCATTTTTATACTTTGGATTCCTTGTTTGGACGGTTTTGCTCACTTGCTCCACATTCTTACATCTTGGGGATGATATGGTATGATTTGAGTCGATGTGGAGCACTTCTGCACGACGTTACACTCGAAAAGCCGTCTCGTCCTTAATATTTGCACGCCAGTGTATATATAAGTGTCACAAGACCGTAGTCTTTGAGATGAAGAACAATTGAAGCCGTTTTTCACCTAGCTTGCGTGTATCACAGATGCGCTATGGTGTAGCACGCTCCGGGAGAGATAATAACCCAACACTTCAGTAAAGAATTTTTGACTTTTCAGAAAAGAACAAACATCAGTTTCTTTCGTTTCTTCGCGCTTCAATTTTTTCACCGTGTTGAACAGAATCTCTAGTTCAGGACTCCTGTTTCACGTGTCACGTCTGACACCAATCTGTTTGGGGTGCAGACGTTCGATGTTTCCTTAAAGACGCGCATTGCACATCTGCCCATCAAAAAGTGACCTATGATCAGCCGTGCACCGACAGGTGTTAAACATACAAGCTAATTACCTTTTATTTTTAAAAATTATAATTTTACTGCAATTTCTATTTATTATGTATACTTTTTAATCGCAAAGTAGTTTGTCATTTATATTTCAGTATCCCTTCCCGTACTACTGTGCCTAGTAGCTCTTACTTTTGAATTGTTTAAAGATTTTCAGTTATTTAACATAAATTTTTTTATGTAAAATCTTAATCTTTGGTTCGAGTTACTACAATCTTGTTGATTCTAAATTCTTTAAAAGCTTTTCTGAGTGCTTCATTTGTAGTGTATTTAGTAGTATGACAGGTGCACATCTGCAGTTAGCGTAAGGAACTGGACCCATAAGGCAATTCTGTAAAAATCTTTGTCTACCTATATCTTTGAGTATGTAATACCACTTCAAGTGTTACGTACGAAAATTCGAAAGGCGACATGTTTAAAAATATTTTAGTAAACTTTCGATAGCTGGAAGCTATAGGAACGGGAGAAAAAAGTTTGAGACAGGCGGAGTTCGAGATATTGCAGAAAATAAAAATAATTAAAAATTTCAGAATGAGTAACAGGAAAGAACTAATCCTTCATTTTTTAATTTAATGATGACATTATCATGTATGTACTATACTGTACGAATAACTAACAGTGTAAAGTACATTAACAGAATTAACATAACAAAGGTATGCACAAGTACTGTGTCACTTTTAAAATAATCCGTCAGATTGTCTTAGCGTTTTGATTTCGTTCATACCAAAATCGCTCAGTTTGTTTAATAAAGGAAATATTTCTAATGGCACCTTTTCGTGACATTCAATATAGGGTTGAATAATAGAAAATGAACTGTTTACCGTTATGTTAATCGCCAATGGTTCTTGGTTTGTCGATGATTCATCCTCGTCGTCCACCGATGCATTCGTCATGTCCGATAAGTTCTGATAATTATTCCTCATCGCTAGGCATGTTAATTATTATTAGTTCGTCACCGACCTTGTCATCTTCATAAAACCCCGTGATGCTTTCTTTAAACATATCCGGTAAATCCGGTGTATCTAAAATTTCGAAATTTTCTTCAATTTGGTACCAGCTTTCACCAGTTACTGAACTGGGTAAAGAAATTGCTTTTTTCTGAAAACCATGCGCAATAGTCGGAAACGTTGTTGTGCCATGCGTTGCAGATCAACGGAATATAATGCTGGCCACCCAAAATGCAACACCAAGAAGGACCCGAGATAGCAAAGCCAGATTTACTGGACACAAACAACAGATACAAAGATGAAACGATTGAGCTTACAGGCCTGTTTGACTTGCAGAACACGTAGGCATCAAACGCAGACATCAATAGTTCGTGTTTCCTCCATGGCTGGCAATAACGGGCGTTACACGCCGCGGCATCGAACGAAACAGGCTTTCGATGTGGGCTTGGGGTATGTTGGTTCAGGCTGCTTCCACACGTTTCCACAGTTCATCAGGCGTAGCCGCGGGTGGTGCTTGCCGGGCCACTCGGTTGCCGATCAACGACCAGACGTGTTCGATGGGCGGCATATCGGGAGAACAGGCGGGACACGGCAGCAGTGAAACCTGGTGGGCAGTGAAGAATTGTTGCACGATGCGTGCCACTTGCGGGCGCGCATTGTCCGGTTGAAACGTGGCCACTGGCAGGTCCTGCAGGTAAGGGAGAACTACTGGCTCCAAAACGTGGGAGATGTAGCGGTGGCTGTTGAGTGTACCGGCTATGCGTACCAGAGGGGTGCGGGTGTCATATCCAATTGTGCCCCAAACCCTAACTCCAGGCGATGGACCGGTATGGCAATGCATAATGCAGATTTCATACAGTCTCTCGCCGCGGGGCCGTCACATGCGGATCCGACCATCGTGGTGTTGTAGGCAGAAGTGGGATTCGTCGGAGAAGACAATGTCGTGCCATTCCGTAGCCCAGGTGCGGCGGGCGACGGCCCACTGCCACCGCACTTGCCGGTGGTGTAACGTCAATGGTTATCGGAGCAATGGATGCTGTGCAACAAGTCCCCGCCCCTGTAGACGACGTAGAACGGTACGTGCTGACATAGGGTGTTGCGCAACACACCCTGATTCCTGCGCTAACATTCGTGATGTGGCGGTGCGAGCTGTCAATGCCCGCTGCACAACATGCCGGTCCTCTCGTTCGGTGGTGTCCCGTGGCGGCGGCAATTGCTCACGTCTGTCCGTCCGTCCCTCATGCTCCCACCGAATCCATACTCGCCTCACTGTGGCTGGATGTCTCACACGGGCGCCGATGTCTCGGTACGATAAACCGCTGTCGCGATAAGCCACTATTCGTCCTCTGTCTAACTCCGAAACGTGCTGGAATGGCTGCCGTATTCTGCGACGAGGCATCAGGATGCTTCCCACGCACATGTCCGGCAGCACAACACCCTTCCACTACTTACACCCCGCCTTCTGTTCACCATTCTTATAGTGCTTCTTGGTGGCTTGCCGGGCGTACATAATTTGCATATGCCCTGCAATGCTAATCGTTTGCATGTCCTCTCGCGGGCGACGGATGCTGTCAATTTCAGGCCAATCGGATGCTTCCTTCTTGGTGTTACATTTTCGGTGGCAAGCAGTGTAAATTCATGCCTTGCATTTATTGGTTGCGCACTAAATATCGCTGAATATTCATTATTTATATTTCGTATTTTTTAAAGCAAATGATGAATTTGATGGTTTTTCGTAAAAACCTCTTTCCCGTGCAACTGTTTCAGAAAATTCTAATATTCATACGCACAGTTCAATGAGGATTTGATATTTAAACTCCGCAAATTCATGTATGGCAGTTCCACTGTTTGTGTGAAAAACAAATAGTAAGAATTCTACATGGAGTGATGGTAGGTGAAATCAGTTCAAGACTATTTGACTTGGAATGACACAATCCAATTGACGAAGGTTAGGTGGATATACCATTCCTGTTATTTTTAGTTATTTGAAAATGCCAAATGAGAAACTTTGCTGAGTGTGTTATTACTATACCTACTGATAATAATGCAAATATGTACAGTATTTTAGCAAAGTGAAAGCATTGAATGGAAATACCGAGGAAATGTTCACTGACTGGTACCACAATTTAAATTTAGTACTTAACGAGAACAACCTTGGTCTCCCTTCAAGGTGGGGCTTGCATTTCATTGGCCTTTCCGTCATCGCTACTGCTTCGTAGTTCAACCAGATAAGCCTACTGAAAAGCGAATCTTTGTTTTATACGAAAATGCAGTAAAAATACACAAAGAAAATTTCAACGAAGATATTTATAGTTTACTTTCAAAAGAAATAACAGCAAGGTTGGAATTATATTGGTATCTTTAAAAATAATACCTGTGTCAATTAAATAGCAAATGGAAACTACAGTACATCTAAAAAAGCGCCTGCTGTTAAATATTATGTTCAAAGATATAAACTGTGCATTTTAGTCAGACCTAGGTTCTTTAAAATTTAAGTACAATGTCAATTCAATAAATCTTCATATAACATGCTGATTCCGTAAGGAGTAACTGAGTTATTATAAATCGGGTACTTCAAAGCAGTTAGTATCGCAACATATGGAATAAATCGTGTACAAAGTATGTACTGACGACGCATGTAATTTATTTCCATTTTCGGTGTATATTGCTAAAAAAATCGCAATTAAAGGAATAGGTTTATAAGTTGCATCCATGATGTGTGCTTAAGTATTTCCTGCCAAAAATGTGTCTCTCGCGAGCTGATGAAGTTTATAATATGTTTGTTAAAACGTCATAAATTGCGAACAATGACTGAGATTATATAAAGGAAAATACAGCGGCATGCTTCAGTGTTGAATTAATCGGAACACAAATATATCCTATTATTACATGTACATACACTGAAGAGCAATTGAATTAGAGACAGCTGACGTTATGCAAATTTGGCGCTGTGGGCGGCCCTGTAAACGGAAACGACATGACGCATGGAGCGATCCAACAATGTAAGGAGTGATGCGACCGGAATCAGCAAGAGTCGGACGCAGTAAGGGTAAGACCAAGGATTTAAGCGCATTTGATCGTGGGCAAATTGTCGGGGCCCGAAGAATGGGTCACTCCATCTCGAAAGTCATGCATGCACTGGGATTTTGACGAGCCACTGTGTCATTGGTGCACCGTGAGTACATCGAATCCGGTAAAACCATCCCTGGAAGAGCCAAATGCCGTGGACAACAGCGTTTGGATGCGTGGGGTCATCGTCGGCTAGCTTGCAAGGTAACAGCAGATAGACGGGCCACAGTGCAAGAAATCACTCGGAAATTTAAAGCTTTTGCACGAAAACTTGTAAGCAGCCACACCATCCAGAACCACCTCCTCGCTATGGGGCAGAGAAACCATCGTCCCACGAGGGTGCCGCTGCTGACCGCGCATCACAGGTTGCAAAGATTACCATGGGCGCGGGAACATTGCCACTGGACCATAGACATGTGGTAAAATGTTGCCTGGACTGATGAGTCGAGATTCACGTTGGTACATGCGGATGGAAGGATACGAATACGGCGCAAACCACATGAAGCGATGGATCCTTCATGCCAGCAGGGTACTCTTCAAACTTATGAGGGTGGCATTCTCGTCTTGGGACTGTTTACGTGGACTGTAATGGGACCCCTGGTACGTGTGTCATCGTCCCTCACAGGTCAACATTACCGGAATATCCTGGACGACCATTTGCTCCCGTTTGTGCGTCTTCAACATCCCACAGGGGACCTCATCATGCAACAAGACAATGCACCGTGCCATCGCTCCCAAATTGTGTCCGAATGGTTGGATGAACACTCCACCAACGTGACCTCGCTTCCTTTGCCAGCTAGGTCACCTGACCTCAATCCCATCGAGCACATCTAGGGTGCCATCGAGGGAGATGTTTGTGGCTCTGATCACCTCCATCAAATCTTCGTGAACTGCGGGAGCTTGTTCAGGGGTCGTGGATCCGTATGGATTCCCACGCTTTCGGTGTCTTGTCGATTCCATGCCGAGACGAATCGCTGCCGTCATCAGAGCGAAAGGTGGTGCTACACGTTACTAGATAGGTATCTCTAATTCAATTGGCCTTCAGTGTATGCAAATATTGCAAAACGTTCGACTCACCCTGTGTAGGTGTATGTTTTAAGTGTCAAGTTTCAAAGCCTTTCTTTGGATAAATGTACATGTGATTGCGAGGTGTGTCTGTGGTAAAGTCTTGGTCATCAGCTCTCAGTAAAAATTAGAGGCTAATGAAAAAAACATTTCTGTTGTTCATAGGAAGTAGCGATTTTAAAATATTGTACGAAGTGCAGTGAGCTTATATATGAGGTATTTCTGAAGCCACGGTTTTTTGTTTGGATGATACATGCACATTTGTCCATTTAAATGGAAAACTTGCTTCTGAAGTATATGACATTCAAAATTGGCATAGGAATGCCCATATTATCTTGGTCTCATCGTCAATGAATTTGAAAAACTGAAAGGACAGTGTAAAACAGGAAAGTATGGCAAACTGTACTTCCCGAGTTTTCATGTCCGTTCTTAAATAACAAACGAACACCCGCTATTGCATCCCGCGCAATACTGTAATAAAATGCCACATGTTGAAAATTATCAATCGGCATACCAGTCTTGCTTTAAATTCGAATTTGTTTTTCTTGTTCATGTCTGTTGGCGGGATAAATTCTTGCTTCTCTTGAATGAATCATCAGATCACTCTGTTTGATCAATAAACGATGTATATAAGAATTATAGTATTTTTTTATAATGATAAAAATATAAGGAAGAACTATATATCTCTTTGAGCAATAAAGCATAATAATTGATAAAATAATCAGTTTGAACGCTTGCTACTGTACTATGTGAAAACACAACGACATTGAAGCCTTTCAGTAAGTCTTTAATTAAAATCTCAAAATGCTTAAGAGCAGCGGTGTAAGATGTCGTTTTGAAAACACAGGTGCTCAATTCAAACAAATTCTACCAAAAAATTGCAAAATTTATCTTCCAAGATTTAACTTATGCATTCCTTTTATTTTTTGGTCTTGAATTTTGAGAGGTAAATTAATATCAGAACTTTCTGAAATAAAAACGAAGCTCATATAAGTCTTTCTCACACCGTTATACTGTATTTCGCAGTATACGATTTTTTTGCCTGTGTTTACAAACAGAAAGTTGCGTTGCTCGCAATTACGAGTTATATTTTTTGGTTCAATAAAACTGCTTAAAGACTGCGTTTCATTTCATACAATATAATTCTTGTGCAGGACTCGCAGTTATATCGTATATTAATTACGTGGAAGAATATGCCATTTTATGCAACGTATAGCAGCTTATTAAAATGGAATATTAAATTCCACCCCAAATTAGGGTTTAGATATCTATATGAAGACTTTTGCTATAGAGTTCCACACAGATTTAAACTTACGAAAGGTCTCTCAAACACAGCACTGCCATTCTTCTAACACAAGAATACTCAGGCTGTGATTGAATGAACACACAGCATCCATATACAATATACTTATGTAAAATATTCGAATCAACGTTTGCCGTCAGCATGTTGGTTTGAGAGTTTCAGATTACATGACTCATGAAAAAGCGGCGGCACAAGCTCCCGTAAATAAGCAGTAGCTTGATCTTTGCTCCCAATGGTGTAGTTTTCTATTACGATGCAGGTAACAAAAACAACTGCACTCAAAAAAAATATGCAGATTAATGCGTGAAACAATATAATCTTTCGAGGTGTAAAGAAATCTTGGTTTCCCCAATTTCAGCAATATTTTCAACACAACCGACGTCCAGCAAATTATTATAATAACCGATCTGCCGAGAGATGGCAGCATGTCACCTCTTTTGTTGATATGTGCTTTCTCTCTTGCTAACTTTTAGCGCCGTTGTATTTCTTGGGCATACGTGTTGTACCCAGTTTAATCTTTTTCTGTTGCTGGTGCCTTTTTTGTACGGTGCCCGAAAATGGGGTATTCGAATTTTTTCCCATAAATTTGAGGCTACTTGTGTTTCGTGGTGTGAGCGTCAAGGATTGCTTCCAAATGCAGGACGATGTTCATATGGTCAGCGAACTGCTGTTTTCTGGTTGACGCAATCCGCACCCTTGGTACCTTTGAACAATATAACAAGCGATTCAGTATGGTGAAAACAAAAAAACTCTGCTGTCTCTCATATAGAAGCACGGGCAGTCTCAGTCAAGACAGATTATTGCGCATCCTACCATAACCTGTGCGACTTAGGCTTTCAACATCGAACAGTCAATAAATTTTTTATTTTGTTGTTCCTCTTACAGGGGCTCACACTAAAGGTATAGAGGGAAATTAGGCTCTCCTCAAATGTAAACTAACAGAGGGAAATTAAAATATTCAGTTGGCAAATCAAACTCTGGAATACTTCTTCCGACAGAATTTGTCGTCTTTTCTTAGGACGCTGCCTCGAGATGTTAATTTGCATCATCCAACATTTGTTCCCTGGCCCGTAATAAATTGATCTTATATTCACGTAAGCAATGTATGTGTTTACTTTGTCCGATAAAAAACTTATCATTCATGAGGAAACAAAACGTTTCTGTCTTAATAAATGCATTTTGAAGTAAGGATACAATTAACATTCATAAAGGTCCATTTATAAACCAGTTAAAACGATAATGAAATCCGATTTTTAGGCATCACATGTGCAGCATCTTTGACAGAGGCTGCTAGATGGCAGCACGTAAGGATTTGCACCTAAATTGCAGAGGACGTTAAAGGGTTAAAAAAAATAGCCAAATGTAATGTAATATTATTTTGCAAAGTAAGGAACCGACATCTTACAATATTATCATGAGCTACGGCTTCTTTACTACTACCAATGGTAATACCAAATGCTTAAAGGGCCTTCAAATGATTGGCAAAGCCAAACTCCTAATATTTAGCTGCTGTATCATTAAAAATTTGCTGGTTCTGGAATGGAGCGTAATTTCAGAAAACAGTATTTTTTTTTCTAAATGATTAGTGATGACCTCAACTGCATGCGCTTTATATACGTAGAAACCAGGCCAAAATGAAGACGTCAAAATGTTAGTTAAATATTTGTTGGAAACGTACACTGGCGGAAAATGAAAAAAGAACACCAAGAAGGAGACGTCTGATACCAACGAAATTTATACAGCATAATAACGGAATACAGAGGATAACGTGATCAAAACATTATGGCAAAACACAGCTGTATTTGCTGGTAAACTAAGAAATAACATTTCCATGTAACATGGCTAGTACGAGGTTGAAACGCCATGAACTGCGTCACACTGTGCAATTCTGGCATGGAGTCTGTCGTACAGATGTTGGATGTAAGTTTTGGGTATTAAGTTCCAAGCATCCTCAACCTGGACGCGTAAATCGGGGATGGTCGTGGCTGGCTGTGAAGACTGGATAAGTCGTTGTTCCATAAAATCCCACACGTGCTCAATGGGGGACAAATCCGGTGAACGTGCAGGCCATGGAAGTTGTCTCACTCCCTGAAGTGCATGTTGCGTTGCACGTGCCATGTGTGGGCTTGCGTTATCTTGCTGGAAAACACGACGATGGACCGACCTTACAAATGGCACAACAACAGGCTGAATGATGTTGTTGATGTAGAAGGTGCTGCTTAACGTACCCGGTATATACTAGTTGTGTACAGGAGTTATAGCTGATCGCTCGCCACACCAGGAGACTAGGAGTAGGCCCTGGGTGTCGCTGGCGGATGCAAGAAGGGTGGAGACACTCCCCCGTGCGTCTGCGAACACGCAAAACGGCCATCGGAGGCTCCCAAGCAGAATCTGCTTTCATCGCTGAAAACGACAGATCGCCATTGCGTTCTCCATTGCAGACGTTGGTGACACCACTGCAGCCGCTCCTGACGGTGGGCTGGAGTCAGAGGTACACATGCCAGAGGCACACGTGCACGTAGTCCTGCATCCAGTAGACGGTTGTGGATTGTTCGCACACTCACCTGAAGTGCACCGTCAGCTCGGATTTGCGTCGCAGTGGATGTTCTGCTTGACAACGCTGCTCTTCTTACGCGTCGATCGGTCCGCTGATCAGTCCGTCTGTGACTCCCGGTTCCACGTCTTCTCGTGTGGGAATGTTCCTCGGATCATCTACGCCACCATCGTACCACCACCGATACTTCCCGTCCAATTCGCTCCGCAATACGACGATACGACCACCCGGCCTCGAGGAGTCCAACTAGACGACCTCGCTCAAAGTCCGATAATTGCTGAAATCGTACACGTATTCTCTGTCCAGGCACTGCTGCTTCTTCACGGTCTTCGCACTTGTTCTTACGCTGACGACTGATCACATTCACTTCGCCGTACTCCTTAAATACCACCGACGATAATTTGCATAATATGCCGTGTTCTGGCGTAAGCGCTCACCGGTTGGTCCCGAAATTAACATCACACCTACGTAAACTCGACCCCATTAACATATGTAAACTTGATGATCGTCCACCAATTCCTTCTTTGTGTTCTTTTTTCACTTTCCGCCATTGTATAACAATCCCTCATATAAATCCGATTCATCAAGTACAATATTTGCTGAAGGAGTTAATGAAACATTTTCTTTCTTTCCTTCTGTACGAGGATGGATCTTAACGAAATCGCAGCGTCTTTCATACATTCTATCACACATGAAGATGAGGTTGTATATGGTTTCCAAAAGCTAAAGAAGCATGTCGATGCGTGTTAGACTAATTGAACGTTATTTTCAACTCCACAATGCGCCTTGAAAGAAACAAAAATCTTGCCTGAGAAAACTGAAAGAAATACGATCCTTCCCTAATTATATGAATTTTTACTATTTTCTTCAAAATCAGCTCCTATTTTATTTTAGATTGTCAGTTTTCGTTCGTGGGCTGCTTGTATTCAGTAAGATATTCTTTCTACAACAAAAATCTTATCAGCTTATGTCTTTTCAGATTTAGTGCAATTTCATTCGTTTTTAGATACAGGGAATTTTACCTCTAGAAATGTGCCACTTGATTTATATGCACTTACTGAACTTCAAATTTCTCAGTGCAACCCAGTGTGGCGTCATATCTTAACAAACTGGTGCTAGAAGTTGTTAGTTTCTTTACAAAAACGGAATGAAGTTTGCGTAAAATTTTCGAAAAAAGTGGATAAAATGGAGCAGTAATTTTAATATATAATTTGAATGATCAGTTATCAAGATTCAGAGGAATTCAAGTTAATCCAGTAACCGAATGCTACAGTCATTACCAAAGATCATTAAGCAATATTCGGTTGTCGCGTAATACATAATTTAGCTGTGCTATTTATTTTAATCATCCTTAAGGGGCGACCCACCCGTTTCTCCCATTTCCAGGCACAGGACATAGTAGATCTGCCAAGGCATGTAGCACTTCTTATTAATCACAAATCTTGTGCAAATCTGATGTATACCCTGAGATCCATGTTAAATTATAAAATATCACTTATTTATTCAAAAAGATGTTAATATTCATTTCGTGTTAATATTTTTTAAACACTGGGTATTTCATTGTAGACTGAATAAAATTACTCCAGCTCTTTAATGCAGGAGTGGAAGTAAATTAAAGGTCGTGCTTTTTTCTTAAACATGATAATTGTTTTCAGTATTGAACCAAATCGACGAATTTTGAATAAAAAATATACTTAATGAGATAGCAGGTTTTCAGAATATTTCAGCCCTTTTTACGTTCTTTAGTACAGATGTCCCATGATTTTGTGTATCATTAATTACACACTGTCTATTAATCTGCAGGGATTTTTACAATCTATCTCACTGCCATTCTTACAGTATGAGAAAGTGGTGTAGCGTTATACACCGAGTTGCCACTTTATTATGACCACCTGATAGGTTTAAGCAAATCAGCTATGGCTGCACGCTGTTTTCGCCAGAGGGCGAGGCTAGAATAAAAGCGTTGGTGTTAAAATTAAGGTAGAATAGCCGAAAAAGCTCTGCTTGCTAATTTGAAGGGACAGGATTCGTTAAAAACAAAACATGTTCAATGAAAATCTAATATTTGACCGTATCTCCTTGGTATTTGGACTTTCATACAGCTCAAAAGCTGCAAGAATAGTCTTTTACATTCGACAACAAAAGTGTAGAAAAAAGATTAAAAAAGTGTGCAGGAAAATATTAAAACAAATCTTGGATTTCATTGGAAGAAGGGGACGCATGCAAAACAAGTTTATAAAAGCAACCCTGTATGGTTGAAAAAAACAAAAGAAACAACCATGAAACTGTTTACAAACCAAATAATATGGTGGTGAGGAAAGTCACACCAGTTTGAAGAAAATATAAAAGCACACTTTAGAAAATTAAGCTAATGATCAAGTAATTGTTTCCTACACAAGTATCTGGTACAGAAATTTCCAATGTAATACTGCAGATGATGCTACATTAATTTATGAAAATAGTTTTGGTGTATATGTATCTCACTAATTTAACTAAAACGATTTCTTTGGGAAAAACAATTCCAAACAATTTCTTCATTTGTATGATCATGACCATTCAATCTATAAGCTAGGGAGAGAGTTTTCCTGAGATGATAAAAAAATTACAAAGAACCAGTGCACCTTCTTCAGAAGTAGATTCGTCTTCAAGAATTGAACTTCTGCATAATTCACAAAGAGTGAAAGTGTGCTAATATTTCCACATTGTGCCTAATCATTTTAACGGAAACGATGATCAAAATTGTAGGTTTTATGGATAACAACTCATAGTTAACATATAGACCAATCAAGCTAATTAAATCAATTTCAAAGTAGACAGAATGAAAATTCGTATTCCGACTTCTTGCTTTAGAGTTAACTTCGCTGACTCGGTCGAGGCAAGGAACTAAACAGATTTATACCATGTTTCAAAGATTTCAAATTAGTCATGGACAAGCTTTTGAATCTCATGTTCTTGCCACTGGTATCACAAAGGTGGGGTCGAGGTAAGTTAGTAACATACCCGATGACGATAGATGGCGAACAAAATGCGAAAATGCATTCAACGGCAGCATTTCCTGGACTGTTGTCTCTATCAGATTTTGGTATGCCTGAAAGTTTTTGAAACATGAAAATCATGAAACAAGTGACAGTGAATAAACGAAAGAAAATAAACAAAAATATGAGAAAAAAAAGGCACACGGTACTACACCGTTATGGGAAGCCTGTTTCATATTCGACCCTGCAGCGACTTCCGAAGCAGTATATGAAACCACCAAACCATTTCAGCGACGGCAACAAACAACAGCAGCACCAAGGCTGGTAGACAAACAGCCAAAATTAATTGTTAGCATCCGACGACCACAACGCGCATCTATTCTAGAGCCTACGGGATGCTTCTGTTTTCAGACGATTCCATTATTAGAAGTTCAACGAATTTTCCCTCATCATATTAAGCAGGACCAGCTTCTCTGGAGTCAGTCTGGATGCAATAATGGAAGCGTTTACTTAGAAGGGAAATAACCCAAAGTTTATCTTTCTGGGCAGGGCACAGATATGTGTAAATGATTGATAAGTAAGCCGGAGATGACGTACAATGCTGGATTTAAAAAACGACACAGAATTAACCAAGGCTTTTGAAATGGTAAATGGAATATAAATAATCAAATCGATATGAGGAACCCTGAACAACGAATTCAAGTCAACAAAAAATAAGTAACCATTTTAGGAAACGTGTTTCCTGCATTTTAGAACTCGGAATTTCATGAATGGAGACAAAGGTGGTCTGTGGACGTAATTCATTATTTGTTACGCAGGACCAGAAAAGAAAAGCATTCTCCTGAAGCATCCAGATTTGAGTACCAAGCCGCTCAAGTTTTTCGAGAAACAAATGAAGCGTTGGATGACAGCAAAAAGGAAGCTGCCGACCTTCATCAAACAATAATGTAAATGCTGTTGTTTACTCTAGGTTCCGATTAAAGTGTAAATCGCGCAAGATGGTGAACTGTAGAAAGTCTACTGACTTAAGGTCTAAAGCGATAAAAATGCGGTGGGAGTTATATCTGGTGATAGGCATTGGAAAGAAATGAAAACGAATTCGCTTTCCAACAGAAAGTTTGTACACAGAATCGATGAAATATCTTAGTTCACAGAAGAAGAACTGTTCCATAGATTTGATGCCAGTACCTTTTTTACGTTCTACATATGCGCAAGTCCATGAATGCAAATGGCATGTACCAGCTCTTTGACTTTGAATGTTACGTACGAAACAATGATCCGCATGAAGATATGCTGTGCTGCGAACCAATTATTCGAGGTACTACACGAGGTATGTTTTACAAATATCGTTACTCAAGAAATATCAGTATAATTCTGGCAAAAATTAATATATATATATTCTTCTCGTTCATTTTTTGGTTTTCTATCAAAGAACGTAGATTTGTAATATCCCTTTGAATAGGGCTAAACCTTTTATCATTAAAATATCAAGCAAATGAAGTCTATTATCAATAGAATAGGCCCAAACTTTCTAGTATTACTAGTATATTGGTATTCTTTGTTAGTTAGATTCTTAAACGTTCGCGAGAAAGGTTGGGTAGCCCACGTGGTTTTAACTTTGTCCTGAAGAAAGAAGTTCAGAGGTTTTGACCTTGTCCTGAAAATTCTGAATTGCCGCCAAGGTGGTGTAGTGGTCTAACACTGGCTTCTGACTATTTGTTCGGGACTACCACGGGTTCGAATCACTGTGAGACAGGGATACTGTGTTTGTGTTACACCACCGATTCTCTTCTTTTCCTGGGACGGGTGACACTGAATCAGGGACCGATTATTGCTTATACCAAACTACCTCGAAAAAAGATCATATAATTACTTTTTAGGGTAACTTTTGCAAACATAATAGTGAGCTAATTGTTATTGTTCTTTCTTGGTTGGCACGTTCGTTGTCGTTTGACCCAATAGTGCTGCAGTAATTTACCTATTTTCAAGAATTATGTCTCATTAGAAGCAGGTAATGTAAAAATACTGTTCCACAGCTCATTTTGATAAATGGCCAATATGTGACGTTATTGACGTTATTGAACGTTTTCAATCACAAATGTACTTGAAAAGTTCCTGATGGGAAAGAATAGCAATCTGTACTGTAAATTTATAAGACGAACTTGAGAATACTCTCCAGTAAAAACAATGCGAAGGGTGTACACTATCAGTATAAAATAATATTTTCGTTATCTGAGAATCTGTAATCCTAGGAATTCGATCTGAAATTATTCCTTTTCCGGTCATATCTTCCACTTTGTGAAAAAGTGTACTTACATTTCCTAGAATTTTGTGAAAAATTGTACTTATATTTCTTGATCTTACAGAACATTTTGCTACTAGTTCTAAAAATGACAGTCTTTTTTTCTTTTCTTTTTAAATCCAACCGCGTGATAATTTACATGGCAAAGCGGTTATTTTGAACTGATGCACCTTAAAAATACAACATGTCATAAAAATGTCTCGGTCATTTATTTTTTACCAAGATATATATCCCTGAAAGTACATGTCTTACCATTTGTTTGTTAGCATGTGGTAATTTCTAAGGCTGTGACCCATAGTTGTTTCTGCTCTCTCCTCCGAACTGGTTAGCAAAACAGCATTTTGTGTGTTTGAGGACAGTAGAAGAGCATTTTGTGAAAAATTGTACTTATATTTGTTTTTAGAAAAGTCGGTATTTCCTTCTATTCGAAAGTACAGAACTACGAATGCTGCTAACGTTTCTAAAAACGCTTCTCAAATATTATAAAACTGAAACCGGACATTTGGAATGATAAATATCGGTCCCACTTAGATGTAATTCGCACCAGGGCAGAAGTATTTTTCAATAATATTCATAAAAGGTGTATTAAAACTTTTCTTTTTTAAGAAAAATCGGTATTTCCCTCTTTACGACAGCAACAGATCTTCGAGTCTGGAATGAAATACCACTAACGTTTCTGAAAAAGCTTTCCATATGTTTTAAAACTGCGAACATATATTTAGAATGAAAAGGACACACCCGGCTTTAAAATGCCCCAGGGTAGATATACTTTTAATACACTTTTTTATTTTAATATTAAACTTCATTATCCAAAACACAGACCTAATTTGGAATTTAATCTTTTTACTTATTTTTATACATTTTTATAAAATGTAATTTGACAACAAGATATTTACCTTTCCCAAATCAGGCTTTTGGGAAGTTTCTATTTACTTTGGGTTTTCTGAAGATGACGGCATTGGTCTCCTTGTAGATGGCAATCATTTTCAGGTGAAAATATTTCCCCATTTGGAGATCCGTTTGATATATTTAAGTTTTACGAGCACCGGAGGCCCAACGTCTCAGATATACGAAAATGTGAAAGGGAGTAGCATCTTCAAAATTCTAGCAAGCAGAGTTGGGTATGCTTTTTAAACACATAACTGAAATTGCCCCAATTTTTGGGATTGCCCGGAAATACCGGAGGCCCAACGTCTCAGATATACGAAAATGTGAAAGGGAGTAGCATCTTCAAAATTCTAGCAAGCAGAGTTGGGTATGCTTTTTAAACACATAACTGAAATTGCCCCAATTTTTGGGATTGCAGCTTGTTTAGAACGACTTGGTTCGGTCAGATCGATGCGTTCTCCGTCGGACTTTGTAGATATTCTAGACGTCATGTTCTCGAAATCGAGTTAATGGCCCAATTCTTTATTGACAGTTTTTCAAGTCTTCAAGGAAGTGAATTCCTTTCAAAGTGTTAAAATGTGTGGATGCCGCCCCAATGATTCACCACGTTTTTTATTACAAAGCTCGAAATATTTCAAAACAGTCATATTTGCAGCTATTAAATTTAGCCCATGCTTTTTGATAAACACATGTGTTCCGTCATGAACTCCAATTTTTTTCGCATTTGTCTCTGTTTTTGTGTTTAGGCCTTAACAGAAATCCTAAGTGAGTAACCTCCGCAAATATATATGACGACTATTTTAAATGCTAAGTAATAGAGCTTAATGTCTGATTCTTTTTACATCTCAGTTCTAATAAAAAACTTTCAGACTATGCAACGTCATTGGAATTTCATAAAAGAAAAAAGAGGGTGAAGTAAAAATTAAATTCTGAAAACTATGCTAAAAATGTTAAAAGGAGAATAAACACAAGATAATATTTATATGAAAAGCCATGCAGCAGAAATGACCGCAAATTTCAAAAATATAATTTCACTTAAAATTAATATGATTAAGTATAATCACATCTTCTGGACATTACTCTGCGTGGAATAATTTAATAACACATATATTTTTTCGAAGATTTTAGAATATGCCATGCGTAACTTAAAGCCTGAACAGCTTAGAGTTAATTTTAATACTACCTATCGTATTTCAGTTTCAAATATCATGGCTGTATGTTAGAGATCAAGGACACCCCAGATGTGTATTTGTACTTTGTCATCTGTGTTTTACAAAGTAAAAGGATGATTACTGTATATGTGGAAATGTTCTTACATAACATAAAACATCAGCCAATAGTAAATATAATACAACAGCTATTATTCATCGCATTTATTTTAACCTATGTAAAGCTAATTTGACAAGTTTCATAGAATAGGAAAATTGTGAAATATTAGGTATCCGTATATAGATATCTTTTACATGCTGGTTTACCTTATAAAGAATGGCAAACCATAGCTTTTCCGGTCTTTCCTTTTAACTTCTTAACATGATAAAATTAACTTTAAGGTGCTAGAGGGATAATGTTTTAATTATTCAATATCCCTGGTCCAATGGAAGGAAGTTTTAGAGGGCCGGTAGAGTAAAACTCATAACTTAAAGTGCTTCCAATATTTTAACCTAAACTGAAAAGTAAAAAGAGCCATGAGTGCATTTTGGAAAGCCCGCACTAGGATGAAAAGAAGCGTGCATTTGGTTCTTTCATGACTTTTGTTATCCTATAAGTTTAATGCTCTTGTAGGCGATTTCTGTTGTCATTAAAACGTGACACTTATTTCTCACACCGAAACACTACATCTGACTGAGATATGCTTTCGGAAAAGTTTACAGGATCACGCTCAGCATTCAGTAAATGATATGACAACTCCGTTTTACAGTGTTACATAAATGAGCGTGAGAAATGCTATGGGATCGTGTAGGCGGCGCGCACAGATGCAACGACGTTATTGTCCAATATCCAGAGACATTTAGCAAATGTACAAGTGACACCTGTCTCCGCCAGAACCTTTTTCAAACGTCTGGCAGAGGTGAATCTGCACTCTCGACGATCTTTGCGTTTTCTGCAATTAACACCTGACCGTCATCGGCGTCGCTTGTAGTGGTGTCAGCAGCGAGCAACGTGTAATTCTACGGAACGGCGTCGTATATTGTTCAGCACGAATCCCGCTTCCGTATGGGAACGGCGTCGTATATTGTTCAGCACGTATCCCGCTTCCGTATGGGAACGGCAGACCACTATGTCAGAGTGTAGATGACCGCAGATGAGCGCCAGAATCCCAATCTAACTGTAAAGCGGCACACATGTTGAACTGCAGGCGTGATGATCTGGGGGAGCCAATGCGTATTACAACAGGACTTACCACGTGGTGATCCGACGAACGTTGACAACCCAGCCCTATGTACAAGAGATTCTGCGAACTAATGTGCTGCTTTTCCTGGCCAGGTGACTCGGAGTCATTCTCCAACAAGATAATGCCCGTCCGCACACGGCTCGGGTTTACCATGACTGTTTACGTCACGCTTAAAGGATGCTGTGTCCTTCCATATCGCTTTATCTCTCGTCCATCGAGCATGTGTGGGACCATATGGCACTCCAGCTTTCTTCATGCCTTAGTGTTCTTGAATTTGAGCTTTAGTTGGAAGAAGTGTCGGCCATTATGCCGCACGATAACATAAGGCATCTCTTTGACTCCATGCCAGACCGTATCATTTCTACTGTACTTAGCAGCAGTGGTTTTTTACTCACTGAAAAAGAACTAGGAAGCATACTGATTTCCCTAACGCAATGTATTTAAAATATTAGTTTTGTAATAAAATAATAAACATTTAAATCTTAGCACTTAATTTATGCCAGTATTAATTTGTTTACAGAAGATTGCAGGCCAGTAAGAAGTACCTCATGCCTAGGTGGCTCCAATGAACACTCTGACTGCAAATAGTGTTGAGAACAAACATATCCCTCAAGGATGATCAGAAAAGGAAACAAAGGTATAATGCACAACGGGGAAGAGTGAAGTATTAGTTAATCGTCATTGCTTATGACTGTAACTCTCGCTTTCTTTGAAGGATCGAACTTAATTAGCCGTAGTAGTTGGACCTTTAAATTTTAGATTATAATTTTCACGCCATTTTTAATCGTTTTGAAAAAGTATGTAATTCGTTCAATGGTTGCGGAATTTACTGTATAATTTTTCACCGTTTGTCAAGCCATGACACCGTTCAGGGTCGCAGTGAGCATTAACTACCACGATTGTATCAACTACCGCTTCAATCTCTTCCAGTTTTTCAAACGCCAATCACGCAGTCACTAGATGCAGTTATTCCAACACCACATCTCTTTTAGATACGCAAATATCTAAAATATATCTTGTAGGCCCTCTGTGTCGCTGGCGGATGCAAGAAGGGTAGAGACGCTCCCCTGTGCGTCTGCGAACACGCATACTGCCATCGCAGGCTCTTAAGCAGAATCTGCTTTCATCGTTGAACACGACAGATCGCCATTGCGTTCTCCAGTGCAGACGTTGGCGACACCACTGCAGCCGTTCCTGACGGTGGGCCGGGGTCAGAGGTACACATGCCAGAGGCACACGTGCACGTAGTCCTGCATCCAGTAGACTGTTGCGGATTGTTCGCACACTCACCTCAGGTGCAACGGAAGCTCGGATTTGCGTCGTAGTGGATGTTCTACCTTACAACGCCGCTCTTCTTATGCGTCAATCGGTCCGCTCATCAGTCCGTCTGTGACTCCTGGTTCTTCATCTTCTCGTGTGGGAATGTTCCTCGGACCATCTACGCCACCATCGTACCACCACCGATACTTCCTGTCCAATTCGCTCCGCAATACGACGATACGACCACCCGGCCTCTCGGAGTCCGACTGGACGACCTCGCTCAAAGTCCGATAACAGCTGAAATCGTACACGTCTTCCACGTCCAGGCATTGTAGCTTCTTCAGGGTCTTTGCACGTGTCCGTACGCCGACGAGTGATTACATTCACTTTGCCGTACTCCTTAAATACCACCGACGATAATTTGCAGATTATGCCGTGCTGTGGCATAAGCGCTCACCGGTTGGTCCCGAAATTAACATCACACCTACGTAAACTCGACCCCATTAACATATGTAAATTTCATGATCGTCCGTCAATTCTCTCTTGGTGTTCGTTTTTACACTTTCCGACAGTGCATTACACCTGAAAAACATTATCATGCTTTACAGTATCTTATTAAGAAAATTATATAAAATCGAATTTTTTCTTTTTCGATTTAACATAACAATGGTGTTACTTTCATTCAAACTATCGCCTACTGATAAGCTTATGTGATTCAAGAATTTGACAGAACGCAATTTTCAACGTCAATGTTGTTACTTTGGAAGCGGATGTTTCTGAATTATATGCTTTTTGAGAGTATTTCTTTAAGATAACTTTAATTTACTTACTGCTTAAGTGTTGACACCATATTAGATGCGCATAGTTTTGTGTAAATACCATGGCCAAAAAGGTGCATATTTTTGCATGCATGAGATTGGTTTGCCTGTCATTTCCCTAAAAGAACTTGATCAACTTATAGCTGATATATTTACATGTTCCCATAAGTTTCTATCCCTTCCGGTGGAAATAATTTAGCTTTACTTGCCTAATAATATGCTAATAATACGGGGTACCACTGACAACATACTGATACTCATGTTGTCTGGTAATATATTGAACTCATGTCCTAACAGAGAAGTAGATTGGTATACATTTTATTCACAAAATAAGTCTGTATGATTTCTAACGCCTTGAAAATGTATAGCAAAACTGAATAAGTATTCTATTTTTAGAGAAAGTATTTCTTAAATGTAGAAATTTTAGTTAAATATATAAAAAGCAAATTGCTCAATATGTTTAAACGTCGTCATATTTTTAGCTCCTAGCTGAGATACTTATAGAGCTGTAAGTGAACACGTTAGCTTCTCCGGAATTCTAAATCGCCTAGTAGCAGAATAAACTGACATTGTCTCATAGAAAGCCTCTTCAAAGGCAAACAGAAAGAAAATAAACAGGAACTTCAATTGACAATTATGGCCGAATTTCATTAATATAAAACTTGTTTTCAATATATTACTATAAGTTTATATTGTATAAATTAAAAATGCATTATTAAACACAAATATGAACAACAAATCCAACACTAAATTTTAACTTTTAAATACAATATCCGACAAACACGCATGGCCACGTTTCGTAGGGAGTTCTTTGAGTTCAAATACTAGAAATGAGAACTAAACTCATAGAAAAACATACACATGCAATAACCTTAAATCCTTAAATATGCAAATGGCGCCATAAAAGTAATGTCTAACACGTTTTGAAAACATACACAGTGCGTCAAAGAATTTTTAAGACTGGCTCTAGATTTCAGCCTACGGTGGCGCCACCAGTGTAATCGCGAATGCGTTATAAACCGTGACCATCTGCTTGGTTTCTGCCAAAAGTACTGCGCAGTTGTTAAAGTAACTGAAACGAAACGGCCGTTCGTTAGAGAAGTAAAATTTTGTTCATGTTGAATTATTAAGAGGGAACAAAGGGCTGTTATTAAATTTAACGCCAAACTTGGTAAAGGTGCCTCGGAAACGTACCAAATAATAAAACATGTTTACGGTGAGTTTTGTTTAAGTAGATCAAATGTTTTCCTGTGGCACGAACGTGTTTTGGACGGAAGAGATACGCTAGAAGATGATAAGCATACCGGAAGTCCAAGTTCATCTAGGACACCTGAAATTATTGAAAAAGTGCGTGACTTCGTGACAAACAATCGATGTCCGTCACTAAGAATGATGGAAGAGTCTTTAGACATCAACAAAGAAATGCTTCGAACCATCCTGCATGAAGATTTGGGCAAAACAAAAGCCTGTGCTAAATTTGTTCCACACACGTTAACCAATGAACAAAAATCAAGGAGAAGTGCACATTGCAGAGATATCATTTCAGCCGCTGAAAATGATCCAAACTTCTTAAAATCAATTGTTAGAGGTGATGAAACATGGTGTTTTCAATATGATTCTAAAACAAAGCGACAAAGTGCAGAATGGAAGTCAAAAAACTCGCCACAAGCCAAAATAACAAGAATTGTTCCATCGAAAATCAAAACAATGCTTATTACATTCTTCGATAGTAAGGGTATTATCCACAAAGAATTTGTTCCAAGTGGACAACCAATTACTGGTGAGTTTCATTTAAATGTTTTGAGGCGTTTGATGGGCAGAATTTGCCGCATTCGTCCAGAATATGGGGATGAAAACAGTTGGTGTTTGTTGCACGATAATTCACCCAGTCACACCTCACTTCTTGTTCGTATATTTTAGGCAAAAAATAACGTCTCTGTGTTGAATCATCCACCGTATTCGCTTGATTGAGCACCCTGCGACTTTTCTTTATTCCCAAAACTTAAAATGACGTTAAAAGGGTGTTATTTTGATGATATTTCGGCAATACAAAAAGCTACGACGCGTGTTTTGGAGGCAATCCCGTAAAGTGAATAAGAACAGGCATTCGAATCATTATTAAATAGCTGTAACAAGTGTATTGAAGCCGGAGAGACTTATTTTTAATAACAAACCAAAACAAATTACAATTTCTTGTTTCTATTTCATTTTACAGACCCAGTCTTAAATATTCTTTGCAACACTGTGTATGGTGCCATACGTACAGTATATGATCGATTAGCGATCGCCTAGGTAACGTTTCCTACAACAAATTTTCATTGTGCAGGCATGTGGAAAATCTTTTCCATCGTACCAGCACAAGAAAACAGAGAATTCCAATCTGAGTTTCAAATGTAATTCGCAATGTTACACTGGTGTGCAAAAATTAAGGACGAGACGGTTTTTCGAATGTAACGTCGGGCAGAAGTGCTCCACATCGACACAAATCATACCATAAGATCTCCAAGATGTAAGAATATGGGACAAGTGAGCAAAACCGTCCAAACAAGGAATCGAAAGGATACAAGGGCACTTTATTGAAAAAGTAGCTTCGAACACAACTGGACAGAAAACAGAAACGTCCGTGTGACAGGCGGCTGCCAAGAAAAATCCAGTATTTAGTAGGGGATATGGTCGCCCCTGACTGCGTTGCGGGTTTTACAACGTCTGTCCATGCTGAGGACGAGGTTGTAAAGGAGCTGTTGAGGTATCGCAGCCCATTCTACTTGTAACGGCAAACGCAGCTTCGGAATCGTTGCTGGCGGCTGGTGACGTGCTGCCAAGCGTCTCCCTAGAAGGTCCCACGAGTGTTCGATTGGATTTAGGTCCGGTGACCTTGCTGCCCAACCCATGCATTGAATATCTTCACTCTCCAACAGCTCTGCGACAGCCACTGAACGATGAGGTGTAGCGTTGTCGTCCATGAAGAGGAATTCAGGACCCACAGCACCTCTAAACAGACGCACGTGAGGCAGGAGAACCTCGGTACAATAGTGGACACCAGTGACTGAACCTCCTTGGAAGATGTGGTCAGTACAGCTACCAAGAATGATACCGCCCCAAACAAGAACTCTGCCACCTCCAATCCGGTCCCTTTCGATGATGTTGGATGTGTGATTGCGTGTTCCCTGTTCTCTCCAGATGTGTATACGTTCAGAATCGCTCGTCAGACAAAATCGACTCTCAGCCGTAAAGAGAACTCGACCCCATTGCTGATGTGTCCAGTTCTTGTGTTCCTGGCACCACGGAAACCGCCGTCTCCGATGAGCAGGAGTCAATGGCGCACACCGTACTGGTCGTCATGCAAATAGACCACCTTTGTATAGCTTCCTGGCCACGGTAAAACGCGATAACAGACGTCCTGTTGTCTGTTGAATGTGCTTTGCGATATCTCCCGCTGTCTGCCGTCTGTCTCATCTCGCCTGTAGGACAATATACCGGTCGTCCGCCGCCGTGGTTGCTCGTGGACGACCATGGCTAAACTGTCCGACAGCTGTTCCTGTTGTTTGAAATGCTCTCCAAGCTCCTGAAACGATGCTGTGAGCGTTCCAGAACACCTCGGCCACACTAGTCCCACTTCGAAATTCTTCCAACTTCCCAATGACGCGACCTCTGGTAAAATCATCCAGATGTCGTCTACTGGATTGCCTGTTGGCCATATCACACGGTGACAGCAACTCGACGTCGTTCAAACCGATGTACACCGTGCAAGGGCTTTCACCGAATTGCTGAGCGTACACCACACGTGTGCTTTATACACTTCCGACACTCCCTCCCCTACGTCATGCTGCATATATGCGCATGCCCTACCGTACCGGACTATAGTCTATTTCCTTAGTGGTCTTTCGGTCCGTTCTGCCTGCTCGTTCCGCTATTATGCTAATTTCTCCTCTTCGTCCTTATTTTTTGCACACCAGTGTAATAGTTTCATATTTATTTATTCAAAACAACGGAGATATTTGCCTTTCCAAACATTAAAGTTAATCTTTACAACGATGATTTTTTAAACTCAGAAAAGCCGGACTTTAAAACGAGAAATTGCAGAGATACAACATGCGCACTTTTAAAACAATGCAGGGAAATTAAAGAACCGTCTGATCATTTGTGTCATTTCTATTTATTGTTAAGTGCTATGGCATAATGATTTCATAACTGCTAGCTTTCTTTGCCGTGGAATAAACATATATCCCAGTATTCGGGAATTCCCTTTGCTGAAATATTTCTATTTTAAGTTATATATATTTATATCATCCCACCGCATAGATTATCTACCTAAACGATGGCCATCTACCTAACGATATCTACCTAAACGATGGCCATCTACCTAATGATATCTACCTAAACGATGGCCATCTACCTAACGATATCTACCTAAACGATGGCCATCTACCTAACGATATCTACCTAAACGATGGCCATCTACCTAACGATTGGAATAACCACCCTTGGCTCGGAAGACAGCAACGAGAACTCGTGGCACGGACGCAATGATGCCCTGGAAGGTTTCCTTAAACGCACTTACCAATTCAGAGTGCATCAGAGCACGAATATCCCGGAGATGTCGTGGTTGTGGGTTGACACATTGAACCTGGCTATTCAAGTATTTTCCCGAGAAGTGCTCTATAGGATAGAGGTCCGGCTATTTCGCCGTCCAAGGGACAACGGAGACATCGCTGTCGTGGTCCTGGAACCACCTACGCACCCCTTAGCTTCGTGGCATTGCGCATTGTCTTGTTGGTAGAAACAACTGCCAGCAAGGTAAACGTAAAACATGAAGGGATGCATGCGATCAGCTGAGGTAGATTGGTAGTCATTCGCCTTCATGGACCCATCCAGTGGTACCAGCGGCCCAAGGTCATACCAGGAAAACATCCCCCAGACATGCACAATATGACCGCCGGCATGTACTTCCCCGACAAGCGCATTCGGGATTTGGTTCAAGTGTGTCTAACGTCGTATGCGTCATCACCCGTCACTTCTGCGGAGTACAAGCCATGATTCGTCGGAGTAGGCAACATTTTCCCCTCCTCCAATGTCCAATCACGGTAATCCTATGCGACCTGCAGGCGTCTTTGTCGATGGACCTGCATTAACATGGGCGCCTTGACACGGCGTCGACTCCAGAGATTTATGTGCAACAGGGTTCGCTCTACTGTGATCGGGATTACGTACCTGGGTGCACCAGCATCCATTTGAGTGGTGGATAGCAACAATTGTGTGCTTCGAATGTTATTTACCTGTCAAAGCAGGCAACGTCCTTCTCTGTAGGCAATGGCCTGTGGGGCTCCAGAGGAATGACGTCGGGAGGTACTCGGTGTCCCACAGGTCCATTCTTGTTGCACCCTTAATACAGCACCTCGCAAACAGGCCAAGAAGTTAGCTGTTTCTGAGGTGTATCCACTCTTGTGGTGGTAGGCGATAATCATTCCCTTTTGCACGTTCGTCAAATCTCTACCTCTGTCCATTGTGCTCACGTAACGCTCTATGGCCCATCCGTCCTGACCAGCCGCTTATATCTCCGTGTGGTCGATCTCAACACGTGCACTCAGTGACGCGCATCGGCGGGCACACTGTGTCCCCAGTGTGGTCATTTTGTTTTGACACGATCGTGTACGTACTCTCTGATAAATATCGGCTCACGTGGATCAATCATCGTGAAATTTGATGGTTTCATACAATGTATTGTTGGAGATCATGCACTCCTGCTGTGCTGTTTTATTTTCTTTAATTTTTATGTTAAACTTTTATGAACATGGAATAATGATTTGAGGTGACGCCGTGTTTAAGTAGCTGGAGAATCATCAATATTTTGTATAATATAAGTTCATCAGTGTCTGAAGATACCTGTAATAATGCAGAGCTACTGTCAAAGAAAAGGTAAGACCGAGAGAAAAGATATCTTCTGTTGGTCTCCTGAAACGAGTGATGAAATTGTTGTGCAACATTTTTTGGATAATTCGGCTGAAAGAGAACATCCAATGTGCTGATCTATACGCCATATAAAAGTCAACTTGAGCAACAACGGTTTTCCTCTGCAATATCTAATTGCATCACGTAAATCGTTTCGTAATTTGTTTATTATTTAAAAATTCTTTAGATAAACATTTTTTAAGATAAAAGTTGGTAACTAAGTGGACAAACAGTTTTTAATTTGATGCATTTTGGCAGGTGTCAACCATGAAAGTAATTAATTACATGCAGCCTCAATAGGTTGCAAATGAGACACATAACTAAAATACGAAAAACTCGGTTGCGTTGACGTTCTCCTTGATTTCCTCGGATGCTATGTTTGAGAATTTTAAATATAAAATCGAACTAAATCATCCATATTTTACCATCCGAACGCAGACGAATGCGTTTGGCGTGTCATCGGGACCAAACGACTTTCCGGTGGTGCTCCTTTTTTTTGCAAAGAATGTATCTAAGAAACAGAAACAGAGTCCACAGGAGTTTTTGGCTCCTGGAGTAGCATCTCTTTATCTTAACAAACTGTAATAACGCTGTTGTAAAGATTACTATGATTACGGAAATATTATATCATTAAAATAGTCTTTTTTTTTGTAACAATGAGAAGGGAGCAAATAAAGGTTTGTCAAAAGGATATTCTATTCAAAGTGCATTTTCCAGTTTGCAGGTATACTAGTAACTTCCTAGTCAATATGTTGTCTGATAAGAAATGTAATTCAATAAGTAAGTTCAATACGTTGAAATATCCATGCCGCATAGTTTCGAAACTATTGCCACATAATTTATAGGGGCCTAATTATGAACTGCAATGTCGGTTTTCGCAATCAGTTGCAGTGGAAAGTAAATTCTACTAAACCTAATAAATTACTGAATTAATAAAATGTATTTTCGCGTTTTTGTTAAAAGGATTTCGTCTTTATGTATAGTCATTCTTCGAGAACTTTAAAAACATTTTCCCTAGGATTTTAATTTTGAAATTCATCACCCCGTTGAACGTTTGCGGAAGGAAAGGTCACATTATTCTCTATTCTTTTCACAAAACTTGGACACTCTAATTTCGTGTCAACCTTCCCTCTGCCTCTTCATTATATACAGAGATAGCAATGGTTCCTTGAAATAAATACAAGTATATTTTAAAATGCTTCAAAACTAATTTATGCAATACATTATGGCAAATAATTTAACGTTTGCTTTTGAAATTGCATTTCATGATATTCCAATAAGACTGATAGGGTCTCTTTTTCTAATTTTTTTCAATATAGTGATTTAATTCATCCGAAGTTTTAATATATATATATTAGGGGGATTGCAAAGTTTCCGCCACTCCCGCTAGTGGGCGCTGTAGGGGTCCTACCGGCTAGCGAACCGTGTTGTCAATTTGAACACGAAGCCAAGCATGGCGATCGAAAAAGTTAATTTGCGGCACTGCTTCTTCTTTTTAGGGAAAAGTGCAAGGGAGGCACACGGGTCAATATGTAAGGCATATGGCAAAACGGTTATGAGTTATCGGACATGTCGAGAATGTATTTCCAGGTTTAAGAAAGGCGATCTAAGCTTGTAAAATAGGCCACCTTCAGGCAGACCGCAGGAACTCGCAAACAAGGAGATGTAACCGCTGTTGCAAGACGAAGAAACACAATCGATCACGCAACTGGTGAAACGTTTGAAAGTCGATCAATCGACGGTGATACGGCTTCTACAGGTCTTGCAAAAGATCCAGAAGATTGGTTAGAGCATAATTAAACGGAGTGAAATATTGGTCAACGATTGGGCATCTGCATGTCGTTGCTGAAGATGTTTCAATGGAAGAATTTATTGTGGAAGATGGTCCACGGGGATGAAAAATGGGTCTATTGCGACATCCCCGTAAGCAGGCGATACTGGGTCGACACAGAAAAGCCATCAACATCCACTGCAAAACAGGATATCCACGGAAAAAAAGGGTTGTTGTGTGTGTAATGGGATATGCACGTGGTGTTTGCTGTACTTCGAACGCTCGAAACCGGGCGAAGCAAACACTGCACAACGATATAGCGATAAGTTGATGAAACTGAACGCTGCAATCGAGCCAAAACGCCCACGGACAGGTAAAGGACGCCACCCAGTCACCTGTGAACATGTTATTCAAAAACGTAGGATCGGTATCGGCTATGGTGATTAATTCGCCAGATATCCGCACACGTTCATCCTTTTGCTCAAAAGCCATATTTCTCACATCGCAGAAGATAGACAGCAATCATATTGCGTGTGCTAAACCATTCTGAATACGGAGGGGAGGGATGGCGGGGTGTATTTCAGATGCCGTAACTTTAACTATATGTTTGCGTTACCACGAGTAGGCAGTGTTCCTGAACTTTTGGATCCTACTCCATATATACATATATATGTATCATCATAATCATTGTCACACATTATCAATCCGTTGCTGGACAAAGATCTCGCTAAATCTTTTCCACAATCGTCTCTCTTAATCCTGTCTGCTTTATGTTACGCCAGAATGCTTTTAAATTTCATTCATCCATCTCCCGGGCTGTCTTCTAGATTTTTTCTGTACCTTATTGTCCAGTCTGAAATTTCGGTTGTCTATCGGTGGACCGTTCTCTTGGCAACATGTCCAGCCTATTACAATTTCAGGGATTTTACTCTGGTCATAAAGTCTTCCACTCTTGTGTTTTTCCTTTTCTACGAGTTTATCTTCTCGTCTTTCCTGCTTACACTAAGTGGGCATCTATCCAGGCTTTTTCCAGTTGTCCTAAGCCTTTGAATGCCTTCTTTAGTTAAGGCGCATCTCTCTGCTCCATATGTTAGAACTGGAAGGATGCATTGATTAAACACTTTTCTCTTATGACGTAGCACCCTATTGATCTTAAAGTTTGTGCTGTTTTGTCCAAAAGCTCTCCAGCAAAATTATATGTGACAACAAATTTCCCCATCAATGACACCTTTGCTTGGTATGTGTTGTCCAAAATAAATGTAACTATCAATTATAAATCATAACCTTCAACTGGTGGAAATCTTAGTCTGTAGACGAAGTAGTGCTATCTACTAGGCGTGATAAATAAGAAGTAAAACTGCAAACTTTGCAAAATGGTTTTGTTTGCGTTTGATTTTGGTACATTTTCTTTGTAAACCATAATACATACGGTGTCACATCCAGTGTAGGTTTTGATAAGATGCTGTTGTATTTTTGTTACTTTTATATCCCCCTATCCCCCTTTAAGTTTTTATAAAGATTCGCTTTCAAAGCATACTTCAACTCATGGACTCTCAAGGAGGAAGAAGAGCACTCGCAAAAACCCTACAGAAAATATTTTCGGCACGGCGATACATCTCCTACAAATAATTAAATCAAAGAACTTTACAACCGCACTTTAGCCCGCAATGTTGGAGCAAAACAACATCGCTCTAAGGGCATGCGGGCAGAAACAATTCAACTGCACCACATCAGAGACAGTATAAGTAATGCGAGCCACGTACATACACAGTCTGTAGTGGACTTCGGGAACCATACTATGTTTTTTATTTAAGTCTTCGTGGATACGGTACAGTTCCAGTTTTCCTTCTGGCAAATGAAAGAGAAGACTTCATTCGTCAACAAGCTAGCGCAAACGAAATTAGTTCTCGTGAAGAGAACAACGTCTTAAATTCCAAATGATCTTTAAAATTCGGTTCGTTGTTATTATTCTAATGAATAAGTATTGCAAAGAAAAATGAGGGATGATGAATGATTTATTAGAAAAATCTACGGAAAGATGTAAATTGATGTATTTAAAACGGAATGCTGGAAATTATGTAATTCAAATCAATTTTTTTTTAAATATGTGTTTTTATACGAATACGTTTATTTAGGTAAAATCCGTTTCGCACTCTTATTATATTAAAGCTCAGTCAAAACACGTCAATAAAGACGTGCGAAAATGAAATATGTAGGGTAAATGTTTTATTACCAGGTATTCTCACTGTTAGTGAAGTCTAAATGTGAAAGTACGTTTCATGAACATTTCAAAAATGAACATTACAACAATTAAGAAGGTATACTGATTGAGGCAGGGTTTCGACAATGAAAACATGTAATCGGTTTTTCCACTGCGCCTCCACAGTGGGACAACTGTTTAAAACTCAAAAGAAAATAATATTGTTTGTTATTGCTAAAAAATAACTTTGGAAAATTTGCGTATAATCTTTTCACATACTACATCACTTTCACTACTTCTAATTAAAGGCTGCTATCTCTGACAACAGATATGTTTTAATTACTTTAATATAAATAAATTCAATTCTAGATATTTTGATCACTACATTTGTTATGATATAAAGCGAAAACCCGATGGTGACCCATTGTAGACTGCCCATTAGCCATGCTTTCATGGAGTGACACGGTGATATTGGCATTTCAGGCTCAAAAGTATATGGCGTATAATAATAATGAGTTGATAACTCCGAAACACTTTTCTTGGGTGACACTCAGTAGCTCTAGCCGAAAAAGCAAAAATCAAGATAGTCCATGTCATTCAGAAAAAATGGCCGGCTTATGGGGGTAAAAATGAAAGAAACATACCTCACAGCGCACAACCTTATTTTATTCGTAAAAGGCGCCTTCTGCAGCTACACACTTCTAACCAGAGAATGGTTACAAATGATTCAATATCAGTCTGCAATATATCTTGCTTCCTGGATGCAAGAAAGTCCCAGAATGCAATTTTAGCCTCCTCTCGGTTTCAATGAGGTAGTTGATAAAATGCATGAACAGACGGAATGTGGTAGGTTCGAAATGAGGCAAGCAGGCTGGATGTGGGAGGGATTCGAACATCAGTTCTTGTAATTCCTGTTTCGTCATTTATGAAACATGTGGTGTCATGTTGTAATATAGGAGGATAGGACCCTTCTGTTCAGAAAAAATGGCAGCTTGAAACGCAACTTATGGTGCATTTGGTCAGTTTCATCAGAGTATGTGACTGAGGTAATGCTTTTACCAGCATTCAAGAGCCTGGAGTATATGACACAGAGAACAATCCACCACACAGTCAACAAAAACATTTTTTGTGTCAACCTTGATTTAGGATGCTGTTTCGGTGGTTCACCATTGTTCAGCCTCTGTTCAGATCGTTTACGTGATAGTTCAGTTTCCGGCTATATGTGATAATTTTCCTAAATAAGGGAATGAGAAACATGCTTATCGTGAAACTTGATTGAAGACAAACGTGTCTTCAGCAACTGTAACACAGAGTTACCTTCAAAACATTTCCTTTCATTTCATCACAAAGTGCAACACAGAGTTAGGTTTATAATATCTCCTTTCATTTCTGGCATAAAAAGAACATTCAACACAAACAAGAAAGATAACACTGGATTTTCTGTTCTGATGAACATGTCTTTTGAATCCTTTCCGAGACGAATAAATTTATCAAAGCTATTCGAAGAAAAAAGGACCGCTTAGATTGAAAATCAACCGAATTTCTGCAATCATTAATTTACCCAGAAATAGAAACTTTTATTTCCATCGGCGGCTGAAATGAATGCTACGAAGATTAACAATTGGTGCAGAAAAAGTTTCTCATAGCAGAAAGAAGGTATCAGACACAAAGAGATTATCGAATAAAACAATGAAAGGAAGAAATGTACAAGGGAACATGATATAATTCTACTCTGTCGAGCGAAGTAAATTTGCTTCATGGTAGCGTTTAAAATACGTGGAAAATATTTGTCATTGCAAAACATATCGTAATGAAAAATGACCATTCAAATGCGCTTGCATGTCGCTGACATAACGAGAAAAATGTTTTTCACCTAAATGCTCCCCTTTGTTATTGTAGGGAATGGCGTACTATGAAAAAGAAATTTCTCAATAGGAGTCGTGAAAATTTGTCTTATTTTTAATTTAAAGAGGTCTCTTCTATTACCCATGGGTTATACATACATGTGTGATTTTTATTATAAACATTTTGACTTTTGAAACTTTTTTTTGAACTGTTGCCGACAGATTGCGGTGGACGAAGAGCTACGAAGAGCTACGAAGTTGGAAGTTGCTGCGTGCGCGAGTTAAAGGAATTGTGCCTAAAAGACGATGTTTGTTTCCGTTCCAAAAGCTTAAATTCACAATGATGGCTGTACTATTATTACATAATAAATGTTAGTTCAGTTATATCATTAAGTTCTTCCTGATCAATGAGTCCGAGTAAATCTCCGCTTTAGTGAATCCACGAACGCCACTACTACTATGTATGCTTACATTCCAATTTTCTCATTTTTTTTGTGAAACCTGTGCCCTATTTGAAGTAACTCCGAGCAATATGATGTGCAATAAACATGTTGTTAAAGGACAAGAAAAAAATTATTAACTATGATCAAGAATTTAGAGGAGACGGAACTTAGGCAGGTTGTGCCATGAAAATAAAGTACCGATAGGAGGCAATTAGTTCAACATGTCTCGCGTTTGCATTTTGAACGAATTATTTCATTGTAGGGCACTTAAAACGTTATAGCTTCTGTCTATCTCAAAATGTTTTAGTAGCATCTTTGTTTCCTCATAACTGAGGATTGTATCCATACCACTTTTGGTGAGACACGAACGAAAGCAGAGAAGGAAAGTACTCAGTCTAATAGTACAAAAGACACATCAGCTTTATTTCGGATGCAAGTTTGGAAACCGAGACAAGCCGTGGGTCGTACAGGTATGCTGCGGTACGTGCGTTAGAAACATTTCGAAGCCGCTGAAAGGTGTTGGTGTCAATGCCGTTTGCTGTTCCTTTTTTTTTTTTGAGGAATCCAAGCAATCATTCAAATGACTGCTGCTTCGGCATGGTACCTCCCGTTTCAGGAGGCGTCACGAGGAAAAAGAAGCGGCCAACAGCTTACCCAAATATATCATGTGCTATGCGACGAGTTCCGTATGGCAAAGAACTTCCCGTTTCGGAGGCTCTGAAACAAGTTTCCATCGATTCACAGGACGAATCAAAATAACTTCCTGTTTATCTGACCACCCGGCCTACAATGCTAATCCATATATCGGCCACGCTGCGTCATCTGGGAAGCATATTCTCACGCAAGAACTGAGCAATCTTGTTCGTGATATGGATATACCCAAGGCCAAAGCATAGTTATTCGAACCATGACTTCTACAAGTAATCTTCTAAAGAAAAATGTCCGAATGACTTCGTTTTGTACTTATTATTAGTGTTTCGCGCTTTACTACCGAAAAAAGTCAGCCTTGTGTTCTGCCACGATATAGAGGGACTGATGATCATCCTTCATATCAAACATGACCATAAGGATGGTTCATAGACTCGTCGAAATTGAGCCACAAGGCGGTGCTGCTGCGTGCACAAGTGCAGGTACATTTGTGTATACAGAAGCACCGTTTGTGTGCTGAGTACGCAAATTTCTTTATCTTCTAGAGGAGAAGGTAATTTTATCCCGAAGTGTAACAACTAATAAATTGGTTGAAATTTTGAATATAAAGAAATAGACGAAGACGCAAAAACCATGGCGTACAAATTGAAGATACATCCCGCTTTAAAATTAACGCACCGGGAACAAATTCTACAGGGTCATAGCCTCTATGTGCTAGTAATTTCAAATAGGAGTATTTCCATTATTTTAAATAATATACATTTGTTGCCAGTAGTTAAAGAAAATAATGAAATACATTAAGGGAAAGTACCCTGGGAAATTCATTATTTAAGTGTACATTACTTTTTATTTGTATTAAATGCATTATATAAGTACTGTGAATTTTAGTACTTTTGATGATTTGCAGTGCTTTATTCATCAGAGATTTATGCAAAAATCAAAAATGGCAATTGAAATTGGCGAATGATTGAAATTATCTCATAAAATTAAATGCTGTACGTGCAAATGACACGTAATTTCAGAAAACATTTGTTATCTAGCATTCATTATTTGGCACGTTTTTTCATATCTAGAAAATGATCAGCATTCCGTGGCTCAAGATTTCAGATATGCATACACAACCAAAAACGTTTAAGGTATTTCAAAGCACAAAACTGAGTTATAAGCCTACTGAAAGACGATAATATTACCGGTTTTTTAATTGTTGCGGAAGTGAATCAACATGTGATTTATATTTAATTATATATTTTTATGGACATAAGACTGGAAGCAAATGATTGAAATTAACCCATAGAATAGAAATGTTAACGTCTGAGTATAATCGTGCATACTTATGTTAAATTGAATAAAACATATGCAAAAATGTTAAAAGGTATTACAGAAATAAACTGAAGGCACTTTTAGAAAGCATGAACTTTCTTTTTTTCTTTTTTTCTTTTTTTCTTTTTTTTTTTGAAATTTTATATAACCCTAGGATACATCTGGGTTATAATTGATCGTGGTTGTTCATTCGAATTTGTTGCGTTGCTTATATAAACGTATCAGATTACAGAAACGAATTCCTTGTGTTGTTTATTCATATGAATTATTTGAAAGTATATCGAAGATGCTCTGTTGTCCAAGGGTTGTCAGTAATTATAATAATGTGTCCATCCAATTTCTGCGCCATTGTCGTTAAATTGACCAAAATGCAATTAAGCCGTGTTATTTTCCGATTCACTAATCGTTTCTTCAGGTGAGAGTGGCCACAGCCTTGGAAAGGTACATCCCTGCCACCGGACACTTTCACCATTTGTTAAGTTTGGAATTAATTGGGGTTTTGACAAAAGGTCACCATGCAGCTGAAGCGGGTTGGACACGAGCTGACGGCCAGAGCCATTGTTCCTACGGTTTACATGTTAGCAAGGAATGAAAACAACAAATGCATTGAATGATATTTCAAAAATAATTTTGAAAATACAGTAAATGAAAAGCTTTCGAATGAAGCAAAATAAGGTCATTGCTGTAAACAAACATATTATGCATTTCGTAGTTAGCATACAGTTATATATAAAAAATCCGATGTCTTTCCGAATGTAAAGTATTAAACATCCAAAGTATTTGAAGTTCTTTGATTATCAATACTTCTAGTAAATACGTTAACGAGCTGAACAAACAAGAAGTAGGCAACATGTTATTTATTATTTAACTTTAATTTCTTCAAAACCAATGATATATATATATATTTACAGAATTCCACTTTTTGCGTTCGATTTCACACGAAAATTGGCAAAAACAGATATGAAAAAGTGAGTTTTTCAACTCGGTTTTTAGCATTCTACTTCTGACAATTGCCCTTAGTAAAATATTTTAAAGGGGAAAGTATGAATGTACGTAAATACTTGATGCGCTGACAGTCGGGAAGAAAGCTAGCTTATTTATGTAAGCAACATCAGTTAAACAAAAATAACAGATATGAAAAAAACAGTTTTTTAACTCGGTGTTTAGCATTGTAATTCTGAAAGTTGTTCTTAGTAAGGTACTTTCAGGCTGGAATAAATGTTCGTCTTTCAGTTTATATTGATTGGTGGCATCAGAACAATTGGCATTTAGGCTCAAGGACAGTGTGTTTCCCTTTATGGATATTGTGTGCAATACACATATCATAATTTATGGACTATGGTTTAATCTAAATTTTTGCCTCTTTCTGACCTTCACTGTATTGTTAAATGACACATTATTGCTTATAGAAGGCTGTTTTTTCTTTCTTAGAATTTTGATTGGTAGTGTCAGCAAATACAACACAACTGACGGAGAAGATGCGATCTAACTTTACCTGACTGCTCTGGCTTTGGCCCACACTGATGTTTCATCTATCTCAGGCTGTTGTAGAAATCGGCGACGAAGCCTTGGGTATGTAGATTGTTGCGAACGCGTCAAGCGCTCCGATCACTTCGAGATAATTAGGGAGAAAACTTAATGGAGCATGAGGAGGTGCGTTTTTAATGTAAGAAGGAGATATAAGAAGAGGGACTCGTTGATCAGTAAAATGACAAGAATGGAAGGCATTGTGATGTGAGTAAAAACCATGAAATGGCAATGCTCTGGACATATTGCCAAAAGGAAGGACCACCGATTGACAACTCAAATTTTATTTTGTATTCTAAGGGATAGGAAAGAATCCAGAAGAAGACAGTATGAGATATGAATGAATGAATTTCGAAAGCATGCTGGTGTAACATGGATGGCACTGGCACATTGCAGACCGTTGTGGAAGAAACTTGTGAAAACCTTCATTGAGCTGTGGATTGATAATGGTTGACAATGATGATTATGCCGGGAATTTACTCGATAACTCAAATAAAAAATGGATATTTCACTGTATGCAATCGTAACAACGATGTATTTTTATGTAATTCTGTGCACATTCACTTAAAACAAGTTCCGGGGTATTCTGTACTGAAGACTGAGAGGTTTTTTTTATAAACATCAATACTTTAAATTAGTATTTCGAAATTGTTAGTTATTAGGATTTTGGAATTGTTAGTTGAGGACTTAAATCTGCAGTACATGCTCGTGTTAGGTCCACTGAGACAAAATCATCGGTCGATTCTCTGTGCGACAGAAGGTTTATGGTCTTAATATGTAGGACTCTTTTTGCTGTGGTGTACGGGGTGCAATCCTCGGCAGGGTTGTCTCAGTATTTAATCCTTCCTTTGACAGCGCAGTTGTGAGTTTAAGAAACATGAGTGAAATATATATAATTATCCATTAGGTTATATTGCGGAGATGGAATACACTCTAGCATGCTCAAGTGAGATAGGTTCGATATCGTGGCGAATGTATATGTCGATAATGCATTTTGGGATTTTATCTTACATACATACATATCACTAAGCTGTTCTCTGAGATTCAGAGGTTTGCTCCAAAAAGAAATACAAACTACCAGATATGTTTGCTTACTGTTATCGTATCAAACTTCTACATTTACAGCGTTCTTGACATTTAACTCGGGCTTCACTGATATCCATTACACGCCGTACACAAGATCTTTTATACTTCATACTCATAATCTTTTTCTCATGCAGACGCTCCTGAATCTGATCCACCCATGTCTTCCTTGGCCTACCGCTTCCTTTCCTTCCTGCCACTTGGGCTAAAGAGATTTTCTTAGTAAGCATCTCATTACACATTCTTTCAACATGGCCAAACCACTTAAGCATATTGGTCTCTACCTTACTAACAATATTTTGCTTTACATCGCACAACTGCAACACATCTTCATTCCTCACACAATCAGACCATGTTTTGCCACAAATAGGCCGTAAGTAACGCATTTCTCCAGCGCACAAACGACTCCTATGTTTCCTCTGCAGTACCCAGGTTTCACTGCCATACATCAGAGTAGGAACAATTACAGTTTCATACACAGCCATGCGGGACTCACTAGAGAACCCATAATTCCTGTGAAAACCTCCCAGAGCAGCTATGACTTTCAATGAAGAATTCACTCGCCTACTAATTTCATCATCCAATTTGTTCTCTCTGTCAAACATGCTTCATAAATACACAAACTCACTCACCTGGTCAGTCACAGGGCCATTTATACTTACATTATATTCAGTGCTACCCATTCCTATTTATGACAGGGAGATTTTATCCCCACGTCCTAAATAGTCGCGTTTAGGGTTCTTCAGAACCAGAAGGAAAACTGTGGTATATAAATTATGGACACGATGAATCTTGGCGAAGTATTATTTTTAGAGCGTTCATCACCTTTAATATATCTCTTTCTCGCGTTTTCAGTTATTCTGTGGTACTTAATTTGTCCTATCCAGAGGAAACAACAAGCTTTAGAAAACTTTCAGTTTTAGATTTTAAAGATTCACCCTGTCAGCATAACCACATGATGTGACGAAAACCTGTTTTTAAATACCAAGGAAAATAAATCTTCACTTCATGATGGTATTTATTGATGTGAGCTGATAGCAAAGAGAAGTGCCCAAGTTCACATCGACTTTTCTTGTTTATCATTTTATACAGAAAGACAGAGTGTTAACCACCTCTGTTTCCATGGTGAATTTATTTCCGGGGTATATAGGGTTGGTTTTATTCGGGAAAATTGAAAGTTCTAATTACTATGTCTCCATACACAGAAATATCCACGTGTCTGAGGCACGTCAACGGCTTCGGTGAATATTCAGCAGAGAAATTGAAGGAGACAATTTTAAGTATAAATTGAAAAATAATCGTAATCTAACCACGATAAAAGTTGAACTCTTCTGCTGTTGAACTTTAAAAGCGAAATGCGTGATCTAAAAATTACGTTTACGTGAAAGCATGTTTTACAAAATATGCAAGACCTTTGCAAAATGTTGGAAGTGCGCTGACGTGCTGCCATCTATTGGCCGATGGGTGAAATGACAACACATGAGCTTTACGTAGATCTCAACGATGTTACTATTTTTGCTAGGCCTTAAATGGATCATCAGGAATGTTGAGTCTAACTCTCCGAAGCACGTATTCAGTAGAAAAAGTTTTGAGTCCTCATGAATCACAACCTGTGCATTTGGCAGAAAAAGTCAAGTACATGATTACTTTCCAGCACACGCCGTTCGGTTATGTGATTCGTCCCCGCCCCTTGAACGCCGAGAGATGAGATTACGAATAAGACAGATCCCAATACCCGCTACAGACGCTTGTGTTTGTGATTGATATTTCTTGATCCGAAATTCCTGTTATCTCTGTTGGGCACTCACTTCTTTTGAAGAGAACCATTTTTTTTGTTTGTACACATTTCACAGAACGATGCTTTATGAATTGTGTGAAAAGATCTGACATCATCGAGAATGTTTTGTTTGGGCATTGGATTTTTATACTTTTCTTTATTCTTTAAACATCACTGTTTTATTGTTTCTTGACAATAGGAAAATATCTTTTGCCAGAAATACTGACAGTGAAAAGTACCGGCACGGAAAATCTCATTTTTCAATCTTAATTCTGCACATTCTGTCTATTTTCACTGACTGATTTGTCCAGTACATGATAAAGGTACCCCTCAATGAATTACTGTACAAATTTTCATTACATTTCATTTTCATTTTTATTTTCAGGTGTGACCGTATACACCAAAAGCAGTACTATAATAATAACAGTGTAACTAGTGACAACTGGGAACCATGGGGAAAAGGCCTGAATTTGCCTAACATAGCCCTCGGCACCCATAATAAAGATCATATAAGTCAGGAACAGAACTAATTTTCTGACATAATATAAGTAAATTGGTAAGTAGTAAATAAGAATTATAAAGTAAGAAAGGTCACCATGAATAGTTTAGTATTGTGTAAGTAGAATTTTATCCTAGTTTCACAATTTTCCACCGCAAATAAGAGCATAGGTATACGAAATACAAAAGTAAACAAGATAACCTTCAAAAGGTTAGTCAAAAAAAATATCTGTGATGGAGCTAGTTCTTCCCCAGTAGATAGAGCTTTAGTTTTTTTCTTATAAAGATTAAAAATATTAATAGCAGTAAGATGAGGAAGCAAAGTATTCCGTAATTTAGGGCCAGAGTAATAAATTTTCTGTATGTGTGAATACCGGTAATTGTTCAAATCTATTTCCTGTTTAATGAGTATGAGTATGCATATTGATTGTGATTAAATTATAGTAGAGGTTATATTTTATTCTTTTAAACATAATCTTTCCCAAGTTATATTCATATAATTGTTGTATAGTTAATAAATTGAAAGTATTGGGATGCGAGTTCACCAAAAGAGACCTACTTTACAAAACATAATTCCAGTTTTTACTATGGCCGCGTAGAATGTGTCTTGACAGCATTTACCCATGGGGCGTTTCAGCACTCTGACAGCTTCAAAACTGTGCAGACTTGGGCACTTTCTGCAGCCACATGTATTTTACATACAATGTATAAAAAAATTAATTTTTTTTTAATCTCCGGATGGGGGCTCTCGAACTTAAATCACAGGGATCTTCTGTTTTTAGCATAATCCAAGTGGCTTTTCGGTGCATAGGTATTTTTGAATTATCACTGCCCACATAAAGCATTCTCCAAATCACATGTAACAGCAAACAAGACAAATAAAAACAAGCTATATTTTAATAAATTTATTTTTTGTAACATTAAACTGAAAAAAAAATTTAAAAATTTACATGTAAACATAAAAAAAAACATTAATTCATAAAACGAGGTAAATACCTTTTCATAAAATAAGCTATTATTTTTCTAAATCATTCTATTTTTCTTCTATTAATATTTCCATTTTTTATATAAAATTATTATATAAAACATTCTACGTTGCATAACAATGAATGTTTCTGTTATAATATAAAGTAGTGGTATACAACATTAACATCCCCAGGTAAAGTTGATAATCCGTACAACTCAGTGTTCAGAACGTAATATTATTGAACATTAGTAGGAATATCAAGATCAAAATTTCAGATCGCACTTTCGTTTTGCAGCATTACTCTCACAGTTGAAACTTATTTTAAATGAAGAATTGATCTAAATTCTACTATCGTACGTGTATGCTTTCTATAACTGTGTTCCAAGTCGAATTGCTTCTGTTCCGAAAACAAGAGGAAGGACTACAATTCATGATCAAAAAGGAGCTGCACAAACAGGAATCTTTCTGCTATTTTGATAACAACCCTTTTATTTCAACGTTTGTACAATTGAAAGCTATATTAAATACTGGAAACATTCTGTACATTGTTATTGTATAGAACACTGAAACTATTTTTTAGCACCCGAATTGTCAATTCGTGTGAAAATATTAGGCTGGCATTTGTTACACTTCTAAGAGAAATTCTTAAGATTCTTATCGGGCAAAAGACGCCTGTACCTCACAGATATTTCTTTCTTGTTAATATGGAATACTGAATACTACAAATACTGTTCAAATCAAATACTGAACTATAAACACACCAGCACGCAAACAGTTTACAAAATGCGCTGTTTCGGAAATACTACCACCTTCGGCCTGAATACCAATATTAATCCCTTTTCACAAATATGATACAACTCTCCTTTTATTCAGGACAGCAACGAATGATATGTTTTCTGAATGCCTACAACAAACCTTATATACTCTCCAAGCCAGCTCAAGACACGTGCCTTCTTTCATTGGCAACGCGCTGTTGACCACAAAAGTAGGTGGTAACAAAAGTCTGACTCCGATGTGTAAATATACATATTTATATATATATATAGAACACAGATATATATATATATATATATATATATATATATATATATATATATATATATATATATATCATCATTGTCAACCATTATCAATCCACGAATGGACAAAGATATCCCCAAGTTTCTTCCACAACGGTCTGTCTTGTGCCAGTTTCCTCCATGTTACTCCCGCATACTTTCGAATTTCATCCATCCATCTCCCATGTGGTCTTCTTCTGGGTTTTTTCCTGTCCCTCGGAATTCAGTCTAAATTTTCAGCTGTCCGTCGATGGTCTGTCCTTCTGGCAATATGCCCAGCTCATTGTCATTTCTAGGATTTTACCCTGATCATTATGTCTTCCACTCTTGTCATTTTTCTGATCCACGGGTTCCACATCTTATCTCTCCTGGTTACACCAATCATGCACCTCTCCATGCTCCTTTGATTTGTATGTCTCTTTTAGTAAAGGCCCACTTCTCTGAACCATATATAAGCACTGGAAGGATGCATTGATCAAACACTTTTCTTTTAAGACATAATGGCATATTGCTTTTGAAAATTATACTGTTTCTTCCAAAAGCTCTCCAGACAAGTTTTATGCGCCGATTAATTTCTTCATCAATGTGACCCTCATTTGATATCTACTGTCCAAGATAAACGTGCGTATCTGTTATCTCCAGCTTTTTCCATTAATCGATATATTTTCGTTTCTTGTGAAAACATTGTATATCACTTTTGTTTTCTGAAAGCTCATTTTTGATCCCACTTCTTTACTCTTGTGAGAAAGTTACTGGATGATAATGCTCTGCAGCTCTGGTGGGGTAGTTGCAAAAATTACCGCGTCATCAACAAACGAAGGTAAGTTAGATAGTCTCCATTAATCTTTATCCCTTTGTTTTCCCAGTTCAGTGATTGAAAGACACTTTCCAATATGGCATTAGAGAGTTTGGGAGATATATGGTTACCTTGTCTCACTCTCTTTCCAATTTTATGGGTGTTGTATTCTCAAATAGCCGAATCTTTGCACTTCCATTTGCATAGATGTTAGGAATAATATTAATATATGCATTTTCAATACCGAGGGATATCAAAGCCATTGAAACTATTGGCATTGCCTCTACGTAGAGTGCGCTGCGGCCAGATGTAAATTCGATTTACGGAGTCAGTTCATACTACGGGGATTCAAATTTAAGTTGACTGTATTTTGTTTCCAGATAATCTGAGCCGGATGAGGCAAGTTTGAACTACTGCACCTTGCTAATGTCAACGTTTATCAAGGTCGCGTGCCTGATAGCACGATGACACACGACAGTCACTTGTATATTGCCTCAGGTGTTGTAGCAATACAGCGTTGGTACAACAACTTTACCCGTGCGTTGTCGAAATAAGATCTTTGCATTCGGTCGTCTCAATTTGTACATACACTAGAATTCCTTCTTTTCACCTTAAATTTGGACAACAGTGTACACACAAATATATCGTCGTTACCAGTTACTCAAATTGTTGCTTATTTCCTAAGAAAAACTCCTGTAATGAGAACAAAAGATACGATGTCATTGGAAAATCCTAATTAAACACTTTCATGGAAATGTAATATAAATATCAGGAAAAGTTTAAAAATTATAACTTTAAATTTGACAATGTTTTCGAGTAACAAAGTGCAGAATTTAATATTTAAATTTGAAATTTAGTGCATTTATTTATTTTCAAATATCATAGCACATTCATATATTCAAAAATTGTGAAACACTAGATTTACAATTATGTAATGTCGCTGAAAATGGAGGACAGAAGTAAATAAATATGAACTACAAAAGCCGTTAAAAAATTATCTCAACCTTTGTAGATAGCATCCATCTATTGAGCGGTGGTGCTGCTATTATTTTAGTAATATAGTGCATAACACTGCAATCTTTTCATTGAGAACTGGTTTTAATGTTACTAACAAATACCAAGAGCTTTCCAGATCCTGTTGCAGGAATTTTGACATTAAGCCAGATGAAAAGAAATAAATACGTGTTTCTTATTTTAAATTTATTTTTCAATACAATTACTGAAAACTAACCGGATTTTAAGGTGAGTAAAGGATGAACCAATACAGCTGAGCATCTGAATTATTTGTATAGCTGGTATGAAAACTGTATTTGTGTTTATAGAATTAGGAAACAAAATGTTGATAACGCCAGTTGGAAATAGTGCCCTAATCTCACATTTCTGGGGATAAACGTTTCCATGCAAGCAAATGTTTTGCGTAAAATTTTTGTTTTCCCAATAAACGTAAGCTCATTCAATGGGAAGGGGCATTACGCAATAAGCGCGAACGCTTGACATCTTTCGTGCCTTATGTACACATCTGTTATCCAATCGGATGTTGCAACTGTTATCCTAGCCTAACCGAAAATTTATAACTTATGGTAATTCTCTTCGGAAATAAAACAACACATCTTCTCTCTAGAAAGCCTGTTCCAAGTTTTTTTGACAAGTCTGATTTAAGTCCCACAGTAGAATCATTAATTTTATCTCTTTAATTTTTTATCACTTCCTTAGGCGATTGTAGAAATTGCACGCAAGCCTTTTCTGAGCAAGTTCTTCGACTGGAATAATGTGTGGAACCAAACCGATGCTTTTAAGTCAGTAATTCTTCTATGTGACAAAAAAGTACAATAATAAGAACTGGAGATCTTATTGCATATACTTATATTAAAAATTACTACATATATCAATAATTGTTGCGTGTACTGATCCTTTCTTCAGTCTAGGTAAGATGGATTTCACGGCCGTTCTCCCTGATTTCTATTTCGCGAGAGACTTCAAACTCGATAGAAAAAACAGCATCGTAACCCTCAGACAAATTTGAATCGTAAAATTAACGGTTTCGACTTATAATGTACTTCTGTTTTTCGATATTTATAAATGCATGTGCCTGAGTGATAATTCACACCGTATGAATTTACATATCCTGAGTTTTTCAGTAATTTGCATTCATTTTGTTCTGAACATAAGAGTGAGTGTCTCGTACAAAGTAAGTATCTCCGCTTTAGTTGAAAAAGCAGTTGTTTCCGTTTGAAGCCAGAAAAAAAATAAGTTCTCAAGTTAACAGTTGTTCATCCTGTTAGACGGTGGTAGTATAGCAATATCTTCAAACTCCTGTGCAATGCTGCAGAAGGTAGATTAAAATTATTATTTATTTTCAGAGTATGTCTGTCACATTAAAATATGAAGCTGAATACATACGTAAAGTTAGGTTGCTCAGTTTTCTTTTATTGAACCCTGCATTAACTGTAACTCCAAGGTGACTGAATTTTGGGCATTTGTACAGTTGATGGCATGATCATATATCCAGTGATCCGATGATTAGCAAAACCAATGTTACTATACGTTGCCTGTTTTACTTTTTGTTATGAAATTAACAATATAGATATAGCTCAAAACAAAACCTAACAAAAGTCTTACCGCTGAAGTTAGCATAAGGATTTTGTTCATTTGTCTGTATGTTTTTTGAAAATTGTAGGCTACTATGAGGACCATATTCTCTTTTGTGGCACACTATACCCACTTCCGGGAATAGGAAAAAGTGCATGCTATAAAGAAGTATCCCAACGAAAACCACAAGCACCACTATTGTCTAGGAATTTTACCTTAATGTAACATAATTTCGCGATAAGAAACGTCATACTATTTTATAACAAAATGAGTATCTATTCGAAAATGAATATTAACTAAATGAACAATCATAAATTATATAATTAGTAATATTTATTTTTACAAAACATCAGCCGCGAGTATTTCAATATTTGTCATCTGAATATCATACGGTGAGATCACATCACCGAAATGCCAATTTTTTCCAAGTTTAATTAAAAGTTTCAGAAATGTGCCACAGAAACCTATGTTTACTGACCTTCCTAACGTACTTTCTAACGTTAAAAGTTATTCATTATGATATACATATTTCATTTCTACATTCCTCGAACTGTAGTTTTCTGTGTCCACCTGTGCCCAGCAACTTCATATTAGTACAGTTTATTTCAAGTTTTAAATATTTGAGAGATAAATACTTGAGTTTTCAATAACTAATTATTGCTGTCATGCAACATTCTTCAAAAGCGTTTTTCATAGAATATCAGTGCATAGACCAAGAAAATATAGTTCAAAAGTGAAACAAGCTCTTAGATTCGGAAATGAATTTGAAACAGGCAATAGTCAGTAACAGTTATGTTAGCATAGTACTGCAGCTGGTATAATTTACACATTTAAATAATTCTCCTAAACTGCTTCTGCATATTAATTATTCCAACGATATGTTGTTTCTTTTTACCGTGAAACAGTACTTTTGTGCTTCTGTCTCGTTGGGTTTTTTTTATTATAATTTCCATTCTACGTTTTCAAGCCAACTCCGTCTGTGGTTCCCGGAATTTGATATAACGGTATTCTCATTTGCAGTATATTTACATCCAACACTCTTAAATATCTCTTTGCGGCTGTTTCTCCACCAATATTAGATACGAAGTTAGAATAGTTTAATTTCGAATTAGAATGCGTTTAACATGTGCTCGGTGCTCAGCTTTTACTTCTAACAGCAGCGAAATATCAGGCATTCTGTTTTTTTTTTTTTTTTTTATTTGAGGTTTAACGACCACCGTGAGCAACTCAATGGGCTATAAGCAGTCGCCCGTCCCTAATTTAGGGTCACTGGTTTCAGGGAAGGGAGAGAGCCAGTGCCGTAAGACAAACACAACATCCATGCCTGACCGGGATTCGAACCCGGATCCCATACGGACGAATGATCAGAGGCCAGCGCCTTAGACCACTGCGCCACCGGGGTGGCAGGCATTCTGTGCGTCTGTATTTTACGTTCCATGAATCACATGGGAAGAAAGTAGTCACGTTACTCTTGTGTATCTTGTCTTGCGATTCGTGTCCTATAGGACACCAATTAGTAGGAGCTGTTTCATCACGTGGCCTGTTATCTCAAATAAAGCAACAATAGGAATTACCCCCTTTTCTTCTACGAGCCGTATTTCATAGTTTTTGAAAATACCTTTAATAGAGAGAAAAATGTGGTATATTTTTTTCAAACCATGATAATCGCATATAGCGATTGAAGCGGACTTGATGCATCAACTACGAAACAATAAGACTAAATTATTAATGCTACATTTGTTATATAAAATTAGTTTTTTAAATTTAACAACGGTTGACATTAAAGATGAAGCCATTGGGATAGCCTGTTTCTGTAATTCAAGTTAAGTTATAAAACGGGAGAAAATCTGTGTAGTAAGCATGAACACATAAAATAGTAAAAGTTCTAAACACACCTAAAATTAGAGTAAGTAATAAATCCGAATTTCTACTTCCGAAGTCTTACGGAAATGCGGTTTGTTTTCGCTAGTCATGTTAAGTCTCCGTGGCCATCACGCTTTAGAATTAGTTCCACAACGATACACAAAAATAGAAAATGAAAAGTGCTTGCCTGCAGGTAATAAAATAACCGTTTTCCGATAAGTCAAAGATATTCTTCATTTGTTTGGATGATCTTCCATATGCAGTTGAATTGACTTTCTGAACTTGTTTGCGTTTGAGAGACTGATGTGATTTTAAAACCAATTGATTACGTACCGTGGAATAAATATCTGATGAAGAGAAACAACACCTCAAAAAGGTGTTCTGGGTACATACGACAATTCCGTTGTAATAAATATCCTAGAATATTGTCTGTCAAAATAATTTATTTATTTCGATCTATTAGTTTACTTCTGAGGGTACGCCAATAGCTCTCCGCTCCTTTAATATGATCCCCTGTAAGTGGATCAAATAAATTAAGAGTTGTTGAGGGTTAGATGTTGAAATTCTATAAGATTGGAGGGGTTACGGTAGGCGGCACGCCTATCTATCATGATTGCACGGTAAAACAGACGTCAGAAACAAAAAAGATGTACAGACTCCTTCTACAAAACACACGCTCAAGACCGTAACCAAGACTGTAAAGGTAAATGCCTACCGATTTACTTGGGGAACCTTTGTCTCGGAGGCAAAATGTTTGGCTAGAAACCCTTGCTAGATGACGGTTAGATGTTGAAAGCCTAAAGGAGAGAGGGGCAAAATATATAATGACATAGCACGATCTTCCTTTTAACAATAGACGTGTTAAAAATTATCACGTCCGAAATTTCGTCGTGTTACGTGTCAGGTTAACTTCGTCACATTTAGCATCGTGAGTGTCTCGTTCCATTACGCCGTATAATAGTTTAATAACGAAATACAAGGTAAGTACTTTGTGCATATATAATTTATCGTGCTCATTTGGGTGTATTATCTGATAAACTGTTCAATTCACCGGATTTGTTAGGAATTAGTCTTTAGCATGTTTTCTGAAAACTTGTGGTTCATTCATTTATTGCAAGTTATTAAGTTTTGCTTTCTTGACATTCTTAAACGTGCACATTCAATATTTACTCAGATATTCCTATCCTAGATTAAAATAATAAATGAAAAAAGAAAAAGAAAAAAGGGTATTTGAGATGAATTACTAAGAAGAACACGATGTATCACTTTTTCGTAACAGAAAAAATAAGGCAAATGAGCTGCGCGTAACCGTAAAACGGCTTTCAAATTGCCGAGCTCAGCAAATATCTTCTGTAGAAAAGAACTACATCCATAGTATAAAAAGGCCAAGGACAAGGTACTGCAAAGATGCAATAAAATGTTTAATGTATCGTGTAATAGTATGTGGGAAAATGCAGGTTGTTTGGAAATAATGATAGATTTATACATATTCCGTTGCTTCTAACTGATTAGATTGCAACATTAGGAACTGCAAACACTTTCCAAAACAACGCGAACCCAGTGAAACAACCTTTGTATGAATGACAGCAAATATGCTAGGCGATCTACATTCTTTGAGATCCTTGACATCGATTTTTCCGGAAAATACCCACCCTTGCAGAAAACATCGCGTAAATCAGTTGGAGCTGACGGAAGATGATATCGGTATCAATATGGCCTTTCCACCATATATGGTAAAATTTCAGTATACATGTTTGAGGCCATGAATCTGTGAACGCTAGGAGGAATTAGATAGCTCTCCCTTTAACAAAATAGCAATTTTCACACAGTAAAAATACTAGCTTCTGTTACACTGCACTTCATAACGATTACATTATATGTTTAATAAAAAGGGAAATTCACAGTAACATCTTACCCTAAAATATTTAAGGATTCCTTGCACATGATCTTCCACTGGTATCATCAGTCTCATCCCTGGTAGCAGAGTATCCTCCGCACCAGGTTGCCACATCCAGATGCCTTATTTATATTCGCGAATACCATTGCTTCATGAGCTTCTCGGTATACCCTCCACTGACCATTAGTGGTTTATCTTACCAAATCATATTTTTACACTTCTGTACCGCTTATTCACGGTGTGCTTTGCAAATGTACACATTCAATATTTACTCAGATATTCCCATTACAGATTACAATAATAAATGAAAAAAGAAAAAGAAAAAAGGGTAAGCGGATTTGATAGTTCTGAGTAAATTTGTATCTGAATGGGTCGATTACAATCAATACTAAAATTATTTAACAGCTTACACGTGGAACGGGTGGGAAATGACTGGTTCGAAATCTGAAAGCCAATCCTGAGCATCGGTCGTCTTGTTCTTTCAAATATTCCTCACGAAAGCACGATATTCACATCCTTTAAATATACTGTTTATCTCCCATTTTTGCGTTTTACGTAAGGTAGATCCACTTATTTTACATTCACAATCACCTTCAAAATGGTTGCTTTGTGAAACTAAATTATTTTTGTATTGTTGAACGTTGCCTCGCTGAAAGTGCGCCTGCAATTAGAACGTTTTTGACTTCCGATAAAATCTGAGTTTATCCCATAGTTAAATTAGTAACTGAAGAGAAGAAACCTGACACTCATTAGGAAAGAAAATTTACAACGGTGTATGTCCAATGACGCATGTCAGAAACAGGTGCAGATTTCCTGGAATCTTTTCCGTTCCCTTATAGAGGTGGATGGCGCTTATAGCGCTATCGAGTAGCTATCAATCGTTGACGCAGATTCATCGGTTTAGTGTGCATTAGATTCAGGAAGGAGATGACGGTGCCTTTACATAACCGCCATTTTTCAATTCATTCCCTTGGTTTCAAGTCCTAAACCATCTCGAACAAATGATTGTAGACTAGCGCTTCATACCACTCGGCCACTGGAGCGGCAGCCTGAGAAGATGAGAGGTTGAACAAAGGAATGAGAAAATGATGAGAAAATGCTTTGTTGGAATAAAAAGATGTGTATAAAACATAATAGCATTATTCCTGAATGAAAGCAAATAAAATGATTATCATACTTAAGTCCTACATAAACACAAAAAAAATATACGAATTAAATACAATGATCATATAATAGAGATATGCAATAACCAAATAGGTGCTATTTTCCTTATGTGTGTATTATTTTAAAATAACACCTATTTTATGAAATGCGAAAACAGCAATACTTCACTCAGAAGATATAGTGCACTTTTGTGATATTTCACCTCCAAAGTATTTCTTTCATAACTCCGATAAACAATTTCACATCAGAGTTACCGGTACTCTGACTTCGCAGTTAAAGTGATGTAATAATCCGCAGAAAAGTGTGCTCATTCTACCATTTTTATGCAAAGGAAAATTCAATTTCAATAAGTTACTGAAAGACACTGTATGAAAAATCCTGCTAAAGTTTTTGTTGAGTACAATAACATTCAACTTTTACTGAATTTCTATACAGCTGCCATTTGATGTATTAGGCTTATTTGGTGTTTTATGTTTTCTCAAAATATCTTTCTATTAATAGAAATTCAGGACTTTGGAATTCAAATTTCATTTCACTAGACGTTGATAACTATCTCGAACAAATGATTGTAGACTAGTGCTTCATACCACTCGGCCACTGGAGCGGCAGCCTGAGAAAATGAGAGAAAATTTAATTAAAAAAAAATATATTTCTTCTAGAATCATCTAAAAATGTTTAAGTATATGTGACCAATTAAACTTCTAAAACTAGAGAGATAACGTATAATGTTAGCTCAACTAAGTTTTTCCATCCAAAATAACAGCAAGTGAATAAATATCAAAGTTTCCCATGTCACGACCTTACCTAAAGCGTTCGGATACATTGCACGGAAACAAACCTGAAAACTCAAAGAGTTTTACAACTTTATTTATTTATAAATAAAATGCTTTTAATATTAAACTACACGGTTCAAATGCCATCGAGCTGAGTTGTTGCATTTGAAATATACATAATAACACGAACAAATGTATTGAAATATCCAGAAAAATTTATCAGATATGTAATATTTACAAAAAAAAATTAATCCATAACAGGAATATATAAGGCAAAATCTTTTGGAATAACAGATATCCTTTTATCAGAAAATTGTAAATAGAGTGACAGATATTTCAAATGGATGTAGAAAAAAATTCGTTGTTATTGCATTAGCAGAAAATATTACTGTCTTTTGATCATTCGCCTGAAAGCGGTCCGGGTTCGAATCTCTTGAGGCATATTCAAGAACCGGTTTTTGGAACTCTTACTCAGCTGTCACACAACGGATAAAGTATCTAATTATTTACAGCTCTTTAGCAGACCAAAACAGAATATACTGTATAGTTTCTTGGGAAAAACGTCGTAGTGAATTCTTCAGTTGTGTCAACAGTATGTGCTTCACCTCTTGGACTTTTTCTACCTCTAATGGAGGATGCCCGCCACAGTATTGGTTCAAAACACTGCCCTTGGTTTCAGATTCTTCGCTAACCTGGTGATGTAACGTTTATCTGGTGTTTTTCTTCCCCCAAACTTCTCCAGGAATTCACATTGCGTTACATTTATAAAGTTTGTTATCCAATAACTTTTCACAATAAACACTCGCTCCGCAGCAGTATACACAGCCATCCTGATCGGTTTTCATTGACACAGTAAAACAAGCAGATTGCCACTGGACAGAATTAATGTCCCCGGCCATCTGGTGGAGTGACGTCATAATGAGTTTAAGGAAAATCACTCCCGCCAATTCCTCAAGGATCAAATTTACCTGTAAACCAAACATCGTGTTTCTATGCAGAGAGGGAAATTAGTTCCTTGTGGAGAACCTAATGAAACACCCTATATTATGCCATCTAAATTCTGATGAATATTATAATAATAATGTATCATAAATTTTTATGAATAATTTAAATAATATACCACATAAATTTTTATGAATAATTTAAATAATATACCACATAAATTTTTATGAATAATTTAAATAATATACCACATAAATTCTTATGAATATTATTAAATATTATGCCCCGTAATTACTTATGAATATTAAAAAAACTTATGAATTATATAAAATAATATTCCTCACAAATTCTTGTGATTATTATAAAATATCATGCCATATAAGTCGTTGTAGATGTTTTAAAATATTATGCCACAAAAATTATTTTGAGGGATAACAAGCAAATGTATGAAAAGTGCTGTTACTAAAGTATTTCCCAATAAATCGTTTACCTTCTAAGTGCAACTGATGATTATGCAGAACCAGAGATACTTATGACGATTAATCTAACAACTTATTTGAATCACTGTTGCATGTTAGGAATGCTGCCGCTCTTCTGATCCAACAAAACTGGTTTTACGATGTTCCTACGCCTTAAAACCAGTTACATTTAAATATTACACTTTAAAGCCTAATGGAAAGCATGCTGTGATAGGATTACTATCAAAACATGGATATATTTATTTTAAAATTATTATTTACGTCACATTTGTTTTTGCAAAATAATAACAAAACTTGTACTTTCATATTACACTTGCTTGTAGTTACATGAGCATCAAAATTTCTCAAGAATTTGTTTTACGTGCACCGGCACAAGATTTAACCTTGATTCATATTAGACAATTCTGAGGCAATTCTTTTTACCTCCAAATATAAACAAATTTTAATGATAAGTGGAGGACCTGGCTGTCAGATTAAAATTAATTTGGTCTGTTACAGAGTGAAAGGTCTGTATTTATACGATTTCGCTTTACTTAGGGAATTTTTCGAAAAGTTTAAGATGAACAAATCTGAGAAATATATTCCAGAAGTGAAGTTATGTGTTTAATAGCTATACGGTAAAGCTATAAAAAATTTTGAATGTTTCATCACAACCAAATCAGATTCTTTATTTCAAGCCCTTTGGTGCTTGTTGTGCCTGAACTAATAATTATGGATCAGATAAGGTAGTGCAAATTACATAAAAAAATTGGGAACAACATCCCCCAAATACAGTTGAAGTCATAAATATTTTATAAATTTTTTGTCATACTTTGTACTGTAAATTGTTACTCAGTGAGAAACTATACATTTTGGAATTTTCCTATCGAAGAGAACATCAGTTCAACGGCAGGGAAGATCACCAAGAAACAATCTGTACGAACACCTTTGCTGAGCCTTTTTATTCTTGTACCGGTACGAGGTGCGGCTTCCAAATTTCTGAGCTAAAGAGCTGGTGGTCCTAATTTTTTCTGATTCTGATTTACCTAGGCCGAAATCTTGGACGTCACACTCCTCTTTGTTTCCATACCAGTGATATAATGGAAACGTCTACATACAGATACGTCTGACGGATTCGTTAAGGTGTTTACGTAAATTTTACATAAAAAAATTCGGAACAACATCCCCCAAAAACAGTTGAAGTCATAATTATTTTATAAATATTTTGTTATACTTTGTATTGTAAATTGTTACTCAGTGAGAAACTATACATTTTGGAATTTTCCTATCGAAGAGCACATCAGTTTAACGCCAGGGAAATTCGTCACCAAGGAACAGGCTGTACGAACACCTTTGCTTAGACTTTTTATTCTTGTACCGGTACGAAGTGCGGCTTCCAAATTTCTGAGCTAAAGAGCTGGTGGTCCTAACTTTTTTTCTGATTCTGATTTACCTTGGCCGAAATCTTGGACGTCACACTCCTATTTGTTTCCATACCAGGGATATAATGGAGGTGTCTACTTACAGATACGTCTGACGGATTCGTTAACGTCTGAAAAATCGCAATTCGTTGAAAGTCATTCGTTTGCATGGTACAAAGCATTGCAGAGTTGCAAATTATATATTGCAAAGACTGTTAGGAAAAACAGAAAAAAGAAGAAGCGTTTCTTCCAGTGAGAAAGAAATGCAGTCTGTGACGCCATTGATATCATCGAAGAGGTAAATGTCTTCATGGATCTAGTAGCAGTAGGCTTGCCCTTTTTGGTGTGTCCACTGAAGATTTTGATTACACCATTTCAAGCGAGCTATTCTCTAGGATACTCTCAAGGGAATACACAGAACACTCTTGTTTGTTATGTCACATCATTTTTATAATAAAGAGATCAACACACCATGACACCGTGTAACTTATTTACGTATAATACAGTGTATTCTAGCCTGCTCACTCTCACTGCATCATCGGTTTGCTGCTAGATAATGCATACCTTTCCTACTGTGGAGTAACATTCAGCGGCAAAATCTTAACATATTAGGAAAGCGTTGAATGTAAGATTCAACGCTTTCTTAATATGCTTAGATTTCGTGATTGATGAGTAAGCGAATGTGATCGTAATTTACGAAATTGTTCCGTTAATATGATCTCTAAAAATTTATCATCGGTGTTCTTTGTCTATTAGGAGAATTCACTACATAGTTGAACTTCTTTCCTCCGGGTAAAAGAAGTTCAACTATGTAGTGAAATCAGTACACTCTTACTTCCTTACAATATGCCTAAAGTCAGTGTCGGACATTGAAAATACACCTTAGCAATTTACAAGTAATTAATATCGCCTGTTGGACAGTTATCCTGTATTTCCATAATTTCGATTGAATATAATTTAAAGGTATTAATTATGATGCTGAAATCAATGAATTTCCTGAATTAAAGGCAGATAACTTACATCTGTCAGTATGATGTGCCACTGAAAGTTTAAAAAGTGCGATTGAACAGGCACTCCATTAGTTAAAAGAACTGGCTGTGGTATTTTATATATATATTTAATTTATTTTACATATATTATGCCGCAAGGTACATGTAATTTAGGAATGGACTGCTTTGTATTTGGAGAATTACACAGATTTCACAATATTTTGCTTTTGCTAACAGCTGAATAAATTAGAAGTTACAATTTAAAATACAATGAAATCCTTCATAGTATTGTTGAAATTATTTATAATTTTTAAGCTTTAAATTTAAACTACCTTGTCAACTGCGAAATTTATTTCTTAAGTGACTTACGATACTTTTAGAATGAAATTCTATTTTTTCATTAGACATTTGAGAAGCTGCATTCCTTACTGTAATTGTATTTTTTTTAAATTCAAAAATATTAACATACATTTATAGAAATTTTGCGCATTTTACGGTTTGTCCTTCCATCGTTGATATTTCGTACGATTCATTGTTATCTTTTTCTTTTGCTGGTACTTTCTGAAAGTGTATAAATAGATTTTGGAGATCTAATTCCAACATCGTATATTACACAAAATATAATACCTATTTAAAGACACGCCATACCGATGGGCTCACATGGTAGTTACTTATAGATATCGCTTAATGCCCTGCTAACAAATTCCATTCAGAATTTAAATAAGTGTATGACTTTTTCTTATTTCACAATTTCGCACATTTCCACTTTCTTTCAGTTTCCAGCACGTCTCTTGTAAAAAAAGATCGTGCTTATGTTACCGGTTTCACGTCCATCCGTCCGTCTGTGGATACCATTTTTCTACAAATATTTGTACCTTTTGAAAAAATTATTTTACATTGGAAAGCTTGAAATATGCGAATCACGATCCATCATCCAGGTTTTTTTACGATATATAATTTCGCCGCGACAGGGCGAAGTGGTAGATAATATCGAATTCAAATACATTTTATTCCACATATTTGCTTCTAAACATCCGATAAAAAATATATTTTATCTTTCGATTCCATTTATGTGAAAGTGTGTTTTAGCTATTGTTACTTTTTCAAGTTATGCATAGATTTTCCACTAGGGGCGACAAACTAAATTGCGTTTTAAACGATATCTCTGCTTCTAAGACTCCGATTTGAAAATTTTTTTTCAGCTGATACAGCTCTTAATGGGAAATATTTTTCATTTAATTTCTAATTTAGGTAAGTAATACCTTGGCCACCAGCGGACGTAAGAGTCAATACCTACTTTTTAGGTATAAGCCACGAAATCTGAGTTTCTTAAATCTCTACTGAAAAAATTCTATCGTGGACCGATGCCACTCACGTTGATTAGCCTTTCGGAATATTTTCTTCTTAAAATATTGCATGGTCTTTCCACCAGGAGACGGACAGGTTTATTTTATTTTTGCACATATATCTCTGCTTCTATTAATCCTATATGATAAATTCCTTCTTTATTGGACAGTTTCCTGTGCGACATGTTTTTCACAAAATTTCAAATTTTCAAGAATTTAATGTACTTTCCGCTAGGGGACGAAAAAGTAAATAGCTTTTCCCCGATATATCTGCTTCTAAAACTCCGATTCAAAAAACTCTCTGTGCACCGGATACAGCTCCTGATGGGAAATCTTTTGCATATAATTTCTAATTTTTGTAAATAATGGTTTGGCCACCAGGGAACGTAAGCCTTAATTTCCGCTTCCGTTATATTTGCAGCAAAATTTGAGCTCCTGGATATTCGACTGAAAAAATTCGTTTGTGCATCCATTCTACTCACGTCGATAAAGCATTTTGAAGATTTTCTTCTTAAAATAATGCATGGTTTCTCCGTTAGGTGGCATAAAGATGTATCTTATTTTTGACAATATCTCTACTTCTATGAATCCGACTTTTAAAATCGCTTGTTTTTTGGATAGCGTTCTGGTGCAAAATGTTTTTCATACAATTTCAAAGTTCGCAAGTAATACATAGACTTTCCACTAGAGGGCGTAAGGGTAAACAGCGATTTCTTCGCTATTTCTGCTTCTAAAACTCCGATCTTAAACATTATTCCTGTATCGCTTACTGCTACTGATGGGAAATGATTTTCATATAATTTCTAATATTTGTTAAAAATGGTTTGGCCACCAAGGGGCATAAGTGTTAATTTCTGCTTCCGATGTATATGCAGCAAAATCTGAGCTCCTGAAAACTCGATTAAAAAGGTTCGTTTACGGACCCATACTACTCACGTCGATAAAAGGTTTCCGAATATTTTCTTCTTAAAATAATACATGATTTCTGCGTCAGGGGCCGTAGAAGCATCTTTATATTCGTCCATATCTCTGCTTCTAACAGTCCGATTTGAAAATTTATTTCTTTGTTGGAGAGCGTTTCCTTTAAGAAATGTTTCATATAATCTCAAATTTTTCTTAAGTAACAAATCTGCCACCAGAGGGCGTACGATAATAGTTCCGTTTACAGCAGTATCAGTTGGATTAGAAACCTTATTTAAAAACTTCTTTTTTTGGTCAGATACCACTATCTCCCATACCGGTTTCAGTGACTTTGAACGATTTGATGAATTTAAATCGCGTCAGCATGGATTAAAAATACATGCTCAAAAATTTCGTTTCATCTTTCTTTTTGTGTCTTATCCCTAGTAGTCCAATATACAAAGCAGTGCCAATAACTGTCATTGTTGAAATATTACCAGTTTTAAATATTAGAACTTTCAGCAAACTTTTAAAACCAATCATGTACCACCGTTTTATAAGTTTAATAACTCCCTCAATGGTCGAACCGTTTTGTACATGTTTCTTAGTGCTTTCCATCAAAATATTTGATTTCCGATTTCAAACATGGACCTAAATAATCTCATTGCGAATCACTCGAAAAATCAACTGTATAAGAAATATTTTAGGTGGTTAAATTTACATTTAACGATTACCCTCTCATCAGTTTCAGAAAAAAAACTTTTATATTTAACTTCTTTTTGGATTCAGCTACGACATCGTACGTGACTTGGTGGTCCAGTAATCTTTGCGTTGGCCTCTGACCATTAAATTGGGATGGACTGCAGTCTAAAAATGGTGCTGCATGAATGGTGCGTTTGTTTTGCGGAGCTCGCTCTCTCTATTTCTAGGAACCAGTGGCCCTAAATATGGGACTTCCACCTACCCATCGATTTGCTCACGGTATTTCTGTGTGAGAGGGCTCATTGAATAAAGGGTTTATTTCCCTCGAAAAGATGAGTTCCTCAGTGTATATATGTGCATGTACCTATTTTGTTTGAATAAAGGGCATTCGCCACAAGCAGTTCGCGCTAGCGACCGAATCTCCCAGACATTGGTGGCGATATTTTCTAGCCCCTGCCGAAATGGCACGCACACACAGGTCATGACGGAGAGGTGAGAAGAGCCGGTCCACGGAGGCAGCAGCAAGCAGCGGGTCTACGGACCGATCCTGTCCGGGTGGAGGACTGTTGGATCCTGGCAGGATTACTCGCAACGGCGTCACTTTTATGTTCGAAAGAGTTCGTTTAACCCTGTGGAGTGCGCAATTGGACGGTACATCACAATGGCATTAACAGCTGTTACTTTTCTCTTAACTGTTAAAAGTGCAAATCTCTTGCGCTCACTTTTAGCAGTATAAATCTACAACTCTATTTTCCTATTCTTCTTTCAACCTTTCCAATCAGGGGACCCTACCCCAAATCTATCTACTTCTTCTTCGCTCCATACAACTTAATGTGAATTGGACCTAAACCTTTTAAAAAAAAAAAAAAAAAAAAAATTGGACGGTACAGGTGAATGGTCATCAGCTAGTCCGTACCCTTACATTTTGGAAGAATTTGAAATAACACAGCATACAAGCAGTTGGCCTTAAGTACATCTCCAATCAATGGTCGTGTTTGGTGACATCTCAGGTTGCCTGCCGTTTGCGAAAATTTCTGAACCACATATTTGTACTCGAGCTAAATATAAAATGTAATTCTTTGATCACGCAAATACACTGCTCCACATCGGAAGTGCCACAACAGAACGAATTTAGACAGAGGGGTAAAAATGAGCATGCAAATAGGAATGCATAAGGGTTTATCTGTATATTTTTTCAGACACGTACAGTGTTTATGAGATGAGATAATACACTTCCCTTTGTATGCCGGAGTAAGTGCTTGCACATCCGCGAACGGCAATGTAGGCAGCAATACGGCATGGAAATGAGTCATTCAGGCTACAGATATGGACCTGAGGAATGAAAAACCAAAAACGGTTGATTTGCTCCAATAATTCATCGAGATCGTACGCAGGCAGCTTCGATTGCAGACACCCTCCAATGTGGTCCGACAGCTTTCAACTGGCGATAAGTCGAGCGACCTTGTTGCCCATGGCAGTATTAGAGCATGTTGCAAACATTGCCTGGAGACCCGAGCGGTGCGTACCCCGGCGTTATCTTGCTGAAAAATGGGGTGCTTTAGGCTATTCAGCAACGTGATCGAAATGGTTTGTACAACCTTGCTAACGTATCGTGCAGCTGTCAGTGTGCCCGTGATGCGAGCAAGGGGTGAGCTGCTGTCATGCTCAATAGCCCCTATACCATGGTGCCTACCTGACGGGCGGTGTTGCGGTCCCGAACGAAACTGATATCCCTCTGCTCACCAGGATGTAGCCATACACGGATCCGTCGACCGTGAGCACCCCGACAGAACTGGATTCATCACTGAAGGCTACAACGGTCTATTTGTGACCCAGTTCAGATGAGTTCGGCACCAAGCTAGACAAGCGCTACGATGGCTGGCCGTCAATATCAGTGGACGTAATGGTTGCTTGCTGCGCAGGTTTGCCACATACGTAGGGTATGAACTTCGGGTAATAATTCGGGTCGTGTTGGCGACGCCAATGACCGATGACACAGCACGTCGAATATAGGCTGCAGTTCTGTCTTGTGACGAACGCTACTGAAACGAGTCTCTGTCCCTTGTATCCTTTATAAGGAGTTGGTGTTTCGCAATGAACTTAAAAAGCAGAATGTCTTTCGCATGTGATTAGTAAAGGTAGCGGAAATGCCACTAATAACAACACCCAGAACATGCCTTAAAAAATCTCGTGAATTTACATAGCAAAACTCTTTGGTTTCAGATGCTACAGTTCAGTTAAAACGGTTAACTTCTGCCGTGACCTTAAACATTGTCTTCAGAGATTAAGGCGCCCCACGGATCACACTAAGAGAATTTGCCCTGCTGGGGGATATCTGAAGTCCCTGTATCCCTCTCCGCAGAAGGCGTAGTAGTCACAGATATTTTTACACAGAAACTGCGGTAAAACCCTCTTAACCATTCAAAAATTAGAACGGCCTTCAGGGTCACAACTCTGTAAATACACAAATCATGCAGTATCTCGTTCGCACAAAATCTTACTTCATAGTATAAGGTAAAACAACAAATAATACTGGCATTTCATCACCGTTCCCAAAGCAGGAAGGCTCCTCATGGCTTGTCAACTAAAAATAAACACGGCTCTAAAGTGGGTCCAAAAACCTTGAATGAAAGAGGGGGAAAGATACCCTTTCGCAACACTAGAGGGGGGAGAACTCTACCTGGGTCTCTCGTGCCACAAAGCAATGTTATTTTCTAATAAAAGATTTAAATTTATCTTTATTTTTTTTAATCATAAATTCACTTAACATTATTTACAGTGGCAGGAACCATAAAAAACGAAAAACATTCGAAATTCAATCAAATAGCGTACCACAATAAGAAATATCCTAAATATCTCAAAAATTGATACTTCAGTTTGGAATGTGTTTTCTCTAAACTTCAAATAACTGAATTAAAGATTAAACACTAAATATAATATCAATCAAAACAAAAGAATCTTTCTACAAACTAAAGTCCTTTTCGTAAATAAACACAGCCCGAAAATTGCAATTGCATCACAGTTAGCATAAGTAATCTGCTCAACTCATAAATTCATGCACATGAAAATTTTAAATTAAATAAAATTCATTTATTGTCTTTAATTAACACCAATTTTTCTAAGTTAGAAAGGAAATCATACTAAAATTTAATTCACAATTGCTTATGTAATTAAAACCACAGCCCGAAAATTGTAATGCTCTTGCTGCGAGCATAAGCAATCTGCTGAAGACAAATTTTCATCAAGAGGGAAATTCCAAGTCAAAAAAATTTTCATTTTTTCTTAAATTTAAATAAATTAAATATTTTCCATGATTATAAACCTCACCACTTACCAACAATTTAGCAAGCTTGTTCAACCTGTTGCATGTGTTCCACTTCCTGTACAGGTAAAAACCATTTTCCAATTTATTTTATACATTTTTTTTTCAGGAAACAACGGAACACAAAAGTCACAATTCAAAAGACAATGAAGTCTTATTTAATTTTGTAGAACGTAGAAACATCTCATTCTGTTTTGCGGAATGCTCTGATATTTCAATTTAATATTTCACTAAGGCAAATTATGAAGTCAGAGTAGTATATGTTCAGATACACTGTTTATTTTGATAAGCACGTTTGATGAAAAATATTCATTTCTACTAATTCAATGACATTGATTAATTTAAAGGGAAAGTGCTATGCATGATTTAATCTACTGTTTCGGAAACAGCACGCTGTAAATATTATCATCTGACTATATTTGAAATTTATTACTATCATATAATTTTCCTCAAACTACTTGAATATGCGAAATACAGAACATCGAATAAGATTGCGATATTCTCATCATATAAAATATTTGCACTCTTGGCTGCACTAGTAACTCGAAGCGTGACTTACTGTGTCTATAAATGCATCAGCTCTCAATTATGTCCTGTTCGCACTGGTTCTAGTCTGGAAGAAGAATTGTGTCCCATTGCTGTTTGTGTCAGAGATCAACACAGAATTTTACAGTATTTTTTTTTCTTTCTTTTAAAATCAAAATAATTTTTCTGCTCAAAAAGTGCGCATTTATTTATGCATCTACAAAATACCGTTTTGGCCTGGTTTGTAATACTTTAATCTTAGGAATAACTGTAAGTGCTAGGTGCCGGTGGTATTTTGCTAATGGCCACTGTTTACCAGACATGTTTATTCCTTCGTGCACTGTAGATATTTTCGGATTTTAGTTGCGGGTTATTTGGTGTAGCGTTAAAATTACGTAAGATCTAAATGAATGAAATTAACTCTTAATTTGAATTCAGACTTCCATGCAGATTAGAGGTTCCAGATATTTTTGGAAAGCGGCTTCAATTAAACCGCAACACGTCCAACCCTTTTAAAAACTGTTTATTACGCCAATTATCAGTATATCTTTTCCTAAGTTTGACAAAATAGAATATTTTGATCACTATTCGCTGTAAATCATGCTTAAAATCTGGTGTTGACGAAGAGGCATATTTCACATACGTTTTAGAACAAAATATCCTAAAAGTGGTGTGAAAATACACTACGGAGGTGTCGTTCGATCCACGGTTCCATTTGGTTACGTTACCGTTGTTCGACCCGTAGATTATGAACGGAAGATAGCTTGAAAACAACAGAAATACAAATCCTATATTGAATTTATAATTTTACTGAATAAAATAAGAGCAGAAATATTTTTCAATATCAGCAATTCCTATTGTTGTTAAAACGTTGTGCTGTAATCCTCGTTCGACAAGCAAGAATCTTTACGATCCCCAAGGTTTTACAACACTGATTGAATATAGTATTTCATCATGTAATGAAGGCCCAAAAATCAAATGCTTCAGTATTTTACTGGAAAAATAATTTTTATATTAAAATGATAAAGTTTCGTTATGACTTTCAAAAATTTTATCCTTTGAACAGTTTAAAAAGTTAAGGATGGAATCAATTGTATTTTATTTGATACAAAGTTGAGTCCGTTTGGTGTGTTTCAAAAATGTGTAGAAGCTTTAATCCATGCCAAATATAAGCATTTTGTAAGCTGCGTTTTGCTGGGTCTAGAAGGATGATTTGCTCACATGCAGAATTAAACGAAGATTTCTGGAGCCCCGTTTTCCTATCAGGAATGCTCACAATCATTAGATTATGCCATAATTCGGTAGACATGCTGAATGGAAAAACTTGAAAATCGAAAGTTTTCTAACACAGCGTTTCTCCTGAAATTTATGATACGGATCTCTTAATATCTTAGTGGTCTGTAAAGCCTAGGCGAAGTCAATACTCTATATCAGGCGAATTTGGAGAGTTTATAAATATTATAAATTTATAGAGAATTTAATGTATTAATTATTGATGACACCGTGTGATAGTTTGAAATTAAAGTGTCGTTTGGGTAATTATTCTGTTCAAATGCTATTGAACTTACGTCTATTTACTCAAAAAATGTCCGATTGTTTGCAGTTCCCTTTATTTTCGTCATTTCGATTTTCACGTAAATGATTAAACTTTTAACTGTGAAAATGTTATATTAGAAAGAGCAATGATAACATTAAAATTCAAACGCGTTTCTCTGAAAAAAGGTATGATCAGTATAGTAGTTCTCTTAAATAGCAGAGAGGAGCCAAATAATTATGGCTTACCAGAGTTCTGTGTTGATGAGTATTTGACCGTGGATTTATTCATTCTTCGGAGGAAAATAATTCCTAAATTCATACTTGAAAGATTCATCCCTTTCGTATGCACAATGCATAAGAGAGGGACAGAATTTTAACTATTACTTTGAGCAAAACATTCAGAAAGGATACTCAAGAGGCGCATTAGCATATTAAATCCGTTTATTTTTGCGGTGTAGTAAGCACAAAGTTCCTCTAAGCTTTCGCATCCCGCTGGGGAGGCTTTTTCAATTTTCCTATTTTAGGTTACACGACCTTTAAATAGACTGCCATCAGGGAAACTATCGAAATTCTAGCCAGCAAACTAGCGTGCAATGATTGATTTTCTACTGAACTACCAAGAATTTTGCATACGTTATTAAAAGATGGAAACACATCGCGACGAACCGGTTAATTGCGGGATAAAAATTCGTGAAATATGTTTGTGATGTTACCCACGTTATTTTCAAAAATTACCTTTGTTCTTAACGTAATTTCCAGCAATTTTATGTCTACGATTGCCTTCAACACTCTCAGTGCTTAGATCCATATATATATATATATCATCATCATCATCATCATTGTCAACCATTATCAATCCACTGCTGGACGAAGGTCTCTCCAAGTTTCCTCCACAACGGTCTGTCTTGTGCCAGTCTCCTCCATGTCACTCCCGCATACTTTCGAATTTCATCCACCCATCTCCCATGTGGTCTTCGTCTGGGTATTTTCCTGTCTCTTGGAATCCAATCTAAAATTTCGGCTGTCCATCGATGGCCTGTCCTTCTGGCAGTATGTCCAGCCCATTGCCATTTCAGAGATTTAACTCTGATCATGATGTCTTCCACTCTTGTCATTTTTCGGATCCACGAGTTCTTCTTCTTATCTCTCCTGGTTACACCAAGCATGCACCTCTCCATGCTGCTTTGAGTTGTCTGCAGCCTTTGTATGTCTCTTTTAGTTAAGGTCCACGTCTCTGCACCATACGTAAGACTGGAAGGATGCATTGATCAAACACTTTTCTTTTAAGACATAATGGCTTATTGCTCTTGAAAATTATGTGGTTCCTTCCAAAAGCTCTCCAGGCAAGTTTTGTACGGCGATTAATTTCTTCATCAATGTGACCTTCCTTTGATATCTGCTGTCCAAGATAAACGTATGTGTCTGTTATCTCCATCTTTTCTCCATCGATCGATAAACCTTCATTTCTTGTAAAAGCATTGAACATCACTTTTGTCTTCTGAAAGTTCTTTTTTAATCCCACTTCTTTACTCTTGTCAGCAAGTTCCTGGATCATACTCTGCAGCTCTGATAGGGTTTATGCAAAAATGACTACGTCATCAGCAAAACGAAGGTGGGTTAGATAATCTCCATTAACCTTTATCCCTTTGTTTTCCCAGTTCAGTGATTGAAAGATATTTTCCAATGTGGCATTAAAGAGCTTCGGAGATATGGTGTCACCTTGTCTCACCCCTTTTCAATTTTTATGTGTGTTGCATTTTCAAACAGCTGAATCTTTGCACTTGAATTTCAATAGATGTTATTAGTAATATTAATGTATGCATCTTCAATACCGCAGGATTGAAGAGCCATTGTAACTGCTGATGGTTTCACTGAATGAAAGGCTTTTTCATAATCGATAAAAGCCATGCACATTGGAAGTTCATATTCCCTCTCTCTTTCAATTAGTTCTCTCAGTACGTGGATATGATCTATAGTGCTGTAGCCACTCCTGAATCCAGCTTGTTCTCTCGGTTGAGCCATGTCCAGTGTTACCTTCAAACGGTGGGAAAGAACTTTAGTGAAGGTTTTATAAACCACTGATAGGAGGCTAATAGGTCTGTAGTTCATGAGATCCTCAATATCATCCTTTTTATGTAGCAGGATCTTTGTAGCGTTGTTCCAATTCTCAGGAATCTTCCCTTCATTAAGGCATCGAGTAAAAATTTGGGCAAGTACTGTTTCGATTTCTCCACTTGCTTCTTGTATGATGTCTACAGTAATTCCATCTTCTCCTGGAGCTTTTCCCCGCTTCATCTTCTTGATTGCATGTGCAACTTCTGCTGGAAGGACAATAAGAACTCTGGTACCTTTCATGATGTCTGGAGTACATGCATCATCCCTTTCATATATTTTGGAGTAGAAATGTTTCACTCTTGTCAAAATTTCGCTTCCATTTCTTGTTACAGAACCATCTTTTTTTTTTCAGTGCCATAATCTGTTTTTTTCCCTTACTGAGATGTCCCTTTGCTATCTTTGGGCTTTGGTTGTTTTCAATTGCTTTCCTCACTAGTTCACAGTTGAATTTCCTTACGTCTTCAGTGATACTTTTTCGTACTGTCTTCCATAGCTCTTTATATTCCACTTTGGAAGTCACATCTTCTTCAGTTGTCCTCATCTCTCTTCTTTTTTGCATCAACATTTTGGTTTTTCCTGATAATTTGTTCACATGCAACCTGTTCTTAGACCCATCTGATTTTGTTGCTGTTTCCATAAGATCTTTGGTTACTTTTCTGTTAACTTCAGAAATATCCACTTCTTCCGATGTTAGGCCTTCTAAAGCAGAGAATGTGTTCTTTAGTTCCAACTTGAAGGTATTATGGTGTTTTTTTAAGGTTCGTTATGTCAATACATTTTGTTTGTCTTATGAGCTTGCCACTTTCGAGTTTAGTGTTGAGGTGCATCTTACATCCCACCAATCTATGGTCACTACCTGTGTTAAATTTGTTTAGCACACTGCCGTCTTCTATGAAGAATATTTTTGTTACACATAATAAAATCAATTTCACTTGTCGTCCCATTTGGATGTCTTCATGTCCATTTCCTGTGTGGCTTTTTCTTGAAAAAGGAGTTCATGATGAAAAACCCTTCTGCCTCTGTAAACTCAACGAGAGTATTTCCACGCTGGTTTCTGTTGCCGTGAACGAATTTACCTACTGAGGTTTCACTCTGTTGCCGTTGCCCTATTTTTGCATTGAAATCTCCCATAATTATCTTCAAGTGCTGCTTACCTTTATTATTTAGATGACAAATTTCCTCATAAAATTCTTGAATTTCTTCTTCAGGATGACTTGTGGTGGGTGCATAAGTTTGAATAATCTGAGCCTGGTATCTTCTCGAGAGTTAGATAAGGAGTCGTGCAGCTCTGTCTAAGGAACTTTTAACTTCTACAACTTTATCCTTCAGTTTCTTGTTTATTATAAATCCAACACCGCTAGTTCTGCCGGTATCTTTCCCACGATAGTAGAAGAGATGTCACTTTTCAGTTCAATGAGATCTTCTCCTTTTATCCTTACCTCACGTCATTGCTTTCGTGTGATTCCTTCCAACAATTTGCATCCTGTTATACAAAACCCTCATCAATTCAGCCGTTTCATTATGACAGCTGAAACAAATCTGTTTGTTTGCGGACAACGGAAGAGACTTGGTAGATGTACCCTTGGCCATCACACTGTGATCTTTACCAAACAGCTACATATAGATGCCACACACACAATCGAATGTCTCGTTATTTTCTTACTGAAGTAATATACCCGCAATTTTGTTTATTTTATACAATTTTTATTCAAAATTTCTACGTGTATATCTTAATTTCTATAACATTCCTGTCCTTAACATACTCACACAAGATCAGTATTTTATTGTATGAATTTTATTGTATTTTATTGTATGAATTAGAGTGTGCAGTATATATATATGTATATATATATATATATATTCTGATGTTATAAGGAAAAAGAGGTTTAACTTCACAAAACCGAATGAAAACCAGAAATATTCTGCCCTAGGTATATGAAATTATGTTAATGGCTGTGAAATATCAAAGTAACTGGACTAACAAGGGACGAATAATTCTGGTTAAAGAAAAGAGGTTCATTAAAGATAATCCAGTTACGACATGAAATAGATCAGGTTTATGATATTAAGTTAATGACCGATTGCAGGATATGTGTTCCACACTAAATTAAATAAAGATAAACACACATACCGATATTCAATGCACTTACCGGTTTACGAAAACACACTTGCCTGCTTTTAAATTCAAACAAAACTTATACATTCATCACTGAGTCCTATCAAAGAGTATTGTTACTAAATGATCATGTGATATACTTGAAACCACTGGCCCTCAGATAGCTAGAGCCATAAATGCACTTCTGTTGACGAAATGACCCCAGTCGTTACAATGTATAACTGTTATTCCACACGGCTCTCTGGCATCAGAGCCACTTATTCCGTGTCTTATTTACTCTATATCGTTACAGATTTCGTAGATGTACGTCATTGCTTTCGTGTGATCCCTTCCAACAATTTGCATCCTGTTATAAAAAACCCTCATCTATTCAGCCGTTTCATTATGACAGCTGAAACAAATCTGTTTGTGGTGCGGACAACGGAAGAGACTTGTTAGATGTTCCTTTGGCCATCACACTGTGATCTTTACCAAACAGCTACATATAGATGCCACACACACAATCGAATGTCTCGTTATTTTCTTACTGAAATAATATTGCCGCAATTTTGTTTATTTTATACAATTTTTATTCAAAATTTCTATGTGCATATATTAATTTCTATAACATTCCTGTCCTTAACATACTTACACAAGATCAGTATTTTATTGTATGAATTTTATTGTGTTTTATTGTATGAACTAGAGTGTGCAGCATGTTATCACAAAAATGTTTAATTTAATAATTAATCAAAGATTCCTTGGATGATTAGTGCAAGCTATAACATCTCTTAAAACGCATTTCTTAAGGCTCAGTAGTAGAAACAAAACGTCGTCATAAAATTACACCTCGGAAAAGCCTTTTGAAAGGCATACTAGTAGAAACGGATCGAGCTTGCCTCTGTTTCGTTCCGAGTTGTGCTCAGTGTTGGTGCTCGTTGAATAAGTCACAACTAAACCCGTTTGATCCCCGTTTCTCAGTAGAATTTTCGTCACCGTTTAAGTGTATGGAAATTTTATTTATCCGGTGTCATAATTAGTGTTCATGAATGCTACAAATTGATTCTCGTAGGGTTTTTTCCGCCTCAAAGGAAACAGGTTTAAGCTGTAAATCACGGCCATGACTGTGTATCTTTAATTAAAATTATATGCTGCTACACAATAAGAAAATCCCATTGAAATTGTATGTGAATTAAGAAAGCACTACTGTACACCTTCGGGCAGATAAAACTGCACTAACGTTTTATGCCTAAAATTCAAAATTAACCAAAACAACAAATATCAAACATAAAAACTTTTAAAATTGTTTGAGCTTTATTTAGACTATGTTTTCAGACAAAAAGTGGGAAAAGGTACACCAAGGTTCTGGTTCGAAAATAAAGTAACACAGAATTTTGATGTTGTTACAACAGCAGTTAGATTGGAAGATACTCAACTCTCAGAAGAGTAGCATAGAACACACTGAAATCTTGAATCGATCAGGTTTTCAAAGTATTTTGCTTTCCTCAAATGAATATATCCCTGGGTTTTATATTAACAAGCTGAAATAGAGGTGCGTTTAACTTCGTTCCGTCCCTTTAGTTCGGAAACGAATTCCTAATAACCAAAGATTTTGTCAGAATTACTGAGTGCCTACCGCTCTGTGAGTGAGAAATATGCAGTCAGCTGAGAGATACGGTGAAATTTAAGAATGGCAGGGAACAACAGGCGCTCTTTTCATTCATTTGAATAGTGTGACAGATTTTTTGCCACGAGAGGAAAATAGATGAATACATGTTGAATGAGTGTCCAACGGTGAACGGAAAAAATCTTGCATGTTCGGCAATTCGTTAAGTTCCGCTTAGCTTCCTAATCGCAGGTCCTTTAGAACAAAGAATAATTTATTCAGTAAGCACAGTGAGACAACCCACAGCGATTGTATGCAAATCCAGTTGCCATTCATTCGAACGAGACTGCTTCCGTGATTATTTTGCCCAAACAGTGAGCAAACATCAGCAAGGAATGACTTCTCCATCGCAATCAGAGGGCAAAAAAAAAAAAAACACGGAGTACAATTTGTTGATTGAATAACCCTATAAATGGGAAAGGTATTTTTTGCCGTGTAACATTTGAGAACTTCACATTGTCATTGCTAGCGACAAAAATTTAAATGAACCATTTTGTTTAACCTATACTCATTAGAAACTTTCAGTTTTTGCAACTTTCTCCAATCCAATGTGCTTGGACTTTTGCCGAGCTCAAGCTTCCACTAGCTGCCTTACAAGGATCCTGGATCTATCAATGCTTTAAGGAACTTTTCGGAAACGGCAGTGGCAGTAAGATTTCGCAATTGTTTCCAATTAAATACCGTGGTGATCTAAAGGAGCATACTCTTTAATCCCTTGCACATTGAATAGGTCAAAGTTCTTAGGTAGACTTCTATTAATTTTGTTTTCATTTTTTGGCTGTCATACGTCTATTATTTGGAGACTTCTAAACTCAGCATCTAAATTTTCTTTTTCTCGAACAAATAGCGAATTCAATAGCGCCAATTTAAAACCGCTTTAATTGAATTTATTTATCATTTTTCATGGTATATTAGTACATTTTATTTTGCGTGGGCGATGAGCAGTACAATTATTTTATATCTTATTTAATTTATTTAAAGTCCACATTATTATTAAACATCAGATAAAGGTGATGGAAAGTCTTCCTTCTATACTTGAAGCACTATTATGGTGCTTAATTTATATTGATAATATAAATTTAATGTCTCAAGTTTTCTTTGGAATTCAGAATTAAAAATAACTTCTTTTTTCGAATAGATGATAAACAGAAAAAACATTGCTTACATATTCAAATGAAGCACCTTATATCCGAAAAATTAAAACGACTAGCTACAAACATTTTGCTTGGCATGAAGAAATTAATCATTTTCTACATGGGAACCAGGTGTTTTGAAATTTAACGTATCCAAACCAATGAATTCTGACTTGGGTTGAATAACATTTACACAATTTAATTAGAAACGCAGAAGAAAAGGACAAACAAAAGATTTGAAATGTAACTCACTGACGTTTTATTGCATTTATATCCATAAAAACGTTTTGAATTTTTATCATCACAGAATGAAACGCGATTTCCTTTCCAAATTGAGGCCTGGTCACACATTGGTTGTACTAAGGACGCAATGTAAGTTGGATGAAATTGGGTAAGAAATTTGCAATGTCTGGAAGTTTTCTACATATTTATGGCCGAAAATCTGTAGCATTTAATGCCCGTCGTCGAGAAGTAGTGTTTCTGATTTCCAGTCGTAAAAGATTCAGGGAAAAATGTGCTTTTCGTTCCAGTCGTCTTTAATGTATTGCGCGAAAAAGACATTTTATAAATTCTATTAGAAAACAGACAATATGTGCATGCAGTATTCGAATACCCTTGATCTCTTACTCTTGCCCACGAAGACAGAGTACAACCCATGGCCACGGTTTTTCAAAAGGAAATGTCGACTTTACCTCATATTCGTGTGTTCCTCTGTATTTTAGGAAGCGTGTATTTTACAATAACAGGAGCAATATTTCATAAATTATCCCTTTAACCGGCTAGAGTGAATGAGATTGGGGTTAGCAAAATTGGCTGAAAGAATTTCCAACGAATGTATTCGCTTTGTAAGAAATGAGTAAATGCTGCTGAAACGAAGGTACCTGCACATCCAAAATAATTGCTTTTCCTTAGCTTTGCTATTTAAATTGGTGGTTTAGAAAGGCATTGACACACATCTTTTCGGAGCAATTACCTGATAAAAGTGGTATAACAATTGCGATGAACATACGAAATGGCGAAACAACTTATTTGAGCCATTTGCTTCTTTCAAGCACATGCGGTCCATGTCAGAGGAACTTTCCTTACTCATATTGACGTATGTCCGGAACGGAGAATGGAGGACTAGAGGGGAGCGTTTATCACCAGAGAAAGTTTGTGATCGGTTCTTCTTTGAGAGAGTAAAACGAACTCTTTTGCTGTATCATTCGTAAAATCCAGCGGCTATATGATTATCTCAGATTAGGAAGCGTAGAAAATGTTAGGCAGAATTTGGTTCAGGTACATCATCATCATCATCATTGTCAACCATTATCAATCCACTGCTGGACGAAGGTCTCCCCAAGTTTCCTCCACAACGGTCTGTCTTGTGCCAGTCTCCTCCATGTCACCCCTGCATACTTTCGAATTTCATCCACCCATCTCCTATGTGGTCTTCTTCTGGGTCTTTTCCTGTCCCTTGGAATCCAATCTAAAATTTCGGCTGTCCATCGATGATCTGTCCTTCTGGCAGTATGTCCAGCCCATTGCCATTTCAGGGATTTAACTCTGATCATGATGTCTTCCACTCTTGTCATTTTTCGGATCCACGAGTTCCTCTTCTTATCTCTCCTGGTTACACCAAGCATGCACCTCTCCATGCTGCTTTGAGTTGTCTGCAGCCTTTGTATGTCTCTTTTAGTTAAGGTCCACGTCTCTGCACCATACGTAAGCACTGGAAGGATGCATTGATCAAACACTTTTCTTTTAAGACATAATGGCATATTGCTCTTGAAAATTATGCTGTTTCTTCCAAAAGCTCTCCAGGCAAGTTTTGTACGCCGATTAATTTCTTCATCAATGTGACCCTCACTTGATATCTGCTGTCCAAGATAAACGTACGTGTCTGTTATCTCCAGCTTTTCTCCATCAATCGATAAATCTTCATTTCTTGTAAAAGCATTGAACATCACTTTTGTCTTCTGAAAGTTCATTTTTAATCCCACTTCTTTACTCTTGTCAGCAAGTTCCTGGATCATACTCTGCAGCTCTGATGGGGTAGTTGCAAAAATGACTACGTCATCAGCAAAACGAAGGTGGGTTAGATAATCTCCATTAATCTTTATCCCCTTGTTTTCCCAGCTCAGCGACTGAAAAACACCCTCCAATGTGGCATTAAAGAGCTTCGGAGATATGGTGTCACCTTGTCTCACTCCCTTTCCAATTTTTACGTGTGTTGTATTTTCAAACAGCCTAATCTTTGCACTTGCATTTTCATAGATGTTATTAATAATATTAATGTATGCATCTTCAATACCGCAGGTTTTCAGAGCCATTGTAACTGCTGATGGTTTCACTGAATCAAAGGCTTTTTCATAATCGATAAAAGCCATGCACAATGGAAGTTCATATTCCCTCGCTTTTTCAATTAGTTCTCTCAGCACGTGGATATGATCTATTGTGCTGTAGCCACTCCTGAATCCAGCTTGTTCTCTCGGTTGAGCCATGTCTAGTGCTACCTTCAAGCGGTGTGAAAGAACTTTAGTGAAGATTTTATAAACTACTGATAGGAGGCTGATAGGTCTGTAGTTACCGAGATCCTCAATGTCACCTTTCTTATGTAGCAGGATCATTGTAGCGGTGTTCCAATCCTCAGGAATCTTTCCTTCATTAAGGCTACGAGTGAAAATTTGGGCGAGTACTGTTTCGATTTCTCCACTTGCTTCTTGTATGATGTCTACAGTAATTCCATCTTCTCCTGGAGCTTTTCCTCGCTTCATGTTCTTGATTGCATGTGCAACTTCTGCTGGAAGGACTGGAGGAACTCTGGTACTGGTATCTTTCATGATGTCTGGAGTGCATATATCATCCCTTTCATATAATTTGGAGTAGAAATCTTTTCACTCTTGTCAAAATTTCGCCTCTATTTCTTGTTGCAGAACCATCTTCTTTTCTCAGTGCCATAATCTGTTTTCTTCCCTTACTGAGATGTCCCTTTGCTATCTTTAGGCTTTGGTTGTTTTCAATTGCTTTCCTCACTAGTTCACAGTTGAATTTCCTTACGTCTTCAGTGATACTTTTTCTTACTGTCTTGCATAGCTCTATATATTCCACTTTGGAAGTCACATCTTCTTTAGTTGTCCTCATCTCTCTTCTTTTTTGCATCAACATTTTGGTTTTTCCTGATAATTTGTTCACATGCAACTTGTTCTTAGACCCAGCTAATTTTGTTGCTGTTTCCATAAGAGCTTTGGTTACTTTTCTGTTAACTTCAGAGATGTCCACTTCTTCCGATGTTAGGCCTTCTAAAGCAGAGAACATGTTCTTCAGTTCTAACTTGAAGGTATTATGGTGTTTTCTAAGGTTGGTTATGTCAATAGATTTTGTTTGTCTTATGAGCTTGCCACGTTCAAGTTTAGTGTTCAGGTGCATCTTACATCTCACCAATCTATGGTCACTACCTGTGTTGAACTTGTTTAGCACACTGCAGTCTTCTATGACGAATTTTATGTTACACATAATAAAATCAATTTCACTTGTCGTCTCATTTGGATGTCTCCATGTCCATTTCCTGTGTGGCTTTTTCTTGAAGAAGGAGTTCAAGATGAAAAACCCTTCTGCCTCTGCAAACTCAACGAGAGTATTTCCACGCTGGTTTCTGTTGCCATGACCGAATTTACCTACTGAAGTTTCATTCTGTTGCCGTTGCCCTATTTTTGCATTGAAATCTCCCATAATTATTTTCAAGTGCTGCTTACCTTTATTATTTAGATGACAAATTTCCTCATAAAATTCTTCAATTTCTTCTTCAGGATGACTTGTGGTGGGTGCATAAGTTTGAATAATCTGAGCCTGGTATCTTTTCGAGAGTTGGATAACAAGTCGTGCAGCTCTGTCAGAGGAACTTTCAACTTCTACAACTTTATCCTTCAGTTTCTTGTTTATTATAAATCCAACACCACTAGTTCTGCCAGTATCTGTCCCACGATAGTAGAAGAGATGTCCACTTTTCAGTTCGATGAGATCTTCTCCTTTTCTCCTTACCTCACTTAGCCCCACGATGTCCCACTTGATCCTTTGTAGTTCCTCTTCCAATTCAAGAAGCCTTGAATCAGAAGATAGGGTGCGTCCATTGTAAGTAGCCAAGGTCATCATCAGATGGCAGCCTAGTCCGGTCCTCCGGGGATTCTTAGCACCCTCTGCCTTCATGTCGCACTGGCCGCTGCCTTGGCCAGGTACATTCCAGCTGCCGGAGACTGAGGGCCAAGATTTAAGTTGTGGAATCATTTTGGAGGGGTTTGGCCATAACTCACCACGCTGGCCAAGCGGGTTGGTGAGTGTGGGATAGAATTTCCTCTGATCCCGATGGTATAGTTATACCGCTATGGGCGGTCGTCAGAGTCCCTTTAGTGGGAACAGGATGCACCACGAGAAGGCGGGGTTGACATTTGTCAAGGAGAGGCTGTGATGTTACGCATCACCTGACCTTACATCCCTCAGGTACATAAGCCTGGTTAAAGAGTTAACACTGATGGAATAATAAATCATTAAAAATATTTTGATTTATGAAGCTGGGATTTTTGTTTTCTGATGTTATCGGATTCACTACGAGTCACCTCATACGAACTCCGACATAGATGACCGTTCTCCCGCAGAATCCTGTACTTATTTGGTTATTTTTCTATCACAAAAATATATTACCGATATTTGGAAGCCCTAAGGGTTTAAGACTTTTCTTACATACACATCAGGAATTAAGAATTTATGTAAGTTCCTCAATTTTTTTTTCAGAATGAAATGTTTTACGAAAAAAACCCGAAAATTACCATTAATAAAAACATAAGAAACACAAAAATTACTTTATTTTCCTAGATTTCGCGTTTACTAAAAACAAAGGAAACCCCAAAATAACCTATTGTCAGAGAAAATCTCCGTTACTGAAGGCAAGAGAAAGCCAAAAAAATATATGATCAGTTCTTTTCGTGTGCAGTTCACTAGGACACGTCGCAAGCATTTAGCTGCTTTATATTTTGAGCAACGTGCATGTCACGTCATTTTTTCAAAATGCAAAAAAAAACGAATGCTGTGCAAAATGCAAAGTGTAGAAATAGGAAACATACATGAGCAAAGTTTCTAGTTCGCGCTGTGAAACATCGAAGGCTTGGACTCTTTCAAACGTTCCGTGCAGTGAATATCGCGTTAAGAACAACAGCAAATTCGTTGCCACTGAAGTGTAATTTGCTAAATGTGTTGTGCTGAAACAGTATTTTGCCGGAGAAAGAATTAGAAGCATTTGTTTGCTAGCAATCGACCGTAGGAACTGATGTTGAACGAATAATGATATACAAAGAAGATGATATCATTAGAAATTTAAATAATTAAAGTCGTGCGAAATAATACACGATTTTGAAACACCGCTATGGTCGCACACGAAGATACTTAGTGGAGTTATACCGTGTTAACTTGTTGGCCACTGACCAGATCCGCCGTAGCTCTTGATATGTTGTCGGAATATCGCGGTGAAGGTATTTGTGCGGATGGAAGAGGTATGCAGTTGCGGTTCCCAATTAATAACATATATGAAATGAAATTTAAAAGAATAGGTATGATATTATCTTTTTATCTATTATTGGGACTATATTGAAACAAGATTTTTAATTAAACGAGCATTTACTCATTCCTCTACCCGTAAGATACGTCAGGACGAACTAGCTCTTATACAGAACATGGCCATATCATTTGGATATCCCGCCTGCTTCTTTCGGGAACTTCTACAGAAATTTGAAAGACTAAGATTTACGACGTTGTCAAGGGAAGTCGTTCCCCCTATATACGTTGGTAAAGTTGATTTCATCCCTCCCGTAGTTTCTATATTGCGGAAGGTATGTAATAAATATAATATTAAATTTGGAATTTGCACCAAAAACATTTTTTCTACCATACGTAACGACAGAGATCAAGTTGCCACTTTGAATAAAGCAGGAATATATCGTATCCCATTGCTTCCCTCGGCTCCTAACGAAGATATATAATACTACATAGGTTCTACCCTTAGAAGTCTGAACATTAGATTGTCTGAACATAAATATGCACTTCGAACTGACTGCATTTCTACTTCATTTACTACAGCTGTTCGCCAGGGAGGTTACTCTCCCGATTGGCCTAATACAATAGTACTCTCCTCCAATGTAAGCAAACAAACCGTCTTTTTTACCGAGAGTCTGTATATAATCTCTTATGGTAATACCTGTTGTAACTTGGACTTACCTGTTTTTGTTCCTAGACAATGGAGAAAAATGATTACTTCTCCCATTAAAAAAACTGAAGAAGAGGACCTTACTTAATCGATTATATCATTTGTACATATTACTTTTGTTCTGCTGTTTTTTCTCAATTGGCATCACCTGCGGTTTTGAACAAATGTATTGTGGGTCTCGCGGGGGAGACTGGTTATATATTGCAGCACTTCCCTATGCTTTGTGGCACTGTTGGGTGGCCTGAGGACGGGTGCTATTGTAGCCCCGAAAGATCTTGCCATTTTTTAAATATTTTAAAATCATGTCTTTTATTGTAAATAAAGTTTTTTTATTGTACAGTCAGAGATGTTGGTTTGATGATATCGTACGGAGACAGCACGCCTCTAAGTAATTATCTCCTAAACGTACGAATTTTTTAACAAGTATTATATTGAAACAAATTTACGTAATTCAGGTTTTCAACATTTAAAAAGACAATGCATTCCTAACAAGATAAGTTGCACGGAATTTTTACAATTATTACTTCCTATGAACGCTCCTTAGTCCTTTAACAATCATAAATATTTGCAAACACTCTCTGTTTGCTTATATTGTTTCTTTTAAATTTTCTTATTAATTCAAGAAACAGGAAGAGATCAATGATATAATTCTAACTTTTGAACTTTGATGATTAAAGAATTTTAAATCACTTCCCATTATATTCCTTGCTTACACACTGGAGAAACATACAGCCCAAACGAGCTAGTGCTGACGCTTCAGATCAATTACTACAGCACTGACATCCTTCGTCAGCTAATAGGAACTTATATCTGAACTTTCTCAAACTCTTGTTTAAGGAAACTTCGACAAAACGTTTGTCCAAAAGTTAATGACATCTCAACATGATTTTTACTCCCGCTACTCACCAACTTGGCAAATCGCGAATACAAGAGCTTGACTTTAAAAGAATAAGGTCATCCATTCACAATTACTACTTTAAAAATAATATATATAATTAAATATTCCATGCATATAACGATGAGCAACACAGGATTTTGACCCTTTGGAATTTATTTCGTTTCTGTAATTCATTTAAAGTTTAGAACAAAGATTTTTCCATATCAGTGATCAAAATATTTTGCGATCTTGCTAAAATTTTAAATTAAGAAAATTCAGCTAGCGGCATTTGATGTAGTGCACAGTAAATATACGCCTACGCAGGAAGGCAATATTTGATACGCAGCCTCCTATATTCGAAACAGGAAAGAACAATTTTATCGTAATGAAAATTTGATAGAGACAGGAATTGTAGATTTTTAGCAAAAAATCTATCATAAAGAAAATGAAATTACACAACAGTGGTAAGCCGGTGTATGAATCATCATAATATTGATTTTGTTTACTTGTTGGCGAGCACTGTTTTCTCCTCAGCTCCTGAACGGAAAGCTTTTGAATATAATTTCAAATTTTTGATAAAAATGTTTTGGCCACCATGGAAATTAATGGATAATTTCACGCATTTTCAGCAAAATCTGAGCTCCTGAAAGCACGATTGATAAATTGTTTGTGAAAAGATGCCACTCACATCGAAAACCTGTTTGAGTTAATTTACTTCTTAAAATAAAGCATGGTTTTTCCGCCAGGGAACGTAACAGCATATCCTGACGGTATCTCTGCTTCTAAGAGACCGATTTGAAAACTTCTTTCTTTATTAGAGAGCGTTTCCGCTGCAAAATTATTTTCATATAATTTCAAATTTTTCTTAACACACAAGTCTGTTACCATAAAACGTAATATCAAGTTTCACTTTGCAGCAATATCTTCGGAACTAAAAGAACGACTGAAGAATTTTTTTCTTCCATCAGATATTACTAATTATGAAACTCTGTGTGCGTATTTTCTTCCCAAAATAACGAGCAGTTGTGCCACTACGGGAGGCAAAAGCTTAAACTGCTGTTCTCAATATATCTGCTTCTGAATGTGCGCTTAGAAAATCCATTAAACAATGGATGCCATTTACCTTGTAAAACATTTTAGGCTGATAAATGAGGCATTTTGTAGTCCACAGTTCTGCCGGTTTGTGGTGTTTCTGTGCCTCAGTTTACAGCTGTATCGCTGCTTCAAGAATCACTATTGAGAAATTTCTGCTTTAACATATTCCATTTGCTACAATAGGGATCTGAAGCATTATCCTCTTTAAATAATAAAAACAAATTCCCGCTAGGTGTTTGAAGGACGAAACCTTTTTTTCGCTAACTCTGCTTCCGGGAGACGTATTGAAAATTTACTCTTTCTTTAGCATAGCTTTTCCATAAAGAATATTTTTCGCCTTTTTTTCAGCTTTTCCATTAGGCAAAATTTATCTGCTAGAAGATGTAGACTTAACGTTTCCTTCTATATCTGTTCTTTTAACTGTGCGATTTGGTAAAATTCTTTTCCTCTGGTGCGTTCTCTGCGCTATGATAAATTTTTTGCACGTCATTTGTTAATTTTCTTAACATGCTCTTTAGCCGTTGATTGAACTACTTAATACGATATTTCTTTTTCCGGATGTTTTATCGATTGCAGAAGCCGGTTGATTGTTTTCCTACAATGTTCCATTGAATTTGAATGGCTTTCATAAATTAAATTCGCGTCAGAACGGATTCCAAAGACGTGCTCATTACAACCGAAAACTTGGTACCTTTTGTTTTATTGGTTATGGTTGTTATAGGACGAGGCAGCAGGTTTGGAATCCCGAGTTGACGTACATAGGATGTTTACAACGACTTTTAACAAACAATATTTCCATTGCTCTCTGCTAGCAATGGACAAACAAATGGAAAATGTGATTAAGGTGAACCGCAATAGCGTATCGGAATTTAGGCGCGGGCACGAATATTTAAGACTAGAATATCAGTAGGTAATGAAAGGTTTATTTGTTTAGTTTCAATTTCATTCGGTTTATGTCGTTCCAGAAGAACGTTTTAGATGTTTTGATGGTTTGATTCACAGTTTTTCTCTTCATGTATGTTTTTACGAATCACAATTCACAGAGAAAGGGATCGCGAAGAAAAGACTCAACCAAAAAAAAAAAAAAAAAAAGAAAAAGAGATGAAAAGATATGAAATGGATGACTGCGAAGTATTTCCCGATATTACAACGGCCTGTCTGAATAAAAACATATTCGTAAGGTTCTAATCTCTCTATTCTTTTGTTCAAATACGTATTCCATGGGATATGAAGAGCAATTCTAAGATTACGTTCTAGAAAAGTAGTATTTATTCATTAATTTTAAGAGATTGGGCAGAGATAATAATTAAATTTTGCGTCATCAGAATCGCAATTTCAGGATATTAGTTAGAATTATTTGGCTTGTTAAAATTTCGAAGTACTCATAATATTTCCAGATTTTATATCAGTGCTTGTTTTGGAAATGGCGCTTCATGCATGCGTTATTCAAATTCCTTCAGATACTTTCACCTTAATGGTGTAATTTGGCTGAATGATTGCTTTATACATTCTTCCTCCAAAGAAAATGCATATGAATTCTGTTGGAACATTCCTTTTCGACAGAAAAAAAATTAATATGATGAACCTCACTTAAAATTGCGACATCCTTTTATATAAAGCAGCCAATCTTAGTCTAGAAGAAAACAGTCTCTAGGGTTTCCGTTATGTAAGGAACTAATACCCCAATTTCCGTGTACAACTTGAGAGAGATTGGAGACATATATTCCGATTATAGAATTGAAGACCTTACGGCAATAGCGCGCTAAACTCAGATTTTGCAAAAAGAAAAAAAAATCATCTCTAAATTAAAAGGAACCTGTAACTGGACTAACATTCCTGGACAAGTACTTTGTTCAAGCATGTTAGTCTAGTTACCGGAGGCCAAGGTAACTGGACTAAAATACCTGGACCTGTCACAGTTCATTTTCTTCGTTTTTACAAAATGTGGGTTAGCTCGCATTTGCCGTAAATTTTTAAATTATGGTTCCAAACCCTTTGTCTTGTACGTAAGACAAAAGTTTTAATAATTTAAGGACACTAAAACTGTACAAGCCACAGTCTCTCCCACATCTTATTTGAATAAATGGCTGACGCTTGAATTTGTTTGCCTGATGAAATGAATATTTAGAAATACCTGTAAACAAATCTGCACGTATTTGTCCCAGTCCTGGACAGATAGCTTTTCACGAACTGAACAGAATCTTATATATCATGTTGAACCATTTTGTCAGTTCAAAGGTGCATTACTAAATAAACTACTATATGAATTACGTTGTAAGTAATAAATGAATTTCCGATTTTAAAAAATTAGTTCTAAGAAATGTGCATACTAGGTTAAATGGACTTCTAGAGGCAGCAGACGTAGAAATATCACAATTAACAAAACACTGCTTCTTACGAAAAGTATCAGAACCAAATCAGTAGGTGTCCTGGCAAACGTGTTCGCAGTTGTTATTATTGTATTCTTTTAAAATATGTAGAAAATCTGTTGCGTCGAATGTGACATCAAGAAACTCAAGATCGTTTGGATAGGGATGTTCGAGGGAACGAAATAAAAAGCCAATGAACTAATTTACATTGCTTAAGGTTATCGGTACCGACACAACATTGGTATTCATTATATACACAGTACGTCCAAGAATTTGTAAGACTGGCGCTAGATTTCAGCCTACGGTGGCGTCACCAGTGTAATCGCGAATGCGTTATAGACCGTGACCATCTGCTTGCTTTCTGCCAACATTACTGCGCAGTTGTTAAAATGTTGAATTACTAAGATGGAACAAAGGGCTGTTATTAAATTTAACGCAAAACTTGGTAACGGTGACTCAGAAACGTACATAATGAGGAAACAAGTTTACAGTGAGTTTTGTTTAAGTAGATCAAGTGTTTTCCTGTGGCACAAACATTTTTTGGGCAGAAGAGAGACGCTGGAAGATGATACGCATACCGGAAGACCAAGTTCATCTAGGACACCTGAGATTATTGAAAAAGTGCGTGATTTCGTGGCAAACAATCGATGTGCGTCACTACGAATGATGGAAGAGTCTTTAAACATCAACAAAGAAACGATTCGAACCATCCTGCATGAAGATTTGGGCAAAACAAAAGTCTGTGCTAAATTTGTTCCACACACGTTACCCAATGAACAAAAATCAAGGAGAAGTGCACATTGCAGAGACATCATTTCAGCCGCTGAAAATGATCCAAACTTCTTAAAATTGATTGTTACTGGTGATGAAACATGGTGTTTTCAATATGATCCTAAAACAAAGCGACAAAGTACGGAATGGAAGTCAAAAAACTCGCCACAAGCCAAACAAAACAAGAGTTCCATCGAAAATCAAATCGATAGTAACGGTATTATACACAAATAATTTGTTCCAAGTGGACAAACAACTACTGGTGAGTTTTATTTAAATGTTTTGAGGCGTTTGATGGGCAGCATTCGTCGCATTCGTCCAGAATATCGAGATGAAAACAGTTGGTGTTTGTTGCACGATAATTCATCCAGTCACACCTCACTTCTTGTTCGTAGATTATTGGCGAAAAATAATGTCCGTGTGCTGAATCATCCACCGTATTCGCCTGATTTAGCATCCTGCGACTTTTCTTTGTTCCCAAAACTTAAAATGACGTGAAAAGGGTGTTATTTTGATGATATTTCGACCATACAAACAGCTTCGACGCGTGCTTTGGTGGCAGTTCCGCAAAGTGAACTGGAACAGGCATTCGAATCATTATGAAATCGATGTAACAAGTGTATTGAAGCCGGAGGGACTTATTTTAAATAACAAACCAAAACAAATTATAATTTCTTGTTTCTACTTCATTTTACAGACCCAGTTTTAAAAATTCTTTGACGCACTGTGTATATATACCTTTTTGGAAAACGACCTGCTTCTTATGTTTTTAAAAGAGAGAAGTGGGTCGTTTTACAAAATGAGTTTCCATTTTACCCGCAGTATCGACTGCTGCTCTCAGGAATTTCAGAGCAGAATCTTCGTCAGCCGTAGTCAAAATTCGTAGTGGAAGACCCAATTCTGTTGCGCCAATCTTTAACAAAAACGAATTATACTTATGACAGATTAGCATTACACTATATGAATATTCATGCAAATATGATATACTTTCCACTTGTGAGTAGCAGAAAGCGTGTAAATCGTTTCAAACATATGCAATACCTCGTTTCCCGTCTCAAACTTATTAAAATTTTCATTTTTTCGATTAGATAACTGAACACTAAAGTAATTTGTACAAATGTATTAATTTTTTTGTATTAATTTTTATTTTTGTTGAAATGCAGGGAAACCAAATTTAAATTGCGATATAAACAAAATCATATCTACAAACATTTCTTCTTCTTAATAAATCGAAGGCTGAGATATAAGCAAAAGCTCTTTAGATGAGGATATTTAGATACATTTACCCTGAGTTAAAATCTTGGAACACCGAATAGTGTGAAGATACGCTACTCGTATTCGTTATACATCATTCAAACTTTAACACAAATTATTCTTTTGTTATAAGCCCTTTTTAAATAACACAAATAAACAATGCATTTTAAAGACCAAGGATATGTACATAAATTATTTACATCAGTAAATTTCGAAAATTCATCAAAATGACTATTTTCGATCCATATCGTAAAATAATCTTGAAAATTCTTTAACAATATCTCGGAATTACGATAAAAGGAAATATGCAGTGATGACACTTATTGGCAGAAATATCTGCCATGAGGCCGCCACGTCTACATATTCTCAATCGTCGATCGTGACCGATGAATACGACAACTTTCCCATCCACATATTTCTACTACAGCACTACTGCAATTTTGTACGAAGATATGCTACTGTGAATGGTCGTCGTCTCAATCTTTTGCCGAATAGCAAACTTTTTCAGTTTATCTGAGATTCACTGTCCGTGTCAGTGATGTCCAGATCTAACTGTCCATCTCGTTGAATCGCAGCTCTGTGGTCTGAAGGATTGCTGCTGCTTGCAGTTGAGCTGGGCGATGGAGGCTTCTGGACCCTCAGCCAAAGTGCACCAGCCCAACTATTGCAACACATGCTGTTTTCCAAGAAACACTGTCATGAGAAAAGCATCCCAATGCTTTTCTCCTGCGATGCGACGCAGGGACCAACGAGCGGTTCGCAGCCGTATGATAAAAACTCAAGTAAAGTCCGTGTGATGAATGGATTCCTGATGACGCCTGCAGACATTCTCACTCGCTACTTAAGCGTGCGTTTACCACCGCGATTATTGTAATGCAGTGGTTCAAACGATCAGGTCAGACAAAAAAGCTTAGCTACGCCAAAAGATTTTGCCTTTTAATTCCCTCACCTATCGTGTGATTGGTTTAAACTTCTGTTATTTACATAAGCCAACTTTCAACACATACACTCCAATCTGAATGGAACTCTGCAAAATACTGCCATGTGTGCCTTCTCGGGAAATATGAAATGTTGCTACTGCATTTACGGAATCAAGCTTTTACAGAACCTTAATTGTTCAAGGATATCCAGCTTGTCAAACAGTTAGTTGAAAATGAAACCGCAGAGCAATTTTAAAACCTAATTTCTTTGTCCTGAACCGTTAAAAGACATAAAATTTCCATTTTCAATGATATCATGTTAATCGGCACCAGGTGCTTTTCCTCACAGCATGAGTATCTTTCAAATCCAACAGAACTATTAAGTTTACAAGATTGAATATATGACCATGTCCTGCAGCAGAAAGATTTAAGTTAATAATCCATTCATAGTATTTTTTTCAGATTCTTGTACTTAATATATTAGTTAACAAAGAGTCTGTTTATTTTAAATGAGTTTACAGCAACCAGATTTTTATGTGAATGGTTACATGACAAAAAGAGAAAACTCTGCTTTTATCAAAACTCATGTATAGAGTGAAAAGTCTCAACATTTACATCAATCTAGTGAATCATCCATTTATACACTTTTAAGAAAAGGAGTTCAATGCATTAAAATTTTATATACCGATAAATTAAGGTTTTTCTGTCATATTTTGAAAATGTGAAGACACTGTGTTTTTGTTTTTTCCGGCACTTTTTACTTCATCCAAACTTAGATATCTTTTCATTTTAAAGAAGCAATGAATGTATTCCTTCAAACTCCACAAAAACAATTGAGTTCTCAGTATCCGACAGCATTTGAAAACTAAACACTGGCGCTTATTATATTCCAACTTATTGAAACAATAGTTCCGTATTACACAGCTGGCTAACGTGTGGTTACTATGCAGAATATTGGAATTTAAGAAAGTGAAAACGTTTTTGAAGACCGTGTACACATTCACACACGCGCACACGCACACAGTTTGTGTGGACAAGTTTTAGAATATGTAAGCGTGTCGTAACGGGCATAGTGAAGAAATACGGAAAGAGGATGACAGGAGACCTACATTGAAATTTGATTAATGATTAAGGAAAAATACTTCTTACACCCGATACAATAGATATCTATTCTTCTTTAGGTCGTTCGTGGTGGTATTTCGTACTGTGTTTTAATCACGAATTTTTCGAAAAAATCGAAAATAAAAAAAGGAAGAACACGTTTTCGTACCAGACACGAATGGAAACAGCAGTGTAATTATTCTTTTTAGAATTCAAAAAACAGGTCAGGTAAAGTCTTTGCTGTTGGTTTGAAAACATTTTTGGAAATATTGGTATCTCCAGAACTTTTTTAAGCCAATTCCGCTGTACGAACACTTTTAGTAATGAGAAGTATCGAAGACGCACGGTATCAAGACTGTAATATCACAGTAAAGTTTATTGACCATAAGGTTAGAATGTGCACACTGAAGGTTATACATGCAGGGCTGTAACACTCGACATTCTCCTATAGAGCCGTTATTGCATCAAGGTATGTACATCGTAGAGATTCAAAGCAATGGTTCAGTGATGGCCAATACTCTTTCTGTGAGTTCAGTTATCTTCAATCTCTCACGCAAAAGTGTCATTTATGACAGCATTCATATCAGTGGTCATTCAATTTTCACTACTTCCGGTTGTCCCTGTACATTTTCTCAGTTCTCCTTCTACATAAATCTCAGCTCAAGGCTAACATATTGTTCAAACGAATTGTTAACATTTCATCCCATTTTGAAACTTTCGGTGTATTTCCTAATTGTTACTTGATCAAAGAGAATACACACATATTTATTCTTACAGGAACTCAGATTTTTCAGAAAAATGAACAGAAAAATTGTTATCTGGATACCGCTGCGATTGTAGCCCAGATCTATCGATAACAAGCCGAGTGCGTTCGCCTTACAACAATCCATGGCGCGCTATGTTGTTTATCTGTCAGCATCTGATTCAACAAATCCGTAGAAATGAGCTCATCAACTGAGACGTCTTCATCTGGTGGAGCTAAACGGCACAAGCTATTTAATTGTAGGTAATAAATCCAAAGGGCGAGAGGTATAGCGAAAAGCTTCCAAATAAGTGGAGACAATATGAATATAAAGAGTCATCGCTCTTTCCACGTTTCTCTTTAATTAGCACATCTACCGAAAATGTTGTTACCCGGACACAGCTGGGATCGTACTCCAGATCTCTCGATGACTAGCCGAGTGCGTTAGAACTAGCCGAGTGAGTTAATAATAGCTTGTGACGTTAAACCCCACCAGATGAAGACGTCTCAGTTGATGAGCCCATCTCTACAGATTTGGGAAGTCAGATGCTGACAGATAAACAAGCATAACGCCGTGGATTGTTGTCCCTCGTAGCGTAAGGTGAAAGCACTCGGCTAGTTATCGAGATATCTGGGTACGATCCCAGCGGTGTCCGGAAACGGTTTTTTTGTTGCTGTGTGTTAATTACAGAAGCATGTGGAAAGAGCGATGTTTTTGTGTATTCACATTATCTCCACGTATTTGGAAGATTTCCACAAAATGAACACAATCGATTTATTTTAACACAATAAGAATGACTGAATAACAAAGGCCCAGAGAAAAACACTGATTGTAAGTAGAGGCAGGAAATAAAATACAGATGGAACATCCTTACCAAGATGTGTAAAACGTGTGTTTTAAATATCAAATACGTACATTTTTCAAATTTTAACGTCAAGGCGAACAAATGAGTTTTAATTTCTCCTACAAGTGCAAATGGTGGATAAAATAGCCAAAAAGGTCAAACAGCTTCAACTTATTTGGTATGTAAACTACTAAACAATATCGGGTGTATTGCCGAATTATGTATAGATGTGAGAAATATATAACCGATGTTCAATGTACCTTGAATGAAAACTTCTAACATGACGAAAGCGCTTTCGCGAACTCTCCTTAAGAAATTTATTTTACATCTGCTAACACCACTATTTCTATAGGTTGGGTTTAATTCATCCCTAGCCAAATCCGCACGATTTAAAGTGACTGCTGACGTGCTGTCATCTTTCAGCCGATGGGAAAGATGACAGCACGAAGCTGTGTTTTGATCGCTTTACGCTATATTTTGGTTAGTACTTAAAAGGACTGCCAGTAATATTAGTTGCATGCCTACACCGGATATATATTCAGAAGGAAAACTTTGTTACCTTATGAATTCGAACCTATTCTATCTAGCAAAATAAATCAATTACATTGATAACAACATAAGGAAAAACTGATTGATGAAACAAATCAACATTTCAACTTACTGTTCTGAGGAAAGACGACATTTCAATCGTAATAAATATTCCAGGATGCCGACAACCAAATATTTCCAATTTCACTCCTTAACTACCGTTTAAATGGACACCCACACTGTGACGATATGAAAAGTCATATGAAGAAAATCAAACCACATCTCAAATAAACAGAGACACTTATCTGAAAAATATTTGAAACCTTGTTCACATGACATTACAACAGGGACATTTGGAGCATCACTTCCTTTTCGAAATCAATCGCTGTCATTCACTCTACGAAATGCAAGTGCCTTCTTCTCAAGCAATTTCATGAAAAAACATGTTCCAATTCCAAATGACAGAGCAAACAACTTCCAGCAATCTAAGTAAGAAAGGCGTCGAATCATATTATGGGCTCCCTCAAGAAAACACATGCACCACAAACACACAGTTGAATATCGTAATAGTGAGCTTGAACGTTCTGCCATCTATCGGCCGATCTGTAATCACTAGGTCGCGTAGAACTGTACAAAAGACGCTGAAATCAAGTTATTTCGCACCTTTATTTTATAAGTCAGTGAAATTCTGTTTTTCATATGATTTTCACATATACACATAAAAAATTCAAACAAGTACATATTTCCGATTGAAACGAAGGAATCTCATTTGACCATAAACGGTTCTCAAAGCGAAAACGCAGTTTTTGGTATCTTTTGCTCGGAGGAATTCAGAAATATAGAATTTTGACTAATTCCAAGTGTGAAAGAGTATTTTTAAAGCGCTTTCGAAAAGTTTCAATATGGTGGATCAAAAAACTTGACAAAAGTTTTACTGTTTGAGTGATCTATAAGGCTTTCAACATTTTAACGTCATAAAGTTATTTAAAAAATTAAGTACAAGTTTTATTAAAATTTCTGAACTCACAACACATTTGCCTCTTGTTCAGCTTGAGAAAGGCGAAGATGTCGAGTCTGACGACTTCGCACATTACTGTAACCAAGTAATGTACACTGAAGAGGAATTGAATTAGAGATACCTGTCTAGTAACGTGTAACACGACCTTTCGCCCTGATGACGATTCGTCTCGGCATGGACTCGACAAGACACCGAAAGCGTTGGGAGGCCATATTGAACCACGACCCCTTAACAAGCTCCCACAGTTCACGAAGATTTAATGGAGGAGGGTCAGAGCCTCGAACATCTTTTTCGATGGCATCCCAGATGCGCTCGATGGGATTGAGGTCAGGTGACCTAGCTGGCCAACGAAGCGAGGTCACGTCGGTGGAGTGTTTATCCAACCATTCGGATACAATTCGGGAGCCATGGTAATGTACATTGTCTTGTTGCAGGATGAGGTCCCCAGTGGGATGTTGAAGACGCACAAACGGTCGTCCAGGATTTCTCGATAACGTTGTCCTGTGAGGGACGATGTAACGCATACCAGGGGTCCAATTTCAGTCCACGTAAACAGTCACCAGACAATAATGCCACCCTCACCAGCTTGAAGAGTACTCTGCTGGCAAGAAGGATACATCGCTTCATGTGGTTTGCGCCGTACTCGTGTCCTGCCATCCGCATGTACCAACGTGAATCTCGACTCATCAGTCCAGCCAACATTTTCCCACATGTCTAAAGTCCAGTTGCGATGTTCCCGCGCCCATGCTAGTCTTCGCACCCTGTGATGTGCGATCAGCAGCAGAATCCTCGTGGGACGATGGCTTCTGTACCCCATAGCGAGGAGATGGTTCTGGATGGTGTAGTTGCTTACACATTTTTGTGCAACAGCGTTAAATTGCCGAGTTATTTCTTGCACTGTTGCCCGTCTATCCGCTGTTACATTGCGAGCTAGCCGACGATGACCCCCCCCCCCTCATCCACACGCTGTTTACCACGGTAGTTGGCCCTTGCAGGGATGGTTCTTACCGGATTTGATGTACTCACGGCGCACCCGTGACACAGTGGCTCGTGAAAATCCTAGTGCCTGCACGACGTCGGAGATAGAGTGACCCATTCGTCGGACTCCGACGATTTGTCCACGATCAAATGTGCTTACATCCTTCGTCTTACCCATACTGCGTCTGACTCTTAATGATTCCCGTCGCTTCACTCATTATATTGTCGGACCACTGCATACGCCATGTCGTTTCCGTTTACAGGGCTGCCCACATCGCCACATTTGGATAACGCCAGCTGTCTCTAATTAAATTGCTCTTCAGTGTACAGTTGATGCTACTTTTGTTCCTTAGATTTTGTGAAACTGTTCAACTCCTTGCGCTGCGTTTGATGGCGAAGTTTTGGTCTGGGGAGTAAATTTATTTTCCATGCAGCAATGACATATTGTTTGGGATTTCTTCAGAGATTGTGCTGATATCACAATTAGTTCTTGGAACGTCCAGGGAACGAAGAACGTTTCGAAACAGCAATATACAATAAGCATAATGCTACAAGAAACAATAGATATCATGCTATTACATTAGTTCCATTTAACAAAACATAAAATCTTTTTGTTAATGAGAAACTTTTGTCCTACTTTTTGTTAATGAGAAACTTATGACATTCACTGGAAACCACGAACTCAAGTGGGTTTTCAATAATAATAAACAGATTTACCCTATACAATTCGAAATTACAAACCAGATTTAGAGGGAAATTATATAAATTTATATATGGATATTCAAAATAAAAAAACTAGCAATATGCAATTGTACGCTCTCTCTGGTACAACAAATAGACATTAATATTTCTGGAACTCGAAAATGGGAATATGTCAAAATAACATCATAAACGTTGTCGGAAAATTTTAACACGACTATTTATGACTATTTCATTTTAACACAAACAATAGTCACAAATTAAGAAAAGAAATCGAAGTTGGGTGCATTCCATAAAATATCAAGTGGGTAATTCATTGTCCATTGTATAATATTGTCCTTTTTATGAAGGATAACATTTTGGTAAAGGTGTTGTTTCGCTTCGTGAATTATTCGGCAAAATATTCCGTGAAATTTTTTTGATGTATGTAATCTCGTAATGGTGAAAATAAAATTTCAGCTTTGCAACTCTTATTAAAGTTTTTATCGTAAAATGTTACGTATAAGAACGGGAATGTGATGGAACGCTGCGACGAACCTGCTGAGTGCTGCCGCGACGCAATACAAGGCACCGCTGATGGTCTTCGGGTGGTTCTGTGACGGCCAATTTATAGGTCCCTGAAAACGAAGATCACGGTCAGTTTTTTTTTTCATTTGTAATCCATTTTCAAACTGTGTCTTAACATCCTATCTAAAGGCAATAATGGTAACTAAGAACTCATTTCCGGAGTAAAGCATGCTGCGTAAGACGTAAAGACTCGCTCTGCCTCGTAGTTTTCCGCCAAAAAATTTGCCATCGTAGTACGACTGAACGATACTTGTGTCGGTTGCTATTACATTTATACGTATGACGTAGTCGGAGTGCTGGAAGCAGGCAACGATGGCTCCGAGCAGGCTTGCTGCAGCATTCGTTCACATCCTTGTGTTTGCGGGAAAATTTAAAGTAAAAGTATTTAAAACGTTTTGTAGGTAAAGCTGAATTTTGTTATCATTTTGTATCATATTACATAATTTAAAACATGTATATAATGTTTTCCTTGAAAATTTTAGCCGACTAATTGAGGATACTAAAATACACCTTTACCCAAATTTTTGTGAAAAATAACTGTTCAATCAGTTGTCCATGATACTACACATTTTATGAAGGATGAACTATTCTTTTGCTGTTAATAGATGTTCAGGTGTCCTAAGTATTCTAAACAAATAATTCGTGGTGTCACGCACAAACATTATGTTTAAGGAAAATTGGTTATTGAAGTCAAGAGATATTTCCCTTGATTTCAATATCCATTTTTCCTTAAGCATGCATGAAACCTTTTTATCCTAATAGGAAAGTTCGCCGTGATCAAACAGTTGTTTAGATATTTAAGAATGTTTCAAGATCGTGGAGCACGCAATACGCTTTCCTGATTTTAACGCAGTCTAACCGTTTTAATACTGAAAATTAATTAATAGCAAGGAACTATACACCAACTACACTCAAAATACTGTAGTTCAACTGCACTAGTGATCCGAATTTCTTGGCGTAGAATAGAAATAAAAGTTTAAAACCTTTCGCACATCAACCAGATGGTTTTCAAGAAACGTAGACAGCAAACTGCAAACTGAAAGACAGAAAGCTTCAACAATTTGAACGTGGTGATTCAATTTTTGTATGAATTCTTGAATTTTTCAAGTTACCGCGCTCAAATTGTTGAAGCATTCTATCTTTCAGCTTGCAGTTTGCTGTCCACCTTCCTTGACAAAACTATATGGTTGATGTGCAAAATCTTAGAAACTTTTATTACTATTCTACGCCAAGAAATTCGAAACACTAGTACAGTTGTACTATTTTGAGTACTGGAAAATTGTTTGCGCATATGCAAACGGAAAGAGGTCATTTGCAGTTTTGAATAAACGTTTGCATTCTATGCCTGCTGTCAACCCCAGCTTATTGTTTACGGTTTCTATTGTTCCATTAAAACAATTCACGAAAATGAATTGCCCAATGCCTGGTGCCGGTAAAAGTTCGTTCTTGCAATTCAATTTTGTACATGAATTCTAGAAATGTTTTAGAAAAAATATCGATATACTAATAATTTTTCTACGGCTATAAAAAATCCCTTTATATGGTCTCTTTTATTGTTCTGAATACAAATGAATGTTTCATTTAGATCAAATAAATTCCCTTAAGGGTATTATGTTTTTAATCTGGTAGTGAATTGCTATTACATTTATACGTCTGATCTTTTATCTAGTTTCTAGGCAGAGGCCGTCTTGCTAGATTACTTAACATGACTTGATTATGGGATGTACCATGAGCGCTGCCATTGAAAAGAAGCGGCATTCAGAAATGGTCTGTTGTTGGTGTTTTATGTTATCATATTTCGTTTTATAAAAATACACAGCGATTCCGTTGCACGCCTTTCGATTAACCCAGAGGTTGCCAATCTGTACGTCGCGACGCCCTAGGGCTTCGCTGATCTTGGTCCGGGGCGTCGCGACTACAGGGAAAACTAAAACATATAATGTATAGTGAAACGCAACATGTAAATTTTGAAGACATGTACATAATTTTTAAGAATGAATTGCAAGAAAGAATGTTAAAGAAAAAAGAAAACGCATCATTTTTCTCGTTGTAAAAGCGCTCCCTTTATCTGAGTTTTGGACAGTAATGCTCTTTGAAAACTTGGGGTGACGTCGTGCAGATTTTGCTCCCCCTGTAGTCTGAAAATGGACTGAGCCAGGCAAGGTCAAACGACAACGTTCTGCCTCTCATCGTTAGGCGCTAACTTTACTAAGCAGTCTTTATTCGATACATATGTAGCGTGTATAAACATTTGTCAGAACTGAGCTGTTGTGTTTTAATAATTGTGAACGTAGTTATTTCAAAGTGAGTGTCTGTTGGTTTATGAGCAGACCCGTTTACAGCAGAACCACCATTAACCTTCACTACTGCCGAGCAGGAACAGGTAAGAGTCATTTCTTCAGACTCCACACTGTTAATGACGTTCTCTTCGGAACTCTCCCACAGTTTTGGAACAGTGTGGCAAAGGAGTAATCAGAATTCAGAATAAAAGCCGTGAGAGTAATTCTTCGTTTTGCCACATCCCATTTTTGCGAGGCAGGATTTTCAGCTCTGGCGGTAATAAAATCCAGATATAGAAGCAAAGTTAACGTTGAGAAGGAGATCCGCGTAGGTTATCAACCATTGTCCCCATATTCCATGTTTCGTGGGAAAAGAAGCAAGCTTCCCCTTCTCTTTAAGACGCAAATACCTCTGTCATGTAGCTTCTAAAATTATATTAAAAATGTGAAAGCCAAAAAAAGGTACTACCACTCTGAAAATATGCCTAACTCATCAATTTCTTCTTATCAGTTCTGTAATTTTATTCTAATTTTGTACTTTTACAGTAAAAAAGGATACAAGCTAGTGATGTAAATTACTATTTTTTTTAAATACCAAAAACTCGAATTTGGGCAATTTTTTTTTTAATTTTGGGCACAGGAGCGTCGCACGGAAAATGTGACATACGAAGGGCGGCGCGGTCTCACAACGTTTGGGATGAACCTAAATATTACAATTTCTAAAGCAATGAAAATAACAATTCAACCTTTTTCACGTAAATCAATGAGTCTTGTTCGCCTGCTGCGTGCTACACTTCTGAGACTCTGCGTGTATTTTTAGTCAACACATACTACAAATCAGCTGTGTTACGTTCTGGTCTAAGTGCTGTTGCAATTTGACTTCACAAACTGAGTTCCAGTATAAAATGGCTTTATGACAAAAAGTTTCGGTAAATGTAAAGTTTAGCGTCCTGAATTACTTCATCGGAAATATTGAAAGATTTCGAAAACGTGAGACGTAGAGATTTTAATGTAAGCAATTTCATGAAAAATTATGAAAAAATGTCATCTTTATAGTGCATTTTGAATACATTTACCGTAATATTTACATGGAAGTACAACGCTGTGAACAGAAGGTCAGGCAGGACTAAGACAGCGCTGCGCCGACCGTGACAAGCTGTTCTCAGCTGAAACAATGGTCTGTTTCCGGGGTCCATATTTCTTGCGGAAAAGTACAACAGAAAGGGGGAACATTCATGCCAGGAATGAGTTCCATTTTGTAGTGCCATGCTTCAGAAAATAACTCATCATTTCTGTCTCAATTTTTAACATCACAGACTGATAATTTCTTGTTTTTCCCTTTTTGATTCTTTGATGTGCAATGTACGGTATAAGGTCGCTTCTTCGTCGACGTTTTTTTTTTTTTTTTTGTAATCCAATTTAAAGGAACTGCGAACCACGCCGTTAATAGGAGGAGCAAATCTTTAACTTTTCTGATACCATGTAACTTCCGTTGGAGAGAAAGTGACATGTACTTTAAGACTTTTCTGGAAGAAAGAAAGGCATCTGCATACATTCCATTTCGGATCTAAGAATCATATGCTCAAGATCGAAGCAATTGTCACCATGTATTTTGACAAACTGAGACAGAAATGAAGAACTTTTCTGTGTCAGGTAACACTAGAAATCGGAACGCTATCCTGGCAAGTACCTTTGTATTCTTCTGCCAGAAAAATTCCGACGGAACGGATTCCTTCGTTTCAGCGGAGCTAAGCTTGACGTGGTCGCCGTAGAGTTGTATGAGGCCTGCCGCAAAGTTGTTAATGTCGTCGTACTTACAGGTAAATATTACTATAAAAATATTTAAAATTCACTATAGAGATGACATTTGTAACCATTTGCCATGAAATTACGTGCTTCAAAATCTGTACATCTTACTATTTCTAAATCCTTCAACATTTCCGACGAAATCATTTTTTACGCTAGACACATTTACGGAAGTTTCTTATCTTTGAGTATTTATCACAAAATCCGCGAAGCACCCTTTCAGAACACGTATGGCACCACATTGTATTGTAGTAATGAACTCTTACCGCAGCATCTTACCCTCACAGCGGATGTTTATATCAAACAGTTGGACACATCTGCATGCGGCACTGCAAGAAAAGGGTCCATCGTTGATTAATCTCCATGGATTCGTTTTCCACCGCGATAACGATCGTTCACATGTCGCTTTACGGACCCAGCAAACATTGTTCCAGCTGGAATGGAAAATATTGTCGCTCCGCCATATTCCGCGGACCTTGCCAATCCGACATTCATACATTTCTGTCTTTTTCGAATTTTCTGGATCAGATGAACTTTGCTAAAAACACTGATGTGAAACGTTGCATAGATGACTTTTTCAACTCCCTCTCGCCAGACTTTAATTGCAATAAGATATTTCAACTTGTATATCGATGGACCCTGGATGACTGTTCCAATAGGACTACTTGGACGATTAGGTTTAGTGTTTTGCATGATTTTTTAAGCTGAAAACAGGCTTCTCTATTTTCCTGATACTTTCTTTACAAACTCATTGTTCGCCCAATGTGAATCTTGCTGGAATAGCTACAGATGCATTCAAATTCTAGTACACATATTTAGCCTGATACCTAAATAATATCTTACATCTGTGACAGTAGTTTACAATAGTAAGATTCAGACAAGTGTCGTTCTACTGAGAAATGGTATACGGAACAGTATTCAGAGGCAAAAAAAAAAGATCTTACGAAACGATCACTTCCGGTATTGGAACGTGGTTAACAGCGTTCTTTTGAGCTGTTACGTTTGGCAGAACTAGCCATAAATACATTACATGCTATCTTCCTCAGGTATTTGAAGCTGCATTCCTTACCGACGATAGTGCAATTTACAATCAGCCGCGACAACCTGGTAGATGGATGATGACAATTGCGAAATTAGTGACTTAGCAATTCCAATTTATCCACAGATTCTCTATGCTGTTCTCGCTCAATAAACACCGCAGTAGGCATTGAAGCAGAAAATGGTTTCTCCCAAAGTTGCCAGTTACCTGCGATCCCGCTTCTCTGTACAGAAGTAAATGATTTCGGTGATGATTATCAGCCATCAGCGTTAGGAAACCCGGCGAAACAGAACGTTCCTGGGGAATGTGCCGTTGTAATCCATTCTTCTGCGAGAAGGTAAGAAATGCGCAGCTCCAAGCTATATCACTGATGAAGTCTTATAGCCAGGAAGTCCAATCTCTAAATAGACTTTTCTTGGCCATCACATCGATCAAAATCATATTAGATGAACAAGAGCTGATACTTCTGTTTTTCCAAATATCTTCCCGAAGTTAGTGAAGCTTGTAAAAGTGGAACATGATTGCTAACGCTGTCCCGCGTTTATGACGAATGGTTTCAGGAACTTTCGTAATTGCATCAGCTTAACTTCCAATTGAAGCTGATTTCCTTCAGTATTTTGGATTGCTGGTGAATATTGAAGAAACAACTGGATACACAGGGTGTCCATAAATTATTTCCCACATTCCAATAATTAATGTAAGAAATATATTATCAGGTACATGAAAGGAATTGCACGACAATGATGGTGCGCTAGTAAATTTTATTCTTTCATTGTGAATACACCTCTACATGGACGCCATTTGTGGCCCGGAGGACATACAAGCGATATTCTATTTCACACTATGTTTTGTTTAACATCTCACACTATGTTTTGCTTAACACCCACACGAGCATTATCACACATACGTGTTAACAAGGAAAGGCACAGAAGAAGGGGATTTGGGTACCACCCCATCAACTCACAGTTGAGTAGAAAGCAAAGCGCATGAGTGATTGGGTTTCCCTGCCTATACGTGACCAAGTTGAACCGTTCTTGAACCGTATTGTGACCAGTGACGAGAATTAGGTCCTGTATAATTATCGCAGCACCCGGAAACATTGGTGGACCCAAAACAGAAGTTCATGCCGACACCAAAAACTTCATTTCACCTACGCAAGATCCTACTGTCTGTTTGGTGGGATATGCGGGTTGTCGTGTCTTTTTAATTGCTTCCGGAGAACACCACTATTCCGGATGACGTGTACTGCCGTCAGCTCGACGATCTGCATGCATGCATCGCTCACGTCGAAAGGACGAGCACAGCTAAAACGCAAGGGCGTTCTCCTACAGCAGGATGGCGCGAGAGCTGCCACTGCCCGGGTGACATGTCACAAAATCAAGGATATGGGATGGGAGCTGTTGCCGTGTCCAGCCTGTTTCTGCACATCACCTCCAAGCGACTACCTCCTTTTCCGGTCTTCGTACCATTACCTGGACGAACAGTGGCTCATCAACCGGTACGCTGTCGAACGTAAACTTACTCATTTCTGTTCGTCCAAGCGGCCACAACTATACAGGGATGGTATACAATAGCTGCCTAAATGATGGGAGCTGGTTGTGGCAAACTGTGGCGATTACTTTTTGGACTGATGTGTACTAGTATATATGGCAATTAGCACTTTCTGTTGCTTTGCATTTAACGGACATTACTTCTTCTCCAACTCAATATATTTCACATTTCACGAAAAGTTCCAGTAAAAATGACTCTTAAAACATTGATTAAAATCAGAAAGGTTTAATATAGAATTGTCGAAGTATATCTCAATAGTGCACAACTAAAAAAACGAGATAAAATGAAAATGGTTTTGTTCTTTGAAAAGTTATGATGATTTAATTTCGGAAAACACTGACGCAATGTATTCAAACCCATTGTTTATACTCAAGAGACGCAAATAGCGTAGGAAATCCGTTTATTTTTGCGGCGTAGAAAGTATAAAGTTTCGCCAAGCTTTCGCACTCCACCGGGAGACTTTCTCAAGGCAATGGTAGACAGCAAAATGCAGAGGATTGTAACACGTAAGGAACAAAGATGATTTTTGAAAATAACGCGGGTGACATCAGGAGCGTATTACACGAACTTTCACCACGCAATTATACGGTTTGTCAAGATGTGTTTTCATCTTTTAATAACGCATGCCAAGCTCTTGGTAGTTCAGTAGAAACTATATCATTGCACGCTAATTTGCTGGATAGGATTTCGACTGTTTCCCTTATGGTAGTCTCTTTAAAGTTCGTATATGGGGAAATTCTTCTAATTCTATTTTATAGAGGAGCGGCCGACGAATGCATGACTTCTCTGCCGAGGGCTGTATTGTGCATGTGCTGTTTGACACTTCGCACGTGCTCTTGACATCTAGTGTCCAAGGATCGCTTTGTCATTCCGATATATAACCTTTCCCTGTTGTTAGGATAAACAAACGGTAAAGCGTACACACCTGCCTTTTCTTTCTCGCACTGTTTCTCCTTGCAACTTGATATCATATGTGATAACGGAGTCGGATGCTTCAGGGTTATCAATATGTTGTATTTACGCAATAAATTCTTTAACCAATATGTAAAGCCTGGAACATACGTGATGGATCCTGCGAATCTTACCGTCTTACTAGGTGGTTTCGTTATTGTTGACATCATACGGTTTCTTACAGTGCTATGTATTCTGTCTATGTCACCTTTCTTATATAAAGCCTTTAGACCTTTGTCATAATTATTTTCAATGTCCTTATTTTTTATGTAGTCGGGTTTGCGGACGTTTTATGCTCTATAGAACCATTCTCTAAACACAGAAAATGTGTACTCTTTTGGGCAGTGCGAACCAGGAGGAACAATATTCGGTACTGCAGTCGGTTTATAATAAACGTAAAAATCGAGCTAGATGTTTTGTTTCCTCTGAGCGTGACGTCAAGGTAATTCAACGCCCCATCTACTTCAAGATACATGGTGAACTTTATCGTATTGTGTAGTTTGTTTATCTTGCGCATGAAATCATTTTATTCATCTGCTCCGTGTTCCCATATGAAGAATATGTCGTCAGCGTAGCGGATCCACACTGGGGTTTTCTTGATACAATTTAGAAAGATGAGGTCTTCTATCGGTCTAAATACTGCTTCCGCAAGGACTGAAGATAGAGGCGAACCCATCGGTGCTCCTCCTGTTTATGTCTACCAATGCCTTGAGAAAGCCTCCCAGTGGAGTAGGAAAGGTTGGCGAATCTTTGTACTTACTACGCCGCAAAAATAAACGGATTTAATACGCTATTTGCATCTCTTGAGTATTCACAGTGTGGTGTATTTATAATCCATTGTTTATTATCATTTATGCTTGATATGTATATGGTCAAGTCAGTGTCCTTGAAACAGATTGTGCAAATGCATGTGCAAGCAACGTATTTTCAAATCCTGTTGTTAGAACTGAATAAATTATTTAAGAGAACTACATTAGACAGATATGTACATTTGAAAGTCAAATTAACAAATCAGAAATTGAGTGCCCGTAGTCTGGAGAAAGAACGGCATGTTATTGAGAATAAGCGCTATGTAGAACACATATTTAGGAGAAAAAATTGCAAGACCGGGTAAGTCGATATGTTAGGTACTTGGTTGATTATCTGCGAATTCTAATAAAGATTAGTATCTAAAGAGAGAAAAATTGGTGAAAAAAAAACGGAAACAGTCAGCCGTAGCCCAATCAATGCTCAAAAGAAGTACAAAAAGGGTCGATTGTTTGTGGGTGATGTACGAAAATTCAACCTTAAATTATGTGGTTGAAATTGATGAAATCTGAATATGAATATTTAGATGGAAATTTCTATATATCCCTGGAAACATTGGGCATTCTTATTTGCTCTTATCTAACCTTTTGTGCAAACTTTTGGTCCCTTAATCTGGTTATTTGGAGAAAATCTAAAACGTTTTAATAATTAGAACTGTACTGTTTTCATTCTTGAAAAAAATAAGACTCTTACAGATGGTAGATTTCAACTACTGTGGTTGCATATCCAATCTGCTTAAAGAATCCTGGCTTGGATACTTATGCCTTTTACCTGTACCTTATTAATGTGTCGGAAAACTATAATCCATAGCACTATGTTGATTGTGATATTAATATGAAGTGAAACGCACTAGTGGTTGTCAATGTGAAACGCAATGCTTTGCGTTGTACTATTAACCAGAGATATAAAAGATTAAGCTCGTTTCATCTCGAAGATTACGTTCATTTTAGACATTAAGATCTAAAAAAGTTGTCTTTACACTTCCGTTCACAACGATTTTTCTTTGTAAAATAAAGAAGGTATAGAGTATACTTCCAGCACTGATAATACGCTGTATATATTCTTTTTTAATTATATAAGTAACGAGTTCTAAAAAGTCGTAAAATTAATTTGGGGTTGCTTCTAGTAAGATATTTTTATAATTATTTAAATAAGTAATTATTTAAAAAAAAGATCTGATGAAATCTATCACTTATGATTTAGACTTTCTATTGGCTTTATTTTAAAAGGAAAAACATTGTTCAATAATGCTCTCACATGCGAGGTCACTGTATCAGTAGAAATATAAATGTTTTGCAAACCACGTATATTCAGTTTTCAGCAGGTCTGTTAATTTATAGTGACTAGAGACACGATCCTCTGTCTAGTTTCGGATCTGATTCCCTTTAGAAACACTCCTTAGTATTTTTATTTATTGCGTTGCCTTCTTGGAATTAGTTGTCCAAATTTTCTGACTGCAGATATTTCGAAACATTTGATGCTCTTATGGGTTTGTTATTTTACACGCCCTTTCTTCACCTTCCCTCCACGCCCTTCTTTATCTTCCTTTCCCGTAAAACTTTGTTAAGATACAAAAGAGTAAAAGTCATCGGCCCAAAGATTCCCTCCTCCTGATCTCGAAGCCCATTCTTTGTATTACAATGCCAGTGACTGAGCGTTCTGACCATTCTTCCGGTATGGGACAAAGCTGGAATCCCGGTTGAAATGTGTTGTGAGTGTGGGTTTATCAGATGGTGTTTGCTGTTTCCCCTTCCTTGAACATATGGCCAAAAATTAGGGGCAGTCGACTTCTCAGAGCAACAGCAGATGTCATGATGATCGTTTATACCCTAAACAAAACAATTTTCTGTTGTTTTTTTTATAATGATTTCCATCCACATTTTGTTCATTTTAGCCTAGTTTGAAGCTCATTGAAAACTTGATATATTTGATGTGCTAAATACAAAAAACTACACACACTGAATTTCATTATTATCTTATTTTACAGAAAATAAACTGCAGATGATTATAAATTAAACTGCAGCACCCAGTTTGGCGTCTTTTTTATTTCTTACAGATCTTTAATGAAAATTTATTCGCAAATACAAACAGCAAAACTGTCTTTCCTGAAATATTAGGATCATGATATTGCCCTATAAAGAAACCATTTGTATATGCTTGCCGGCAATTCAAATGATCAGTTGCTGTATCATTTACAAAAATCAAATTGCATATTATTTGATTCTTAACGAATGTTTCCCAAGTATCTACCGCTTTGAACAATGAATTGAAAACGGAAGCCATTATAACAGGAAACTCAACGTAACTTACAAATGTCCACATTTGAAGAGAGTAATTTTCACTGAATTCTCAGAAGCGATCTAAAGATTTATTTTATTATACTCCAAGGCACTTTCTAAAGGAAATATACTTTTAGTGAAGCATGATGATAAGCAACGGGGAAATACAATGTAAACATAGTATGTTTTTTAACGAAGCATGATGATAAGCAATGGTCAAATACAATGGAAGTATAGTATGTTTCTTTAGCGAATCATGATGATAAACAATGGAGAAATACAATGCAAATATAGTATGTTTTTCATCTATGCAATAAAGTTGAAGAGAAAGGAAATATAAGATGCCCAAGCTTCTGGATCTCCAAAAGGTATGACAGAGTTTCAAACGTTGAACTACTTCCTAAACTCCTCACTAATTGCACGTTTATAAGAGATACTTAAGTACACGTATTGAAACGCAAAAATTGTTACGAATCAGAGTAGTAATTTGACACTTCCACTGCAGTTCTCCTTTCAGCTGATAACAGTTGGAAATTGTCCTCACGTTATGTTGTGTTATTCCTTAACGTGCTCTGCATCTTGACATACCTTCACTACACTACCGTTAGTTTGTTACTTTAAAAGTCAGATGTTTTAAATAATACCTCTCTATAATCTGTGAACATATACAATTTGTTTATCCTGGACACGAAATAAGAATTTTACTTTGGAATACATAAGACGTGTGAGTCAGTTCCAGTGATGAATCTCGCAAACACTGAAACACATTTCTTCAAAGTCAAATTATTGGATCGTTTCAGAATTATGTGTAGTGAGTAAAACGACTTTCAGAAATGAAACATTTTTCATGTGCGAGAATTTTCCAAACACTGAAATATTTAGGAATGTCTGGATTAGCATGAGGTTTTCGAATCAATGTTCACGCACGAAGTGTGATAGATTCACACTGTATTCACCTATATGAAAAAAGATTAACTTCTTGTTTTATTTTTATTGTTTTATTAAGTCTAAGCAAGATCTGATATTTTTCTTGCAGGACAAGATCTAAAGTATAGGCATTTGCCATTTCAAGCAAGGTCCATTACCGAATTCGAAAGTCCTGTGATGTAATAATGTACCCAGTGCTTTGCCATGTGCAAATTACGTTCACGCTTCCAATCTCTGTTTTAGAAATTTAGAGCTTATTTTCGTGTGCCGTGTGTGCTTTAGAAACTTCTTATTTTCGTTTGTCGTGTGTGTTTTAGAAGCTTAGTGCGTATGTTCGTGTGTCGTGTAGTGTATAGGACAGGTATTCCAATGAAACGCCTGAAGAAATGCCTCAAACTAGTTTAGAGAACAACACATTTTAGCTGACCAAAGCATTTCATTAAGTTAAAAGCTTTTACCAATCTTTTCTGGATGTCCAACTTGATTTTATTGCGTCAGCATTGCTCACCCATATAACCTTAGAAACACAGCAATGATATTAAGTATTTTAATCCTGTATCGTTTTGTGTGCAAGTAGTGAAACAGACATTGCTTTGCTTAATGGTTAAAAAAGTTTTATTCAAGCATCATTTAGGTATATTGCCCAAAACAAAAGATAAAGGCGTGAGCTCTAAGAAACACAGAGAACAGTTTGGTAATGCTATTTAACTTAGTGGTGCACCTGAACTAAAATCCTAAAAAAATTCCCAGTAATCTGGCATTTTTTGAACTACTACGATATATGATGGGAATTCTCAAAACAGCAAATAGTATTACAACTTTGTTTTGATAAATTTACGGAAGAAATAAGCTAGCGAATATTTAACATTACTTTTCGTTCAGAAAAGCGTATAACGTGTCGCATTGCATTTACGTCATTATATACGTAAATTCCATTAAGCTGTTTCTGAATTTTAAGCACAGTTTTCAACATGAAAACTAGGCATTTTAAGTTATGATTTTCAAAAATTATCTCATATTTATGCAAATGTTATCTAAACTCCATGGATGACGATTTAAGGGGAGAGAGCGATATCCCATTGTGCGATTTAGATTCATGCTTGACTACCGATGATCTTTTGTCAAAGTCTTCTGAATCACTAAGCGAATATGCAAAAACATCCTTCAGATCAAAAGGTAAAATTGGAGCAGTTTAACATTGCACGTCTCATAAATTTTTAAATATCATGCTTACTAATCACTATTGATGTTTGCAGTACTCCAAAAGTAATCCTTTAATGATTGAAATTTCTTCCAAACCCAAGAGGTTGCCTTTCATTCCGTATTCGATATAGGCTTGTGCATATTTACTTAATGGAAAACGTTATTAAAATTGCATGTTCCTAAACGGCCTTTTGCAGATTAATGTATCAGCCGGCATGGAAAGTTTACCTTGAGTGGCATAAAAAACAAGTTATAGAAGGGTAGTTTATACGACATAGAAATATTAAAATCAGATATTACCTTTCTCATTTGATTCAGATTTCATTTAGAAAGACGGGCTGTTTAAGGCATTTGAATTTTGTGTCGTTACTTAGTCACCTGCACAGTTAAAAATCTAATCAGAATTTTTAAAACTTTTTCTCATTTTCTAAATTACTTTTTCCGGAAAGGAATTATAGCCAGCAAATCTACTTGAAATTCCTTAGCTCTCTAACTTTGGAATCGAAGAAGCGCTGTTTTCTGCGTATCTTTCTTTCTGATCTCTGGAATCCAGATTACTTGTGCTAATTAATAATTATCAATAATTTCGTATTCATATATGACAGTAGCTAATTTCTTTTTATTGACGATATAAATAAATTAGCTACTTGCTCTACACCGAAATCTACAGCCATTCGAGAGACCTTGGAGATCATTACCGACAATGACGCTTATAATGACAGCATCTTTATGGATTTTTCACGAATTTGGGACCAATTATTCAAGTAACGTTTTCTTCTTACCAGGATACGGCGTACACAACCAACGTGTTGCCTCGTGTCTTTAATGTGAACATTACGTCGTATCTATTTATTGGCAAGTCAAGTCACCGCGCTCAAACTATTGAAGCGTTCTTTTATTCAGATTACATTCTCTGTCTACCTTTCTTGAAAAAGTCATCTAGGTGATGTGCAAAAGCTTGGAAAACTGATTTTTTATCTATGATAATCAATTCGGAGTGCTATTATAGTGATACTATTTTCTACATAATTGGTGTACAGTTCCTTGTTCTTTATGTCTTTTATCCTTTTGAAGTCTTTTTATCCTTCTCTTGAGAAACTTAGTAAATTTTTGTAGTTTCTTTTTATACATGGAATTTAAAGTGCTATCTATCTTCTTGGAATTCTAACCTTAATCCCCCTCACTTAAAGCAACGAATGGGGAAATCATTTTCTCCTAGGCATCTTTCTAAAGTTTCGGTTTAGTCTGCGTTCTTTAATTCTTTGATGGTATTTGTGGCGATTGCGGGGATGCACGTGATGTGCATCGGAGGGATGATTTATATTTTCCAGCTGAGGGGCCTTGCTGGTGACCGTCGGCTTGGGGTTCGGGGTGTTTATCGCTAGTTGACTCATCAGGATTGATTCTAGGCACACATCTGTTTGACCGTCTGTTGGCCTAAATTCTAGGCTATTCATAGTATCTTGAATTCTGGAAATTGTGTGCGCTTGTTTGCAAAGTTAATACAGACAATTGACGTGGGTTAGGAACATCAAACAGAGGTAATCGCTCTTTCCACGTTTCAACGTGGAAAGAGCGATGACTTCTGTTTGATGTTTGCAAAGTTTTGCAAGCCAGTAAGCGTTGCCCAATGCAGCTGAGTTCTTACTTCCTCCCCTGTCCGGATAAAGAAATGTGTGTGCGGTATCCATGATCTCCTCAAAAATGTCCAGGAAGCATGGAAAGTGATAAATAAGTTCCGCATGTATCAATAGCAGACGAACGCTCGTTATGGAATTTTCAAAGATCAGAATGAGGTTGTAGATGCTTGCAGTTCTCAGTGTTGTATGCAATCGCACACTTCAGTATGCATGGCAACTATCAGTTAATCAATTGTAGCTGTAGTGTTATTCCAGGTGAAAAATTGCATGTTGTACTTTTGTAATGAGAATGTTTCATTTTATTTTATTTAACAGGATGTAGTTGCGAAACACTCAATTGCAAAGATTGTTAGAAGGGCACAAAAGCTGAGAGATTTTGGAGATGTGGTGATCATCCTAAATATATGATTGTTTGTTTGTTTGTTGGTATGTTTTAGGGTTAATTTATTTATAAAGAGACATCATTGACGCAAGGACCCAACTTGGTCAAATGGCGACGAAACGAGTGTCATAACTAAATTGACAAGTTAGCTGGGACCATGGCCATGAAAACCAATGCAACTTTTAAAAACCAGGCGAATCTATGTGGTTACAACACGTTATTGCATTTAATGGACTGACATATTCAAGTATAACACATTCTTCGTTACAGCACAGTCTACATTAAAACTTAATTGTTCATCCTTTTGAACCTTTGAGCCACCCGGAATACACTGCTGTTATTGCTTGTTATTACATTGCTCTGCATTTTACCGTGTGTGAAGAACTACTCTAAACTCATGGTAGGTTTTTGAAAATTTATTAATTTAAAAATGCAGACTTCCACCCAAATTATAAGTTGCATATCTTTATGATATGGAAAAAGTTCCCGTTTGCTTCTATATAGAAATCAGGGTTTAACACTATTGCTGCGATACTTTCTTGTTCTTGCAATTTTCAAAAGCACTAGTGTTTTATTACCCAAAAATTGCACAAAGAAAAGAAAGGTTAGGCTGCACAAAGAAAAGAAACGCTAGGAGTATTTGTGCAGAACTATCGTGGTACACACGATTTGCGAAGAGCAGAAACGCAAAATCATTGCATCTTCTTAACACACTACCTTTGTAATTTTCAAGCAGATATATTTTCCTTCAATTTTAGCATACATTATGTCCACTTGGTGAGATGTCTTTCCTAAAGACAGGTCAAAGTTCAGATATAAATATGCACATGACCTTACTATGCCGAAGAAAGTAAGAAATATATTTAAGTGGATACCTGAACAAAATATTGTAAATTTTATGACTGACATTTTGTGTCTACTATTTGACAGACAATATACCACGTGATTAGGATAGGTCCGTCATTTGGTTTAAAAAATATAAATTAACACTACGCCATACACATCTGCATTACAAGTAACAGGTCTTGTGATATCTTCAATGACAGATTTTTATTCAACAACTTTCTTGAACGTTTCTAAACAGAATTAGATTGCAGGAGTATTTCCGATGCTGAGTGGAGTTTCATGTGGAGTTTTGTGCGGCATTTACAGAGAGATGAATGGTTTCAAAATTTTCTTGTCAGATCACGCTAGCGTACCATATTCTTTGCCTGGAATTTAGCTTTTGATAGCTCTAAAAGGCAAAGTGTGAATAATGCAAAGCCACAATAAAATTGAGCTGTCACCTTTTGAAACTTGTCCTGTTCCAATCTTTTAAGATGACGTCATTGTTCTTCAATATTTGGTTAAATTGCCTTTTTTTTCAATGTCAGGTTTTCGCAATGTACCATTGAAAGTGCATAGGAAATACAACACCAACTCCAAATATTAACATGGCGTTCAGGAAAATTGGCAGCGTCTTATTGTTCGCGTTGTAATGTTTTGTGCCTCAGAATTTTGTTAGATGATATAAACATATACGTAAATACATTACGTACAGCATTTAATTTTAAAAATAAATATAAAGAAAAACAGTTTTCCGTCTTTTCATTTAAGCTAAAAACATGAAAATGTGGCAAAGCTTTAGCGGCGCAGTTATACAAACTTTGTTTGCTTAGTGGGTATTATTTGTTATACTTTTCTTTTGAGAACATTTCCTTTCGCTAGTAAGAGTGGAAATCTCACAATACAGGTCAGTCGCATAATTAAAAATTTATTACGTTTGATAACGTTTTTCCATAAACATATTTCCGGATAGTTAATTTTGGCAAGTAGTTCGACAGCAGTATACTTAGACTTCAAATTTACCGAATGGATTCCCGAAATATAATTTCCAGTGGTCCACGTCTGATCCACGTCTGGTGCGATTGCAGATGACCGCCCACCATGTGGTTGCGCTAAAAGCACGAACCGGCAGCCTTATAAACAGGCATGTAGTCCATGCCCCTGGAAAGAGAAAATCACCGGCCGATGTAAGCAATAGTACAGAGTGACACGGATGCCGGCTAGACGCCACAGACGTCGATTTACGCCACTTACAGTGTTTGAGAGAGGCCTGATTATCGAGCTGAAAACAGCAGGATGGTCGGCGCGCGGTAATCCCGTCACGTGAATAGTTCTGACCATACCGTCCAACTGTGTTGTGTGAAGTGAACACGTGACGGCCCTACCACACGGCGGAGCGGCTCCGGAGGGACCAAGAGGACCACCGGTGGAGGGGATCGACCGATCGTGAGCTAGGCACAAACGGAACCCAGGAGGACCCGGTCCCCTATACAGGCAGATCAAGCGGCTCCTGTTTGCAAATGAACCAATTGCCAACACCTCGAGGAAGCTAATCGTCGTACCCAGCACACCTTACGTGTGCTGCAATTAACCTAGGAACATCGCCTGCTTCTTGTGCAGTAGTACACGTCCAGAGCGACGTAGAACGATACAGACTAGCGAGCTGTGGTGTTAAGCGATGAGTGCCGCTTCGTCTTGCGGACATATTATCATTGTGTCCGGGTGTGAAGGTCCCCAGGTCAACGGCACCATCCCAACCTTTCTATCAAGCGCCAAACCTCCCCCCTGCAGGTATTATGTTCTGGGGTGCCATTGCCTTCGACAGCCAATCAGCTCTAGTAGTAGTACATGGATCATTGACGAGCCAGCGGTATGTGGATGAAATCCTACGGCCCCTTGTGTTCTCATTCCTGGACGAGATTCCAGGTGTGCTTCTCCATAAGAATAATGCTCGCCCGCACACTGCTCGGGTTGCCCAGGACTGCCTACGTAATGTCCAGACACTTCCATGGCCTGTCCATTCCCCGGAGATGCCCCCTATCGTGCACGTGTGGGACTCGTTGAAACGCCAGCGGCCCTGGCGTATCGTACCGCGTCTCGGCAGCAATTCGAGCTGCAGTTGCCACCAGAGTGACACAACGAAATGTTACAAATCGGTTACTTGAAGGACAGTTCCAGCCAGACGCCCTGTAGCGTGCATTCCACTGACTCCAAACCACTGCTGTTTGCGACGTCAGTGGTGTCAAGCTAGAGCTCATTGGAGGACGGAGTAGAGATCTGTTGTGTTTTCTGATGAAAGCCGGTTCTGTTTGGGTGCCAGTGATGGCCGTGTGTTGGTTAGAAGGAGGCCAGGTGAGCGCCTGCAACCAACCTGTCTGCGGCCGAGACACACTGGACCTACACCTGGAGTTATGGTCTGGGGAGCAATTTCCTATGACAGCAGAAGCACTCTCGTGGTTATCCCACGCACCTTGACAGCACAGTTGTACGTCCGTCTGGTGATTCAACCTGTTGTGCTGCCATTCATGAACAGCATTCCAGGGGTGTTTTCCAACAAGATAACGCTCGCCCGCATACCGCTGTTGTAACCCAACATGCTCTACAGAGTGTCGACATGGTCTCGTGGCCTGCTAGATCACCAGATCTTTCACCAATCGAGCACGTATGGGACATCATTGGACGACAACTCCAGCGTCACCCCCAACCAGCATTAACTGTCCCTGTATAGACCGACCAAGTGCAACAGGCATGGAACTCCATCCCACAAACTGACATCCAGCACCTGTACGACACAATGAAGGAAAGTTTGCGTGCTTGCATTCAACATTCTGGCGGTTACACCGGTTATTAATGTACCAGCATTTCACATTTAAAATGGCTCTTTTCGAGCTTACAATAAGCTGTGATCTTGAAACCTTAATCGATTAAATATGTTACCTATACAAATGTATTGCCGCCATTTCATTCCTCTACAACTATTTTATCGTGGTGTTAGGATTTTTTTCCGTCAGTGTATATATTCAGAAATTTTGAATAGATTTTGAGTAACCTGTGAAGACATTTTTTATCATTTCGTATTGATTTTGAATTTCTAAAGGACTTCTTGATATCAACAATTAAAGTAATTCCTTGAAATTTCCACGATTTATCGAGTCCATGCTTTCGTCATGGCCACGGAATGTTAGTTCTTGTTTGCTCAAATATAATACTGCATCATTCACTTTCTGCAGGAAAAGTCTATTTAACTGAACGTTTTCGTTGAAATGTATTTTCAAAAGCCTAGCTCCCTCAGGGCATCGGCAATGGTGCTCTGATTTTTTTCAAAATTCCTTAGCATTAACTCACATTTTAGGTGTTCGCAAGAATCACCATGTTTATGAAGTGAGCGTGTTATATTTAATAAATCTGACAATCCGTCTTTATATCACGCCGAATGTTTATTACTAAAAAAGTAAGCAGGGCCAACAAAATAATTTTTGTAACACAGAAGTACTACAAAGCCATTTAAATTCAGCAAACCAACTATTTTTAAAATTAATATTGTAAGAATTACCGCTCTTCTTGATTCTTTTTCGGCAACAATTGTCATTGAATCCGTCGGTCGTCCTTTAAGTAAAATGTCTCTTTTATCTTCATCTTTCCACCGATTAAATGAAGTTTGTAATAAATTACAATGTCCTTCAGAGGATACATACTTTAACTAAAACTATCACTAACTTTTAAACTGTACACAAAACTACAGTAACAGCTAAACTTTTTGACAAATAATCACAAAGCACGAAAAACCAAATCCCTTTCGGAAAGCATGTAGCACAACACTTCAAGTTATCCTGGGTAAACCGTCCCGTTTCATCGTGATCTCCTTCGATAGTCACGATTCCATCTGCAGAGCTTCGGCGCCGAAAGATAAAACACTACACTTGCGCGCCAGATAGGGGAGGTTGACGTCACGATTACCGTAGCAACTCTTTTGAAAGCTGCAGACTTCCAAGGGTTTTCATTTCGGCTCTTCACTTGCACTGTTTTGCGTATGAGGACTTGTTTTCCGTATTGAACGCGCTATGTGAATTTATATCTAATCAAAATTTTGAGTACTTTGTAACACAATAGCGACAAAAAAGAATATATTATACAAATTACTGAGTAAAACTATATTTTAAGTAAAATAGGTGAAGAGGCACTTCACCTACTTCCTGAAAAGCCGCCACTGCTTTCGGTTACAGAGAAGTTATATCTTGGAATTCTGCATAAACCTTATGGTACGAGTATAATTTTATACTCCTTAACAACTAAATTTTGAGTCATTAGCTTCAGGAATTGTCCAATACAATGTAGTGGAGATGTCAATGTAGATTTGTCTTGCTCAATATATGACATCAATGTAATGATGCAGGCAATTACTAGTTTTCAATTTTTTGCCGGCACATTTTTTTTGTTAAAAAACACATTTTTTTAATAGTTTCGCTTAAGGAATCATCTTACCTATAAAATTTTATTAGGTATAAATGTGTATTTAGATTTAAGACTTTTGAGGCCGTTCCTTCGTTTCAATTGCTGCGAGAGAATTTTACATGTGTTCTGAGTATTAACTCTCTCTTGCTTCCGGAATACTGGAACTTCTGAGATTCTCACGTAACTCACTCTGTAGTGGATTTGATGAGGTACCTTGAATTTGAAAGTCAAGCATAAAATTTAACATTCATTATGTGTAAGGTAAAAAACAATAATTCAAAAGTTAAAGTCGTCATCTAAAACATTTCGGAATTTATTAATTTGTTGCGAGTAAGGTTTGAAGTTGGAGAAGAATTGCGATATCGTACTGTAAATGGCTGCACATTAATCTTCTGATTTCCACTCTTAATGTACTTACTCTGAAAACCACATCTACGATGCGATGTTATTTTTAGGGGAATAATCTATGATAACATGATCCAATGGAAAGCTATTGTTCATTTATTATTGAAACATTTCTGTTAAACATGGAGTGTGTGGAAAACAGACAAAAACATTGAGCGTCTCTATACTACGCTTGTCGCATTCTCCCCGTAAGGCACTGTAGCGCTTGTCTTTGCACGATGTTGCACCTTCTCCAGACCCTAGAACAGCTACAAACGTTTCAGTTTACCGTTCCACTAACTCACGTTAGTGAAAAACTTTGTGCCAACAGTATGGTTCAACCGTTCACCAATTACTGTCATTTTATTAAAATAATATTTTAAGTACAAAACACAAAACAAAAAACACGGGGCAAACGCTCATCAAACGAAAGACAGCATAATAAAACACTTCATTTTGAATTATCTGTATTCTCGTGTTAACCGGAGATATCTTCACCAGCTTTCCTACAGAGATGTTGAAATGCGTGTCCGGTAATATGTGCCGCGGTGTGAAATTTTGTCTTCAGCAAATAACTTTCATTCTGGGTCTATTTCATGTGTTTTTGGCGATGACGTACAGTGAGCATGGGAACCCGGCTGGATCTTCGTCTACGCAGGCCAGTGAGCAGAAGTCTCCGTTCACCTGTGTGTTGGGACACATTGACCTGATCACCACTATTGTAGCTGCCGGTGATTTGTCGCATTGTCGTCCTGCGGTCGCTGTGGACAACGCGCGACAGCCTCCGTTCCCCTATAACACAATGAGCTGCGGACGACACACGGTTAGACGACGGTTCGTTCGTTTGCGTGGCTTGTGGGTTTCTCTGCTGGTTGACGTTTCGTCATCCACGTGAGCAACCCACAAGCCGCGCCGTTTCCGAAATCATAGTTTTGAGGCGCGGTGCCATCACAACTTGTCCTTTATCAAACCCCCATAAATCGGCAGCTTTTTCTATTCTGACTACTAACACTCTACTAACCAAAAGCCGAACCTTGGCTTGTATATATACTGTTTTTTGAACTTTACCAGCGCCACCGTTCGGTCTCCAGGGCTTGCTCATTTCTATATTGAGGGGTGGTCATATGTGGTCATAACGGAATGGCTGATCAGTGTAGTTTTACAAAGCTATTATACAAAAAAAATATAAAAGTTATGTGTGTATGAGTTCCTTTGAAAAAGATGTAACACATTTTTGTTCTTTTTAGTTCCCTCAAACAAAACCATCAAATGATAGCTTGTTCAAATTCCTTATAATGTTTGTGAAGCCTTTTGGGCTTCCCTCGAGGACATTCGTTACTCATTCCATGGCATATGACCTCTTGTCTGAGTTGAGACAGACTTTTAGTCATGAACAAGGTACTAACGGTGAGTTTGCCCTGGGACACTGAAAAAGTTTTTCTTGAAGAAGCTGCCCTACGTCTAGGATGAGAAACTATTTACCGAACTCAGCTTTGTCTGTGATGGTTTGCGAATTTCTATACATAACACAAAACTTCTTAGCACGATTTGCTGTTAAATCTTGGAGACTTTGCGTCACTTGGTGAAGATTTCTATGACGGGCATAATTAGGCTTCATGTTCCTAAACAAATAGAGGTTTCGAACTCATAACATGGTGGCACATTAAATAGGTATCACCTTTTGAGCTTACTGTTCTAAATATAAAAGAACAGTTTGTGTCACAAAATACAATCTAAAGACGTACCAAAAAATGAAGTACCTGCGTACCTGCACATAGAACGAATATAAAATAACAAGTGTTTCTCTTTTCACAAATATTTTCACGCTAACACTGTTGCACTTACATAAGAGAGGTGAAAACGTATTTAAGAAGATAAAAGTCGCAAAATCACGGGTCTTTCAACGGAAAAAAAATTATGCGTACTAGACATAGCGTCGAAACGTTATCTGCAAAGACCGCAACATATATTTCTCTTTCAAAATATTTGTTCACATTATATTACCCAACCGAAATGTGTAGTTCGTTGTTACACAATTGTAGCAAGTAGCACAGATCTAATTGCATTTCACATAATTCAATTTCGTTGTCACCTGCAAAACATCAAATAGAAAAACGAATTATCATGTATTCTGCGTTATGACTGACAACAAAGGCATGCCTATGTGTTAGGACATATTGGCCGGGAAATATCTTTCTTTTTTCTTTTTTTTTTTTAATGTAAAAATCTGCTTCTGGAAATTCATGTACAAAATATTTTTTGGTAGTTAGCTACTTTTTTGTTGTTTATTAATTTGATACCAGTTTTGTTCTGCCTTTATTTTACGTGTTTCCTGTCTATAAAAATTTCATTAAAATGTAGGAAGAATTGCCCTCCATGGAAAAGCGCTTATGTATTTGGATCAAAGGTGTAGTCTCTTACTCCACATAAATTTTCAGTTGGCACTGAAACATTTTTCATTTTAAGATTGAATTCTTTGGCCAGTAGATAGGAATACATAATTTTTAGTAATGAATGGAACCTAACTTTTTCAGTAAGCATCTTACATATTCTGAAGTTTAAAGATATGTTTTTAGACATAACTTATGTAGATACAATTTGTTGATATGGGAGATGAACTTCTCAAATGACATTCAAATATTGTCTGCTCGAGTTTCAGTAAAATATGTTTAAAAAGATAAATAAAAAAGATGTTAATATTTGACTTTCGTTCTTTTCAAAATTTATGTTTTTGCTTAACGCCTTTTTTAGGCTTACTTTTCTAATCTACACATCTTCGTTACAAAGCAGTAGATATTTGCTGCACATAGATCAGTTTTTTCAACTTGATTTATATATATTATTGTGTGCCAGGCGATACAGAGGTATTTTTTACTGTGTTATAGACATTTGTGTTCTCACGCCAAATTCTAATTATCTGAAGTAATGCCGACATCTAAACTTGAAAATTCTAGTGTCCTATTTAAATCGAAAATATGCTTAAATTTCTTTGTCTTCTTGGCATTGGTTCTAGTTAAATAAATCAAAATGTCACATATTGCTTAAATCGTCTTACATTTTGACAGAGTTTCAGTACTAATGTAAGCGAAAATGTTCAGTTGTTGTTGATATTTCTTTCTATACTCGTTACAAATGCGACTATAAAATAGCATTGAACATACATATCAGGATTAACAGAGCCCAGCTTTTCCAAAGAGATGTCGCAGTGAACGCTACAGTAATTTTAGGAGTATATACCAATGCTGTAATAAAAAAATCATGATTCACGGAATCTTCAACTGAAAATTATTTTGCTTGAGAAGTCATATATTCGCCATGGCTTTCATGGCTTTCTTACATTAAAAACAGTTGGAAATAACCGCTATCGCAATTTGCCTGCTGCTAAGGAAATCGGATTTCTGCTATTCTATTCTATGAACAAATCTGGCTTTAACTCTTCCGTGAAAAAATTCCTTTCTTAATTGAAGTAAGTGTTACCAGTTTCAATTCAACTGCTCAGAATGTGTAGCTTCTGTTTTACGGTTTACTAATGAGAACATCGGCATTCTGGTTTACATTCAATTCCAGTCTCCGTTTAATTTGAAAGTAGGTATGTCACTGTTATTTTAAAAAATATATATAATTAGCTGCATATTGAAATCTAGTGTTATTTTTAAATACAAAGCTGTGTGGTACAAATATTATAAGTGGAAGTACACCGGACGTTTGCGTTTTTTCCTGTTACATGAGCATCGACAAATGTAACTGAATGCTGTGAACATGAAATACATATTACAAGTGTAAAATTAAATATAACGTTACCAATAATTATTTAATATTGAGTTTGTTTTTAAACACAGGATAATATTGCATGTACTGTTTAAAAGACCTTAAAGTAATGTTTCTATCCATCAGCCTTATTATAGTGCAATTCTTTAATACAACGAAGGATATCATATCGCGATTATTTGTGAAACTTTTAACTTTTGATTCTGAGACAAGGAATGGTTATCAGCATGCTCATGGGAATAACCGAAGTTTTGATATGTCTCCCTGATAATATGTAGCATTAACGTTTTGTGTAGAATATACCAAGTATCCAATCACGGTTTAAATCAAACTATGAAATGCTGTAAATAAATGGCGAAAATATACAAGTATGATTGCTGAAGCAAAATCATTTTTGCAACTGAACTTTTGGTTATTGGTTCCAAATTCATATACACTGGTTTACCCATTAGGGCATTAACGAGTTTGCCTGTCAATTCAAGTCTTCTCGAACCTTCTCTTCGAAAATATGGCACACACTGGACAGAAAACAAAGTACGCCCGTGGTGATCTCAGAAGCCATTGTCCCACTTCCCAGAAAGGTTGTTTTCTAGGTATTATATTCAGAATATTCGTTCAAAATTTTGTTCACCAATCAATGACTGGAACAGTTCCATTCATTTTAACTCTCTTACTCCTTATTGTACAGGAGTAAATAAACTATTTAAAGGGAGAGATGATATGTAACCAACAAAAATACAAATTATTTATATTTTTAATTTTTCTAATAAAAAGTTACAATTTCCTAAATTTAACAATGGGTTCTAAATTTTGCAAATTTATATAAAAGATATTCTTCTTCCTCTGTCCGCTTTCTTAAGATATGCATAGGTACAGTGAATAGCTGTCGAAACTGGTAAGTCGACTAACTATTGCACTTGCCGGATGATGTTCACGGTGTGGCAGCTAGTGTAACCATGTGCTCATTTCTTCTCCGGAATGTCAATTTTCCGATCACTGTCCCATATAGAATCGCTAGTCTTCTTGAGGAATACGACGATGTTCCACTCGTCTCATCAAGCATCACTGGTAAGGCACACTTGCAATCTTTGTTGCGATGAGAAGCAGTTATTGCAATAGTTGGTGAAAGCTACAGCTGTCGCGGATTCTGCGTTTAGACTGATCTATTTTGGGCACATCAGTCCGCATCGGTGCTGGTGTGGCCATATTTGACTGTTCGCCTCGTTGAATGGTATGCTCTCTGGAGTATGGGGCTGTGGCAACTTGTCGTCGAATGCGGAGGTCAAGCAAGACATAAGCACGAAAGTCAAACATCCATGAAGCACGATACCAATACCCAACAACAGTGCCACCATCGTCCTACAATTAAGTCGTCCCGATACCTTTTGGTAGCATTTTTACAGGGATTAATCAACCGTAAGTTAATAAATAAGGAAATTATTAGTACAATTTTTCGCCTGATGGAACAATCCAGATTGGCATTGCCCAGTTATTTCTACACCTTACACGTGTTTCTACTAGAGAGATCACCCGGTACTGCAATTACGGGCACAGGTGAGGTCGACCATTCTTCGATGCGCTGAGAAGTTTTGAACTTTGATCTGCCTCACCTATCATGTGATTTATTCGGAACTTCAATCATTTTCATTACTCAACTGTCGACACGCAACCAAACATTTTCAAAACTCTCCGACAAATACACCCAGGTGTTGCACTTTCTATGTCAGCAGTGCATATTCACAAATACTTTTGATTGAAATATTTCTTAAATTAGCCTAAGATTGGAGCTGGCTTAACTTGCAGCCTACAGTAACGCGCCCAGTGTCACGAGGCCTATAAAACATTTAGTCAGACATTAATACAATATATAATTGCATCGGAACTTCAGAGGTTTAATCTCAAATCTTTCTAGAACTTATACCAATAACCTACTCAAACAAAGGGGTTGCTGCAAAAAAAATATGAAAATTTTAGGCGGCGTATTATGCGACGGAAGAGCTTTCTTAGTTTCTTCTGAATCTGATAAACAGACATGCTACGAATAAAATATGCCACGTTTGTTAGGTTAGATGGTCGCTGTGACTTCGCAACTTTGATCATTCCTATCAGATTGCTCTGCAGGACCCGCGAAAGCATTTCATATCTGGGAGGGTGAGACTATACATTAAACCTCATCGAGTTCAAATCTCTCTCATTTCTACTCAAATATTGCTGAGTTTTTACTTCCTTACCCCTATGTTAGACGAAAGTATGGAATCATTCAAATAACTCTTATCCGGTTGTTTGTATAAGTTTACTAAAAATGTAAAAACTTGGAATATATTCACGAGCAAACGGTTGCGAACATCAAATAATAGGTAATGTTATGTAAAAGCAGAACTTCAAAATGTAAAACACTCCAGCACAGAATGAATGAGTATTGGATTAGGAATGTAAGAATAGAAAGGTGCTTTCGGTGCAGCACTTGGAAAAAAATTCCAAGGTATAAATATCACAACAGTCTTCTGCTGCTGAGTACCAATGATGTATTAATTCTTCATCCTTACGGCGGGTTTCGGAAGGTGACGGAGGATTCGCATTTATTCGCTTTGTTATGCATGTATATGCATCCACCGTAATTGCGTACAATTCCTTTCAAGCATAATAGGAATTCTCGCGTCACAGTGTAGGTTGTTTTGTACCTTGCTTAGCGGCGTCGAATATGTTACGAAGGCAATTAGTCTTTAAAAGAGAAAATACTGCATGCTTTCTATTTTAATTAAAATCTTCAGTAAGTTTATTAACACTTTGCGTATTTTAATGTTCTACGCCCTTCACAACATATACCTGGGAAGACCGTTCTGAATAGCAACTTCCTTCGTTCCTCTCGGTAGGTACCTGTTCCACTATGCTTGAAGCAAGTAGCTCAACGTTACGGTATTCGTGGTTTTTCCGTGTTCAAAGCACATTCTTTAAAAAAACATTTTTGGTCTTTGGACGCACATCGTGACGAGAGCTTATGCATTCAGAATTTAACTACAAAAATATTACTGTGCTTAAATGGAGTTAACTCATTTTACATTTGGTGGTTGGTTTCAAAGCTGTGTTATCACCTATCCACTAGAAAGCATACTCTTGAAATATAATACACTGTGACAGTAAATACGTCATTTCAGTAAACAAGACTGCAATTACCGAGCAGTAGATGCCAACAAAAGGGAACCCCTCATGAAAAATGTCGTTATGGTAAATATACGAGTAAAAATTTGTACATGTAGAAATTTTACGTCTGAAATTTTATATTTTCTTACCGCATGAGCTATTTGGCGTAAAACCAACGGCAGCGTTGTCAGAGTATATTACCCAGTTAAAACATTATTCTAAACGAAGAGTATAAATCTAGTATTTTGGTTGCATCGCGAGGTTGCTCCGAACGAAGATGTTTCGAATATTTTCGGATTTATCAAAGCATTCATTGTGCTGTTTAGTTGAAACAAAACGATTATATTTTGTTCCCTGAAATGTTATCAGGTAGTATGTCTGAGCACTAACTTTATGTATGTTTTATTAATCGTACCTTTTGCCGAAGCCGCAAAATACGATGTATAAGCATAAAATTAATTACAAAAATGTATGTTGATAAAAAAGCTATTCATAAAAGTTTGAAACACCAAGCATTTGAAATTATTTCACACCATATATCCTATTTACATTTCTGGTCTTTCAAACGAAAAGCGTGCACAGGTTCCTCATCGGTTGTATGCTCTTGCTTCCTCACTGTGGTCATCTGACGAGCTAAATGCAATAGATATTCCGCTTCATATTTCATGAAATGTACGAGCTCCAGTTCCATTCGTCTATTTACTAAAATTGTAGGATTAACTACTAAAATTGTTAATCCTACAAGTACCCGAATCAGCAATCCAAAGATCACATCACACCCCGACCTACTACAATGTGGGCCTTAAGTTGGTAAAAGGAATCCCGTTACCCCGCTTTCCCGAAAGGAAAAGTTTCACAAAGATTAATTTCCAGGACAATCTACTGAGTACTACTCGTTCAAACCTTTCAAAACATCGCCCAGTCTAAAAAGACAATTACTGTTACAAAACACCCATACTCATTCACACGTTTTCTGTCATATGGTGCCTCGTGAAAATATCATTAAAAGCTTCATTAACACGAAGAACCATCAAGGACAGAAACATATTGGAACCTGCAAATTAAACACCTATAACTGTGCCAAGTTCATGCTGCGAAAAGACAAGGAAAATCTGTCTCCCACATGAAAAAATATGCACCACCCGTGGGTTATGGTATTTACACAGAACAGTAAACACCTCATAAGGTGCCAAAGTGACAGCCCTTAAGTAGTAAGTAAATTTAAAGTGATTTTGATTAGGAACACCCCGTTCGATAGTAGCAATAGCATGGATGCTGGAAATTGCCTTGCGGCTCAGTCTTCAATCACAGGTGCCTAACTAAAGGCGCATAGTTTAAATTCAAGTACACAGCTTGTAAAGCTAAAACAATTAGGAAAAACGTTAATTATAGGCCATTTTTGTCATGAAATACCATAAGGTACATAAAAGGTCTTCAGTGAAAATATGTTGATATCTGAGTAACGTCATAGTGTAAGAAATAATACTTAAGAGACAGCCCTACCTCGAGATTTCAAATTTGCCTACCCCGAGCCATGCCCTAATATACTCCGGTTCATACCCCAGGTGGAAAAGATCTTAGTTTTCTACCAGCCGAGGAAAACGAGGTAGCCCGATATGATATCAAGAATGTCATTCTTAACCCATTACCCGTTTCATACTCTGATCTGATATTTCGTGAAGAGTGACGTCAGTTTAAAGCATTACGGAAGAACCCTCACATTGCGGAACTGCCTTGAGACAAGACTAATCAGATAGTCATTCTAGATCAGTCTGCTTGTCACGATAAAATTATTTCATAAGATAGTACAACTATACTAGTTAACCGAATTTATTGGCGTATATAAAATCAAGGTTTCCAAGCTTTCGCACATCAACCAGATGGCTTTCTCAAGGAAGGTAGACAGCAAACTGCAAACTGGATAATAGACCATTTCAACAATTTGAACGCGGTGAGTTGACTTGACGATAAACGAAGAGATGCGAACGTAATTATTCAACAAAAACACGAGACATCATGTTCGTATTGCACGCGGAATCTTTGGAGGAAAACAAAAGGCATTCATTATTTGAAGAATTGGTTCCAAATTCGTGGTGATTCTAGCAAGACGCTATCATTGCAGGCCTCATCGTTGGTAATGATCTCCAATGTTTCCCGAATGGCAGTGGATATAGGAGTAACGTAGGCAGATAATTTCTTTATGTTATCCCACATAGGATCGGCGGACTTGAACTGGACTTCTCTGGATAGAGTCGTGGTTAATTTGCCGTTCTTTATGTCCCTCTTATGCTCGTTGACTCTAATTCTAAATGAACGTTTAGTCATCCCAATGTAGTATCGCTTGGAGCCATCCGGGTATTGTAGAGGGACGGCATAAACACCTGCTTCGTTGGAAAGTGGGAGCTCGTCAGTATTTCGCTTAAGCATAGCATATAAAGGTGTCGGAGAATTTATTCCGACACCGAGGTTTATCTTTCTGAGCGCGTTCTTGAGTTTAAAGGAAACATTTGGTACGTAAGGAATAGAGCCCAGATAGCGTAGCCGCGGCATAGAAAGATCGGCATGCCTCTTCTTGTTTCTTTCGATATATATATGTACCATGTTCGAATCGTATCCTGCCTCGGTCGCCAAATCGATAACGCTTTTTAATTCGCTTAGTCTAGAAGGAACATCGGAGGAGGTGTCGAATGTTCTTCTGATTCGATAACGGAATAAAGCTGTCTTGTAATCAGCCGGGCAGAATGAGCTACGGAGCATCAGGTTGGGAACGGAAGTGGGTTTGTAATAGACTTGTGTACGGAAGCGATTTTCAGGCGATTTACTCAGTAAAACATCCAGATAAGGCAATGCATTATTGTGTTCTAATTCCATAGTGAAATTGATCGTAGGGTGTATATCATTGATTTTATCCAAAAAGAGCGGGGAGCCTCCTTTCTATGAGGCCATATGAAAACTACGTCGTCAGAATATCGGAGCCAAGTGGTAGGTAAAACATTCGGTGATCTTCTTGCAGGATGCCGAAACAGTGTTAACAATAAGCTCCGTAACAATTCATGAGTCGAGATTCACGTTGGTACATGCGGATGGCAAGATACGAGTACGGCGCAAACCACATGAAGCGATAGATCCTTAGGTCTTGGGGTAATGCTGGGGAATATGTGCTGCTCGATTGGGCGAAGGATGGCTTCCGCGAGAATTGCTGAAAGTGAAGATCCCATCGGAGCGCCATTTGTTTGTTTATAGATTTTTCCTCGGAAACTATAGTAACTAGAATTTGAGACTAAGTCCATTAATTTGAAGATGCTGTGGCAAGATTCTTGCGAATAAAGTGCTAAATTATGTATAGCTTCTTTTAACGTTCTGATGGCTTCCGGCACGGGGACCGAAGGATAAAGAGAAACCACGTCGAAACTACCGATAACGTCACGCTGTTGGACAGAGATTTGCTTGATTTTCGTGATAAAATCTCGAGTGGAAGTTATTATAAAGTCCGATTCAGGGAGGTGATTGGCCAGAAATTTGCAGAGTGCCTTCTCAAAATGGTACGTCGGTGCGGATCTCCTTGACACGATGGGTCTCAATGGATTACCGGGCTTGCGGTGCTTAAGTCTTCCAAAGAGCTTCGGGATCTGCGGGCCTGGTGGCAATTTGGCGTCTTTCTTGAGATCCTCCGGGATAGCGGTCAACCTGGCAGCTCTTTGTACCTGAGCAATCCAACAATTTAAAGGGTTCCTTTGGAGTACTATAGATCCAGAAGCGGAGATGAAGTCCTCGAGTTTTTGAATGTAATCCGCAGCATCCATAATCGCTATCTGACCGGATTTGTCCGTTAGTGTTAATATTATATTACGGTCATTTTTAAGGTTCGAAATCGGTCTCGGAATATTAAATCCATTGGACGATTGTTTTGGATTGTAAAGCGATCGAAGCCTAGAGCAACAGAGGTGGCGTAGTTCGTCATTGGTGTTTCCCGGAACTCGCGATATAACGTTCTCTAACTCCGAAATGACGGTTTTAAGATTCGGTCACTTTCGGAAGCAGAACTTTGGTCCAAGTTCCAAAAATTATTTTCTTCCAGTGTGAGCGTCCGGTTTGAAATATTGACGAAGGGAATAGTGGTATCTTTAGGATTTGGATTCTGGCATAATATCAGGTAATCCAGCTTCTTTTTATGTCTGGATGATAAGGAAGTTTGGAGTCTTTCGACTAACATGTCCACTCTGAGGGTTAGGTTGTTGAAAGTGATCGGGTCAAAAGGTCTATTTAATTTCGTATGTAGGGCATAACACTTTGATTCCATTGACATGACCTCCTTTCTTTTCAGGTTCAGTATTCTTGATAGAGTCTGGCGAAGAAATTTGTCCTTTTTCTTTTCGAACCATGATCCATTTACGGATGTCTTAAAATTAAGGATTTCGGGATCAAACCTGAAGTCTTGCAGGTGGTTAAAAAATCTAGGTGGGACCGTTCCTTTTCCACTTTGAGTCGAAGCTGTCGGAATTGTTTAAAGGCGTTCCACATTGCTCGGAAATTGCAAAACATAAATAATAACACAAGGAACTGTACACTAACTATATATAAGATAGTACAACTATACTAGTCATCCGAATTTATTCGCGTATATAAAATCAAGGTTTCCAAGCTTTCGCACATCAACCAGATGGCTTTCTCAAGGAAGGTAGACAGCAAACTGCAAACTGGATAATATTTCTGCTTTTGATCAGATTCCGTACTCCTTCGTGCTCAAGAATCCAACTATGTCTACAGTTTCTATTCTCAGCCGTTTGCGGAATCACTCGGTACTATCATCCATTCTTGGTGACCAATTTCATCCTGTCAGGGGCTTCAGAGTACTAAACTTGTTTGGTACCATTAAGACTCATAAAGATGGTCTGCCGGTTCGTCCAAAGGAATCAGGAAGGGTTAATCCCCTCTGTGGATTGGAACAGGCAATGGTCAAATACCTAAAACCTTCAACACATCGTTCGGCATTTTCAGTGACTAGGTCTTTTCAAGATTTAGAAATAATAAAGGGCCTGAGCTCAAAACGTTTTCATTCATACTGGCATCACTGGATGTTGCATCACTTTTTCCCATCATACCAGTGGATCAGGCACACTCTATTATTGAGTTAAAACTCTTACCCTTAGGGACTGTGCGACATACGTTTAAGCCATCCCGAATGTCTTGAGAGTCATCAAAAATCGTACCTAGTTTAGATATAATGGTGTTATATACAAACAAGCGAGTGGGGCACCTATATGTTCTACTTTGTCCCCAGTTAATGCCGATTGTTTTTGCAACATTTCGATGACACTGCTCTCTCTTCTTGTATTAACAGACCACTGGCATGTATTAGGTACGTAGATGACATTTTGATTTTCTGGCAACATTCTCTGGATCAACTATCCCAGTTAACTGAATTTATCTCAAATCAGTTACCCTCTATATATTTTACGTTAGAAATTGAGGTTGACTTTTCTCTGCTATTCATTGACCTCTTATTTTTTGAAATTCCACTGGATCATACTCTTCAATTTTGTGTGTACAGGACGCCTACAATACACTCCTCAATTCTACTATTTCAATCGTCCCATCCCAATAACTATATACTTTCAGCCATCAGATTTTTGGTAAATCGAGTCATAACGCATTCGTCTAGTGCCGAATTACGCAGTGAAGAAATTAATAAAATTAAGGACATTGTGTGCATGCATGGTTATGAAGGCGCAATTGCTGACAGGCTACTCAGAAACCTAATGGATCGATACACCACTACTCTACAGAGAAATGGTTCCAACTTGAGACATGTCGGTTGAATTTATTTTCAACCTAAGCCATTAGCGGTTTTGAAGAACATCTGCAAACGTCATGACTTCGAAATTGGAGTCAAAACTTCTAATATTCTTTCACTTATCAATAAAAATAGGGATACAGTGTACGGCAGGAATGGCATGGGGTTTACAGCATTCTCATGCAAGCTGTGGACGTTGACATGCCTCCAAACTCAATATAGGTTCCACCAAGCTGTCTTTTCAGACCCGCTTGTCTAATCAAAAATATGGTGTGCGAATGGGGTCTCAGAACACGTCACTGGCCAGACTAATCCGCGGTGAACCCCACCTTCAGATTTGGGATCAGGCACGTATCCTGTCTTCCCATCATAACACACCATCATTGCATTTAGGTGAAATGTTATGTATTTTGTTCAAAAAGCTTCGTCTTGTAATGACTCATTCCCATGTGTGGTTCCTCGGCCATGGATGGAATTATTCACAAAGGCGGTGAGACTTCGGGATGAAACTACACATACAGAGTAACTTTGATTTTTGCTGATATTTTTTCTGATTTTGTGCATTTCTGTTTATGACATTAATTTTGTATCATACTTGCCTTTCAACATATCAGCAGTGTTATTTCTTCAATGTAGGGAGTATTTCGTTATGCACAATCATCTGTACATTGTTATTTAACGTCCAGGTTCCTTTGAATCTCTGGGGTGGTGCACCTGTTTTAATGTGGCTTATGCTCTTGACTGGCATTTTACGTTATCTTGCGTTTGCAACTACGTAAACATTTATGTAAAAGGACACGACATCACTCTTTGTCTGATAATGGGAGCAAAGTGCTCCCGAAAGGTATCATCCTTACTTGTACTTATGTGCTTTTAGGTTTTTAGTAAATAATCTGAGTGTTTACGTGCATAAATGGTATTATCGGAGTTCTTATTGCAGTCATAGTGTAAATTCAAAATTAGAACTATGTAGCATATCGCAAAAAAGCCGCTTTGGTGGAGCAGTATTTCATGTAGTAGAGAAAATACTTTTTCTGCTAGATAAATATTGTATTTTATTCAAATGTACGACAAACTGGACTAAAATTTCAACTAAAATTTCATCGAAATCGAACCATAGTTTCATATGGTATCAAATAAAAAATATAAGAGACTACTGTTTTTGGGATCACAATATTCGTATCTGCTCTGATTAATTTTAGATTCCTACATTTCACAGTCACGGCATTTTCACCTGCTTTTATGTGCAACACATAACTAGGCACAGGTAGTCTCTAACTTGGTAAGTGTTTTTCTATAGTAAGTCTTTTCGCTCTTTCTGTGGATTTGGAACAAACAACCTTGGAATAATTTGAAGTCCAGTTTAGATGCTCGTGCACTAAGTGGATACGCTTTCGACGGTTAGCCAAAGACAGCATAGGCACCCAGAACGCAATACGGCAATGTAACACGATTTTCAACAGTGTTCTATGTACTTACTGTGTGTTCCGTCACATTACTCCTGCAGCCAGGAATTCAAATTGAAAGCAATTTACGCTTGATCATCTCTTTTGTTGAACTGTATCATATGGGATGGCCTTTGCTCACACCTAGCGTCAATTAGCCGTGGTGGGCCCGCACTTTAACGCAGTTTATGGTGTTTCCCTTTCGGACTACTTTTTGAAAATAACAAGTTAGTAAAATCATGCAATACAATGATTATGATACGCTTTCCAACATACCAGAAATTATTACTCAAGTTATGAGGATAATGGCAGTGGAATAAATCTCGCTCCTGTGTCCTGACCTCTGACTCCATTTCGATGATATTCAACAGAACCGGTTCAGTACACCTCAAGAATAACATACTAAAGTTTTGTCGCAATAGAAGCAGTTTTACGCAAGTTATGAGAATAATGGATGTGGAATAAATCTTGCTTATGTGCAATGACCTTTGACCCCATTTCGTTGACATTCAACAGAACCGGTTCACTATACCTCCGGAACAACATGATAACGTTTTGTCGCAATCGAAACATTTTTAGGTAGGTTATGATGCACAAGGGCAATGGAATGGATCCCACTCCAGTGTCCTGACCTTTGACCCCATTTTGCCCATTTTCAATAGGGATCGTCCCCAGTGGCTCCCTACCACATACTAAAATTTCATCGAAATCGAAATATTTTTACGCAAGTTATGACGCATTAAGGCAATGGAACAAATCCCGCTCTTATGTCCTGCCTGACCTTTGACCCCATTTCGCCCATTTTTAATAGGGTTCGTGCCCAGGTGGTTCCCTACCACATACTAAAATTTCATCGAAATCGAACCATATTTACGCATGTTATGACGCATAAAGGCAATGGAATGGGTCCCGCTTTTATGCCCTGACCTTTGACCCCATTTCGCCCATTTTCAATAGGGTTCGTCCCCTGTGGCTCCCTGCCACATACTAAAATTTCATCGAAATCGAACCATATTTACGCATGTTGTGACGCATAAAGGTAATGGAATAGATTCCACTTTTATGCCCTGACCTTTGACCCAATTTCGCCCATTTTCAATAGGGTTCGTTCCCAGATGGTGCTCTATGACACACTAAAATTTCGTCGAAATCGAACCATTTTCACGTGAGTTATCATGCGGACAGAAGGACGGACAAAGATGGAGCATATACGCTTCTTCAACCTACGGTTGGAAAGCGTAAACAATACAAGTTAGTAAAATCATGCAATGCATTGATTATGATACGCTTTCCAACATACCAGAAATTATTACTCAAGTTATGAGGATAATGGCTGTGGAATAAATCTCGCTCCTGTGTCCTTACCTTTGACCCCAGTTCGATAATATTCAACAGAACCGGTTCAGTACACCTCAAGAATAACATACTAAAGTTTTGTCGCAATAGACGCAGTTTTACGCAAGTTATGAGAATAATGGCTGTGGAATAAGTCTTGCTTTTGTGCAATGACCTTTGACCCCATTTCGTTGATATTCAACATAACCGGTTTACTATACCTCCGGAAAAACGTGATAACGTTTTGTCTCAATCGAAACATTTTTAGGTAGGTTATGATGCACAAGGGCAATGGAATGGATCCCACTCCAGTGTCCTGACCTTTGACCCCATTCCGCCCATTTTCAATAGAGTTCGTCCCCAATGGCTCCCTAACACATACTAAAATTTCATCGAAATCGAACCATTTTTACGCAAGTTATTACGCATAAGGGCAATGGAACAAATCCCACTCTCATGACCTGCCTGACCTTTGACTCTATTTCGCCCATTTTCAGTAGAGTTCGTGCAACAGGTGGTTCCCTACCACATACTAAATTTCATCGAAATCGAACCATATTTACGCATGTTATGACGAATAAAGGCAATGGAATGGATTCCACTTTTATGCCCTGACCTTTGACCCCATTTCGCCCATTTTCAATAGGGTTCGTGCCCAGTGGTTCCTTACCAAATACTAAAATTTCATCGACATCGAACCGTTTTTGCGCAAGTTATGACGCATAAGTGCAATGGAATAAATACCGCTTTTATGCTCTGCCTGACCTTTGACCCCATTCGCACATTTTCAATAGGGATCGTGCCCAGTGGTTCCCTCACACATACTAAAATTTCATCGAAATCGAACCATATTTACGCATGTTATGACGCATAAAGGCAATGAAATGGATCCCGCTTTTATGTCCTGACCTTTGACCCCATTCCACCCATTTTCAATAGGGTTCGTTCCCAGGTGGTTCCTTACCACATACCAAAATTTCATCGAAATCGAACCATTTTTACGCAAGTTATGACGCATAAAGGCAATGGAATAAATCCCGCTCTCATGCCCTGCCTGACCTTTGACCCAATTTGCCAATTTTCAACAGGGTTCGTCCCCGGGTGGTCCCCTACCACATACTAAAATTTCATCGAAATCGAACCATATTTACTCATGTTATGACGCATAAAGGCAATGAAATGGATCCCTCTCGTATGGCGTGACCTTTAACCCCACTTCGCTCATTTTCAATAAGGTTCGTCCCCTGGTGGTCCTATACCACATACTAAAATTTCATCGAAATCGAATCTTTTTTACGTTAGTTATGTCGCATAACTGCAGTGGAATGGATCCCTCTCCTATGAACTCACCTTTGACCCCATTTCGTTCACTTTAAATAGGGTTCCTTCCCAGGTGATCCTCTACCAGATACTAAAATTTCATCGAAATCCAACGGTTGTTACGCGAGCTATTGTGCTGACGGACATACGCTCACAACGCGTGGCGTAATGAGGCAGATGGGAATCGCGACCATCCGCTAGCAAAGTTAGACGTCATAAATCTTTAATAGGATCCACAAACAACGCGTGACGTAATGAGATAGATAGCATGACCGCGCGCCAACATTCTCAAACGCGAGTTGTGAGGTCATAAGATTTCTAAGCATTGGTAACATTAATGGAACAACGCCATCACTAAAAACGTTGTAATTCGGGGTGGTTATTTAACCCACTAAACGAATTCTTCTAAAGTCGAGATCAAGCTAAATCGATTTCTAGTACCAGAAACCGGTAGGTTAACGACTTTCATCAAAATTCTTAGAGCTGTTTTCAAAATAAAATTTACATATATACATACAAGAATTGCTACTTTAAGGTGGACGTCAAGTAACTTTGCTTCCTATACTTCCAATAGAAAAATTTTGTACACATTTTCTTCACAATTAATGCGTTCCCAAGGATGAAAATTTGAACATCGATTAAAATATCTTCATTTTATAACTTGCAATACTTAATATTTTCTAAAACATAACCATAATTATGCAATTGAACATTTGTTTGTCTACTGACGTCATGAAAATGCAGGTCGCGCCATCTTTTTTCTGGACAATTAATGCGTTCACAAGGATGAAAATTAGATCATCGATTAAAATAGCTTCATTTCATAACTTGAAATACTTAATATTTTCTAAACCATAACCGTAATTATGCAATCCAACATTTTTTTGTCCACTGACGTCATCAAAGTACAGGTCGCGCCATCTTTTCTCTGGTTTCAACTCCACCAAAGGAAAAGTTATTGATTTTTAATATAATTATGGTTATGTTTTAGAAAATATTAAGTTTTCCATGTTATAATATGAAGTTATTTTAATCGATGTCAAATTCTCATCCTTGGGAACACATTAATTGTGAAGGAAATGTGTACAAAAGTTTTTCCATTGGAAGTATAGGAAGCAAAATTACTTGACGTCCACCTTAATAATATGGGGTAAGGACAATGGAATGGATCGCAATCCTATGTCCTGACCTTTGACCACATTTCGTCCATTTTCAATAGGGTTCGTTCCCAGTGGTCCCCTACTACATACTGAAATTTCATCGAAATCGAACCATTTTTACGCACGTTATGCCGCATAAGGGCAATGGAATGCACTCCGATTTTATGTCCTGACCTATGACCCCACTTCACCCACTTTCAAAAGGGTTCGTCCCTAGGTGGTCTCCTACTACATAGTAAACTTTCATTGAAATCGAACCATATTCACGCAAGTTATGACTCATAAGGGTAATGTAATGATCCCGCTCCTACGTCGTGACCTTTGACCCCATTTGTCCCATTTTCAATAGGGTTCGTCCCCGGTGGTCTCCCACCACATACTAAAATTTCATCGAAATCGACCCATTTTTACGCCAGTTATCGTGCGGACAGACGGACGGACAAAGCTGGAGCATATACGCTTCTTCAACCTACTATTGGAAAGCGTAAAAAACCACGGCTGGCCTAGGGCATCTAACAAGGTTTTCGTCTCGGTAATGCTCTAAGCGAGAGCTCTTGCCATTAGTATTTAGCCTTCGTCCGACTCCCTTAAGTTCTCTGCTTTTCCCAGCTGAAAAACTTGGATACCATTGATGAAAAGATCTTAGTGTCACCTGTTTTTTATACCGTTTCAAGACTTTCACGAGCGCCGTACTTTATCTGATAAGATTTGCATAAAGACTCACTGAACATAATGTATTGGCTATTAGGTGTATGTATCGTACACATGGCTTAAAAAATTCAATATAAATAATTTTGTGTTGTTTTTAGTAATTATGCATTCCCCATAGTACATGTATCTCTGACAACTGTGCGCAGCTAAATTCGTTCTCATTGCAATAGTCTTTAAATTTTGCTAAGCTTCTAATGCTTCTCATGTATAGTTCTAACTTTTATAGTCCATCTTATTGAGTTCAGTCTCATTTTGTTTTCCTGAAACAACTTCCTTAGGAAATGTTAACGAAAAGGACTAGGTAAAGTCGTACTAATCTGTGTAAACATCTACGGATCAGCAACGTACTTTCATGTAGTGTGGTTGAAGGTTCAGCGTCGTTTTCTTGTAGGACTTCCGTCCACAGGGAGTAGAGTTTAGGTCCCAGCCACCTACAGCGAGATCGCCTTTTGGGCAGGACACAGAAACGGAAGGAATGAGAGCAAGTCTAGCGACTTTGACAGAACAGTTTGTAGTGTGATTAGAGTACAGTAGATGGCGCCACCGTACAAGTACGATATTGCACATAGAGGGGTGAGAGAATTTCAGGTGGGGTATAGGAAAGGATACCCATTTAACCAGTGGGTCCAGCCTGGGGGCCGTCACTTAACGTGCTCGTCCGATGCACGGCGGATATTCAGCGATTGTTAGTAAATCACACCATCTCTGAAACAGATACAATAACATTATTTATATAAATATATTTACGACAATACATTGACTACTCTCGATTCAATTTCTCTGTAACGGAAAGATTGTTTTTATGTGGAATTTTTTTTCTTGCCTTCCGTAACATACGGTCAGAACAGCAATAATCATGATATTTTACTGGGAACATATGTATCATTCTATTTCAAATGAGGCAGTTGGAAATTTCTTATTGGTAAGATTTTCTCTTCACAAACGAATACTTCCAGAAGTATAAATTAAATAATTCTGACAGGTTGTTAAGCAGCAATTCCGGAAAATTAAATTTAGAAAAAATATGTTTTGATTTAAATAACCGAAATACAAAATTATAAATCTTGTGTACCATTTCACTGTTAATCAATCGCTTCAAGTGCGTAAGTCTGCTCCATGTCAGCTTCTGTGTTACGTGCTTTGTGACATTTTTTTTTGTTTCAAAATTTAAGAGAAACATATCCCGTGCATCTCCGCACTTCCAAACTGATATAGTTTAGTTTAAAGAATATTGTCGAATTAACAAATTAGAATTAAGGACCTTGGTAACCCACAGTATGCTCAGCAATTAAATTTTTTTATTAAGGTGGACGTCAAGTAATTTTGCTTCCTATACTTCCAATGGAAAAAACTTCTGTACACATTTTCTTCACAATTAATGCGTTCCCAGGGATGAAAATTTGAACATCGATTAAAATAACTTCATATTATAACTTGGAATACTTAATATTTTCTAAAACATAACGATAATTATATTAAAAATGAATAACTTTTCCTTTGGTGGTGTTGAAACCAGAAAAAAGATGGCGCGACCTGTACTTTGATGACGTCAGTAGGCAAACAAATGTTGGATTGCATAATTATGGTTATGTTTGAAAAAATATTAAGTATTCCAAGTTATAAAATGAAGCTATTTTAATCGATGTTCAAATTTTTATCCTTGGGAACGCATTAATTGTGAAGAAAATGTGTACAGAAGTTTTCCCATTGGAAGTATAGGAAGAAAAATCCTTGAGGTCCACCTTAAGAGCAAAGACTCTGCATTAACCCTGAAGTGCAGGTGACAGAACGCACTTCGGCGCAAATGAAATGGGAACAAACTGGGACGTATTGGGCTGGCAAGTTAAGAAGGATCTCATTTCTGGGTACGAGATTATTTTCTCATGTGTTTGAAGTACAAGTCAAGGGACATTTATTGACATTTCACAAGAAAGCAAAAAAATGTCAAATACATTTCAACTTAATCGGCAATGACTCACATGAAGAAATTCCGAATAATGAGATGCTTGTGTATCACCTACAGCGGAAGGAGAAACTAAAAAAATATATTGAGATTAATAGTTACCCAATATATGTGATTCATATACATTGTCGACCTTGTGTTAAATTTTGGTGTGCATACGGCCTTCTCGATTTGTCTTTTTTTAATAAATTCTCAGCCTCAGCAGTAAAAATGAAAGAGGTTTTATTGATTGAAAAAATTTCAGTAGCCTCCAACCCCTTTAATCTTGACCCAACATCAGCAATATTTGCAGTAATAGGAACGCAATAGTGTCTTTATTTTGAAATATTATTCTGTCTGGGAATTCCTTGAATAAAATAAGCATGTCTCTTACTTCAGTAAAAATTAGTTTTCAAAAATGCGAAATAAATGTCACGCGATGATTGTTTTCTGGGTGCTATTTCTACATAGAAGGACTGCCTCAAATGCGGTTCCCTAGTTTAAATAATTATATGTGTACTCTGCCCAAACTTTTAAAGCTAACGGAAACAGAACATTTATATTTTGGAATCGCCGCTTATTATCATAATTCCAGCCGAACATAATGCTGAACAGAGAGATTTCTCGGCGCTCATTTTTTTATAATTTAATGCATTTGACGACATTTAGATGATTAACAGAACTGATATCAACACTTTTTTGTTATTGTTCCAGAAATATTTGTCTTCTTAATCTGCTTCAGCACCATAGATTTATATAAGTCAAAAATCAGTTGTTGTTTTTTGTGCAATTAATGCCTGTGGAACGTTTCTTTACTTTCTTTCATACTTCTAAAATATAAAGAAAGTGATTGTCAATTAAACCAAACCTCATAGAAGTAGATTTGGTGGGGTGGATTTCAGAGCTAAATTCTTAACAAATTAATTCTCCACTGAATTTTTATGAACGGAGTCTCATAATTTCTATGGAACGCAGTTTCAGATTGAATACTTATGGGCTTAACGGCTTAAAGGTACTGTGCTTCTGAATATGTGTCATCATTTTTTAATATGATGATCAAAGAAATTATAAACATGAAATACCACTAAAATCTATTTCTTAACATTTTTTTGAATTACGACCTTTGACCAAAATTTATATTATTCCTTTGAAGTAATATCAAAGAACAATGCTGTTCGTGAATAGGAGGTTCCGCTTTTGTCGAAAAAATACCAAAATGTGTATTTCTCCAAATCAAAGTTTGAGTTCGAGTTTCTCGTGGAAATAAATTCTACACTAAATATTAGTTCAATTATTCTTATCAAAACATCAAATATTAAGTGAAATACAAAAATTAAAAGTTATTTTTAAAAATATGTATATAATATTTTAGAATTTCCAAATCTGATATTATTGAAATAAAATAACTTTTTTTACAAAAACGTAAAAATCTGAGCTTTGATAAAATTAAATAATTTGTACAGCACCGTAAGTATTTGCAGAACAGTGATACATAATGAACACTGCTGGCCATTGAAGGTGCAACACAAGGAAGATCGCATCCCAGGGGCTCGAAAGTTGGCAGAAGGAAGAACATGGGCGCACATATAAATGATTAACCGGTAGCACATATGGAAATAGTGTAGGAGAGTAATGCCCTGAAGTCGTTTAGAAGGGCTGAACAAGGATCCACTGTTGAGCACTCGAAATGTGTTTGCTTGCCGTTCCTGTCCACGGACATCTGCAGGATGCCCTGTCGAAGTCAACGGCCGGCCTACCAGCCGGTTTTCGAGTACAGTCGCGGGAGAATATTGCGGATAATCACTCCGAGACATCGGTGCTCGTGAAGGATGTCATGTGTCCACGGTGAGAAGATTATGGCAACAATCGGTAGCGGAGGAACGAACACACCGACTTGGGGGATCCTAATGGTCCCTTCGAGCCACCGAACTGGAGTATCGACATCTGGTACCCAATGCCTCCGAACAGGTAAATCAACAGAATCGCGAAATTGTAATCGCACTGCCAAATCGACCACTTAGATCAATAGTTCGGGTGTACAGTTGCAATTGCCGCCCGATCAAGTCTACACCAGATACTTTCTGTTATGTGCTTCCCTCGTCTCATAGTGCTCTATTTGTAATCAATTCACCCTTCGAGTCCCTCATCTGCTTTCTGTATTATAAATATTGCTTTGACTTCTCTTGCCTTTCGTGGTGTCGCACGTGTTAATTCCCACCTGTGTAAATGACCTTAAAAATCAATCAGAAGAAATTCGTGTTAAACAGCTTTTCAAAAACACAGGGAGAAATAAGACGAATATTCTATTGCTTTTTTTTTTTTTTGAAAATGCGATTATGTAACCAATCCAAATGATAAAATTAGATGATTTAACAAGATCCATAGAAGTATTTCGAAATTTTCCTAATTCCATAGTGGGGTCTTTTTACAATTTCATTTGTTATATACTGTCTGATATCTGATAAATTATGATTAGTTTTAATGCTTGTATATGTTTTTCAAATTTTGTTTAGCAATTGTATTTTCAGAATGCATATTCGGTAAATTGACATGTTTCCAGTATAATATGAAAAAAGTTTTTATATGAAAGAAACAAATGTTCTAAAGTCTTTGTTATAGGTCCTATGACGTCTTGAAAAGCCTTTGGGTAGGCCCAACACTCAAATTTGTCCAATTCATGTCAGTTGCAGGCCAGTTAGGATGTTCCAGAAGGACGAAACAGGAAAGGGAATATTTTATTTTTGCTTTGGTTTTTGCGAATCCGCTGAATGCCTCCGTACTGTGGTTTTTTTCGAAATGCATGTTTTTGATACAATATTATTTTTTAGAGAATGTTTGCCATTTTGATCAGCCTTCAATGTTTCAAGATTAATGACTTCAGATCATATGATGACACATTTGTTTCTGCAGAGTAACATGTGAAAGCGTCGTCTTCTAACTAATTTGCTGTGCGATCAACGGTGAAGATAACTCCAGAAATTTCGACATAGCAGTACATCAGCTTTGACGATACCATGTCGAAGTAAGTTGCAGTGACTCTTCCTTCAATATTGAGAACAGTTTGCATGTCACATTCAAGAATGTATAAGTAATAAAAAATATGTTTCTTTAATGGCGAATAGTTTTTCCACGTACAGAAAATATTTGGAGATATTAGGAAGTCAAGAATACCTCCACAGTCATTTGCATTCCGTAAAACATATAATAAATTGTGGAACTAACACGAGCTTGAATCTGTTTCTGTAATCCTAACTTAACGAAAACGGCAACACTGGTAAATTTATTTTAGATTCTCTGCCGAATATGTATTAAAAACATCGATGCATTCAGACGATGACAACCTAATTTCCATAAAAACAAATTTAATTTTCTCAAACAAATATATATTAATAATGAAACAATAATTTGCTTAAATACCGTCAGACTATATCATTTATTACATATGTGTGAAATCACAGTTGGTAAAGAGTGACAAAATGACATCTCATACACTGGTGTTCTTCTTTTCAATTTTTAATCAGATTTTGCTATTACTTAATAAAAAAAATGTCCGTTACGTGATCAATTCAAGTTCATTTGGTATTTCGAATGGATAGGTGACCACAGGAAAAGAGTGTTTCTAGAGTAACACAATTTTGCATCTTTATGCATTTATGAATATTATAAAATCAGATTCAGCTTCAAAACAAGTTATGTCTGGTTTTAAAATAAAAACGATACTAAGGATTTTATGGAATTAAACGGAGGTATATGTCGAAGTTTTAGTGCCAAGCAACAAAAATGTGTAAAACGCATCATAACAATGCGCAGAACCTTTCAACCTGTTTCTTAATGCACATATGATAAAACAGTCAAGAAATTACTAAATATCCGAAACTTCTTTGTGATAAAACTAAATAATTTATATTTATAATGTGAAGAAACATTTTAATTAATTAAATTCGAATGCAATTTGACTGAATGACTTGGTGTAACTCCTAAGTGAGGGAATAATATGCGCTTTTAAATGGTCAAACAAACCTTCTATTTCGTTAAAATGTGTAAGAAACTGTCATCTTCGATAAAAAAAAGACGAAAATACGGAACAGTATTTGATTTATCGTGTTTACATGTAATGCCTTTGAAAATGTTATTAAGAGGAAATGGAGTGATTTATTAAACACAGATCAGAAAATAAAATATGTAGCGATAAGCTATGGACTCTTAAAACACACTTTCATGTAAGCAAGGGTTAATAACTACTCCTTTCAGAAACGTTCATTGAAATATTAATTATCTCCCATAAAGGACTATATCAAATGGGGAAATCAGTTGTGTTTTACATGTCTGAGGAAAAAAGAAAGTACCCAAATTAATTTACAAATCAGTAACCAACAGCACATTTATTCACTTCACTACAAACAACACATTTATTCACTTCACTATTTCGAAGCGTAATCACTCTTGCTAAGTGGATAATTACACCTATGGTAGTTCTGAACACAGTACAGAGAGGAGATAATTTTGGCCATAGGTTCGGACTGAATCAGAAAACCAGATTTGAAGACCACACGGACAATGTTTTAATTTGCAAGAAAAGTTCTCAATAATGTCCAAATACAAGCAACTTATAAATCCACCGAGAAGTACAGCGAGGTCTCGCGGAAAAGATCACAGACCCTGACGGCAGACTTTCATGCTCTCGTTTGTCTTAGATTGGAGCCATGAAGGACCCGTCAGCAAATTGCATTTGTGACACTAACCTAGGAAACACAACTAAGATTGACAACGAGTGGTGAACAAAAGTAAATCTGACATTAACAGAAAAGCACCTGCACCATATTTTTGTGCAATAAAAGTACCGTTCCACATGCACTTCTCTTTTCTCTGATCACAGAGTTCCCTTCATTACAATAGATGGTATTCCTACTTAGAGTAATGTGGATAACTTTTACTTTATTCCTTACTTATTAGATCTGGCATTATTTGGTGCTGGTGTGCTGCTATTGTACCGCACACTGTATGCGAGAACAGTAATCTTACATACATTTACATTTTTTTGTTTGCCACTCCTTTCACTGGAGCTGAGAGTATATGATTCCTAATTCTTAACCTATGGTGAGGAGATCCATTTGTTTATGAAATTAAAAAAATTGATATCACAATAATTACTATAATTGTCCCTGCTGTATGAACTAGTACTTATCGGTGTGTTAGGCGTACTGAGTATCCATTTATTACGATATAACATCTAATTTCAAAAGTAGCGTTAATTCCACTAGTTGCCTAATTGTTTTTCCTGCTGCTAGTGTAATAATACATAATTACTTTTAGGTGTTATCTCACGGTCAATTCCGACCATATGTTGCATATACCACTTGTTCTGAGCTTTAGGGCAGGTGGTATTATCATTATGCATATCCCATAGTTCATAAGATAGCCCTTGGTGTCAAATCATTTTCGCATCCTGTCCCCTTGGTATTCTCTCTTTGGCTCTCACTCGTTTTCCTGCTGCACAACTGCTTAAAAAAGTTGTAGCATGAAAGTACGTTGAAAACCGAAACAACATTTTCCAGGAAGTTGTGCAACAGAAAAAACGTGAGAGAACCCAAATAAGAAAACCAAGTGGTCAGTGAATGTAAACGAATTGACAATAAGAGCTATCTTCTGAACTAAAAGAGATACAGCAGTGTAACACTTGTTTCAAAGCTTAGAACAGGCGCTGTCTATAGAAAATGATTGAAATGGATTCTAGGCTAATATTAAAATAGGTGGTAAATGTTATTACCCTGACAGCATACAAAACAGTGAGACAACTACTGAAAATAAAGCAACTTCTGAACCTAAAGTTGCCGCCCCGGTGGCGCAGTGGTCTAAGGCGCTGGCCTCTGATCATTCGTCCGTCTGGGGTCCGGGTTCGAATCCCGGTGAGGCATGGATGTTGTGTTTGTCTTACGGCACTGGATCTCTCCCTTCCCTGGAAGCAGTGACCCTAAATTAGGGACGGGCGACTGCTTATAGCCCATTGAGTTGCTCACGGTGGTCGTTAAACCTCCAATCAAAAAAAAAAAAAAAGAACCTAAAGTTTTTACAATGTAATGAAAGCACTTAAATGGAAGCTCAGAATATGTAACACAGAGGCAAGTACTAGTACAAGCACCACGGTCAACTTCAATAATTTTCTTAACGTCCATTTTTTTCTGCGTAAAGAAATAAATTCGTGCACATTACGATAAGAATTGTTAGAACGTGTCATGTGGGGCTCAAGCGGATGAGGTGAAAAGAAATGTAAGTATATAGGAGTCAAACCCTCTCGCTATAGTTTGGAGTGAAGTAGCAGGACACCACCCGGAACAACTTAAGTAGAAATGGCAAAATGTTACCCTACCAATTGCAAGTAAAATAATCAAGTGTTTTAAAGAGGAGGACGTGCTTATATGAGAAAAAAGATGTACACGCACAAATGTTTGGAAGAAAGACGTCCCTATAATGTAACAGAATGCAAACGTTTTTCTGTGGATTTTGGAAGTCAGATTTGAATTTATACACTGCCCCTTAACAATCCTTGGTGTTTTTCCGTGTTACAATTAAAAACGCAATTTGCAGACCGGCCTCTGAGGAGTTCCAGTGTTAAAGGCAGCTTCAAGTTCTACCCCACCCCCCACCCACCCCCAAAAAAAGGGACGAAGGGATCCCTTGTGGTGCTATTGTGTGCGATATAGTGGGTTTCCTATACAACTGCACAAGAGGTAAAGCGCTAACTGCCATAGTTCGTGAGATGTTGGCCTGATCAAGGACTTTCCTTGTAACTCTCTATATGCTTTTCACGTGGGTTTGCTAACCCAATTTGGAACTGCTTTCGTTGCAGGTTCCTCCATGTGGAGTGCCTGCCTGCTTTTCAGACTGCCTGCGTTGCTTATGCTGTAGGTGTGTGAATACCTGAAAATGAACTAGATCGTGTGCCCTGTGTGGTGTGAAAGAGAATGAAAGTATAATGGTAGTTGACGTATGAAAGGAAATTGCAGAGTTGGACCCGCAAAGCCGTTCCTATCTTGTTGAATGACGGAGAGGATTTTACAGAGTTTCGGTGAATTGATCTCTGTCATGCCCTCGCCTTCGCGGGAAATGGATACAAGGACGTCAGAGATGCCCAACAGGGTACACTCTGTAGTGTGTTCCGTGAGGTGCTTTGATCTTTGAAGACAAAGAAGTTAATGAGTTTTTCGAGTTATATTTCTATTTTATGCAATAATGGCATCTGTGGGGTTTCCACTCTGGTACATATCTAAGTAGTTCTTAGCGGCACCTTCTGTCGATTGCGTTTGCAAATTACCTTTAATCAGCACGTGCAGCGTCAGCAGCACCAAATTGATATTTACAAGTGAAACTCTCTGAATAACTCTTAAATTGAACATCAGGACGTTCGCACTCAGTTTCCACTTTCCGATTAATGTCGTTACGCTCCTCAAGAAGGCGCTTCCTCTATGCAGAAACTTCAGCCACGGAGCAGATACATAAGGTTATCCCTGTCATTGAAATGGATAACTGGATACATCGAATGTTAGCAAACAAATTGTTTCCAGCTGCTAGCTTTCATCTGTTATTCTGCTCTTCAGATTTACCCAATGTTGGTAAACCAAAAGAAAAGCTGCCGCGCTTAAAGTACAAAAGAAGAAAAAAAACAATGCTTTTCTGGAAAGAAGCAAGTTTCGAATGCAAATCCGCAGTTTTTATTCTTCTCGTTTATATGAATGATCAACGTCGTGCTCATTAAATTCTTCTCCTGCTAACAAAGTACTTTCCAAGAGAGAACGGAAATTTTTCAATACGAGAAACTGCCATTTTTGGGTGGGAAAGCCTGGTTTGCAAAGTTTTTTTTAAAAGATAAATCTGTATTTAGTTTTATTTCTTTCACGAAAAAACTGTTCTCTACTGCGTGTTTAGAATCAATGGGATTTTGTGTTCTTCCTAAATAGGATGAGGCACCGAGCCAAACTTAAGGGAACTTGGTAATAATTTTGAACCCACAAAGGGAAATACTTCTATATTTCTCTAAATGTATGTTTTGAGGGGTATTTATTGGCATAACAAGATATCAAAGTCAATTTCATAATATCTCTGTGTTATCCAAATGCGGGCAAATAATATCTTTCATTTGATACTTGCTAAAGTTATTTTTAATGACTTTCTTTTTAAATTTGAAAATTTGAATACCAATTTCTGTTTATAAATAATACTTAAACGACGGCATTAAAATCTTTGCTGAAACGGAACGAAATTGTGCTGTTAACATACGTGTCACATGCAAACGTAGTTGTGAATAATACTTACACTACTATTAAAGAATTTTGTTCCAATAGCGGATTCAGGGGTTTTCAATAAAATGTATATTCATTTTCTTCCCTACCGGAATGCAGATAATCACGGAGAGAAAAAATTTAAAAAACCTCATTATGTGGGCTCTAATGGTACACATAAATTTTAAGAAAGTTTTGGGTGCATCAGGGAGCTTGAGAGCAGTTCGATGTCTACCATCCATAAAAAAGCCATCGGGGTGTTCATGTGCCAAACCTTGAAAATTTTGATTTCTATTATACTACCATACAATAGAATTACTAGTATAGTTATACTATCTTAAGCAATATAATGTGTTTGATATTAGAAAGTGATTGAATTTAAGCCGCCCCGGTGGCGCAGTGGTCTAAGCGATGGCGTCTGATCATTCGTCCTAACGGGGTCCGGGTTCGAATCCCGGTGAGGCATGGATGTTGTGTTTGTCTTACGGCACTGGCTCTCTCTCTTCCCTCGAACCAGTGACCCTAAATTAGGAACTAGCGACTGCTTATAGCCCATTGAGTTGCTCACGGTGGTCGTTAAACCTCCAACCCAACCAACCAATTGAATTTAAACAGAATCGACGAATAATTCTGATCTAGAAGGTGGCATCATTTCTTTGTTTCTTTTGTGAAAACTCTAATTGCCTTCTTCCAAGAAAAAAAAACGATGAACGGCGCTATGAAAATTATAAAAATCTTCAAATATCTCGTAGGGACTTTCAGTAACAGAAATTTCAAAAATAGATACCCGATGAATACCAAACAAGCACGAATCTGTTACTTTTCGCATTAAGAGCAGACAAGAGGGCTTTTCTCCCGGAATAAAGTAAACAGAAAATGCTTATCTTATCGATATGTAAATATGTTCTTATGTCTTTTTTTACAATCCGTATATCCTCCTGCCATTCTCTGAGAATGGTGCGCTGTGAGAGTGTTGCCGTTGGAGATACGAGGGGTGTTTAATAAGAATTGCCTCCGCGCAACGGTCCCGCGCATGACTTGTTGCCCAACAACCTGTCAGACGGCAAACGCTTCTTTCTGCCATTAACTTAATTTTACTTCGTAATACACTGCTGGACAATTGCTAAGGACGGATCATAAACGGCTATATAGCGCATAAAATAGTAAGTGTGGTTGGATGCCAAGTGAAATAAAATAATGTCAGAATGCCAGGACATTACAAGAAAGACAATTTATTGTGCTCTGAAATCCAGAAGGCTTTGGAACGTGTTCAAGGGACAAACAGGCCATTTTGTGCAGAATACGTAAACGTGAAAAAAATGCATTTACCGTCCGCAGGCGTTCCGGCGTAAGATGTCAATACGGGATATAGAAACCATGGAGGGCGATGCAAGATTCCACACGTCGTGTCATGCTTTGCACAACATTATCAAGCATGCAGCTGTTGGGGTGATTTATCTCATTCTTCTGTCAGTGCACGGAGGAGGGTGTCCTTGTTTATTGGAGGGCATTGGCGACCAGCAAGACTCCTCCCCAAAGCGTCCCACACATTTTCAATGGGATTCGGATCTGGAGAACGTGCTGGCCATACGAGGCGTTGAATATCCTCGCTCTCAAGATACTCCTGGACAGCGACTGTTCGATGACATGTTGCGTTGTCGTCCATGAAAATTAATCTATCACCGACAGCACCACGGAACATGCGAACATGAGGTAGCAGAACATCATTAATGTATCGTTGGCCAGTCATAGTCCCAGTTGGAAGCACATAGAGGGACGTACGGCCATTGATCATGATGCCAGCCCATACCATGACACTACATGTCGGATATCGGTCCCTTTCCTGTATGTTTGCTGAACAATATGCAGTACCACTATCACGCCAGATCAGTTGTCGTCGACAATCAGACGATAGACTGTATCTACTCTCATCTGAGAAGAGGACAGCAGACCAGTCGTTATCAGTCCAATTGCGATGTTGATGGCACCATTGCAAACGGGCGGTACGGTGACGTCTGGACAATGGGATGCACACAACAGGACGGCGGGCGTATAGTCCTCCTTCACGTCTGGCGACAGTTTTTCGGGAGATCCGCTTGCCAGTAGCAGCCATAAACTGATTTGCTACCTCACTAGCTGTGCTGCGCCGGTGTCTTTTTGTTGATAGCACTATGTACCGATCTTTTGCAGGTGTCGTACTGCGAACGCAACCTCCCCCGTGACGTTTGCTACACTCTCCATTTGTTTGAAATGATTTCCAAAGCCTTGAAACAACACTGTGGCTGACGTCGAACTCCCTGGCAACATCTGTTATTTTTCGCCTTTCTTCAATCTTGCCAATAATACGGCCACGCGTAAAATCATCTAGGTGATATCGGGAAGACATACTGAAAATTGCAAGTTCGTCAGTTGATTCTTTCTCTTTCAACTTTGCGTTTGAACAACAACGGTCAATATGCGTCAAATCCTTTATATCTCTTATCAGCGCTATGACGTCACGAACAAGTTCGGCAATCAAACATTTGCATACGCACAACACGTCTTACTGTATCCCGCACTTATGCTAATTTCCACATTTTCCTGCCTTCCATTTTATGGTTTCTATCGTTGCTATTGTCATCCGTCCTTAGCAATTGTCCGGCAGTGTAAAACAAAAGTACAGATATTTGTTCATACTGAGTTGAGTGTGAAATTGAAGATTGTTTTTCAACTGTGTAAAAGGGTGTCAAACTAAGTAAGTTTTAAAGTCTTTTACTCATGAAAATGTACCTCCAAAAAAAATTTACTGTTAATAGCTGGCAGTTTATGTTTCTGGAACTTTAGACATAAGATCCATTTATCGTTCGGTTAGAAAATAAAAGGACCGTAGTTTGATGTTAGCTGTAAAAAATCAGCCGTCGTATGAGAGGCCCGTAATCGCAAGTTGCGTTTTGAACAGGCAAAACGTCGATCAGCTAATCAGGGGAAAATGAAGAATAACCCAGAGAACCATATTAGGAAAGTTGAACAAAAGTTTAGATAGTGTCAATGACAGTAGGTGTGTTGAACATAAGTTTAGATAGTGTCAATGACATGGTTTAAGTTTTAGGATTCACCGAAGTGTGTTATCGTTGGGGACAGCCTCACCCAACGATTGAATGGAAGAAACCAAAACTTCAAACATGCCAAAGCCTGTTTGTTTGCTGTGAAAGATACGGAATTAATTTTTTCTGAAACATTTTGACAGGTGATCAGAGTAGAGATTGCAATTATGACCCAGAAAAGAAAAATCAATCCCTGGAATACGAAGACCCCTTTTCTCCTTAAGCGAGAAAATTCAAAACTCAAATTTGTGTAGGTAAGTGCATGTTGTCTGTGTTATCCAACTGCAATGCCTTTATGAATCAAAAGTACATTGTCAAAAGTACTGCACTCAAATCCAAGAGCTACGTGAATTCCTCAAAAAAAGTCATAGCTAAGGTGCAACCGCATCCGTAGGAAAAGATGTCAATTATTTTCCAAAATGACGACGCCAAACCCCACCCCAGTATTTTAGCTTCGGAGGCCATACAAAATTCAAGTTTGAAACTATTTAACACAATACCTACAGCCCAGATTTGGTGCCGTTCGATTTCTCGTTGTTTACTGCAGTGGAGAGACGTCCGAAAGGATGTCAATTCACATGCGACGAAGATTTTCATGCTGCCAGAAGGAAATGGTACCGAGAAAATCCTGAGATTTTTGGAAAGACGGGTTTAAGAAATTTATTAAACGTTAGCTTTTCTGTATCGAGCTAACGGGGGGGGGGGGTATGTAGAAAAATAAAATATGTGAATCAAAGTAGAAATTTCTGAGCTTCGTCGTTGTCTTGTTTCAAGTTGCTATCTGGCCACTGGGCGCGTATATAGACATGGAGGCATTACTTTCTGAATACCATTTGTACTACTTATACATTTATATCGTTTTCCAAAGGCAGGAGAAACCTCTGGTAGGTTAAAAACTTTCTTGTGGCTCGTTCGTGTTTAAAAACCAGAATACGTTACATTGCAAAGATATTCTGTTCTCAAATCATCAGGAGGAAAAAAAGATATAATCTGACCTTCAAATGGAATTTTCCATGTTTGTGCAAGAGAAAGGCTTTTCAAGACACTTTAGTTTCCTATTTACCTCCAAAAAGACATCTAACATGTACATTAAAAATGCAAGTGGAATTTCGTTTTCTAATCCTTCAAATAAATTAAATATCTACCTCTGCGAACGAGGGGAGTGTATCGAGTCTATCACACTACGTTAAATTGCGAAAACTTTAAATATCATTGTGAATTCTTATACAATGGCATTTTATCATTAAGTAGCCGTGTATGCATATTTCATTCATGCTTTCTCTAATTTGAGAAATACGGTTACCTTTATAGCATGAAGTGAAAACATAACGGTAGATAATTTAAAAGAAATACGAATATTATCCATAAAGCCAGTAAAACAAGAAATTTTCTTATAACACATGTATCGGTAAAAAGCTATAATGTTAATACACTGTTGTCCAAAAGTTAAGCATAACCAACAAAAATTATTAAATAAGAATAATCAAAATGCAGCATTAAGTAGGCTTTTTACTGTTCCTAAATATCTTAGAAGGGAACCAAACGCGTTGAAGAAATCAAATGATAAATAGTGAACGAGAAATACGTGGCAAAGCCCAAAATGGCGATAAACAGAACGAATTTTCCCGGGAATTTCTGAATTTCTACACTGGTTTAGTAAGCCATATGGTGATCTCTTACAACGAAGCAAGTATCAGATCGATGTCTAATGCAGCTGGCAGTGGAAACACGAAGACCCTGTGGCAGAAAATTCCACTACTGAAGAACAGCAATCCGGAGTTCTTTGAAAGTTCTGACAGGAGGTTTTCTACTTGCAATGCGCATTCTCAATGCATCCTACACATGCTGTATTGAGTTGTGTTCTGGGAAATATGCTGACCATTGTATAAGGTGGATATCTTCCTTTTCCAGCAAATTATCGATTATATGCTTTTGACCGTTTCTTTATCTGACTTCATGTGAAACATACACTTTCGCTTTTAACGAGAAGTATACTTTTTGCTTTGATCTTGACTTAAAGTGAAGAACAACAGAGCGCAAATACTAGACACACTACTGTTTATTCTTTCTGTTACAGCTAATATTTGTTTCGCATTATCATCGTGTATCAATATGGTTGGGCTTAGTATGTTTGGCACCAGTACAAATGAGAGGAAAGTGAGCGTTCCAATCACTAATTTCATTAGTGGAAGCTGATTAGTTTACACTTACAGCATTGAAAAACGTAACATTATCGATGTTTAAGGCTTCCTAACGATGCATTTAGTTGGTCAAAGCTATCGCTATTATCGATAGCTCTCTCGACAGTACATCTACTTACCTCTTTTAAATCCTTTGGCCAGTGATTTTTTCTTTAGACATATGTAACGGCAACAGTTCCTTTAATTGTAAAAATTTAATTTCGTTCGGATGTTCACGTTTTAAAGCACCTGCAGAACAAGAACCAATGCTTCTCTCAGGAAATACGAAAGTGAACAGTGAGTGGGTGTTAATAATCATAGGAAATGCTGTAAGTAAACATCAGAAAAAACATGGGATCTCAAGCAGTCTTTTTCTCAAAACAAATTTGTTGACTAGGTTGAACATGTGCACTCAGATATCTCTAAGAACTCTGACTTGTGCTTTAAATTCTTAGTCCTCTAACTTCTGCTAGAGAGATTTCAATACATTTAAGAAAAAGAGTCTGACGATGGAAATAAGCAACAGAAATAATTTATATGTACGTAATTTATCCAATAAATGAGTGCAAAAGAATTTAACATCCAGTATCTGGGCATTATAATATTGCATTAAAAATACATTTTTTAAAACTTCCTTTTGAAGCACAAAATAATAATATTACACACCCCTACCAAACTCATACAGTCCTAGCCAGGAGGTGGGAAAGCGTGGTGTGGCGAAATTAAACTTTCATGTAATTCCAGTTTTAAACTGTAAAGTGCAATCTTATTAATTCGATTTGTGCTTGGAAGTGATTTCGAATGCCAGATCGAAGAATTGCCGGTAAAATTAGTCCGATCGGGCTTGCGTGAGGCTTAGATTCTGCTCATCTGACCGGTGGACCCCCCACAAAGGCGGTAGGCGCAACCAATCGCAACCAAGAAAAATATAGGTAGGACTGGACATATTTTCCATACGTTTGAACAACTAATCGTAAACGAGCTATTTGACATAGAGTATTATTGAGAAAAGGAATCCAGAAAATTAAATTCAGCCAATGACATTACGTTTTCTGAAATAACTGAGCTTCGCGTTTTTCAACAACTTTCGAGCTAGTAATATAACGCCTTTTGAATTACTCAACGCTCAGAAGTCAAGGGGAGGGACGGGCAGATAAATGTGAGCTGTCCCGGCCAGGGACATAGTCGCTGAGGGGAAGTCAATGATGTTCAGAGCGCAGGATGTCGATGACCTTTAAGATGTAACCTGTTTCACAAGCAATGCTCTTGCATCTTAACTTGTAACCCAATTTTCAAATGAAAACTTCACGCAGTTTAAACATCAAGGAAACTTTTTTCTGATACAGAATAGAATGACTAATGTAAGAAAAAGTATGCATCTACCGGTAAGGGTTTCCGGGATAATAACAACAGCCTTCATAGAACAAACAAATCCTCCTTCGAATGAATAAGGAACTCCTACGAAGAATGGGGAGTCCACTGTCGCGTTGTCTTCAATTTCGCTGACCCACAAGGATGAACCGTCTCTGGGAAAACATAAATTTGCAAGCGCATCAGATGAATAACAGAAATGAACACTGAATTTATGCGTGAATATTCTTCTTCTCATAGTGCAAACAAATACCAGAATGAAACACAACCGAACTAGAAGCAGAAACTAAACAATGATTTTACTACTAAAGTCCGGCAGTTTAGATTAAAAGGAAAAGATCTAGCAGACCGGAAAAATGTTTTCATAAAGAAAAAGTACCTACCCGTTGTACAACTAGCGAAGTTAAGCGAAGAAAACAAATGCGACGTACATAACCTGCTGAATATACAACAGGGGATACACCCAGGGGTAATGAAACTACAGGGCAATTCAGAATGATAGCCCCGATTCACGTTGTATGATAGTCAGGTGGTACAACTCTGGAAACAAATATCGCCCGTTAATGTCAATTGTCGCCAGATGGCACTGCCAACATGTGGGCAGATGACTCAATACAACCTACGTTTTCTTATGGGAGGAAAGGCAAAGGTTTTCGTGTTTTGAGAATGCTCTTTCGCTTGTAATTGAAAAAACAAACCTGAAACGCTTCGTTAACATGCACTTCTATGCGCACTATGATGTCGTCAATTATAGCGATATACGTATATGCGTATTTATCTTTGACAACTGCATTGATTAGTACTCACCATTGCATTTCTTGTTTCCACACATTTATGTTAGGTAATTTCATTTTTCGCAAAGCCAAAAGATCTATAAGATGTTCCGATAATAGCTTTTTTCCCATTGCAGAGGGGCGTTTTCTTAATTAGAAAAAACAAAGCAAATATATGCACGGTTGTTATGGTTTCATGAGGGCCGACATTTATACATATAAAAATGGCAGCGCGCATACATAATGTACATTATTTGCACTGCCAGAGTTCTGTTGCCATTAAAAGATAAATTAGTGACAATTTTTGGTCTGTTGGGGTTTTAAAAGTTAATACACATTTTTTACATGTCGAGTAATATGTACGATTGTTCGATGCAAATTGATTTAGCCCCGTATCAGAAACATTACAATTGAACTGATTCTAGTCCGACATACAACTGCATTATAAATTTAGTCTATTTCTTAATTAAAAAGAGTTGACGTTCTTTAACTTCTGCAGATAAACTTGAATGTTCCTGGAACTTCAATGCTACACATCTACACAAAATAATTAATAAAAAACGCTTGTGAAATATGCAGATTTTGCTCTGCTGAAATCATGAAAGCTATCTATTTCTATGATTATTAGGGTAAACCATCAGTCCATAACTTCTTCAGCCCCCTGGCGAGCTATAGCATTAACGATCCAATTCTCTAACTTGTAGCTGTATGGGGAGTTGTATTACCTGAATATTATACACCGTGCCCCGATTACAAGTGACAATACCTGATTTATGAACATAGATACAAAGAAAGATCATATTGTTGCACAACAAAGAAGGAAGTTTACAATTTTGTTTCCATACCTATGCAACTCCCCTAGGTAACGCGGACAACATCTAAACGGTAATTCATTTCACGCCTTACATTATAAAGCTTGTCCGTAGTCACTGATGCCAATGCAAGCTGAATATGCATCTTCGGCTCCCACATTGTGCTTGGCCAAGGTGGCACATACACATGGTCTTTGATATACCCTCACAAAAAGATGTCACAAGGAGTAAGTTCAGGAGACCTGGGGGACAACTTGCAGAAAACCCTGTCGTCCTGTTCACAATGACCAATCCAACTATTCGGGAGAAGTTCGTTCAAAATTGCCGAACGTGCATATTCCAATTAGGGGATGCTCCACCTTGCTGTAGGATGATGTATTCGCCAGAATCGTCCTTCAGTTGTGGAAGTAGCTATTGCTGAATCATACATTGAAAAACGCTACCTGTAACTGTAAAGAAACACTTGTGTTTTACAAATTTGAGGAAAACATGTTCCTATTTTTAAAGACTCACTCACTCACAAGACACAAAATCTCCTAAACAAAGAGAAAACAACTAAAAGAAAAGGCCTGCTTATTTACACAGTGAATAAAGTTATACTGGAAGGATTCGTTGATTAAACATCTTACTTTTAAGACAGAGTGGTTTATTGCTTTTAAAAACTGAATTGTTTTCTTCAAATGATCACCAACCAAGTTTTATGTGATCATGAATGTCATCATCCATATGGCCCCCGATCGATATTTTTTGCCAAGTTTCAATGTAGATTCCGCTTGTCACTAGACTTTCCCCATCAATCGATAAAGCTTTATTGTAAAAGAACTTATATGTTTGTCTAAAAGCAGAGCATTCTCATTTCTTGTAAAAGCACAGTTATGTTTTTTTCAGGGTGTCACGTCAATTCGTTGCGTGCGTCAATTCGTCGACTACGTCAATTCGTCACGCGTCAATTCGTCGCGCGTTAATTCGTCGCGTGTCAATTCGTCGACCGTCAATTCGTCTAAAACGACGATCCGTCGAGCGTCAATTCGTCGACCACGACGATTCGTCGAGCGTCAATTCGTCGCGGACAAATGCGACGACTACCTCAATTCGTCGACTACGTCAATTCGTCGTGTTTACAGATTTTGGTTACATACAAAACGAATGCAGGAAAACGTACGATTTAAAATTTTCGTGAAATCTAGTTTTCATTTCAGAAAAATCAAATTTGGTATCATGAAACTCTAACTTAAACGCTAGACGGTTTTTGGAAGGGGCTGGAGCCCGGGGGTTAGAGCCCCCCCCTCATTAAAAATTTCGTAAAATCTACACTTTTCATTTTAGAACCACAAAATTTGGTATACTATCTCATAGTACTCTAACTTAGACGGTACAACGTTTTTGGAACGGGTCAAGCACCGGGGTCAGAGCCCCTCCCCCTCCCACATACAAAATTTTCTTAAAAACTACAGTTTTCAATTAAGAACCACCAAATCTGGTATACTATCTCATGGTACTCTAACTTAGACGCTAGACCGTTTTTGGAAAGGGTTGGAGCCCGGGGGTAACAGCCCCCCGTCATAAAAATGCCGTAAAATCTACAGTGATCAATTTAGAAATACCAAATTTGGTATACTATCTCATGGTACTCTAACTTAGACGGTAGACCGTTTTTGGAAAGGGTTGGAGCCCGGGGGTAAAAGCCCCCCGTCATAAAAAATTCCGTAAAATCTACAGTGATCAATTTAGAACCACCAAATTTGGTATACTATCTCATGGTACTCTAACTTAGACGGTAGACCGTTTTTGGAACGGGTCAAGCCCCGGGGGTCAGAGACCCTCCCCCTCCCACATACAAAATTTTCTTAAAAACTACAGTTTTCAATTAAGAACCACCAAATCTGGTATACTATCTCATGATACTCTAACTTAGATGCTAGACAGTTTTTGGAAGGGGTTGGAGCCCGGGGGTAAGAGCCCTTCCCCCCTCGTCATAAAAAATGCCGTAAAATCTACAGTATTCAATTTAGAACCACCAAATTTGGTATACTATCTCATGGAACTCTAACGTAGACGGCAGACCGTGTTTGGAACGGGTCATAATTTTTAAGAACCACCAAAGCTGGTATACTATCTTTTTAAGAACCACCAAATCTGGTATACTATCTCGTTGGATTCTAACTTAGACTGTAGACGGTTTTTGGAAGCGGTTGGAGCCCGGGGCGTTAGAGCCCCTCCCCTACAAAATTGCAGTGAAATCTAGTTTTTAATTTAGAACCACCAAATTTGGTGTCATGAAACTCTAACTTAGCAGAAGACCGTTTTTGGAACGGATCGGGGGCCGGGAGGTCAGAACCCCCCCTCCCCGGTACAAAATTATCGTAAAATCTACAGTTTTCAATTTAGAACCACCAAATTTGGTATACCATCACCTTGGTACTCTAACTTAGACGGTAGATGTTTTTTGAACCAGGTCGAGCACGGGGTCAGAGCCCCCCCCGCATAAAAAAGTTCCGTAAAGTCTATAGTTTTCAATTTAGAACCACAAAATTCCGTATACTATCTCACGAAACTCTAACACTTAGACTGTAGATGGTTTTGGAAGCGTTTGAGCCAGGGAGGAAGAGCCCCACATACAAAATTTTCGTAAAATCTATAGTTTACAATTTAGAACCACCAAATTTGGTATCATAAAACTCTAACTTAGACGGGAGACGGTAGTTGGAACGGGTCGTGGCGCGGTGGGTCATAGCCCCCCCCCCCCCCGCCCGACGTACAAAATTTTCGTAAAATATACCGTTTTCAATTTAGAACCACCAAATTTGGTATACTATCTCATGGTACTCTAACGTAGACGGTAGACCTTTTGGAACGGGTCAAGGAACGGGAGTAAGAGCCCGCCCCATACAAAATTTTCTTATAATCTATTTCAGAACCACCAAATTTGGTGTCATGAAATTCTAACTTAGCAGGAGACGGTTTTTGGAACGGGTCGGGGCTCTGGGGGTCAGAGCTCCCCCCCCTACAAAATTTTCGTAGAATCTACAGGTTTCAATTTAGAACCACCAAATTTGGTATACTATCTCATGGTACTCCAACTTAGACAGTAGACGGTTTTTGGAATAGGTCAAGGCGCGGGGGTAAGAGCCCCCTACATACAAAATTTTCGTAAAATCTATAGTTTTCAATTTAGAACCACCAAATTTGGTATCATTAAACTCTAACTTAGACGGGAGCTGGTTTTTTAAGCGGGTCGGGGCGCGATAATTCAGAGCCCTCCCCCTGTACAAAATTTTCTTAGATTATGCCGTTTTCAATTTAGAGCCACCAAACTTGGTATACTGTCTCATGGTATTTTAACTTCGACTGTAGATGGTTTCCTGGAAAGTGTTGGAGATCGGGGTTCAGAGCCCCCCCCATAAAATGTTTCGTGAAATCTACAGTTTTCAATTTAGAACCACCAAATTTGGTATACTACATCATGGTACTCTAACTTAGACCGTAAACGGTTTTCAGAACGGGTCGGGGCACGGGTGGTTAGATCCCCTAACACACACACACACAAGTTTCGTAAAATCTATAGTTTTCTATTAAGAACCACCAAATTTGGTATACTATATCATGGTAATCTAACTTAGACGCTTTTCGGAACGGGTCGGGGCACGGGGGTTTCAGCCCGCTCTACAAAATTTTCGTGAAATCTACAGTTTTAAATTAAAAACCACCAAATTTGGTATACTATATCATGGTAATCTAACTTAGACGGTTTTCGAAACAGGTCGGGGCACGGGGGGTTCATCCCCCAAAACAATTTTCGTGAAATCTACAATTTTCAATTTAGAACCACCAAATTTGGTATACTATCTCATGGTAGTCTAACTTGGACGGCAGACGGTTTTTGGAACGGGACGGGCACTGGGTCAGAGCCCACCTCATAAAAAAATTTGTAAAATCTACAGTTTTCAATTTAGAACCACCAAATTTGGTATACTATCTCATGGTGCTCTAACTTAAACGGTAGACGGTTTTTTGGAACGGGTCATGGCCCGGGGGTAAGTGCCTCCACATACAAAATTATTCTTGACAAGTGGTCAGAAGCCAGCTCCTAGATCACTCCGGCGCCGTAGCGGTACACGTTGAAATGCATTTTTCATACGGCCCCAAACGCTCTTATGGACATACTAGATTGAACTTGACGCAAATAAATCATTAACATAATTTGTACTAGTAGGGATACTAGCTATTTGCCAGGTACATATTACTATTTGTGGAATCAGCAAGTTCAGCGGGTGAAATTTCATGAATGTAAAAGATATTCCTGCAATTTTCCAGTAAACTTATTTTAAATTTTTTGATTTAGTTAATTTAATTTTGCGAAACAAAAAAAGAAAGAAAAAGGAATGGGAATAGTTACCTTCTAGGAGACATCTATACAACTGCACTACAGCTGGCGCGTGCTTCTGTGAATCCCGCAACAAAGAAATGCAATGTACCTATGTGATGTCGATTGCGTTCGACTTCACATTAGCATTAATCATTTTTTTCTTACCGTTTTGAATATTGAATATCTGGAACTCTCTATTTACATTACATAATATTTCTTCCTGATAAGCCGCTAGTTGGTAGTATAGGGTATTCTTAAGAGTAAAAAACTTAGAACGTAGATAGGGTATTCTTAAGAGTAAAAAACGAAACTTTTTACGAACATTTTGTATGGGGCTCCCTTGACCCGGGCCTCGACCCCTTCCAAAAACCGTCTACCGTCTAAGTTAGATAACCATGAGTAGTATACCAAATTTGGTTGTTCTAAATGGAAAACTGTAGATTTTACGAAATTTTTATGAGGAGGGGGAAGCTCTCACCCCCCCGGGTTCCAACGCCTTCTAAAAATCGTTAGCGTCTAAGTTAGAGTTTCATGACACTAAATTTGGTGGTTCTGAATTGAAAACTGTAGTTTTTAAGAAAATGCTGTATGTGTTTGTGTGTGTGGGGGAGGGCTCTGACCCCCAGGGCCTTGACCCATTCCAAAAACCGTCGACCGTCTAAGTTAAAGTACCATGAGATAGTATACCAAATTTGGTGGTTCTAATTTGAAACCTAGATTTTCCGATTTTTTTATGAAAGGGGTCCTTACCCCCTCCATAAAAAAATCTGCAACCCCTTCCAAAATCGTCTAGCGTCTAAGTTAGAGTACCATGAGATAGTATTCCAAATTTGTTGGCTCTAAATTGAAAACTGTAGACTTTGCGAAATTTTTTATGAGGGGGCTCTGACCCCCGGGCCTTAACCCGTTCCGAAAACGGTCTACCGTCTAAGTTAGAGTGCCATGAGATAGTATACCAAATTTGTTGGCTCTAAATTGAAAACTGTAGATTTTACGAAATTTTTATGAGGGGGGCTCCGACCCCCGGGCTTCAACCCCTTCCAAAAACCGTCCATCGTTTCAGAACCATCAAATTTGTTGGTTCTGAAATAAAAACTAGATTTTACGAAAATTTTGAATGTATGTGGAGGGGAAAGGCTCCGACCCCCGGGCCTTGACCCGTTCCAAAGACCGTCGACCGTCTAAGTTAGAGTATTATGAGATAGTATACCCAAATTTGGTGGTTCTAAATTGAAAACTAGATTTTGCGATTTTTTTATGAAAGACCCCCCCCGGGGCTGCAACCCGTTGCAAAAACGGTCTACTGTCTAAGTTAGAGTACCATGAGATAGTATACCAAATTTGGTGGTTCTAAATTGAAAACTGTAAATTTTACGGTATTTTTATGGGGTAGCTCTTACCCCCCCCCCCCCCGGGTTCCAACCCCTTCCAAAAACCATCTAGCGTCTAAGTTAGAGTACCATGAGATAGTATACCAGATTTGGTGGTTCTGAATTGAAAACTGTAGTTTTTAAGAGAATTTTGTGTGCGGGGGCTCTGACACCCCGGGCTTTTAACCGTTCCAAAAACCGTCTGCAGTCTAAGTTAGAGTACCATGAGATAGTATACCAAATTTGGTGGTTTTAAATTGGAAACTGTAGATTTCGCAAATTTTTTTATGAGGGGGGCCCTTACCCCCGGGCTGCAACCCCTTCAAAAAATCGTCTAGCGTGTAAGTTAGAGTACCAGGAGATAGTATACCAGATTAGGTGGTTCTGAATTGAAAACTGTAGTTTTTAAGAAAATTTTGTATGTGGGGTCTCTGACCCCAGGGCCTTGACACGTTCCAAAACGTTCTACTGTCTAAGTTAGAATACCATGAGATAGTATACCAAATTTGGTGGTTCTAAAATGAAACTGTAGATTTTACCAAAAAAATTATTAGGGGGTCTGACCCCCGGGCTCCAACCCCTTCCAAAAACCGTCTAGCGTCTAAGTTAGAGTACCATGAGATAGTATACCAAGTTAGGTGTTTTCAAATTGAAAACTGTGGTTTTTAAGAAAATTTTGTATGTGGGGGGCTCTGACTCCCCGGGCCTTGACCCGTTCCGAAAAACGGTCTGCCATCTATGTTAGAGTACCATGAGATAGTATACCAAATTTGGTGGTTCTAAATTGAAAACTCTAGATTTTGCGAATCGCGAATTTTTTTGTGAGGGGGGCCCTTCCCCCCGGGCTGCAACCCCTTCAAAAAATCGTCTGGCATCTAAGTTAAAGTACCATGAGATAGTATACCAGATTTAGTGGTTCTGAATTGAAAACTGTAGTTTTTAAGAAAATCTTTATGTGGGGGGCCCTGATCCTCCGGGCCTTGACCCGTTCCAAAAACCGTGTACTGTCTAAGTTAGAGTACCATGAGATAGTATACCAAATTTGGTGGTTCTAAGATGAAAACGTAGATTTTACGAAATTTTTTATGAGGGGGGCTCCGACCCCCGGGCTCCAACCTTCCAAAAACCGTCTAGCGTCTAAGTTAGAGTTTCATGATACCAAATTTGAAGGTTCTGAAATGAAAACTAGATTTTACGAAAATTTTGTATGTATGTGGGGGTGGGGGGGGGGGGGGCTCTGACTCCCTGGGCCTTGACCCGTTCCAAAAACCGACAACCGTCTAAGTTAGAGTACCATGAGATAGGATACCTGATTTGGTGGTTCTGAATTGAAAACTGTAGATTTTACGAATATTTTGTGTATGGGGGCTCTGACCAACCGGGCCTATGACCCGTTCCAAAAACCGTCTATTGTCTAATATTTTTAGTGCCAAAGTAAAAGCGTAATATTCCTATCCTGTCTGAGTATCCAAACTTTATAAATTTGATCAGGGAGGAAGACGTTCAAAATCAAACGTTTTCCTGCATTCGTTTTGTATGTAACCAAAATCTGCAAACGCGACGAATTGAGGTAGTCGACGAATTGACGTAGTCAACGAATTGACGTAGTCGACGAATTTGTCCGCGACGAATTGACGCTCGACGAATTGTCGTGGTCGACGAATTGACGCGTGACGAATTGAGGCAGTCGACGAATTGACGCGCGACGAATTGACGTAGAACCGTTTTTCAGAAGAAATAAAGATTTAAAGGGGATCCTGTGCATGCGTTGCCTTTCAATGTGCAGAAAGGTGTGGGTCATTCCCGTACATCCCGGTTTCGACGCCGTTGTCCTAAACCTGACCATGTAATAAGATCTGAAATGATGTGTTTAACTTCTTTTTAGCTTGCAATTTTTGTTGGTAATACTACAAATTAATCCTTCGTTCGGAATCTGCAAATATCGCTGTATAAGTCGCTTGTGCTACACATTGTTCTATAAAAAATTTTAAGGCATTGTCTTTTCTTTGATGAACACGAAAGTTCCGTGGTCGTACGAAACGTCTGAATATTTAAAACCTGAAAGATTATACAAGCTTAAGTAATATTTTATGCGGACTAATTAGCGTGGCTTTTCTTTTTCTTCGTAAGTTGATTGTGATTTACTGTTGAATATCTTTAAGGTTAATAAATTATGCTAAATAGTTAAGGCTTGTTTCACGTCAACAATGAATGGAGAAGTGCTCCTTGTAGTAGAAAATCATGGAACCTTGTGTAGAATTTTTCATCCACGGACTTCAACCCGTTTGCAAATGAATATAAATTAAAACCATTGTTCTCGTTCACAAGTGTAGGAAATGCACTGCCTCCACTTAATTGACGTTCCCGGAGTCAAAGTTCATTCTGAAATGACTTATTGTGTCCAAATATCTCCTGAACCAACTGTCCTCGAACTTGTAATTTAGCACTGAGTTCAAATGTGTTTAAGGTCTACAAGAAATTTCAGACCGCAATGCGCTTTTGTTTTTTAAAACCGTCTCAGGTTTATTCTTCTTGTCCATGAAAACATACACTGACGGGAAAAAAATCCCAACACCAAGAAAGGGTTGTGTTAGATAAACGACAGTTGGTAGGCGGTGAGATTATATCTGTAAGATGACGTCTATGCAAATTTCGCGCTCGTCACATACGTGTGGCGCTAGTAGCGCCCCTCGGAACATGCAAAGCAGGTTTGTTGTAAATACACGCAGTAACGTTCGTGAGCGTTAGTTATCGTTGAGATTCGACGTAGTGTGTTGATGTTAATCAAGAATGCCTTTAAGAAGACGAAGAAGCCATTATCAACAGCTCACGGAGTTTGAACGAGGTCGTGTAATAGGGCTACGAGAAGGTGGATTTTCTTTCAGCAATATTGCAGAACGACTTAGGAATGTAGCCACTGTGCATGATTGTTGGCAGCGGTGGTCAAGGAAAGGTACTGCCTCAAGAAGACCGGATTTCGGACGGCCACGTGGCACTACTGAGAGGAAAGACCGCCGTGTACGGCGTATGGCCGTGGCGCATCGTACTGCAGCCTGCGGCAGCAATTCGAGCTGCAGTTGCTACCACAGTGACACAACGAACTGTTACAAATCGGTTACTTGAAGGACAGCTCCGAACCAGACGCCCTGTAGCGTGTATTCCACTTACTAAAAACCACTGCCGTTTGCGACGTAAGTGGTGTCAAGCTAGAGCTCATTGGAGGACGGAGTGGAGATCTGTTGTGTTTTCTGATGAAAGCCGGTTCTGCCTTGGTGCCAGAGATAGCCGTGTGTTGGTTAGAAGGAGGCCAGGTGAGCGCCTGCAACCAACCTGTCTGCGGCCGAGACACACTGGACCTACACCTGAAGTTATAGTCTGGGGAGCAATTTCCTATGACAGCAGG